>CM074507.1:10102966-10702966 GCA_037389245.1 Oryzias sinensis
TATATATATATATATATATATATATATATATATATATATATATTATATATATATATATATATATATATATATATATATATATATATATATATATATACTATTAGTAAATGTTTGTTAGTTATGTTTATTAGTAACATTATTGTTTATGTACTGATGATTAAAAAATAAACAGTAAGATTACACAAAGACACTTTTGTATTAACAGATGAGGCGTTTTATTACAAAGACAGAAAGCAGCAACCATCGTATGTCATGCTCTGCTGTAAACTGTGCAAAGGGGGGAGCATCATGGTGTTTCAAAGGCGCTGATGGCTCCGTACGAAGCGCGTGCCTCGGACAAAACAGCTTCCTTATGAGCTCGTATTTATCAGGCGAGAACTGCAGAGCTGATAGCAGGAGGAGACACGCGGGGCGGCTTCAATAAACACTCCGCTTGCGCAGAGCGGTCTCCTGCCGGGAACTTGGCGTGACGTGGGCAGAGAGCAACTTTCTGATGACAGAGAGTTTGTGCTCAGTGAATTTAAACACACGTCTGCAGCGACGTATGCATCAGAGGATGTCCAATTGGCCGTTCTGCATGTCAATCAAGTCCCGTACTTCTTGGTGAGGATTTTGATTGGCTGGTGGATTTTTAAGAAGTACTTTTTTTTTATCTTCTCTGTCCCGCGATCCACCCTCATGTCCTTGACGATCAACCTGTCGATCGCGATCGACGTAATGAGCACCCCTGCTTTAGAATAATACCTGAAAAATAAATTCATGTATACATTTCTACTTCATTTTAAAATTGGCTTTTACTGTTCTGTTGTGTTTTCTAGTTAAATGTGTTTGAAATGGTAATGAATGAAATCTGGATGGGTTTAAACTCTTTTCCAGAGCTATATCGGAGCTGATACTACTAATTTCTTGTACACAATCTAGTGTTCCGAGACTAAACTCTACGAAATTGCACATCTGCAGAGGAAGACACAAAATGTAAAGCTAAGCAGGAAAGCATGGTTGCAAGTGTTGCAAGTGTTGGGTCCAGACTCACATTGCAAAATTATTGGCTCAGCGGTAAAGAAGGATAAAATAGTCAATTATTTTTCACCACAGTGCCGCAAAAACAATCTAGGAGGTTTCCTTAGCTGTGGCAGGGTGAAAAATAAAAATCCATTTATACCATGGATTGTGATTTACTGCCACAGGGCAGATAAATTCCCAACTGGATGCTCAAAACAGAAGGTTTTTGCTGAAAACAGCAAGCCTAAACAGCAGGATCTGAAAACATCAGTCGGTCAGTGGGCTGTAATATTGGCTTCCCTGCTCCCAAACAAATTACTCTTCCTTCCTGGGTTCCCTACTTTCTGTTTTAACAGCAAAATTGTTCGGCCTGCTTCAGAGTAACTCAGGCATCCAATGACTAAGGTTAAGATTTCATACACATTTAATCAATACATCAACACCTGATTGACTTGTTTTGAGATTTTCTGAACCCTCTCTGTTGAAGGTGTACTTCCTAGAGGTGTTGATCATGGTCTCAAAAAGCTGCCATCTGGTTCGATACAAACCTGGAAAAAAAGAAGAAAAAACAAAACTGTTCATGGATATATTTTTCTGCAAGTGGATGCATCAGAATGGAGCGCAGCTTTTTTTTTTCTCATTTGGTCCTAATTAACAATTTGGGTTAAATAAATACGCAAACAGTTTTAAGCTTAATTATCTCTTTATGTCCTTCATTATCATCCTTCTCTTCTTCCCTCCTTTTCTTTTTTGTCCGGTCCAACACAAAAATGTTACAAATTCAAGCAAGATGAATGAAGTTTAGCCTAAATTACAAAAGGGGTTAATTCAAATATACACCTACTGTGCCAAAAGATTCATAACCCCTATTGTAACAGTAAAATATGTCTAATACAAGAGGCTTTCAGCTCTCATCTGTTGTCTCAGCTGTTGGAATGGACATGTTCAAAATTACAATGGTTATGGCTACAAGAATAAATTTATTCTTAGACTAGTCAAGTTTCCATTGTGATTGTTCTGAAAGCTCTCCTGAAAGACTCAGTTAAGGTGATAATGGGATGAGGCAGGTCAAGAAGGTAAATAAAGTTTGGGTAATTTCGTTTAATGGGAAATTTGTTTTATTGGACAAGTTGGGGGGGGGACAAAACAAAAAAACTCTGGTGTAAAAAACGTGATGGTTTCTGCTTTATTTGCTGACACCAAAGATTTTGGTATTTTTTTTATCTGAGCTCAAATTTCTGCATAATTATCAGTGTTTTGGTTTCATGAGTTAGTTGTCTTCTGTGAAGAAACAATATTTTCAAACGTCACTTCTTCTAGGGATGGGCCGAGTAAACTCCAATCTATGTGATCGTCCCTTTTTAGGCTTCACTGTCATTAGGAATCCTGTAGCAGAGATTGTCAAATTCATGTACGAGGTGAACACTAGACTTCAGCTAGAGGTCCAAGAATAATTTCCTGATGCCCATCAAACTGGACCCTGAAGGGAAGGTCGTTTTTGTGATAAACATAGGTTGTGTTGAGGCGCAGGGCGAGGCAGGAGGATAAATGTAGCAGACACAGGCAAAGATAATTGACTTGAGTACCGTATTTTCCGGACAATAAGTCGCTCCGGAGTATAAATAGTCAATGGCGTATACTTATATAGCACTTTCTACCTTCTTACGAAGGCCCAAAGCGCTTTACAGTCACAGTCCCATTCACCCATGCACACACACATTCACACACTGGCGGCGGCTCCGCTGCCGAACACTGGCACCAACCTCCCACCAGAGGCAAGGGGGTGTTCAGTGTCTTGCCCAAGGACACTTTGTAACATGGGCGTGCAAGGCGGGAATCGAACCTGCAATCTTACGACCATGGGTCAACCACCCTACCGCTGCACCACGGCCGCCAAAAAATGCATTATAAAGTAGAAAAAACACAGATAAGTCGCACTGGACTATTAGTCGCATTTTGACGGGAAATCTATTTGACAAAATCTGAGACCAAGAACTAATAACTTGCACAACCTCATATGACACAATCATAGCAGACTGTTTATCTCATAATTTTACAGTAATTCTTTCTCATACTTATTTATTTATTGCTTTCATGAAGCACCATTTGCCAACTAATACTCTGTTTTCATCCTGTATTTGTAGAAACAGTTGTCATTTTTATTGCATTTCTGAATCTATGAAATCATTGGAAAATAGAATAGTATGTTGTTAGCCTTCAAGATCTTAATGTAAAAAAAGTTTGCTGATTCTCTGAGTGACTTAACATACTCTTAACACTTAACATACCTCATACATCAAATTTAGCCAGGAACATCATCTCTGTTCCTCACAAATGAACATAACAGGAGGGTTAACAATGTATTTATTTCAATTTATTTCTAATACAAGTCGCTGCAGAGTGTAAGTCGCACCCCTTGCCAAACTATAAAAAAAAGGGCGACTTATAGTCCGGAAAATACGGTATAAGGTGTGAGAGTTCAGAGAAAAGCCTGAAGCTGGGCTAAACAGATTCAGTTCAGGAAAAGGAGCTGGCTGGCTAGAGTACAGGTAGGCAGGCCTAGATGGCAGGCGTAGATGGCAGGCAAACAGGCAGGCAGGTTTGTCTGACGTAGCGCTGGATCCAACTGAGCTAGGTGCACAGACAATCAGGCAGCAAGTGGGTGAAGGACCAGGGTTTATATGCTGGAGCCTAAGCAGGAGATTGAAAGCAGCTGAGAAATGGGTGGGGCAACCAAACACTCAGCAAGACAGAGGGAACCCAACAGGTTGGTTTTTAGTTAAGGTGTTTATTTGTTGATCAGTACTTTTGTTAAATAAATGTTACAGATTGATTTAGTAAAGACCCTCCTGTTTTTATTTCATGTATTTGTAACCATTAACAGTTCATTTTTTATATTTCTCAGAGTAATGGTTTACTTAAAGATAAGGCACCAAAAGAAGCTCAACGCGTCCATTTTCTAGAGTCTGGGTCAAAGGAGTTTATGGAACCAATCCCAAATATTTAATAGAGTTTAGTTGGGTTGTCAATATCCAACTAATGAATTACTTTATCAAACTACAGTTTAATATTCAATGAATTCTGAGATATCTCTCAATTGCACTATTTATTAATCGTCCACATTTTCTGTTGATCCGTTTTTTCTCTGCTTCTCCTGAACAATTATAAAATTTTAAACCTGCATTCACACCTTCACTCTTACCAGAGCCAAATCTAATCGATAAATTTAGAGAAGACGGCGGCGGCACGTGCGGAAGAAGCGGCTCGCAGCTCTTGGATTAAGGAGTTACTTTTGTGTCATTTTTGTCTCTTTCCTGCTTTTTATGCTCCTCTGCACACGTAAACAACCACTTCAGTCGATATAAGCTTTTGGACATTGGTTCTACATTGCATCTAACCGTCACAGAAGAGTTTCGCCGCGCACACGGCATTCCGACGGAGATAGCGAGACCAGCGGGTGCCCGCTGGATTGTTTTCGGCTCCGGCAGGAGACTGAGACGGAGGAGAGACAGGAAGCAGAAGCAGGGCTGCCGCTCAGGCCTGCAGGAAAAACTCAGGAAAAACCCCCATAGGCCTCCTCTTCCTAGTATGTTCCTTGCCAATGCACGATCCCTGATCAACAAAATGGACGAGCTGGAACTACTCATGGATGTGAACCGCTATGTCTGTGACTGCTGTGTGCTGGTTATATCAGAAAACTGGCTACACCAGCAGATTCCCAACGCGGCTATCCAGCTAACTTGCCACGTTTTTCACCGCAGCGACCGGAACAAAGAAGGCTCGGGTAAGTGCATGTATATTACACAATAACTGGTCAAAAGACAGCCAAATAATCCACAAACATTGTTCGCCTGACTTAGAGCCCCTTTCTCGTTAAATGCCGCCCATTCTACCTATCCAGAGAGCTAACAGCCGTGCTAATCACAGCTGTTTACATACCAACCGATGCTACCGCTAGCATAGCTCTCTCACTGCTAACAGACACAATGCACAGACTACAGAGGATTCACCCTGACGGTTTTCACGTAATACCTGGCGACTTTAATCAGAGCAACCTGAAGTCTGTCCTTCCTAATTTCTACGAACATGTTAAGTGTCCAACCAGAGGGAAAAATACCTTAGATCATGTTTACACAAACATAAAACATGCATACAGAGCCACTCAGCTCCCACACCTAGGCCAGTCAGATCACCTCTCTCTGCTCTTGACCCCTGCCTACACACTCCTGACAAGGAGCTCAACCTTACTCGTCAAAAGCATCACAACTTGGCCTGAGGATGCACTCTTCCAGCTCCAGGACTGCTTTGAATATACTGACTGGAGTAATTTTGAACACCAGGACCTGACAGTATTCACAGAGGCTGTGTTGGAATACATCACCTTCTGTATGAGGGCTGTCACGGAAGTGAAGCGCATCCGGGTCTTTCCCAACCAAAAACCCTGGATGACCAAAGAGGTCAGGTTGCTCCTAAAAGGCCGTGATTCTGCCTTTAGGTCAGGGAACAAAGACTTGTACAAGACCGCCAGAGCCAACCTTGGGAGAGCGATCAGGAGACCAAGTTGGACTACAAAAGGAAAATAAAGGACCACCTCTCCAATAACAACCCTCGGCAGGTGTGGCAGGGACTACAGCAACTGACCAACTTCAGGGAACAGACCAACACCGAGGCACACTCCAGCGCTGCACTAGCAGAAGAGCTGAGCGCGTTCTTCTCACGCTTCGAGAGCCCACCACTGCAGTCTCAAGTCCCATCACCACACTCTGCTTCCAGCTCTGAACCCCTGACTGTACAGACACAGGACGTGGTACGGATGTTCAGCAGGGTAAACCCCAGGAAAGCGGCTGGACCTGATAGAGTTCCCGGAAAGGTTCTGCAGGCCTGCGCCGACTAGCTCTCCCAGGTCTTCACAAAAATCTTCAACCTGTCGCTAGCTCAGGCTTCCATCCCTGCTTGCCTGAAGTCATCCATTATCATTCCGATACCACAGCCTCACGTACTACCATCCAGTTGCACTCACCCCTGTCATCACCAAGTGTCTGTGGAAGGGCTGCTCCTGGGACCCCCACCAGTTTGCTTACAAAACAAACAGATCAATGGACAATGCCATATCCATCACCCTTCACACTGCGCTGAGCCACCTGGAACACAGAGACACCTGCGCCAGAATGCTGTTTGTGGACTATAGCTCAGCCTTCAATACGATCATTCCTTACAATCTGGTCAGCAAACTGTCTGACCTAGGACTCCACCCACTCACTTGCTCCAGGATCAAGGACTTCCTTACAAACAGACCACAGACAGTCAAACTTGGTCCCTACTTCTCCTCCACCCGGATGCTGAGCACAGGCTCCCCACAGGGATGTGTGCTGAGTCCTCTGCTGTACACACTGTACACAGCAGACTGCAGACCAGCCCACACCAGCAACACCATAGTGAAGTTTGCAGATGACACTACTGTGGCGGTGCTGATCTCTGGGGACAACGAGACGGCCTACAGAGATGAAGTCCTGAAACTGTCCAGGTGGTGTCAGGCTAATAACCTCATCCTGAACACCACCAAGACCAAGGAGATCATCCTGGACTTCAGGAAGAACAGAGCAAATCCACCCCCCACTCTACATCAACAGAAACTCTGTGGAGAGGGTCCACAGCTTCACCCTCCTGGGCACCATGATCTTGGCTGACCTCACATGGTCGAACAACACCATGGCCGTCAGCAGGAAGGCTCAGCAGAACCTGCACTTCCTGAGAAGACTCAGGAAGAACAATATGAGCCAGGAGCTGCTGGTAACCTTCTACCGCTCAACCATCGAGAGCATCCTGTCCTATGGTATCACAGTGTGGTTTTCCCACTGCACTGAAGCAGAACGGCAGAGCCTCCAGAGAGGGGTAAAGACAGCGCAGAGGATCATCGGCTGCCCTCTCCCCTCACTGAAGGACATATACCAGTCACGCTGCCTCAGCGGGGTGACTAGCATCATCAATGACTCCACCCATCCTGCTTTCCCACTATTCAACTTGCTGCCCTCTGGAAGGAGGTACAGGGCCATCCGAACCAGGAAAAACAGACTAAGGAACAGCTTTTTTCCACAGGCAATTACCATACGGAATACACATACCTCCACCAACCACATCATACTCTGACTTTTTACCAAAAAGTAAAAAGATGTGCAATATCTTGACTTCTACGCAATAACCGGGTCTCTGTGCAATAACTCACAATATTTATTATGCTGCGCTCACAGCAACTCAACTCATTCCATTCTTTTTTGTCCATATTTAATATTTAACAGTTTCTGTACATTGGGCGGCCGTGGTGCAGCGGTAGGGCAGTTGACCCATCATTGTAAGATTGCAGGTTCAATTCCCGCCTTGCACGCCCATGTGTCGAAGTGTCTTTGGGCAAGACACTGAACCCCACCTTGCCTCTGGTGGGAGGTTGGCGCCAGTGTTCGGCAGTGGAGCCGCCATCAGTGTGTGAATTTGTGTGTGCATGGGTGAATGGGTCTGTGGCTATAAAGCGCTTTGGGCCTTCAAAAGAGGGTAGAAAGCGCTATTTAAGAATACGCCATTTACCATATTGTTCATTTTTTGTCAGAGATGTAAATAAAGATACTGTATCTGTATTTCTATTTTATTTTATTTAACTTCATCACTTCAAGGCTGCTGCAATTTCATTTTATCCCCATGTACAATGACAATAAAGAATTCTGATTCTAAATGGCATTTTTCCAGGACAAATGGGATTTAAGCTCTCCAGCAATCCTAGGTCTGTTTGCCTCGAGGTCTCGTCCCAACCAGACAAAGACAAAACACCAAAACTGGAAGGTTTCCAAAAAGCATCTTGATGACATCCCCTTGCGGCATCTACTGGCTCCTATCCATGCTGAAGCTCTTTGCTCTATCCCAACATGTCTTCGGGAAGGTTTATACCAAATGCTTGTGCCCTGACACAACAGACCAGACAAATAATGATCATCATAACCAACCTACTGCATGTCTCTGTACTTATGAGTCTGCATTCCCTTCAAACCTGTCTGATTTACTGGTGTTTCCTACATGCTGCTGTGCTTTGAAATGTTTTTTCCCCAGCTCTTTTGAAATGTAAAATGAACAATGTCATCAACAAGCTGCGGCCCACCTTTCATTTATTTAAATTCTCATTAAGCTTTCATCCAGGCTGTAATATACCAGTGCTGAAATTAATTAAAGACCCTTCTTTTGAGTCTAATGAGCAAGTCAGAGGAATTAAACAAGGAGCTGGTGGCTACACACATTACAACATCAATCCAATTATCGCAGTGTCCTTGTCAGATATGTCTCTGTACACTTTACAACAAGAAGCTGTTTTTGAAAACTTCTTCAGTGAAGTTCACCTGCTGGTTTGGATGGATCTGAAGGGTTGGCATTAAAAATTGGAGGGATTCTGTCTTTCTGTGCCAAGTTTTTTCTGTCCTCACCAACGTGTCCATCAAAGCCTGCTCTAATCATCACTTTCTTGCCTTTCAGGATGCTCTGCTGAGGTTTTGGAAATATTCTCATTGGAGAGACCGTCATCCCACTACTAGGAGACCAAAAATAATTGATCATGAAAATGATGTATCAAAACTACTATATTTTGAATTTTGTTGACAACACCACACTAAATAGCTCAAAGCAAGATACCTTTTAGAAATGGCACATCACACCCACTAATGAGTAGCAGGTGTGTGATCAATGCGGGTTGGAGTTTGGACCAATAAAAGTACACTACTGGAGCTTCCCGCGCGTTGTTTTGGACCACCAGCGGTGAATTTAGAAGAGCGCGAGACACAGGAATGTCATGCTGCGGGCTCAGCAGCGTCAACAGAGTCAGATCCAGTCAGCGATGGAATCACCATATAAAATATGTATGTTGCTGGATAAAGTTTAGGTCAGGCAAGCATCAACCACAAAAGTCGGGTTAGCTCCCTCATTTCTCAACCATTTTTCGCGGGCAGTGTGCATCTAGGCTGTATGTATTACGTGTGGCCAACGTGGCCAACCCTCTCAGTGGAAATTAAAATTAGCTCAAGAGGACATTTTGTGAACCCCTTTTAACTGATCTTTATTGCATGCGTTGTTGTATTTCTTTTTTTTTTTTTTTTAAACCTTTCACTCTTTTATTGTTGGTTTTATTTGGTTTTGGTGGGCTTTTAGTGGTGTTTTATCAGATTGGGTTCTGATTGAACATTGATTATTCTGATGGATCAAAAAAATCTGGGCAAGATGGCGCCGGAGTGGCTGGTTCGCCGTATTCGCCGTAATATTTAGTTTTTTACTATTTTCACGAGGACCATCGACTCTCTTCTGTGTATAATCGCGAGGAGTTGTTAAACATTAGAAGAAACTTTGACTCATGCATACTTTACAACACCAAACCCACGTCAGACTCATTCTACCTGTCGGCAGATGTGCCAGACTGTTTCCTCCGCATCAAGGCGCTGATCCCCAAAAAGCACAAACGCCGTGGAATATGATCTGGTCGACTTGTGAAACTGAAAGCCTGGCTGTCACATTCAGTGGGCATGTTGTGTCCCTCCTCAATTCCCTTGGATTATCTGGACTGCTACAGGCGGTATCTCTCTCGGCGCACATCTTTTCCTGTCGGCGTTTGGCTGCAACCCATAGTTGGACAGCTGGAGGTGGTCTGCGCTTTGCGCCCGAGCCGCTCCTTCCGGGCTTCAGATCGAGTCATCCCAGGTAACCTCCATTTGCTCAGCCGGGCAGCTTCAGCAACGGGATGATTACAATTAACTGTGCTCTTCTGAATGCAAGGTCTATTGGAAATAAGTTTTTTTCAAGTCCGAGGGACTGGATTTGTTGCTTTTGATGGAAACGTAGATCAACACCGGTGAGTCAGCCGCCTTTTCTGAGCTTTTACCCCCTGACTGTACTTTTATTAAATCTTCACGCACAACAGGTCGTGGCGGAGGCCTAGCAACGGTCCTGAAGAACGGTTTTGATCTCCAGATTTTATCCTCTGCGTCTTTCTCCTCATTTGAACTGAGCTGCTTTGAGCTACGGCAGGCAGACTCAATATTATGCGCTGTTGTGTACAGGCCACCTAGGCCCAACATGAACTTTATTGAGGAATTTTCGAACTTCTTGGCCCATATGCTGACTCAATATGACAAACTGTTGGTTGTCGGGGACCTGAATGTACATGTTTGTTGCCCTTTGAATCCAATGGTGAAAGACTTTCAAAACTTAGTCGAGGCTTTTAATTTAACACAATATGTCACTGCTCCCACTCATATACGTGGACATACTTTGGACCTTGTGCTATCATATGGCTTTCCAGTGGACAATGTCTCAGTGGGTGCCAATGTATTATCGGACCATAGTCCTGTTATGTTTGCTTTTAATATGCACCATAATGTGAAAGTCTCGGGTCCTGTTCGTCTGAGTCGCCGATTAGGACTGAGACCGCTTCCGCTTTCCCTCCTCTCTTCAATGCATCAATGCAGTCTCATGATTGTCCTCATGCAGTCAGTGGCACAGAAGATTTGATGAATCCTTTTATTTCATCATGCAGCAAAGTCTTAGACTCCGTTGCTCCATTAAAAGCCACTCGCCAGAAACGGAAGAAGGAGCCATGGCTCAATGAAATTACGCGGGACGCTCGGCGTTTGTGCCGTAGAGCAGAGCGCAAATGGAAACAGGATCACCTGCAGGTCTCGCATGATATTCTTAAAGACAGTTGGAGGAAATACCAAGATACCGTTGAGGCCGAAAAAACAAAGTATTTGTCTAACTTGGTTTTAGAAAATGTAAATAAGCCCCACATTCTTTTTAAAACTATTGGTTCTGTTTGTAACCCCAATCCATCTTCCACTCTACAGATGACAAATGAAATGTGTGAACGTTTTTTATTCTTTTTTAACAACAAGGTAGCTGCTATTAGGGCAAATATGTCCCCATGCACTTCATTCTTAAAATTTCCTCTGGTGCAGGACTCTGTTGGTTTTATCCAATTTAAGTCGGTGTCAGGGTCTGAACTGACTGGGATTGTTAATAAGTTAAAAGCAACATCTTCTCCCTTGGATCCAGTCCCACCTCGCTTTTTAAACAGGTTTGGGCCACTCTTAGCACTTCAGTCACAGAGATCATTAATAGCAGCCTGTCATCAGGTCTTGTCCCAACCTTCTGCAAAAAAGCTGTTGTTGAACCTTTACTTAAAAAGCCGGGTCTGGATCCAACATGCTTGGCCAACTATCAACCAATTTCAAAGCTGTCATTGGTGTCTAAAATTTTGGAAAACTGTGTAATGGCACAGCTGCAACTTTATTTGGATGATAGTGGGATTTTAGACGGTTTTCAGTCAGGCTACAAGGCATTTCAAAGCACAGAGTCTGCTCTTTTGAAAGTTTTTAATGATCTTTATTTAATCACAGATTCTGGTAATTCTGCTATATTAGTACTTTTAAACTTGACTGCTGCTCTTGACACAGTGGATCACACAACTCTTTTAAACCACCTTGAATATTGTGTGGGTGTTAGGGGAACTGCCCTGAACTGGTTTAAATCTTACCTGTCAGGGAGGTCCTTTACGGTTAGGCTGGGGGACTCCACTTCGTCCTCTACTCCACTACTTTCTGGAGTTCCCCAGGGTTCAATTTTAAGACCTGTACTCTTTTCTTAATACCTGCTTCCTTTAGCTGAAATTTTTAAGAAACATGGCTTGTCATATCATTTTTATGCAAATGACTGTCAACTGTACGTGCCCATTGTTAAAAATAATGGAAGCAGCCCCCTGACACGCTTACGTAACTGTCTGGGGGACGTCAAAGATTGGTTGGCCCAGAACTTTTTAAAACTTAATGAGGAGAAAACAGAGGTCATAATATTTGGACCCAAAGCCAATCTTGACTTGGAGCCTGTTCAGCATCACGTGAGGCCCACAGTCACCAACATTGGCGTCATCATGGACAGTGATTTTAAATTTGATAAACAGAGTTTTAAAATCAAGTTTTTATCATTTGCGGCTTTTATCTAAAGTTAAACCATTTTTATCTTTTAATATTTTTGAGCAGGTCTTGCACGCTTTAATCTCTTCACGACTACTGCAATGCACTTTACACAGGGGTTTCCGATAAGGCACTTTCCCGGTTGCAGTTAGTCCAGAACTCTGCTGCACAACTTTTAACAGGAACCAAAAATATGAGCACATCACACCTATTCCTGCGTCTTTGCACTGGCTTCCTGTTAATTTTAGGATTCATTTTAAAATTGTATTGTTTGTTTTTAAAGCTCTACATGGACTGGCTCCAAAATAAATCTCTGACCTCATTCAGATTTTTAAACCAGCTCGCGCTCTGAGGTCAGAGGGCCAGCTCCAGCTGGTCGAGCCCATGACGAGGCTCAAAACGAGGGGAGACAGAGCGTTGTCTCTGTTGTCGGCCCTAAGCTGTGGAACGCTCTGCCATTGCATGTCAGAACAGCGCCCTCTGTGGAGTGTTTTAAATCCTGTCTTAAAATGCATTTTTATTCTCTAGCTTTTAACACCGCATGAGTTGTGTGGTCCTCTGTGTTTTTATCTGTACTTTTATCTGAATTTATCTGTGTTTTTATCTATATTACTGTTTTATACATGCTTTTATTATTGTTATGGTTATTATGAAGCAGTGCTTTTTTTGGCAGAACGTAGCCGGAAGAACGGTTAGGTGAAGGCTAACATGCGCTAACAACATTTATCCTGGATGAACATAAATCAATGGGGGAAATGCCGTAATCTGCAGCTTGGCTGCACGTAAATATGTGGGAATAACATCAGCCTTTATTTTGTTAGAAACTGTTCAAACAATCACGTGGATTTGTGTTTCTAGTCGTGTCCTAAGGATTGAGCGGCATTTTGCTTTGCAAAGCTCACACTGCCCAAAAGCCGCTGTGTGAGATGGAGACATGGTTCTCCTGAATTCGGCTGCTCGTTCACATAGAGCTGCGGGACGGGGATGGCAATCTGAAGTCTCCCTCCAGTAGCAAAGCATCCTCCCCGCCCCTCAAACACAAAACGTATTAAGTCCGGTTGCTCTGCTCAGAGACACGGTTTGCTCCGTCCACCGGCAGCCGCGCACAGGGACCGGACGTCAGGGGTACGAAGCGCTCCTCCCTGGCGCCCCCTCGCGAGGGGTGTCGGAGAATATAGGAGGGGAGAGACAAGGAGCCCACGGGGCAAGAGCGGAGCGCAGAGGCGCTTGCGTAGCAACAGTGTGTCACTGTTGTGGAAGGAAGCTTCTGGCGCTAAGTCACTGCTGCTCTCTTTTACTGGTTTGTTTTTTTAACCAGCCCTGTTACTACCATATTGCTGCCTGTCACAGGCAGAAGGAGAGGAGAGCTGCTCTCCCGTTCTTCCCCCCCTTCCGCTGCTGCTCCCTGCTCCTTTTTAAACACGCACGCGGTTTCAGGACATATACATCCTCAATCTTCAACACAGTGTGGCGACCTGGGGTTTAGCCCCGCCTTAAGCCCCTAAGACTCATGGGAAGAGAGGAATCGCGGTTGTAAATTTCCTCACCATAACTGAGGGACCTGTGAGCAGAAGTGAGGTGCATACTGTTTGGCAGATGTGGGTGTGTTCAAATAAATGGGTTGATGCACTGTTAATTCCTCCCTCAGAGACTGAGACTGAAGCCATTCACATAGTCTGCGGATCAGGATAATCAGTGACGGGTCAATAGTGTTGGTAAGAACATGCAGCTTGTATACAGGTGTGGCTTGTGTATGTAAATTGTGACTTAACATCCCTAAATTGAGTAGGTGCGGCTTGTAATTAGGCGCGCTCTATAACCCGTAAATTACAGTAATAGCAACAAATACAATGGAGGTCATCCAGTATTTCATTTTTTTATACTTGGGTTTTGGTACTTCGTAGATACAAAGCATTTAATATTGTTTGAGAGAATATTTCAATGGCAAAGAGGAACACGCTGGCGCTGGTTTGGCGCTTTCTTTTGTCATAATGACCTTCAGCCAACCAACAGGTTTTAACAGTAGCTCTGCTCTAACTAGTCCATTCCATTTTTGTATTGACCTACACCCAATGGGGGCCCAAAAATGGTAAGGTTTGGTTAATAGGTCCATTTTATAAAGGAAACGCTCAAAATACTGGACTGGACCGCTCAGTGGAAACGAGTGTAAATATTGCACACATGGCGTGTGCACATGATTAGTAAATGTCCGTAAGACACCGGTTGGATTTCCACACAAACTACGCTCTGAGTGACTAATTTTCTAATTGCTAAAAGGAAGAAGAAGAAGACAAAGCCAACAGTTACGCGGCCTGCATGGGATACACAGGGTGTGTGCATCCCTCACTTGAACAGCAATAACGGGCTCCTTGCACCGTGCGCAGTGTTTGGAAGGGTTGAAAAAATGAAAAATCCACGCTACATGTCTGCGTCTCACCTACGTCACCCTTACATACTCTAGCATGTTGTATAAGTGTTCACTATGACTTGACGCTTACAGCATGCCTGTAGAAAAAATGTGCATGAATGCTTTCACTCTATTGGCTCACCAAGTGGTCTACAACTTTGATATTTCCTGTGGGCCACCTGTGTGCCCCATGTAGGCTTACCCATTTTTCACCAACATACACACTGTCTCCATCCGTAATGTCAGTTTACAGGCCTTAAGCATGGACAGAAAAAGGGTCACCTGTCAATGAACTGTCATGGTTTAAAACTGTGGTGCAACAAATGAAATTGTTAGGGTGACCCAGGTGGAGAGGGGTGGAATCAGGGTGAGAGGACAAATGGAGAACATGAAATGCAAAGCTCACCACAGATCATGACACTCCCACTACGCATACCACTTGGGTTCCCCTTCAACTCAATGCTGTCTCTTTATCTGACCGGTCCTCTACAAGTGCCTGTATCTCACTGTAGGCAGGGCACTTCTTTATGCTGACATGATGCACCATGGGTGGCAACAGTTCCCCCCCGCATCTTTTCCTTTCAAAACTGAAGCTGAAGCTTACGGAGCCCGTGTCCTGACATCAAGATATAAAAATATATCTTGTTCCCACAGATTAATATCTTGTTCCCACAGTTTATTATTTTGTTCGCACGAAATACTATTCCGTTCCCACAAGATACTATTCCGTTCCCTCGAAATGACTAACTCGTGCGAACGCAATAATTATGTCATTCGAACGCAATAATTAATCCGTTCAAACGCAATAATTATTCACGTCCTAAGTCATACACGCGGATATGCTCTCTGTTCGCCGGCAAAAGCCGCTTTCAGCGGTAACTTCCGTGTCTCTGTGACCCATATTCGTTCAAAAAAGGAACACGAAAAACAAAAATGATCACTTTATTACTGTCTCAATGAATATAAGAAAAATCGTGGAAATAATGCAAAAAGTTGTTAATTTGCTCTTTGGGCACCACCAGCTGGTATTTTAGTCCTACCCCCTTTGTTGGTACGGTCCGCTAGAGGATGTCCTGTAGAATCTCCCCAGCGCCTATATGTACTCTGCCGTCTGTGATGGTCAACATGATTTGTCGTTTCTCATCTCTCTGACTTCGGGATCTTTAGTTTGTGCACGTGCGATGTCAGTCAGCCAGAGAGGCAAGCCAGAGGAACAGGTGGCTGCACGACTGGACATAAGAGGCCACCACAGAGTGGGTGGATCATCCCTGTGTCCGTGGTTAATCTGGGAAGAAGTCTTGGAGTATTAATGCCCATGATAAGGCGCTATGGTCGGTAAAGACTCTGAACTACACCTTCCAGGTAATGCCTAATTTTTCACAGCCCAGACAACGGCTAGACATTCTTTCAGAGTGTGGGAGTAATGACGCTCTGCCCCCTTGGAGAAAGACGTGGAGGCATAGTAATCACCTTCTTCCCTTCTGGAGATTGCTGGGTAAGAACAGCACCTAAACCCAGATCACTGGCATCTCTTTGTATTTGGAAAGGCAAGGACAGATCGGGCTGTGCCAGCACAGGAGATGTTTTTAGTGCCCTTTTCAGCTGGTCAAAGCTCCTTTGGCAGTCCTCTGTCCACACCCACTGTACTCCCTTCCTCTTCAGGTGGTTTAACGGGGCGGCCAGATCTGCAAAATGTGGCACAAATTCTAGAGTGAATAGCCCACTAAAACCCCAAAAACCGTTGAAGGGCCTTGAGGTTTTGAGGGATGGGATAGTTTGTCACGGCTGAGGTCTTCTCATCGTCCACCTCCACTCCTTTGCCTGAGACAATATGTCCCAGGAACTTGAGCTGATCTTTCAAAAAGTGGCACTTTTTCAGATTCAGCGTAAGGTTAGCAGCTTTCAACCTTGCAAAAACGGCCTGAAGATCTTTGAGATGCTGCTCTGCATTAGGAGAATATACAATAATATCATCTATATACACAAAACAAATGCGCCCCTTTAAGTCTCCCATCACCGTCTCCATGAGCCGTTGGAAGGTAGCCCCTGCATTCCTCAAACCAAATGGCATAACATTGAATTCATAGAGACCCATTGGAGTAATGACAGCTGTCTTAGCTCTATGGGATGGATTCATAGCCACCTGCCAGTAGCCAGACTGAAGATCCAGTGAGCTAAAACATCTTGCACCATGCAACGACTCCAGAATGTTGTGTATTATGGGCATTGGGTACGCATCTAGTGGAGTTTTTGCATTAAGTCTCCTATAATCTATGCAGAATCTGTAGGACACGTCAGGTTTTTTGACCAACACCACTGGGGAAGCCCAGGCTGACTGAGATGGTCGGATAACATCATCCTCGAGCATCTGCCTTAAGTGTTCCCCAATGATGTCTCTCTTCATCGGGGATACTCGATACGCTCTGGATCGCACTGGGATCTCATAAGTGGTGTGTATGTAGTGTTCGATGACGTTAGTCCGTCCCGGCTTTTCTGCACAGACGGAGGGCCATGCCTGTAAAAATGCTTGCATCTGTGGTGGATGCTCTTTTAGAAGGGCTCCACGAACCTCAGAAGTATTGGGGTGTTGCGATATGGAGGGAAACCAGGAAGGATCCATAGCCACATACAAATTAACAGGCTTGTTGGTGGGAGTCCACATCAGGCGAGCGGGAGTTCTGTGAAGAAATGGAAGTGTATACTGTTTCTCGCGGAAACAAAGCTCATAGGTATTTTCCCCAAAATCAATTTTGACTTTGGTTTTGTTAAGGAAGTCCAGTCCCAAAATCAAAGGGAAAGCCAAGTCAGCATCGCCCATAATGTGAGTCTCTATAGTCCATGTGGTTCCATGCTAGGTGTATGGGAGCGTTATTTTCCCCTCGGCTGTGTGAGATTGGCCATCTGCCAAAACAAAGGTTAAGGGATCTTCAATGCTTAAATTGTCTTCGGTTCTTGCTAGTCTTTGCCATAAACCTTTCTGCATGAGAGTGTACGTACTGCCGGTATCCAGCACAGCTTCCCCTGAAAACTCTCAGGTTCTAATCGGAACCACCAGTAGGGGAGGTGTTTGAGCTTTGGCTAAGGCAATATGATTACTTCCTCTACAGTCCTGATCATGACTGAATGAGCATGAGTTACTTTTATTTGTATGTTTTTTTCTTGGGTTTATCCGGGTTGCCTGACTGTTAACTCTAGCCCAGTAATCTCTCTTTGAGGCCCAGTCACGCTCCACCATCGATCCCACCTTCACCAACTGTTCCACTGTGGTCACAGTTCCCCTTAAACAGCTAACAAGAGCAGGATTGCAATTATTCATTATGCGTCTCACTAGCTCTGCTTCAGACATGTCAGTCTTCCATTTTAAGCACAATGCTCGATAATCATACACAAAATCTCGTAAGCACTGGTCAGGTGTCTGAACTTTATCTCGTAGCTGGTCCTCCACCTCAGTTAGATAGTCAGTTGGAAGGAAAGCTGTTAAGAAGGACCTTTTAAACTCAGACCAATTATGGATTATTACTTTCTCAGCCATCCACCAGCTCTTAGCAGATTTCTTTAGGACTGTTGACAAAGTGGCAAGAAGTTCGGCGTCGGTTAAAGGCCTCAGAGACAAAAAATTCTCCACTTGCTCCACAAAGGCTAGGACATCCGGGGTGTTACAGGATTCACCAAATGTTGGGAAATCGAGGCGCACAGGAGGTTTGGACATAAGAGCAGGAATCCCAGACACATTAACAGAATGCGTGTTTTCTATGTTATGTGGGGGAGGATAAGAGAAAAAAGATGGATTGCTTGGAGTACTGGTTCGCTTTATAAGACTAATCTCATTCTTCCACAGTTCATCCCTTCTTTTAAAACAATCAACTACTCCCTTTTCCAACCGATCTAAAGAGTTCTTCAAAAGAAGTTCCATATTCTCAATATTTCGGTCTACATAATCTCTGAGACTTTGTTCTCTGTTAACAGCGCTTTCTAGGGACGCTCTAAAATCCTCTTCCAGACCATTTACTTGTTCTTTAAGGCCTGCTATGGCACCTTTTATTTCCAGAACCTCACTGTTTGGACATGACACCTCATTGGTTTGTGCTTCATCTTCGTCATCATCATCATCATCATCATCATCGTCATCGTTAGATTCACATATTTTCTCTTTGTCGACGATATACAGTTCACTAAGCAGTGATGAAACCTCAGATAAGGGTTATCTAAAAGTAACAAAGGCATTTGGGTCTCTCCCTGGAGTTGCACTCATGCCTTCACCACAATCAGACTCTCCAAGATCTGCCATGTTTATGAGTCAACACACACCCAGCAGAAAAAATAAGAACAACTGGAGGTTGTCGATTTAAAGAAATGCCTCACTGTTCAATCTCCATACTGGCCACCACTCTGTAACAACTCTTCCAAACTTAATGTTGGAAAAGAGTACAATAAAGCAATTTAAAATATTAACTGCTCAAATTAAGAAAAACAGGTGCGTGCAACATAAACATTAAACAAAGAATGACAACTCAGAGGTCCCACTTGAGGTTTGTTCAGGTGTATTATATATTCACCACGCCCAAAACCGTTCATCCGACAAAACATACAACCACCACCGTATTTTTACATATGTATATATATAAGTCTCTGTTCATATCCTAGAGTCCAACTATGTTATGTTGTGAGGTCGTGGAGAGATCACACGGTCAGTCTTTTAAGATGAACTTTATTACTCCATCCATTTCAGAACATGTCAGCGGTACAGGCAGTTCACTTCCTCCTCTCTCCTTTCTCCGTCTTCTCCTCCTTATATCTTACATCGCCCCCTAGTCCCTTTTTTCTCAAAATAAAATGCAACGTGCATAACAATTAAAATAAACACATTTTACTTTTCCTGAACTCTTTTGATACATTACATAATTATGTCACATAATCTTCCAGCCAACGTGGGGGTCTCCTTACACGACCTGTAGTGACAGAAGTTCCATCAGATGTATTTGACTGAACCACAACAGGTGATTCCACATGCAGCAAATCCAATGCAGGGGTTTCAGAAACATCTTTCACAGGAATGTTGGAACGAGTCAAACGTGAAGCATGCCACTTCCGCCCATCTTCTAACAAATAGGTTCCCTGTGCTAACTGTTTTAAGACTCGTAATGGCTCAGAAAATCTCTGATGAGCTTTTGGAACATGTGTCGGCTTCAGAACACGGACACACTCTCCCTCTTGAAAAACAGGAACACGAGCACCACGTCTCTTGTCTGTGTAAAGCTTCATCTTGCGTTGTTTAGCAGCGACTGAGTCAGCCAACCGAGTCACAGCATTTTCCTTAGAGGCAGGGAGCAGGACATGCAAGCGAGTTCTCATTTTTCTCCCAAGAAGCAGTTCACAGGGAGCAACCTCAGTTGTAGAGTGAGGAGTGGAACGATAGACTTGAAGGAAGTCTGTCACAGTCTGATGCCAAGGTTTGCTTTCAAGAATGGCAGACTGAATACAACTCTTCAGCACTCTGTGAAACCTTTCAACCGCACCATTTGCAGCAGGGTGGTAAACGGAAGTTCGAATATGCTTTATGTCTCTGGAGAGCAGTAACGCAGAAAACTCAGCAGAAGTAAACTAACTTCCATTATCAGAAACAACAGTCCCTGGATTTCCAAATCTGCTGAAAACTGAAGAAAGAAAAGAAATCACTGTCTGAGCCGTAACAGAAGCTGCAAAACCCACTTTTGGCCATTTACTGTGATAATCCACCAGTGTAACTGCATATTTACAGTCCCAAGCAGCAGTCTAAAAAGGACCCACAACATCAAAAATGGTAAATGGCGTATACTTATATAGCGCCTTTCTTCCTACAAGGACAAAGTGCTTTACAGTCACAGACCCATTCACCCAGTCACACACACATTCACTCACACATTCACACACTGGTGGTCGCTCCGCTGCCAAACACAGGCGCCCGCCTACCACCAGAGGCAAGGTGGGGCCCAAGGACACTTCGACTCATGGGCGTGCAAGGCCGGAATCGAACATGCAATCTTACGATCATGGGTCGACCGCCCTACCGCTGCACCACGGCCGCCCCTTGTTGCCACCTTGTCCCGAGGCGAAGAAGGAAATGACACTGGTACAAGTGGAGCTGCAGCAGGAACTGCAGTTTTATCGTTACTTTGACAGAGTGGACACCCTTTAACGTGTTGTGTCACTTGGTCATCCATGCCAGGCCACCAGTACAAATCCCTGAGTCTTTGCTTGTTTCTAACAATGCCTTGATGACCTTCATGTGCCAAAATGATTAGTTGGTGACGTAAACTGATTGGAACAACCAGCCGAGAACCTCTGAACACATAATCACGTTGAACGGAAAACTCCTCCCTCAACTTGAAGTATGGACGCACAGTTTCAGGCAATGCAGCAGATGAACGAGGAAAACCCTTCTCGAGTTGCAAGCTTAAGGCACACAACTCAGGACATGCAGCAGAAGCAGAAGCAAAGTCTGCAAGCGATATTGCAGTCATGGCAGTTGACAACATTGCCACAAATTCCGGCTCTGGATCAGCACAAACAATCCGAATCTGAAGAAAGAGGCAAACGTGACAGGCAATCGGCAATGCAATTTTCTGAACCTGGTCTGTTTACCACATCATAGTTATAACACAGCAGGCGAGCAGACCAGCGTGCCAGACGCATGCCCGCACGATCAGTTCCCTTCGAAGTGAGTAGTGTGGTTAGAGCCTGATGATCCGTGCGCAGTGTAAATCTACGACCCCATAAATAGGTTCGCCAACGTTCCACAGCCCAGACGCATCCTAGAGCTTCTTTTTCAATGGTGGAGTATTTACGCTCCACAGCAGACAAGGTCCTTGAAGCAAATGCAACCACACGCTCTGTGTTACCATGAACCTGAGTGAGAACAGCACCTAAGCCATAATCAGACGCATCAGTTGAAACAGTAGTAGGCAAAAGTGGATCAAAGAAAGCCAAAGCTGGACTGTCAACCAGAGCTCTTTTCACACTCTCAAAACTCTGTTGTGCCTTTTCTGACCATTGAAACTCAACCCCTTGATGGATGCAAGCACGTAAAGTTTCAACCATGGTAGCAAAGTTTGGCACGAATTTATTGTACCATGACACCAGTCCTAAAAAGGAACGAAGTGTAGCTACATCAGAAGGGATTGGTGCATTGAGGATAGCAGAGAGGTGATCATCAGTAGGTTGCATGCCCTGTGGTGTAACAGTGTGACCCAAGAAACACAAACTGGACCTGTTAAACTGACATTTGTCTTTGTTCAGTTGCAACCCTCACTCTTTTAACCGTTTTAGTACAGCAGCAAGAGCAGCATCATGCTCACTTTGAGTTGCACCCCACAGAATGATGTCATCTAGATAATGTGCAACATTCGGTATTCCAGCCAACACTGTGGCTAGCATTTTCTGAAAAGCAGAAGGCGCTGAAGCCAACCCGTACGGCACTCTGCAAAATCTGAACAAACCATCATGGGTGATAAAGGCAGTCAGGTCCCTGCTTTCTTCATGCAAAGGTAGCTGAAAATAAGCAGACTCTAAGTCAAGAGTAGAGAAAACAGTTGCATCTCTGGGTTTTGAAAGCATTTCATCAATGTGTGGAAGTGGATAGCTATCTATTACAACAGCTTTGTTCGGTTCTCGCAAGTCCACACACATCCTGATGTTACCGGATTTCTTTTGAATGACAACAATGGGGGAAACCCATGGAGAAGCATCGATCTTTTCTATTACCCCAGCTTGCAAAGGTTTTTCAAGCTCTTTACTCACAGCATCTCGCACTGACAGAGGTAAACGTCGCAGCTTCTGCCTGACTGGGGGGACACTTTTAGCGACTTTAACTTTATGTACAAATTTAGTCGCACATCCCAGAGAGGGCTGTTGAGGCTGAGATGACAGACGCATCACAGGAGCAGGTGGTAAATCAGGGCAGGCACCTTCGACAGTAGTCCCAGTAAAACGCAGTCCCAGGCCTTTGATGAGATCCATGCCTAGTAAAGTGGTAACAGAGTCCACAACGAACAGTTTGGTTGCATAACAAGCATCATCACGTGACACAGTGACAGGCAGACATCCCAGTACAGGTATAGGAGAGCGAGAGTATGTAACCAGAGTAACATCTGGAGACTGCAAAGCATCACTGCTGAAATGGGTCTCATACTCACTCCTGGATATGATAGAAACAGATGAACCTGAGTCCACAGTAAACTGTATGGGCGCTGAAGTAGATGCAGTTGTAATGGTAGCAGTGCAATGGATCCTGTCAGAAGACTCAGAATTGTTCAAATAGAGGATTTGAACCTCCGGTAGTTCCACTGTGTTCACTGAACGAGTCTGTGTTGAGCGGCAAACACGGGCAAAATGACCCACCTTCTGACAGTTTTTGCATGTAGCTGCAGCAGCCGGGCATTTCGGGCTGTTTGCAAGATGTTTATCAGCACCACAGCGGTAGCAGGAACGTGATGGAGTAGCAGTAGAATTCCGTACAGCAGGAGCAGGTGGAGTCTTTTGGCGTGCCTTCTGGAACCGCCTCCGGTCAGCCGATGGTTTCATGTGAACAGCATGCACAGGAGCCGTCAGGGTGGAAGTTGAAGTCGACCTGGCCTGCTCCGTAGCTGCTTCAATTTGAGTGGCCAGTGTAACAGCTTTATTCAATGTTAAGTCAGCTTCCAGCAGCAGTCGTTCACGTATGCGCTGACTACGTACATGTTCAACCAGCTGGTCCCGGATCATTTCATCCTGTTTATCATCAAAGCCACATGTTGCAGCTAAATCTCTCAGAGCAGCCACATACTGCAAAATGGATTCAGTCTGACTTTGGGCGCGATTTCGAAAAACATGGCGCTCTGCAACGGCATTCCGCTTTGGATTGAAGTGAGCTTTCAAAGCCGTCATGGCATCCTCCATTGTAGTACCTTGATCAGGAAGTGTGTAAAACAGCCGCTGACCTTCTGTCCCCAGCGTGTGTAGAAGAAGCGCTCTCTTTCTCTCCTCTGGCCATCCATCACCCGACGCCGCGAGCACCAGCAGGTAATTTCGGAACATTTTCTCCCACGTGTCAAGCGGTATGCTAGGCTCACCCGGGCACGGGAGAAAAGGCGGTGGAGATGGCTTTGCAGCAAAAGCCATTTCATAAGCAAGTAGATCCTCTTCGAATCCTCGTCGCCACTTGTTATGTCGGCGGTACAGGCAGTTCACTTCCTCCTCTCTCCTTTCTCCGTCTTCTCCTCCTTATATCTTACATCGCCCCCTAGTGGCTACATCAGAACACAACAAACTACTGACGGAGTTTGTAAACTCAGTCCCAGCAATGCATTGCAAACAAAAACAAAAAAGGCTAGATCTCACCGCCGTTTTCCAGATCTATGACGTGTAGATTTCATGATGAGGAAGTTCCACGCAATAATCCGCCCTCCAGGAAGTGGGGAGTATAATCCAGTGTGTGGAGCATGAAAACGGAGCGGCTCTGGGACATTCGACGCAGTTTCTCAGACACGGCCCATCCGTTGTGTTTCTCTTTCGCGCTCCGGTCTTTCTCTTTTTTTAAAGCATCAGCTGTTTGCCCTCGCTGCCTTTGCGTCATTGGCCGCCTCCCTCTCGTAGATCCGCCTCTCCTTAAAGGGGCATGCTGCTTTTCCTCATTCACCAAAGTCCATTCATAACAGTCCCAAAACATAAAGCTCTGTCCAGATAAAGTACATTAGCAACATAAGCAAGTATTCTGCCCCTGCAGGGATTCATAACAAAATACATAAAACAGTGCTCAGCATGCTATTTGTGGCAACGTCACAGTGTGTGTCTCATTACATTGCATTGAAGACACGGAGGATGTTTAGAGAACAGATTTATTTATTTTAAAAAGCACAGAAGCATCCATTGCATCATGTTCATACACACATGATGATCTGGTACGCCCTCCGTCATCTTGCTGCACAAGCCGCTTCCTGCCGCTACTTCCGTGTCTCTGTGAGCATTCAATAGGGGTAAAAATAAAAGCAAGAATGGTCGATCTGCTATTGTCTCGATGAAAATCGGAAAAATATCATATTAAGCCAATGATTGGCCGCTAAGCATGCTGGGAAATGTGACGTACTGCTATTGTTGTTATGCTACGATGTAAAGGTAAGTGCATTAGGCGAAGCAGTCAGCTTTATATGATATTTTTCAGATTTTCATCGAGACTATAACAGATCGACCATTCTTGCTTTTATTTTTACCTCTATTGAATGCTCACAGAGACACGGAAGTAGCAGCAGGAAGCGGCTTTTGCAGCAAGATGACGGAGGGCGTACCAGTAACCAGATCATCATGTGAATGAACGTGAATAGGATGGATGCTTCTGTGCTTTTTAAAATAAATAAATCTGTTCTCTAAACATTCTCCGTGTTTTCAATGCAATGTAATGAGACACACACAGACAGAAATGTGAAGGTATCTGCTGTAAATCTATGACGTAAATTAATAACAGGATAAATGATCAGCTAGTTAGTTAGCATGTAGCCTAATGGGCTTCGAATGTAAAGCAACTGACTGCTAAAGTTAATAAAAGACAAGTCCTGAATATTATTATTCCTATTCGACCCTAAACTACAATATCCGCTGTCTGTCTGTCAACCGACCAGCCAGTTGCCCAAATGCCGGCATACATCAAAGAGCTCTGCGGCAGAGCTAGTAGTAGCCTAGCAGGAGCTATCAAATGACAAAAGCAGCGTAGTTATCATAAAAGTTTTGATATTTTTCTTATATTCATTGAGACAGTAATAAAGTGATCATTTTTGTTTTTCATGTTCCTTTTTTGAACGAATATGGGTCACAGAGACACAGAAGTTACCGCTGAAAGCTGCTTTTGCCGGCGTACAGAGAGCATATCCACGTGAATGACTTATGACGTGAATAATTATTGCGTTCGAACGACATAATTATTGCGTTCGCACGAGTTAGTCATTTCGAGGGAACGGAATAGAATTTTGAGGGAACGCAATAGTATCTTGTGGGAACGGAATAGTATCTTGTGGGAACGGAACAATATTTCGTGCAAACGAGATAATAATCTGTGGGAACAAGATATTAATCTGTGAGAACAAGATATATTTTTATATCTTAATGTTAGGACACGGGCTCCGTAGAAGCTAAATGGAAGTTCTTCCCACATTTTTTTCATAAGAAGTGGGTACCTGGTTGGAAATATTGTGCCATTAAAAAAATATAACCCAGCATAGCAAAACCAATCAACAGTCTTTTAGGGTGAGTCTGTCATTACCAGCATTGCTGACACCTCTGGTAAATTGGCTGCAAAGCAGAGATAACAAGCCAATGGTTGAGGATGATGGCCTGATACAGATTTTTATTTGATTTGACTATTTATTCTCCCCATAGAGACATTTTACCAATAAAAATAGAAAATAAATTCTGTTTTTATCTGCCTGATTTATCTGTTTTACCCTTTAAGAGAAAAGTCAAAGTGCTTTTACCAAATTTTGCAGAAACTTGCAAAGATGCTTAACCTGTCATCCACTCTGGCATCGCAATACTTGGCAATTAGCAGCTTAACAGCTTGTAACAGTTGTCACAAAAATACTACCTTTCGACTCTATCCCTGAAATGCTTCCTTCCACTGTTTTTCTTTCCTTTGTGGCTCTATCACGGGCATGCAGACCTCCTTTAGTGGCTTTGCCATTCTTTAAAGGGATCTTAACCCTTTAACACAAGAGCTTTAGCTCCAATCTTTACATTCTTTTGACAATCATAAAGTCAAACGTTTACACAATAATGTAATTACAGTGGATTCTAAAGTGGAGAAAAGCAACTTTGTGCCATTTTATACTGAAAAGCTGATATGAAAAGCTGCTTTTTTCTCTGCGTCAGAATTAGCCTATTCACAGTAATCACGTAAATGGTCGAAGATTTACAGCATGTCGAAGAACTTGTGTTATTTAGGTGTTGATGTCGATAGCTTCAGTGTTAAAGGGTTAAGGAACAAGCAACCCTGTCTATTTTGAAAGCTGTGGCATATGTGACAAAGGTAGGCTCCAGAGCAGATTCTGTGTAAGGACCAGAACAGCCAGGTACAAGGGTTTAAATAATTTTTAGTCCACAGGTTTAGTCTTTTAAAAGTGTCCAGCCTCTGGCAGTGCGACTGCTCCTGCTAAGATTCGAGAAGCACAAAATCAATCCAATCCAATTGACTTTATTTATATTGCACATTTCTCAAACAGGCAGGTTCCAAAGTACATAGACCAAAAACCAGACAAAAGATTACCAAACCAAATAAAAACAAAGTATACCAGTAAAGAGGATAAAAATACAATAATAATAAAAACAAGGTAAAAACAAGATAAAAACCCAGATAAATATAGATTAAAAGATACAGTATTGCCTGCTTTTTCTGCCTGTAAGTTTTTGCCATTGGATTAAAGATTTTGCTTTTGTTTACCTTCCTCTTGGATATGAACCTCTGCCTCTCCTGTCAATCAATGATGGATGACAGGGAAGCATCAACATCCCGAGGGTGGAGGAGAGATGGAGGCTGTCAAATCCACCCAAGACAGCAGCTGAGCAGCTCATTGTTTGCATTTCTGGATCCATTTCTGGATCACTTCTTCTTGTTTTCTATAATTCCAGGCTGCAGAATAATAAGGTATTTATTCTGTGGGATGTTTTATTATTTGTTCCTAAAATTTGCTTAAATGTGCACATTTACAACAATATTAGAAAGCGGAAGAGTTTTCCAACGGGACAATTAATTCTCCTTTGACAAATTAAGTCACTGAGTTATATTGCCTCCCTGAAGTCATCTTAGAGTATTGGGTCTTAGCAGGGAAAAGCAGAGTTCAACATCCCTATGAGATAATCATTAGCTTTGATTCGAGACACAAATTTCTGGTGTAGATATTATTTGTTACCTAGATCTTCTGCCTCGCTGTCTCACTTGCCTCGGAGCTAGTGTAAGTTTTTAATTTGTATGTCCTTAAATGGGAAGAAGGTCATATTGTCCGAGGGCACATTGGTTTCTGACAAGACGGCGGATGTGATGCCTGTGTTAATTGCTCCTCCCAACAAAATAGCAAATATACTACTCAAAATTCATTGTTAGCAAATGGAGCAAAACAATTAATGAATGGAGGAGTAGAAACCAGAGGAAAAATGTAAAAACAAGATCAGATGAAAGGACGAAATGTGGATAAAACTAAAGAAGATGGTGATGAACTCTCTGGAGCTAACCAGCTAGCTGAAACCATGCGCCGTGGACTCGACTCCATTAGCAAGGGGAACCGCGACCGAATAGCTGACGTTAAAAAGGACATGAACTCCTTGAAGGAGCAAATTACAGAAGATGGAAATTGAGGAATTAAAACAAGAAATATACCAACAACTAACGACAATCAATAAAACTCTCCAAACACCCGGAGCCCAGATTGGCGATGCCGACGCACTTATCGCGGACATAGAACCTTGGAACATGGAGGTGAAGGAGGCCCACTCTTAATTGCTAAAGCAACAAAAATTATTACGAGAGCAGATCACTGACATTGAAAAAAGCTCAGCGACAGACAACGTTACAAAACTCCTCATGGAGAAACTCTTCCTGCCTCCAGAAACCAACCTTCAGATTCAACGCGCCCACGGAGCATTCACCCAAAAGCCAAACTGCAACGCACTACCGAGGTCCATGATTGTCAATTTTCTCAAATTCACTACCAAAGAATTGGTTCTCAAAGCAGCCTGGCAAAAGAAAATCGAGGTGGAGGGGAGACGGCTGAATTATGACCATGATTACCTGACAGAGGTGTTCCAAAAGCGTAAAGCTTTCAGCGGCATTAAAAAAGCGCTGAAGGAAAAGGGGGTCCGTTTCCAGACCCCTTTCACCAAGAGGAGAATCCATTGGAACGCTGGAGTGAAAGTCTATGAATCTGCATGAGAAGCAGCAGAGGAGTTAAGAAGAGGATTTTCGGTGGAGCTTCCGACATCGGGCAACACGGAGAATGACGTCATACAGGAGCGGCTGCTTCGTGGATTTCCATGGCAACGGCCCAGTGATAAAACAGAAATGGAGCAGCCTGGCGAGCAAAACAGAAACTTCAAGAATTCGGATGAGTTACGCCTTGAACTTTACAAATGACAATTAAGTTAAGTCCCTTTCTTTCTTCATATATAGAGTTCCTCATTGTTTTAATATGTGCTGTTGGGAACCTTACGCATTCAATGGATGTATGACTAGTAGGTTTAGGTGAAAGGTTCTCTCCCACCACCACTGAGGGGTCCTTCTTAAATGCGAGGATTCCCCCTCTCCCACCCAACAGGGGAAAGGAATGGAAAATGTTCATTCCACTTTGGAAGCCAATAATTTGTTTGTGTTCTTTTTGGGGCAACAAGTTCTGGCCTTTTTGTTCAATATTTCTTGGGCTGTATATTTTAAGTTCTGGAAGAAATTAAGTAATGGGTTCTAATATAAAAACGGTTACACTTGATGTGAATGGTCTAAATAATCCCATAAAAAAAGTTACACTGCATGAAAAGAGCCATAAATATCTGTTGGGGACACTCTCTTAAATATCTAAAGAATCTTGACCATTTCTGGTGCATATTAAGACAGATAGCATATCTGAAGATTGAAGGAATTAAAGAATGCCGGACCATCTACATTGGGGGCGTAAACAGTAGCTAAGCATTAGCAAAGCTGCATATTTTGAGTGGAAGAAGTGGCTATTATAAATCTTCCTTCTGGGTCTATGACTGTACTAGTTTCTGTGAATTTAACTTCCCTGTTTATTATAATTGCTATTCCTCTCTGTCTAGAATTATAACCAGCTGAATATACGTTCGGAAAATCTGGTGTGGCGAGAATATTCACTGATGAACTAGACATGAGTTTCTTGAAGAAACACGATGTCAGTTTTGATATCTTTTAATTTGGTCACTATTTTCAGTCTCTTCTCTCTGGTCCCGGCTCAGTGCACATTCCATGTAACAAACCTTAGGGTGGACATGCTGTTATTAAGGTGAATGTTAGATAATGTCTATTGTTGATTAGAGCAAAAATTAGTATATATGTTCACATATTTCTTACGTTTCGGGTTTACCCATGACCACCAGGTTATCTCGCATGGATCTTGATTGAAGAACCAGAATAGACTCTTTGATCTTCTTGTTTCCATCTAAGGCCGCATTTACACTGCAGGTCTTGATGCTCATATCCGATTTCTTGACTATATCAGATTTTTTTGACTACCCGCTTACATCATCTTTTAAAAGTGACCCGTATCTGATTTATGCATTTACACTATACAATGCTGAAACTATCAAACGTAGACGTTCTGAGGACTACGTAGCAGTATTTCCGCATTCCGCGGACCTCTTTCGGACTTTTGTGATTGCGGTTGTCATGGAGGCAAGGCGGCGACGGAAGGAGGCGTTGCCTTCGGCGCTCCAGAGGGGATGCGTGGGGGAGTAAAAAGGAGGGCTCCTCGGCCGTCTTATGTGCTATCTCTGAGTTTTGAATGAGGAAGTGTTTGCAGACGGGCTGTACTAACAGTTTGATCCAAGTGTTGAACCTTTCCTGCGCGATGACTTCTCTTTTCCGACCGTGGTCAGCAGTGCCGGCCCTGGTCTTCTGGGGGCCCTAAGCGAAATTTAATTTGTGGGCCCTCTAACTGATCAGCAGCACCAAAAAAACGCAACTGTTGTTGTAATATAAATGAGATATCTCTATTAATACATTTGTGAATTATTGTTGCTGCCAAAGAATTGAATACAGTATATTGCCTGCATGTTGGATGCACATTTAGTGGTGCCAAACAAATTTTAAATGCAAAGAAAAAAAAAGAATGACAAATGTATATAGATATATATTTTTTAATGTAACATTAGGCACTCAACAAATGACATTCACAAAACTCCAACTTATTAAAAACAGCAACTTAATAGCAAATCAAATTACAATAAAACCATCCAACATAAAGAACACAACAGCTCAGTGAGGGCGAGTTTGGAAATTCAGAGTCTTTATCAGTCTGAAAAGGGGTGTGGTTGGCCATCCATCTGGGCCAACTGGATTTAAGGTACCGGTAGGTGGAATTTTGGATCCGGTAGGCTCCTCTTCCATACACGCCTCTCTTGGAGCCTCTGGAACATGAGATACATAACTTCAATAAAAGCAAACGGTAAAAAGTCAAACAGTCAAATGTTTCCCTTTCAGCAGTAGAAGTGGTGACAGGAGTTTCTTCTGCAGCTAAAAAACAAGAATTATTATTATACAATAATCAATGATAAAGCTAATAAAATATCTATAGCAGAATACTAATAAAATATTGGCTCGTTTAAAATTTGTGTAAAGGTTTTTCACAATTTCATGATCTTTTTATATATTTATGAAAGATTTATTGTTTGATTGTATATTTGCATAAGGTCATATTTCATTAATTTAATTATGAACAGTTTGGAGCTCCATACTCTTCAGCTGCTGTTTATGAAAAAAAGGAGTTATGCAGACACTGTTTGTTTTTATTATTACTTTACATGCTTTTAAAATTACCTGAGATGAAATCTTCAGTGAAGTCAGGAACATCTTGGGATGTGGATGCTGCACCACCTCCAATACTTTTTAATACTTTTTGAGAGCAGAAGAAACTGTCGGCTGAGACGGAACTGTGCAAAACATCATCATTATGTAGAATCAAAACTGCAAAATACAAATAAGAAATAAATGTACCTATTTATAAATAATAAAATGTGAACACTAATTTGAGAATAAGTTTATACACTTCTTTTTGTATTATTTTGTATGTTCATAATTTTAAAATTAGTACATTTATTTTGTTTGTCATTTACAAATGAGAACCTTTATTTCCTACGTATTTGGTAGTTTTTTTCTCCATAATCCATGCCAATGCAAGATTTTAAGACACACTCATTGTTGTAAAACTCAGACTACCTGACTGTCTATAACAGATAAACAGCCGTTTTTATGCTGTAATAAACCGGAAAATGCAGAACGCACTAAATATGTGTTAGCAAAATAATGAAACAAAACGATAATGTGAGTTAAAACATTTTTCAGCCATCATATCGTCATTATTTACTTTTCTTTACTCTCCGCCGTTTTAGAAGGTCATGTCCAACCTCATCTTGGAAACTTGGGTTTTAAAATTATTTTCGAGTTTTCCATGGGAAATTACGACAAATGGGGTCGTTTATGTGCAAACTTCACCTCAGATCGCTTAGTACGAGCCGGCAACAACACCTCAAATACAATCATTCTCAACAACGGGGCACCCCAAGGCTGTGTGCTTAGTCCGTTGCTCCTCACCCTGCTGACACACGACTGCACAACAACCCACAGCACAAACCACCTTGTGAAATTTGCAGATGACACAACCCTGGTGGTTCTCATCACCAAGGGCGATGAGACCCACTACAGGGAAGAGGTGGATCTGCTGACAAAATGGTGCAGAGACAATAACCTCCTGCTAAATGTCAGCAAGACAAAGGAGATTGTTGTCAACTTCCAGAGGGGCCACACTCAACACCTGCCACTGATCATTGATGGTACTGCTGTGGAGAGAGTGAGCAGCACAAAATTCATGGGGGTACACATCAGTGAGGACCTCTCCTGGACCGCCCACACCACATCATTGGCAAAGAAAGGTCAACAACGTCTCTACTTCCTGCGGAAACTAAAAAGATCAGGTGCTTCACAAGCCATCATGACCACATTCTACAGAGGAACCATCGAGAGCATCCTCTCCAGCTGCATCACTGTGTGGGGGGGCAGCTGTACACACAGCAACAGGAGAACCCTGCAGCGCATAGTCAACACAGCCAGGAGAATTATTGGAACACCACTCCTCTCCCTGCAGGACTTATACATCACCCGCCTCACCCGCAAAGCACTAACAATAATCAAGGACACACACCACCCTGCACACAACCTGTTCAGCCTTCTGTCCGCGGGGAGGAGGTACTGGAGCCTCCGCTCCCGGACCACCAGACTCAGAAACAGTTTTCTTCAAAGCGACGTTTTCTTGTTGTCGCTTTGTTCAGCGTGACAAAATGTGCTCTTTTTTTTCTTTTCCACAACTTTATTGAAACAAAATGCGCTTGTAAATGGACACCGTGCCAGGCTCAGATGCAGTTATGTTGACCAATCGTTGCTAAATGGTGTAACGTCATTATTTGGGTTGCCAGATTGGTTCATATGTGCTGACAGGGGGAATTATTAAAGTGCAGGCAACTTTCTTTTGCACAACATTCAGAGCACACGTTGGTAAGGAAGTTCTATGAAATGGGTTGCCAGATTTGGGTCTTTTTTAATTTAATTTTTGTCGCCACTTCGGTGCCCTGCTGGTGACGGGGGCCCTACATGGCTGCGTAATTCGCGTATAGGGAGGGCAGGCCATGGTGGTCAGAAACGCACGGGAGATTTCCTCGGGATTCACTTTTCCGTTCTGAACCATCAGCCTCCAGAGTGGGTTAAGAAAGACTCCAAAACTTCAACCAAACCAAGACACCTTCTTTTTAATTTACGGTTCTCTGACACTCCCCCGCTCATTACACACACACACACACAAGTGCGCACGCACTCACACACACACACGGTCCCCATCATACACGCCCCCCAAAGAAATAAACGGCTTCTAGCCTGTTCCATAGCAACGGTGTCCCGCTTCATTAGTTACCGTTTGCATCCCAACCGGGAATAACAGCGGTTTCCAACTACGGTCTGAAGCCTGAGGCTGAAAGGTAACACGCTGACAGCAAAATCAGCACCTTAATAAGTCATGTGATCTCAGTTGGTGGTGTCCTGAATTGACGTCACTGAGGTACGACTCGCATTTACTTGGGAATATCCGATTTGTCTGCTTACATGGCATACGCAAATGTACTTATCCGATTCGTTTCCGATTTATTTCAACATATGAGAGAGGCCTGTATTCGATCTGAGAAAAACGGAATCCATGCGCTTTTGTCCTGCTTACACACTCACCGATCATATCCGATCTGTGCCACGTGAGAGGAAAAAATCGGAATTGGGTCACTTGAACCATGCAGTGTAAAGGCGGCCTAAGAGTCGGCTCATTCCATCTGTGAGGGATTTTACCAACTCTCTCAGCGCTGAGTTCTCTGCGGTCAAGGTTTCCACTTGCTTCTGGGAGAATTCCAGAGAGTCCTTAATGTCTTGAAATTCCCAATGAAGGACCTCCAGGAGGGAAAGACCTCTGTCGAAGCTGGATAGCTTAGCATCGATGCCACTGGTGGAGAGGATCCTGGGAACTTTTATAGCTTCCCTCCAAGCCAGGCGATTGAAAGCAGCCTCTATCAGCTGTGCTGGGGGGGGGGGGGGGGGGGCGATCCATTGAGAATGTCTTTATGTACTTGACGTGCACGTGCATTAACCCGGGGTTACCAAGTCGAGCGTAATTACGCCAACTCATATCCGGTCTTTTGGAACCAACATACCCCGAGTAAGCTAGTTCAGGCGGATTTAAGACAGAGTTAAGGGTTAAAATCAGGGTAGTTTAAACTTGCTTTCTGGAATACCCCCCTGGGTCATAACAAAACCTTTTCTGATGGTTTTGTGAACCTCCAACGTGAATCTCTGTCTGCTCTCTTCTATGTCCAAGGGAAAAACAGCTGGTTGAGTTCCTATGAAAAATCTTATGAAGTTTGTCAAATGGTTAACTTGTCATTTTCTTTTTTGTCAGAACTTTTAACTTTTGCTAATTGTATCTTGTAGCTTAACTCAGGTTTACTCCTCACCTCCTCTCCTCCTCACCTTAAAACGCAGTATCCAGGAGCTCCAGAGCTCATGTCTTCATCTTTTTTCCGAACAATTGTTTCCTTCTAAACAATGTTTCTGAACTCCAGTCCTCAGGACCCACCAACTTTTATCCATGTTGGCTTTAACACACCTGATTTAGCTCCTCATTGAGTTCTGCAGAGGCTGGATAATGAAAGTCATTAGATGCTGGAGCGTTTACGCAGAGAAACATAAAAATCATCCAGTACGGTGGCCCTGAGGACTGGAGTTCAAAAACAGACATCCACAGCTGTTTATTCCAATACTGCACAGCTCCAGTAGCGTGCTAGTCCCGTGATTGTGGACATTCTACCCCGCGATAGACTGGCGACATGTCCAGGGCATCCCCTGCCTTTGCCCACAAGTGGCCGGGATAGGCTCAGGCAGCCTCGTGACCCTAAAAGGAACTAAACGGAAAAGAAAAAAATGAATGAATGACCTGGAATTAACTGGCTTTGCCATGAACATCCACCAAAAGACCAACCTGTTTCTTTTCTCCATCTGTCCTGATTCTTTCTCTCTTCTTGTCTTTATCTCCTCCTCACAGCTGAGTTTGAGTTAGGAAGATTTTAAAAGAATAAAACAAAAACTATATGTAAAAATAGATTTTTTTTATTGTAAATTATATTTTTGTTGGATATCAGTAAGTGGTGGGATAAAAATAGCTTATATTTATTTATTGTTGTTACACATCTTCAAATGTTCAACTAAAATCCAAAGTGTTGTTCAGCCAAAGTGATATTAAAAGCAAAAGGCTGTAAACTAAATAATCACTCAAAAAACAATAATTATCCAAACTTTTAACAATATAAAAAGAAAGAAAAACACCATCTAACCCACCATCACACATACTTCTCCTACTTCTTCAAATAGAAGGAGATTTTATCATTATTTAGTGCAGTTACAGTCATAGGATAAAAAAAATGTCAGTTTAAAGTTAAAGAGTTATTTATGGCTGTCTGAAACAAAATCAGCACAAATAAGCTCCTTTTTTCATGATTAGTGATACTGTGTGTACTGAGTTTAAAGTGCTTAGTACAGTTGCAAGACACGTGACCATTTTACTGGTAGTTTTAGCCTGAATGTTTACAAGCCTGTTTTTATCACTGCTATAATGTATCTGCTGTCTCTCTTCATCAGATGACTACACGATTCAAATAAAAATAATCAACAGCGTGGATAAGCATTCAGGTAGAATGTGGAACTCGGCATAGAGCTTGGCTTAGAGCATCACATGAATCAGTAGAGCTTGGCTTAGAGCATCGCATGAATCAGTACTCTACTCCAGGAAGCAGACAGACTGACGTCTGGTGACAGATGAGGAGTCCTATCAAGGCTGCAGGCTGATGGGCTGATAGATAGCAGGTCTGAAGATCATCTTCTGGTGGGAGTGGGAGGAGGCCAGGATCCTAACAGGACCCCGCCCCCTCAAGGGACGCCACCTGGCGGCCGGTACCTGTCCGGATGTAGGGAACGAAAATCCTGCCCCAGGGTAGGGTCCATACTGAAGAAACGGGGCACCCAACAGCATTCCTCCAGGCCATGGCCCTCCCAATCCACCAAGAACTGGATTCAACTTTATTTATAGCCAAAATCACAACAACAGTGGTCTCAATGGACTTCGTACTGCTAATTGTAAAGTAAACATAAAATCATGAGGAGGATGAATACATATAAAGCAATAGGAAAATTCCAAACTAACAAAAAACTAACTAACTTGGTATCCTTGCCCTTAGACCCTCCTTCACGTTAGGGAAAAACTCCTAAAAAACACATTCCGGAAAAAACTAAGAGACCTCAGGATGAGACATGAAAGTGGGATCCTCCCCCAGGATGGACAGGCGATGTACCAGAATCCTTAGAGAAAAATTAACTTCTCACTCTCTACAACTACATGTTTAAATAGTCCACCAGATGGGCTTCATCCACATGGAGTTGGGAGACGGCTGGGGGCGCAAGAAAGCCAAAGGCAGGATCCACGGCCAAGTGTAGGAGAAGTACACGGTCAGGTACAAGGGCACAGCCAAGTGCAGGTGCACGGACGAAACAGAGGGGAGAGGGAAAAAGAGACAGTACATGAATCGCACTGCACCAAACAGGGGCATGGAGAACTAAGTGATAAATAAATTATCAAGAATAGAGGAGCGGAAGAGAGGAGAAGGAGATGAGAATAGAGGACAGAGCCCCAGTGCACCATACTTTCCCCAGCTTCAAACTTCTAGGAGTCTATTAAAAACTAATTGTTATTCTCAAGTTTAATTTAAATATGTGAATAGTAAGTTAAATATTCTCTAATTACTAGCTAGTCTGGCAATAAGCCTGTCCAAAGAGGAATGTTTTAAGCCTAACTTTGAATGTAGAAACTGTGTCGGCCTCTCTTGAGCTGGAAGCCTGAGCGTGCTGAATGGCGGTCCTGATCTCCCAGGAGAGACAAGCTAGCTAGCACACAGGAGGAAGAGAGGGCTGAGCTTGAGGTGGCATCTGGGGCTTCAGGGGTATGTAAACGGGAGAGAGCAGGGTCCAGGGGAATGAGAGTAAGTCCGGCATCTATATCCAAGTCTATATTAATTGAATTTACCTCAGCCCCTGAGTCAATAAGGGCGGATATTGAACTTGACAGGAAACCAGGTGAGAGGGAGACCATGAATTCAGTTCTAGATGGGGTTTGGGAGAAAGAACCAGTCCCCCATAACCATAACCAAGACCATATAACATTGAAGAAAGCAAGCCACAACAGTGATCCATGGTTTTGGATCAACCACTTTGCCTGAGAAGGAAAAGTGGCTGAAGATGAAGGTATGTGCGTTGTAACAGCAATGGTTTGGAGCAAGGAATGGAGTTGGGCTAATTGTTGCGTGATGGTCTGTCGATTGTTCGACAGAGCATTGGTCATTTTTGCCTGTTGGTCCAGGGTGGTGGCGTAGGTAGACATTTGCCGCAGTTAAATGCGCAAAATTTCTTGATCGGATCAATGGTTGGATTAAAATCCAACCGTGTACATGTGATCAGAAAAACTTTTTCCGATTAGAACGAACGTTCACATGGACACACTTTCGGTTGGAATAAATCATTTGGGCATACACAGTAGTGTTGAAAATACCGGAGGAAGAAATGAGTCCCGTTGTAAACAAACAGAGCTGCCATATACATTTATGCAGCAGCTCGGTAATATACGATATGATCTTCTAAACATGCTTTTATTAATGTTATGAATATTATGAAGCGCCTGTTCGCTCATCATTTTATTTTTAATCCGTGTGGTCAGTGCTTTTTTTTGTGGAAGAATGGAGCTGGAAGAAGCCAGGGTTAGGGGAAGGCTAACACGCGCTAACAACATTTGCTTTGTTTGGTTGCACGTAAATACGTGGGAATAATGTCAGCCTTTATTTTGTCAGGACACGACTGGAAATACAAATCGACGTGATTGTTTGAACGGTTTCGAAGGACTGAGCAGAATTTCTGCTTTCAAAAGCTCACACACCGCCCCAAAGCCTGTGCGTGAGCTGGAAATCCGAGCTCGAAGACCTCTGAGTCCTGTGGCCGCTAACCCAGGGCGGCAGGTCAGATCGCAGTCCGAAGTCTCCACACAACAAAAAAACAAAGCGCACGCATAACAAAGCATTCTCCCTTCCCCTCAGACACAAAGTTATAAGTCTTGCTGCTATGCTCAGAGATACAGTTCGCTCAGTCCACCGGCAGCCAAGCCCGTACCGCGCAGGGTCCAGACGTCACGGGGCATGAAGCGCTTCTCCCCCCCATCCCCTCATGAGGGGTGTGAGAGAGGGGAGAGGCGAGGGGGGAGTCGCGCTTCGCACTGGGCAGAGCAGTCGGTTGGTCCTGTTTGAGCTCCAAAGCCTTCTCTGGAGCAAAACACTGTCTATGCATGACGTTAAACCAGAACAGTAGTGACACACGATTGGAATGAACCGTTTACATGCACAACGATCGGATCAACAATCGGCATAACCCACCTATCTCGATCGAAAAGAAATTTTGATCCGAACGAGTCTGATCGGGGCAAACTATTCCGAACGGCGTGTTTACATGAGTTATTTTTCTTCCGATCAGATGTTCTTTCTGATTACTTTTGTCCATGTAAATGCAGCTAGTGTCTGGTTGGTGGAATCTGTACCTGTTGGTTCCATTCTGATCAGTCTGTTCTATTATTTTGAATAAGGCTGGACCTAGAAGCTGGACAGAAACAGATGATGGACAAATTAATAGTCTTTATTGAATCTCAGTAGTAGTGGAGGGTTCTGGCTTGGAAGATACGTGGCTTGGATGGATGGATGACTGAATAGATGAGCTGGTGGAGATGGTGACGACTGAAGAGTGGAGCCTTGCTTGCTGTCCCGATGGATGGCAATCGGTGACCAATGGTGGAGGTAAAGCTGGTAGCAATCCCTAAAGTGGCAAAACATAGAGTGGATAAGCGTGCACGGCCATGGAGAGACTTGTACACAAGCAGAGCTGCTTTGAAGTCTATTCTTTGAGGTACAGGGAGCCAGTGCAGAGACCTGAGCACAGGACTAATGTGATCATACTTCCTGGTTTTGGTCTGGAGTCAAGCAGCAGCATTCTGGATGTACTGAAGCTGTTTTACGGCTCGTTTGGAGAGGCCGGTGAGCAGGCCATTACAGTAGTCTAACCTACTGGAGACAAATGCATGAATAAGTATCTCCAGGTCTGGCTTTGAAATTATGTTTTTGATTTTGGCAATGTTTTTCAGATGATGAAATGCCGCTGATGTTACTGACTTGATATGACTGTTAAGGTTCAGGTCAGAGTCCATGATTACCCCTAGATTTCTGACTTGATTTGAGGGTTTAAGAGACAGAGAATTCTCTTTGTTTCTGTGGGCCAAAATAATAACTTCGGTCTTGTTTGAGTTTAGCTGGAGAAAGTTGTACTGCATCCACACACTGATCTGTTGGAGGCAGTGGCTGGGTCATTTGTTGAGCTGTTTTGCAGTATCATGTCATCAAAGAATTATTGCGAGTGGTAAAAAGTAGTTGTTGGAGCAAAGTTTAAGTTTTACGTTTACCGAGTTGGTTGGCGCACATTTTAAATTAGCTAACTGTTACTTCTAGCTAACCGCTAGCTCTGGCAGAGGCAGCCAAAGTCACATACGAGTCAGTGGGAATTGCCTCTTTTTTCTCTCTACTACCTTTCACCACAGGCTCTGTGATTTGGTAATGTTAATGTTTGGTAACTGGTATTTCATTTAGTAACCTTATGAATGCAAATGTGGGCTAAGCTAGCTGCCTTACGCTAACATGTATTCTTGTGTCTACTTTTAATGAACCGGCAAGTTTGAAAAATAAGAGTTTCTGCTAATAGCAGAGGTAAGTTTTGATTGTAATTTAACAACATGGTTGCAATATTTATGACACGTGAGCAGCTACCGGTCCAATGACTCCTTCGGCTATATGGAGAACATTTGACCTTATTGACAACTTAAAATTAATAATAAATAAATAAAAATGTTCAAGCTATCTTAATATGATGTTATGTAGCAGTTATAACTTGAATTGGGCTCGGGTTAAGAAAGTACTAACTGTTTGTTGTGTAGTTTGCTTAATACTCAAAAATGGTATTCTGCCTATGGTTTGGTTGTGATTTGTGTTTCACAATGTCAAACACTTTTAAAATAACTTTTTCGTCTCTTGTTTGTTCTAATGAAAACATATCCTCTGAAATATGTCTTTCTAGCTAATGCACACATATTAAAAAATATTAATATGTATCATAGATTACAACAGACAACAGACTGGGCTGGAAGAGCCACAGCACTGCTGTGTATAAGACGGCCAGCAGCAGACTCCATTTCCTGAGGAGGCTAAGGTCCTTCAGTGTGTAGCAAGATGATTGAAATCTTTTACCAGTCTGTTGTGGCCAGCACTCTGTTCTTCTCGGTGGTCTGCTGGGGGGGCAGCATATCTGCTTGGGACAGTAATAGACTTAACAAACTGATCCGAAGAGCTGGCTCCGTGATCGGTTGTAAAATGGACACATTTGAATCGGTGATGAAGAGGAGGACTTTAAATAAGCTGGTATCCATCGTGGATAATCCTGAGCATCCTCTCCATCCTGTTCTGGATGGTCAGCGGAGGTCCTTCTCCAATAGGTTAAGGCAGCTTCGCTGTCACACCAACCGCTTCAGGAGATCTTTCATACCTCACTCCATTGGACTCTATAACTTGTCATCCATGTACAATAGAAAAAGTCATTTATGGTCAGTCTGTTTTTCTCTCCTTATGTGCCAAGCTATACAACTGTTCTAATTCACTGATGTTTCTTTCCGATTGATTTTTCTGATTCTCTGTTGTCGTATATTGTGTGTATGTTTGTATCTTGAGCCTAACGCCGACGCTGCAACAACCCAATTTCCCAAGCTGGGATCAATAAAGTATCTTTATCTTTATTTTGTCTTATCTATTACATGTTGTGGACAGAGTATTGAGGCCATCGTAAAATGCAGCAGAATTTTTAAAAGCTTTTTCAAGCTACCAGTAGCTTGAAATTTTTTTTTTTACACCAAGTCTTTTTATTGGTATTTCAACTTTAAACAGAGGGTACAAGGATTTAAGTTTGACAAAGTACACAAAACCGATCCCCTCACACCCTCCCCTCCCTCCCCTTACTGCACCACTCTTTCAAATTGCAAATAATTTGTAAAATATACATTGTCAAAAGAAATAAACCTCTCAATTGCACATTTCTAAAATACAGAGTCAATCATCAAATATTCTAACAGCAGTGACGTCTAAGTTCTTCATATAATTTAAGAAGGGGTTCCAAGTGGAATAAAACTCTTGTGTACAACCTCTAGCAGAGAAGCGAATTTTCTCCAAAACCAAATACTGTAAGAGATTATTTATCCACATCTTTAATGTTGGAGGAAAGTCATCCTTCCATTTGAGAAGAATAAGTCTCCTAGCAATTAAGGTCCCAAAGATAATTATGTTTTGTGCTTTGTGGTTGAGATTAAGATCCTGTGGGATTACACCAAATATTGCAGAAATTACAGAAGGTTTTATAGGCCTTTGTAAAACATCTGAAAATACTTTAAATATTGAATGCCAAAAGTAACTTAATTTTGCACAGGACCAAAACATATGTGAGGTAGTGGCTGTTGATTGTTTACATCGATCACAAATTGGATTAATATCTGGAATGAATTTTGTAAGTCTTGCTTTAGACCAATGGAGTCTATGTACAATTTTAAATTGAGTAATCCTGTGACGTGAACAAATTGAGGAAGAGTATATTCTGTCTAGGGCTTTCTCCCATATTTTCTCAGTAATATTTAAGCCTAAATCCTCTTCCCATTGGGTTTTTAGCAATATTAGAGGTGTCTTTTGATTTGCATTGTATATGTTTAGCAAGTGGTAAATGTTCCCAATTGTTCCCCTGACGTTTATGTTAAGTTTCAAAATGGAGTCTAGAAGTGAGTCAGGTGGGCAGGACGGGAAATGAGGGAATGAGGTTGAAATATAGCTTCGAATTTGAAGGTATCTAAAGAAATGTGAGCGGGGTATATTATATTTAATTACAAGTTGCTCAAAGGATGCAAACATACCATCAATGAATAGGTCCTCAAATGAAACGATGCCTCTTCTGCTCCATTCCCAGAAAGCTTTATCTGTAGTCGAGGGTATAAACCTATGATTGTTATTTGTGGGTGTACATTTTGATTGGCTTTTCAGGGAAAACACTTGCCTAAATTGTCTCCAAATTTTCAGAGATTGTTTAACTATGGGATTTGAGTTGTAATTCGATACAGGTTCAGAAAAAGGTAGTTCTGAACAAAGCAGTGATTGTAGAGAGGCATGAGGACAAGAAGCTCCCTCCATATGTAACCATTTTGGGTTTGTGGATTTGTTAAATTGTAAATCTTTCCAATATAACATGGATCTAATGTTGGCCGCCCAGTAGTAATATTGGAAATTAGGAAGGGATAATCCACCTTGTTGACGGTGTTGCTGTAAGATATTTTTTCTTATTCTAGGTTTTCTGTTATTCCACAAAAAAACTGATATTAATTTATCCACATCTGTAAAAAAAGATTTAGATAAATGCAAAGGAATGCATTGAAATACATATAAAAATTTTGGGAGCACGTTCATTTTGACTGTGTTAATTCTCCCTCCCAGTGAAAAGGGTAATAGACACCAACATTCTAGATCTTTCTTGAGCTGAGTCAATAATGGGATGTAGTTAGCCTTAAAAATATCTTTAAATGATTGTGTTATCCAAATACCTAAGTATTTAAATTTTTGTGGACTAACTTTAAATGGAAATGGGTCCAAATTTATTTTCTTAGCTTCTGGATTTATTGGCATAATTTCACATTTGTGAAGATTGACTTTGTATCCTGATATTTTACCAAATTCTTGCAAGAGTTTTAAAGTGACTGGTAAGCTTTTTAAAGGGTTGGATAGGAATAAAAGCATATCGTCTGCATACAGGGATACTTTATTCCCAGTGCCATATCTTTGTATTCCTATTATGTTGATTTCATGACGTATTGCTATAGCCAGTGGCTCAATCACTATGGCAAATAAAAGAGGTGATAGAGGACAACCTTGTCTAGTGCCACGTTGAAGGGGAAAGTAAGGAGAGAGGTTATTGTTAGTACGAACAGCTGCCAGAGGCGATGAGTATAAAACTTTAATGCAAGAGATAAATTTTTCGCCAAAACCAAATTGCTTTAAAGTGTAGAACATATAGTCCCACTCCACTCGGTCAAAGGCTTTCTCAGCGTCTAAAGACAACAATATTTCTGGAATATCGGGTGAAGTGGGGCCATAAAGAATATTAAATAGACGCCTAATATTATAAAATGATTGGCGGCCTTTAATGAAACCAGTTTGGTCATCAGCTATTATCGAAGGCAAAGCCTGTTCTAGGCGGCTTGCTAATATTTTTGAGAAAATTTTGTTGTCCACATTTAAAAGTGAAATAGGACGATATGAGCCACATTCGAGAGGGTTTTTATTCTGTTTGGGGATAAGAGAGATGACTGCTTGTCGCATAGTCAGGGGGAGGCAGCCTGTAGTAATTGACTCCTCAAAGACTAAAAGTAAGATTGAGGAAAGCTGGTCTGCAAACTTTTTAAAAAATTCAACTGAAAACCCATCAGGTCCAGGGCTCTTCCCATTTTGCATAGATTTAATTGCATTTATGAGCTCCTGGGTAGAGAAGGGTTTATCCAGCTCTGAGGATATTTTATCTTCTATTAAGGGGACATTTATTTTTCTAAAAAATTTATCAATTAAAGTTCTATCATTGTGAGATTCTGTTTTATACAACGTTGAATAGTACTTATGAAAGCACGAATTTATTTCTAAATGATCTCTGTGCTTAGCACCCAAGTGATCATTTATTTCAATAATACATCTGCTAGCAGTTTTTTGATGAAGTTGTTGGGCCAAAAGTTTTCCTATTTTTTCACCATGTTCATAGATTTTACTTTGTGTTTTATTAATGAGGCTTTCAACATGTTTGGTTGACAACAAATTGAATTCTGTTTGAAGATTTAATCTTAATTTGAACATGTCATCAGACGGGCTGACTGCAAGTGCCGTGTCCAATTTAAGTATCTCATTGGTTAGTTTTTCTAGTTTTAAACTGTGATATTTTCGCTGTTGCGCACTGTAGGATATAATTTGTCCCCTGATATATGCTTTCATTGATTCCCACACAGTAGAGTAAGACATTCCAGGGGTTTGGTTATATTTCAAGAAGAATGATATCTCAGAGGATATAAATTTAGTAAAGTTTTCATCGGAGAGTAATGTATTATTAAGCCGCCAGGGGCGGTAATTATTGCATGATACTGGTATGCATAGTGTGAGTATTAGAGGGGCATGATCTGAGATAACTATAGCTTGATATTCACACTTTTTAACCAGGGAGAGGAGCCGTTTATCCAAAAAAAGGTAATCTATGCGGGAGTATGTCCCGTGAACAGGAGAGAAAAAAGAATAACTTTTAGATTTGGGGTTTAGGAATCGCCATGTGTCAACAACGCCATTCGTATTAAGAAAGCGTTGTAACTGAATAGCTGAACTGGACAAGGATGCAGATCGTGACGAACTACGATCTAAACTAGGTGACAGTACACAGTTCATATCTCCTCCAAATATTAAGTGATGAGTGTCCATGTTTGGGATTTTGGCAAAAAAATTTAGGAAGAAAGAGCTGTCGTCCCAGTGTGGTGCATAGACATTAACTAGGACAACTGGTGTATTGTATAATCTGCCTGTGATAATCAAGTAGCGCCCAGAGGAGTCTGTTTCAACTTTGGACATTACAAATGGGATGTTTTTATTAATAAGAATAGCCACACCTCTACATTTAGAGTGAAAGTTCGAGTGAAATGTCTGTCCAATCCACCCTCCCCTAAGTCGAAAGTGATCAGAATTTCGGAGATGAGTCTCTTGAAGAAAAACAATTCCTGCTTTTAATTTGCTTAAATGGTTCATTACTTTTTTACGTTTGACTGGGGTGTTCAAAGACTTTACATTCCAACTTATAAAATTTACGTCACACCCAGCTGGTTTGTTTGGGAAATCCACTTTAGTTGTGGTCATATTTGATCAGAAGTTGAGTTACTGGTTTGTCCCTTTATATAAATGTTCATTTGGAAATAAGGATGACCATCAAAAAGAGAAGTAAAAAATAAATGCAAATTGAGATTGAAAACCAAAACATCAAAAAATTCAAAATAAAAATGTGGTGCAGTAAAACCCAAACAGTCACTGATCAGAACGCAGTGACAACACAAACCCCCAAAAAAGTAAATGCACATCTAAGTGCTTAAAGAAGGGCGATGTACCTCCTACTGACAGAGGTCTGCTATGTCATTAAATTATTAATTATCAGGCACCTCATGCCATTTCGAAAAAGAGTAAGGTATAAATCAGAACATATTTATCCCAGATTGTAATTGCTTAACAAATATGACCCTGGGGGAACATAAAACAGCTTTTTGAGAAAGATTTTCCAAGGATCAACAACAAAGTGGGAAGTTTTTAAGTGTTTACAGAACGGTAATTACTGAGATAAATGCTTCTAACAAATGGAACCTTGTTCGCATCCTTTTTCCAGCTCCTACTTACTCAGAGCAACAGTCAGTTATTTGATGTTCCAAGTAGGATCTTGGTTTTCACATAAGCCATGGCTTCCTCTGAGTTTTGGAACCACTTTTCAGTCCCGTTGTGCGTTATCCGGAGTCGCGCTGGATATAGAAGCCCGTATTTGACGCCCTCTAGCCCGCGGAGGAGCCGCCTCACCTCGCCGAAGGCTGACCGGGCTTGTACCACGCTTGGAGGGTAATCGGGGAAGATGAGGATGTCTTTTCCTTTCCAGCGGAGCGGCCCGGACTCTCTGGCGCGGCGGAGAATGTCAACACAGTCCTGATAGTAGTGCACGTTTGCAACGATGACTCGGGGTTTGTCGTTTTGGCTTCTTGTTTGTAATCCTCGGTGAGAACGGTCTATCAGGATATCTTTATCCATATTTAGGACTTCTTTAAGAAGTTTGGACACAGCTGTCGGCGAGCTGGAGCCGGCGGTCTCCGGGACATTCAGTATGCGGATGTTGGAGCGCCTCATTCGCCCCTCCATGTCCAGACATTTCCCTCGCAGGTTGTTCACTTCTGTTTCGAGTTTTTCAACCTTGGTTTGAAGGGACACTACATCATCTGACTGGGATGAAAGCGCGTGTTCCATGTGTGTCATCGTTGCTTTCATCGTTTCCACCTCAGAGCGGACTGCTGCAGTGCTGCTGGCCAGCTCGGTCTTCAGAGCTAACAGCTCCGTTTTGATGGCTTCAAACTCCTCTGTGAGCGCGGCCTTTAGCTCCTGCCTGAACATTGCCGCAATGTCCGCTTTCAAAGAGGATAGAATTTCGGCCTTCAGAACCGACGGGTCCATTTGGTCTCCAGGTTGTGATGCGGTAGCTTTGGCTGGTGAACCCTCACCGGTCGATGTTTTGGGTCCTGTAGTTGGCGCCGCTCCGGAGTATTTGAATTTTCGAAGATTATTGGCCATTTTTCGAGTCCAACTCGTCAATATATAGTATTCTTTGAAATTAAGATGACGACAAGTAGAGTTCTGGTGTTTTTTCTGGCATAAAGTGTCTGAAAAAATTACTTTAATTTGTTTTTAGCAGAGCTCGTCTTCTATGCTGCCTACTCCTTTGCCTGCTCCATAGCGCCCCCCAGCTTGAAATTTTTTAACAATTTTTTTTTTTTTTTTTGCAGATGTGTGCATCACAAATGTCATGCGAAAACAGTTTAATTCTGAACTGGACAGACAGAGTCCACAGATGCTGATCTGTTGACACAGAAGACAGCACAAGGCAGGGCTTCAGAATAATAATAATAATCCATTTTATTTAAAGTGCCTTTCAAGAAAACCAAGGACACTTTACAAAAAAATGTTAAAAATAGACATTAAAAGCACAATAAATATAATAGAGAAAATAAAAAGTGAGTCAGGATTGGAAGGCATCTGAAAGTAGGAAGAGAGTCTATGTTACGGAGGTAAGGAAGGAGGGAATTCCAGAGTTTGGGAGCAGAGCAGCTGAAGGCTCGGCTTCCCATGGTGACGAGGCGGGCCAGAGGAACAGAGAGCTAAACAGATGAGCAGGACCGAAGAGAGCGAAAGGGGGTTTTGATATGGATGAGGTCGGAGAGATAAGGAGGGGCCAGGTTAGGAAGGGCCTTAAAGGTGAACAGGAGGAGTTTGAATTGTATTATGGAGGTTATGGGGAGCCAGTGCAGCTGGTGGAGAACCGGGGTGATATGACTGAAAGAGGGGGTTCTGGAGATGATGCGGGCAGCTGAGTTCTGGAGCCTGGAGTCACCTGGAGTCTGGGAGCTTATTGAGGGTTTTTTGAGAGAGACCAAAGAGGAGGATTTGCAGTAATCTAAACGGGAAGTGACCAGGCTGTAAACCAGGATAGAAGCAGAGGGGACAGTGAGGGGGGGGGCATAGACGATTAATGTTACGTAGATGGAAATGGGCTGACCGAGTGATATTATTGATGTGGGACTGAAAAGATATGGAGGTATCTAGGATGACACCCAGACTCTTCACCTGAGGGGAGGGGGAGACAGAAGACGAATCGATGGAAAGAGTAACACTTGTGGCTTTGGAGAGGGTGGATTTGGAACCTACTAGAAGTAGCTCGGTTTTATCACTATTGAGTTTGAGAAGGTTTAAGGGGAACCAGTTTTTGATTTCAGACAGACAGGAGTGGAGGGAGGAGGGTGGAAGAGAGAAGTCAGGTTTGCTTGATACATAGAGCTGGGTGTCATTGGTGAAACAGTGAAAATTAACATTAAATTTACGGAAGATATTGCCAATGGGTAGAAGATAAGTAATGAAAAGAAGAGGACCAAGAACAGAACCTTGGGGGACACCAGAAGAGACAGAGGAAGGCTGAGATTTAAATTATTTAAGCTGAATGAATTGGGTGCGGTCTGAGAGGTAGGACTAAAACCAGCAGAGGGGGGTGGAGGTGATGCAGAGGGAGGAGAGTCTTTGGAGGAGGATGGCATGAGAAATGGTATCAATGGCTGCACTCAGGTCAAGGAGGATGAGGATGGTGAGGAGGCCAGAGTCAGCTGCAATGAGAAGATCATTGGTGATCTTGAGCAGAGCAGTTTCAATGCTGTGGGAGGGGCGGAAACCGGACTGAAAAGGTTCAAAAAGATTATTGTGTTTCAGATGGTCATAAAGTTGAGAGGCGACTATTTTCTCTAGAATTTTGGAAATGAAGGGAAGGTTAGAAATTGGACGGAGATTATTGAATAAGTTGGGATCTCTACCAGGTTTTTTCAGGATGGGTTTAACAGCTGCCATTTTAAAAAGTGATGGGACAGTACCAGATGAGAATGAGGAGTGAATAATGGCAGCAATGAGTGGAAGGAGAGAGGGGAGGCATGCTATAACTAAGGATGTTGGGAGGGGATCAAGAGAACAGGTTCTGTTTGGATTTAATGATGAGAGAGGAAAGTTTCTCTTGGTCAGGCAGTTGAAAGGAGGAGAACATGTGATTGAGAGAGAAAGAGTCAGGGATGGGAGGAAGGAGAGAAGAGCTAAACTGATGATGGATGACTTGAATTTTCTGATTAAAGAATGACATGAGGGAATTGCAGGTTTCAGTGGAAAAGAAAAAAACAGAAAAAACAGAAAAGAGAGTTTTGGAGTTGCCTTGGTTTGTGGAGATCAGTTCGGAAAGATAGTTTGTTTTTGTGTTAGAAACCAGGTCCTTATACTGAGTGAGATTTGAAGTATAGATTTCTTTGTGAACAGTTAAGCCAGTTCTTTTGTAGAGTCGCTCTAGCTGGCAACCTTTGGCTTTCATGTGACGGAGCTCAGGGGTGAACCACGGAGCAGATTTGGAGGAGACAGGGCGAGTTTTGACAGGAGCAAGATGGTTGAGAGAATCAGAAAGAAGGTTGTTGTAAGAGGAGACAAGTTCATTTGGTGTGTTAGGGATTGGAATATCACGTATGAGTGAGAAAAGTGCGTTCACATTGATATTTTTAACATTTCGAAAAGAAATGAGACGGGAGGGTTTAGTGACAGAAAAAGTGATGGAGATGTTAAAAGACACAAGAAAATGATCAGTTACATGAATTTCATCAGCAGAGCAGTTAGTGGGGGTTAATCCAGAGCAGCAAACTAAGTCCAAAATATGTCCTTTAGAGTGAGTAGGAGAACTGACATGCTGGGTGAAGTTAAGGCTGTCCAAACATGAGCTGAAGTCTCTGGTGAGAGGAAGAAGGCTATTGTCAAAGTCAACATTAAAATCACCCATCATTATAACATGATAACTAGGTGAGGTGTAACTGCATGGCATTATCAACATTATGCATTAGTATAGCTAAAAGAAAGGACTGACTTGGGTCGGTTTATATTAATCACTGAGCGTTTCTAATTCAGTGAATGACTGTAAATGTTTACATCAATAGAAACAAAAAATACCAACGTTGATCCCAATGCATTTGTAAATATAATGTCATTGTGTGTTTGGTGTATTTTTTGAAATAACTGTACAATTTAAAGATAATTATAAAGAATAGATTAACTGAACTGAGCCAGACCAGAGGGTGCAGTCATTTGAAATATGTTTGCCATATTAATTTGTATATGTCTCTGTGCAGCAAGAGCAGACTGCTTATGTTATATGTACTCCTGTCCTGTGTGGGCTTCCAATATATACAAACGTGAGGAGGACCGACAGTTTTCAACGTTTGGAATGTAAGTACTTTATGATGGATAACGTTTTATTTACTTAATAGTACCAGTAACAGTATTCTGGTTAATACCCCAGCTGTGTGGGCAATATAACTTCACCAGAAAGTCATGCCAAAGCAATGTTATGTGGCAGAGCACATAGTCTACAAAAATGTTGCACTCCAGCTCATCTGTGCTCCTGTACCTGACCATGTACAGTACATCACCTGTCCATCCTTCATGTGAACCCCCCTGATGTTTCTTCTCTTTTTCCTGAATCCGATTTTTTTAAATAAAGGAGTTTTTCCTTACCGAGAAGGATGGTCTAAGGCAGGGGTCGGCAACCCATGGCTCTGGAGCCACATGTGGCTCTTTCATCCTTCTGTTGTGGCTCCCTGTGACTTTGGAAAATAATGAGTATTTTATAATAATTACATTTTATTTTAGTTTGTTCATTTTTATGGCATTTCAAAGGCGCTGATGGCTCCACACGAAGCGCATGCCACATAAAAAACAGCTTCGTGATGAGCTCGTATTTATCGGGCGAGAACTGCAGAGCAGATAGCAGGAGGACACACGCGGGGCGGCTTCAATAAACACTCCGATCTTCTGCCGGGAACTTGACGTGCTGCGGGGCAGAGACCAACTCGCTAATGACAGAGAGTTTGCGCCAGTGTTGCCAGATAGTCACAGTTTTCCAGCCCAAAAGTCATCTGAAAACCGCCAGACCCAGCCAAAAACCGCCCAACACAGCTTTTGTTGATGTTTTTTTCCGTACTGGACTGATAAAATAAAAGATTTTTCCAAATAAAAGAGCGTTCAGACTAATAATAAAATTTGTACAATATTGAATATTTCTTCAGCGGGCCGCCTTCTTCCATTCATTTGCTTAACCCCGCTAATCTATCCCCGCTATAACCTGCGTCCGGCTCTTTCATCCTTGTGCTGCGCTGGAGTGCCTCGACTATCGGTGTCATCCTGCTATGACCGTATTTTGCGCTCTCTGTGTATAATACACTGAGGAGCGCGGGGGAAACAAATCTAAGCTTCAGAGGGTGTTGTCACGGTGGTGGGTGGCTCGAGAGCCGGTTGGACCCAGATGCAGAGGCAGGAGGCACAAAGTTCCGGGGCAAGGGGTTTAATGCGAACAAACAAAAGGCGCTGCCGAGCAGGATGACAAAAACAAAACAAAACTCACTGTGGCGTGGCGAGGGACAAGAAACGAGGAACGTGGCATGACATGAACACCAAGACAGGAATACTAATGGACCAACACAGGAGGAAGGCAGAGACAAGACTTAAATACAGACAGGGCAGACAAGACACAGGTGAACACGATCAGGGCAGATGGGGACCAAAGGAAGTAAAACTCAAGAAAACAGACAAGACAGGAGACTTTCAAAATAAAACAGGAAACAGAAACAAGACAGAACAAGGACCAAAAACAAGACAACAAATTCAAATCATGACAGGTGTAAACAGGAAGAGAGGAAAAGCAGGTGGAGAGGCGGAGGAGGGGCTTCGGCTTCAAACTCTCAGAGAGATGCAAACACGGGCGTCAGATTGAGATGCAGCTTTCCCTGCGGGAGTTGAAGCAGAGACTTTCCCTGGGATGATGTTATGAACATGGAAACATGATTACCAAGTAGAACTCTTTAAAAAAATAAACCTGATCTCTCAGTGTCTACCATGCATCGACAAACACATCGCTCCATGCAGCAATTAGACCAGAACCAGTAGCTCCTCCCACACGCGGCCGCGGTATCATCCTTTACAGAACATAATGTGCATTTGCAGCGACGAATGCTTCAGACGATGTCCGATTGGCCAGTCTACATGTCAATCAAGTTCCGTACTTGTCAGTGAAGATTTTGATTGGCTGGTGGATTTTAAAGAAGTACTTTTTTTTTTATCTTTTCTGGCCCGCGATCTACACTCATGTCCTTGAAGATCGACCGGTCGATCGCGATTGACGTAATGAGCACCTTTGAATAATATATACATGCATAATATAAATAATGATGTCAAAACGGGTTGTGGCTCCGGGTGCTTTCTTTTTTATTAGGGGCGGTCCCAAATGGCTCTTTGACTAAAAAAGGTTGCCGACCCCTGGTCTAAGGGCAGGGATACCCAGTTTAGTTTAAATGGTAAATGGGGTATACTTGTATAGCGCCTTTCTTCCTACAAGGACAAAGCGCTTTACAGTCACAGACCCATTCACCCAGTCACACACACATTCACTCACACATTCACACACTGGTGGCGGCTCCGCTGCCAAACACAGGCGCCCGCCTACCACCAGAGGCAGTCTGTTTAGTATTTTATGATTTCATGTTCTTATACAATTGGCGGTATGAAGCCCATTGACATGACTATTGTTGTGATATTGGACTTTATAAATAAAATTGAATTGAATCTTTACTAATGAATGATGAACTACTCTTTGCTCTTCATAAGTTGCATTGGCAAGAAGGTGACATTCTCTTCTTCAAGCAGGTTGTGTCATTGTTATGTAGCTGTTCTATGCCGCATTTGAGAAAAACTGCCCCCCCATCACCAGTTGGCATTCTGACTGTCAGTGAGAACAGTACAAGTTCAGTGCATTTCTGTGTGCTGAGTACAGGAGTTGTGGTGAAAGATGAGCTTGTGGTAGGCGACATTCCCAAATGAGTATTATTTTGAGCATTAACATTTGTAGGGAAAGGGCAGCCAAAGAAAAGAAAGTTTTATGTGGGAAAAGTGTAAAAAAAAAAAAGGCTGATACACAATTTTTGCTTTTCGTAAATGTAATGGTGTAAATGGTGTAAAAGGCATTGGTGCACAGCTGTTAGTTTTAAAGACTGATGTATTTTTTTTAATGGCTGATGCACTTTTTTTCCACAAATTGTGCAGTGTTTTACATTTTCTAGTAACATAAGTTGTTCAAATGTACTTGTGCAAGATGGTTTAAAAATAAACTTGCAATTGGAATTCTGCCTGAGGACCCTAACGGTGACTCGCCTGGTCTTGCTATGCTCTGTCTTGTTTTGTTTTTCTCTGCTCACGTTCCCAACCTAATTCCTATTCTCCTGCCTCAGGAAACCACTTTACGAGTGACACCAGTGTGGATCATCTGCTAAGCCGTTCCAGTGAGCCGGAAGACTCCTCGCCCTACTCTGACCGCGTTAGCACCTCCAGCCACGCCACAAGCCATCTTCACATTCGGACCTCGTCGGGACTTAACCTCAGCCTTCCACAGAGAATCAATAAACCATTACTCATCTGCCACTTAGCTATCTTTACTCTGGGTTCCAGCATCTGGGTTCGCTTAGCCTGAAGAATCATGACACTTAGGCTGCATTTACACTGCAGGTCTGGATGCCTAAATCCGATTTTCTGACTGTCTGATTTTTTGGTGAACTGCTTACATCATCTTTTAAAAGTGGCCCGTATCCGATTTTTGCATTTACACTATACAATCCTAAAACTATTAAATGTAAACATTCTGAGGACTAGTAGCAGCATTTCCGCCTTCCGCGGACCTGAGCAATGACTGCACGGATTAAAGAAATTATGAGCGAGCAGGCCCTTAATAATAATCATAACAGTAATAAAAGCACATTTAAAAGATGCGTGTTGGTCCAAACGACAAATGTTTAGCATGACAAAATCTGCTAGAGCTGCTTGTTACCACCTTAGCCCCCCCCCCTTTTCTTTAGTTACTTTTGTGTGAATGCTGTTGTCATGGAGAAAACGGAGCGACGGAAGGAGGCGTTGCCTTGGGCGCTCCTGGATGAGGCAGGTGCACGAGAGGGGATGCGCGGGAGAGGAAAAAAGGGCTGATCGGCCGGCGTATGTGCTCGCTCTGAGTTTTGAATGAGGAAGTTTTTGCAGACGTTGTGCTGTACTAACAGTTTGATCCAAGCAAAGAAATAAACAGGTTCTAGCCTGTTCCAGAGTAACGGTGCCCCGCTTGATTAGTTACCGTTTCCGACTACGGTCTGAAGCCTGAGGCTTAAAGGTAACACGCTAATGGGGCTCCAGCTGTCCTCGAACAGCAAAATCAGCGCACAAAAGCACCTATGTCATGTGATCTCAGTTGGTGGTGTCCACCTGAGTCGACGTCACTCACTGACGTACGACTCGCATTTACTGGGGAATATCCGATTTGTCTGCTTACATGGCACACGCAAATGCACGTATCCGATTCGTATCTGATTAATTTCCGCATATGAATGAGGCCTGAATCAGATCTGAGAAAAATGGAATCCATGCATTTTTTTCCTGCTTACATGTTCACCGGTCATATCCAATCTGTGCCACATGAGAGCAAATGATTACATCTCCAGAGAGTTTTAGAAAAATTCGGACATCACTCCCACTCAACGATGTCATCCATAGTCTCCAGTCTTCCATGATAGCGAGTCGCTGCCAGTGCAGAAGATGCATAATATCGGTTTAATAACATTTAAAAGTCGTGTTAATCTTGCAAGGTAAAACCTTTTCTTCTATGTGATTTTTGTTTGCATGCTTTTGTGTTGGAGTTTGTTTTTGATGTTGTGGGAAGAAACCTTTACCTCCGTGGGATTTTGTTTACATGCTTTTGTGTTGCAGTTGGGTTTTTTTGGGTTTTGTATTAGATGTTTCACCCCCATGGAGACTGAATCCCAGATTGGACAGGTGAGGCTGTTTTTATCATTTTGGTAAAAAACATTTTAGCAGTCAGGGCACAAGAAGAGATGAATTTATAATAAATCCTGAATATAAACTGAAATATATAAGTAATTGATACATTTTGAGTTCAATTTGTCAAACCTTAACCAACAAGTTTATCAATGAGAAACCAACTTTACCAAACACCTATGGGTGAAATAGCTTTATGATAACTAGCCTTTAATTTGACAAAGTGCTGCAGAGAAAACAGTTGTGTTGTGATCTTGTAGGCCGTCAATGTTGGGTAATAACTGAAAAAAAATATTTCATTTGTTCATAATAGAATAAAAAAACATTTTGAACTTGAAAAAAGGAAGTACAATTTACAACTGAAAATGAGGAAAAAAACGAAAACGAATTTTTCTGCCTCTACTTTATTAAGCAAAATAAGAAAATGTCAAGAACAACATAAATGTGTCAATAATATGTATCATCAGATTACTTATGGTTTATGTTGTCCCTCTTGGCCACACATTTTTACAAAGACATGAAAGCAAAAATAAATGTAGAATAGGGATGTCCTACTTCCTCCATATTCCTTCAGAACTTTAGTGACTTGTTTGAGTTGGAAAAAGGGTTTTTTGTGGCTCTTCATTCAAACTTATCGAGCAGAATCTCTGCTTTACAGATAGCTAAATGTTGGATTCCTCACTTGAAACTGATCTCTGCTGTTTTCCAGTCAGAACAGAAAGCCTTCGGTGGCCTGTGGGATGTTGTGTCTTATCTCAGCAGGATTTCATTCTCCCTTCCTAAAGGCTCCAGCCGTGCTCCTCACCTCTCCTCCTGTCAGATGGTGCCAGCTCCTCAGCAAGTACCCAACACAAATGTCTGCCCGGTGCTGATGGATGGAGACAGCTGCTGTGGAAGTAGACACACCGCCGTGTTTGTTAGTGGAGGAAACCAGAGCTGGAGGAAGATTAACGACTATACATTCCAATTACTGGCCTCGGTAGGAGAGGAAATGACTTTTGCTGGTCTTGTGCTTCCTTGCTTGTCTGGTGCACATGTTGACTGACCTAATAATGAGGGTTGTTCCCAGGGAGTTCTCGCGTTATGCATTAACTTCCTGTTTGAGCCACTCTGCGGCTCCACAGCAGGAAAGGCTCCAGTGTTGTTTTCTTGTTGTCATGGTGCCTCTGGCGGACTCCTCCCCTTCTCCTCTCTGCTTGGCCTCTGATTTCTCCCAGCTGCGTCCACTCTACTCATCACCCTGCCAGACCTACTTAAGGAGCTCCAGGATCATCATTCATCGCCAGTTCGTTGCCCCTGATGGTGCTTAGTCTGGTCATCATAGTTTCTCGCTCTATGTTATTGCTCTCGCCTCACGAACCTTTGTCTTGTCTTCAGGATCATCTAAACCCACGAGTGGACGCCCCAATCTACTTCCACCCAAGCGGAGGATACCCCCCAGAGAACCTACCTCCTTCCAGCGCGCTCTCTGAACTACTGGCCTCCGCTCAAGCCACAGCCGAACCTCCAGCCACGCCACAGGCCACAGCCGAATCATCCGCCTCGTCCAAGGTTCGCCCGGAGCCGTCACAGGATTCCTAGACTCGTCTTCAGGATCGCCGACGGGTCGTCGGTCTCACCGTCCCCTGCCACAACAGGACTGCTCATTTCCCGTATCATTAAATCTATAACTTACTTTCACTCATCTCCTGTCCTCCTTCCGGGTTCCAGCGTCTGGGTCTGGTCGCTTCTTTAGAGTCATGACACTTGTTCCTGTAATTATCCGTGAATGTGCAGATTTAAGCAGCACCTTCAGAAAATAATGCAGCCCTCCTTATGCTAAGTCAGTAAATGAGCGAGTTTTGAATTCACTGAAAAAGTATATGGTAATGTGTTCAGTTGTGGTCCAGAAGAATTTTGTCATTTCATTTGATCACACTGGATGAATGTTAATTCGTGTGCTGACCACAAATTATCAGTCTTGAATTTTTTTTTTTTTTCAGATTCTTGAAAAGAGATTGTGTAAACTCACCTGAACTCTGCTGAGGACCAACCACGCGTACCCTGTTCCATTTATGGACAAAAGTTTCAGTTCATTTGTTAAAGTCCCGTTTCGATGGTCTATTTCCAAAGTGTTCCCAGCAGTCTTTAAATTATGATGATGCAGTTTTTGGCCAATATCAAAAACCTGGGTTGTTTCTGCAGGAATAGTTTCTGCAGAGCGGCAGGAGTTCATCAGAAATTCACCTCTGAGTTGGCCTGTTGGTGCGGAGTAAGCTTTCCCCTCTTCCTGTCATCCATTTGTTTACACTCTCTCCTGCCAGTTTACAACTCCAACTAGCTGTGCTACTAGTGAGCAATATCAGAGCTATCCAGCCGTACAGTTTAGATCCAGACTCAGCTCAGGCGAGGAAAACAAAGACATACATGGATCTATTTGTCTGCAGGTGGATGATCAGAATGGAGAGGAGCAGGGAACTTGTGACCCGCTCAGCATATTTTCTACATCACAAATAAGATATTTTTGCTTAGACTGCTGCCTCCTAGTCGTGGATGAGCAGAAGAAGATGGATGGTGTCATGGTGCCTCGGTCAGACTCCTCCCCCTCCAGCTCTGCTCCACTCCACTCCTGATTACCACCAGCTGCAGTCACTCATCCTTGTCACCTCACCTCCTCTTAAGGAGCTGCAATCCTTCAAGCCGATGCCAGTTCGTTGCCCTTCAACGGTGACTCACCTGGTCTCAGACATGCTCTGCCTTGCTCTGCCTTGCTCTGCCTTGCTCTGCCTTGCTCTGCCTTGCTCTGCCTTGCTCTGCAAGGATTCACTGGACAGCTGCAGAGATGCCGACGCTTCGCTGCACAGATCCTGCAAAAACCACCCATCAATAAATAAACATTTATAAATCGTACATGAAACAAATGAGCTTCCAAACATTTTGAACGTTATCACTAAACATTCAGCTCATATGTTCCATTGAATGTAGTCGTCTGCTGTGCTGCGTGCTGCGCGGCGCTCACTTGCGGCTCTGCAGGCGCACTTTCACTTTAATCTCGTAAACCCCCACACCATCCGATGGTTCACTGCAACCATCGTCAACTGCCAATTTAGGGACATCGCCTCAACCCTACTGGTAATTGCTTTGGTGAGCATTAGTGCACCTCACATTTGGCAAAAAAATGTTTCACAATTTCCAGACTTAATTAGTAAAGGAATAAAATGAATTTTTTAGAAAATGTTTGATCTTAACCAAAGCAGCTTTATAGCAATAGGCAAAAACACAGTAGTGGTTTTGTGGTGGTATGTGACTATCTCAGAACTTCTCTACCCAGATTTTTGCTGTGCTTGATAGTAGCATTCATTTTTTATTTTAAAAGAAGATCCCAACCTGTTAACACCGGAGATTTAGCTCCAGTGTTGACATTCTTTTGACTACCTTAACATAATTATGCAATTGTCGTAATTCCAGTGGATTCTAAGGTGGACAAAAGCAGCTTTGCGCCATTATGCAACATTTTACTGTACATTACTAATGTGTTACATAATGGCACAAAGCTCATTTGAAAAGCATCTTTTCTCTACGTCAGAATCAGCTGATGTGTCATGACTAGAACGCGGGGGAAGACCCAGATGCTGAAAACCCAGAAGGCAGAGGCAGGTGAGAAGAAGTAAATAAGAGGTTTATTTTCTTAATGTTTTGCGTGTTGATGGTGTAGAGGGTAATCGTATGGCTCTCGACAGATCCAGAATTTCCAGAGCGGAACGACAATGTTCGGGCAGGATCTTGAACCCTGGTGTGGCGTGGCAGGATCTTGATAAAGCGTGGACGCCGCGGACTCGCAGCGTGCTGTGGTCTAGATGAGGACAGCAGCTGTGGCTCTCAGTGGCAGGAAATGTCAGCGATGGAAGGCTGAGGCTGTAGCTGCTCCAGATGGTGAACTCAGAGGCTGTGGCTCTCAGTGGCAGGAAACGTCAGCGGTGGAAGGTTGAGGCTGTAGCTGCTCCAGATGGTGAACTCAGAGGCTGTGGCTCTCAGTGGCGTGATAAAGTAACCTGAGTGCAGAGGACAGGACAAGACAAGGTTAACTTAGTGCAGAGACTAAGGCCAGACGTAGAACTTCAGGAGACAAGGGCAATCGGCCAGGGCTAACTAACTGGCTAAGACTGAAGAAGCTGGCCCCTAAGCAGCAGGTGGTTTGATGAGAAGAGTAGTCACAGCTGAGGGAGATGAGCAGCAGAGCAGGAGGGGTAGGAGTCTGACAGGCCACCATGACATGATGATTAATTAAACGGTGGATGAGTTAAGCTATGTTAAAGAGCAAGGGCTTTTAGGTGATGCTAACGACATATCTGTTGTTAAAGGGCTAACAACAATACAGTTGGTTTCTCGACAAAGCCATGCAGCTCTGGAGCAGACATGTACTGACACCTGTAATCACAAACAGCATGATCAGTAAAAAGAACACTACTGTGCTGTTCAGTCATCGGGGGGGGGACGACTCATTTTTGAGCATGAAAGGGTGAGGAATGTTAACTGTTGTCATGATACCTGGCGTAAAACAGGAGGTTCCATGCCTGTTTTTAAAAGAAAAGGTTTTTTTTTAAATGGGAAAAGCTGTTGTAACACAGGTGCCAAAACTGGGTCATTATATTTTCTTCCGCCTCTGTTGTGTGTGTATTATGTGCCTTGCGTGCTTTAAGTCAAGTGATCGCAACCCCTTACATTGAGTGTTATCCCTACCATGATAAAGGTGGAAAGATTATGTAATCCATGGACACCAGTGAAGATCACAAATCATTGAAGAAAAAAGGTTCAGAGTACTGTCTAGTGGGTCTAGATGAACCAACTCCCAACGTTAAAGTGCCTAGATAGCTTAAGGGTTAAGGAGACCCAGCTTCAGCATTCATCGCCAGTTCGTTACCCCTGATGATGCTTAGTCTATCCCTAGAGTCACCTGAGTCAGACGCTTCCACGAGCAGCAGCTACTTTCCTGAATCTCCTGAGGAAACCTACCTCTTCGAGATACGCAGTCCCGCCACTCGCCAAGATCTCCAGCCACGCCACGAACGCCAAACTACATCAGAGCCTCCAGCCTCGCCACGGTCGTAACTTCGCCAGAACCTCCAGCCACATCCTTCCTACAACCTACTGATGATTTTCATGATGTTCAATCACTCCCTTCACTGGGACACTACCCTGATTTATCAATTCCTGTATGGGTTGTAGGCACTATGCGTGGGCTGCTGGTTCCACTCTGATTTGGATACACCGGATCACTAATTTACTATTTGCAAATAATTGAACACTGTAAATATTTTTTTTTTCTAACTTGTCCTGTCCAACAGCTAGGCAGACAGATGAGAGCTGAGGGCCTCTTGTGTTGGATATATTTTACTTTAACAAGAGGGGTTATTAATCTTCAGACAAACCAAGGGTATGTCTGAATAAACCCCTTTTGTAATTGAGGCCAAACTTTATTAATTTCAATCATGTTTGAAAATCTTGGTGTTGGACCGGACGGAAAGGAAAGAGGGGAAGAAGAGAGGGATTTAGAGAGAGGGGGTAGGAGGCATAATAGGAGGGTGATAAGACTATGAAGGCACAGCAAATGTTTACTGCTGTTAATCATTATGGTAAGGTTCAAATGTAGTACATAAAGGGCGGTGCCTGTCCACACACAATACTCAAATGTTATAAACACACCTGCCAGCTGCAAAAATGTCCACCTGTCGACATGTACACAAAACAGATAGTGTTCACACGCATACTTATGCCTTAAAACCATCATCAACCATCATTCAATCATGCAAACTGTTGTGTGTGAGCCAACACCTGTGCTCAGGTAAGTGTTTATGTTCTTCTAAAATGGATAGTGGAACGTGAAAAGACGGAGGGAGAGTGCCCAGCCATCTCACTTAAGACTCATCAGAGCAGCAGCTGCAGTCGGAATCTCAACGCCACACGGAACCGGTAGGGAATAACCGCCGCCTGGCGACTCAAGCTCGCCACTTGCACAGGGCGCACCGCCAAGAAGGGGCCTCAGGAGCCAGAGAGCAGGGGAGGCACGGAGGGAAAGAGAGGCCGCCTCAGCCCAACCAGGAGAACAGCCCCGGGCCGCGCCGGGAGAGCCTAACGTAGGGCCCTACCAGAGAAGGACGCCTACAGCCCCAGACGAAAGCACCTCACCACTACCCAGGAGTTCCGGCATCCCCCCGCCCAACCCCAGGTACAGGCCAGGACTCTAAGGGAGACCCGGCCTCCGCACACCAGGCAGCCATCCGCCGGGCCCACAGTTGATCCAGGAAGAGCAGGCCCACGCCCGCCCCAGGAGTGGGGAACCCCGGGAAAGGGCAAAGAGGGCCTACAAGGGGTGTTAGCCACGCCCGACCAGGCTCGCCACAGTTAGAAATTCCATGGGCCCAGCGCCTCTGAGTAAGGACTAGAACCACCCTCTGTGGACACAAACACCCCAGCCCACAGATGTGGCCGTGAACCCCACCGCGGGAGCACCGGTCCCAGAAAGCCGGCACTGGGACACGGGCCACCGCTGGGTAAAAGGTCTGCACTTCACCAGGGAAGAGGTAGGGGACATTTGGTCCTAGGTCCCACCTTTCCTTGGTAAAATGTGTAAAGTGTGTGTGTGTTTGGGAGAGTGTAAAGGCAGGTGTTTATGTTGGGATGTATATATTGAGGGGGAGGTGTAATGAGGGGGTGCAGTTAAATTACGGTAGGGTACTAAGGGGACATCTCCTGATTACTCAAGGTGACGCCCCTCAACCTCTCACCAAGGGGGCCCTAAATGTGTAAGGTGCAGCAAATTACGGGTAGGGTGCTAGGAGTACATCTGCTGCTGGTTGGCAGTGATAACCAAGCACCCTCTACCAAGGCTCCCATGTCTAAGGTGCAAATAAAAACCAAAAGAGGGGGCCCACCCATACACGGCAACTGAGCAGAGGGGGCCACTGCCAAGTAACCCCAAGGCTCATCGCAGGCTAAGCCCCCACCCTTCACTCCTAATATGAGGTTATATGAGGAAGGGGGTGTTGGGGACAGCTGGTAGACTGCCTCGGTGGTCAAACAGCTGTACCCCCGCCCAGCAAAGGGGCCAGGCCTACTTCCAGCCCAGGGGCTCCCACCCCAGGCGCGACACCCCAGGCTCAGCAATTTTCACCCACTCCCACACAGAGAGAGCCAGAGCCGCCCCCGGGAGTGCTCAGGCTCCCACTCCCAAACGCCCCAGCCTTGAAGAGCTTTCTGCGCTCCTCGAGGGACCGAGGCAGCCAACCCGCCGGGGAAACCGCCGATGGCCTCAGCGGAGACCCCGACCCGTCAACCCCCCGTACCAATAGTGCCCCCTCCCCTTGAAGTGTTTATTATCTAACTGTAAATATTAGATATTTGATTTCCTGGATTTTTTTGTTTCCCTATTTCATATTTTTACATGTTGTGTTTTTTTTTGTGTGTGTGTGTGTGTGTCAAAAAATTATTACAAGGTACCTTTCAAAGCAAATCTTACAGTCTCTGCCTCCTCTCTTCTTGAGCCGTTTCTAATTTTCTGATCACTAGTCCACAAAATATATATATGCTACACTGTCAAAGTCACACTGTCAAAGCACTGAAAAAGCTTTATTCTTCAATTGGAACAAAAGAAAACCTACAAACTGTCAAGCATGAGGGGGGAAGTGTGATGAATTAGGCTCTTCCTGCAACCCATTCCTGTCTGTTTCAGGTAAATGTTACATCCTTCAAACATTAATATTTGAATGTGAAATATTTCTCCAAAAAGAATCCTAGTTCTACACATCTGTACTAAATTATGTTTGCTCCTGGGTGCTCCTCCCTAACATGTGTGTTTCAACTGTAGATTGTTTTTCAAATAAATAAAGTAAATTATCCGTTTGCATAGCAATTGTCATAAGCTGTACTTTGATGAATGGTGGGCTTTGAAGTAAATAAACTAAAAGTTTAAAAATGTCACAGTGAATGCTGGGAAAACAGACTTTTGACCAACACAAACTGATAAATCAACAAACTGCTTTTGGACCTTCACTGACTCTGTTCGTTTGACATGAATGCACACAGGGGACGTGGCATGAGCTGGAGTTACACGTCGCACAGCTTAAATGAATCATGTTACCCTTCACACCCCTTCTTGTTTTTCTTCCTGTCTCACCTGAGGATAGACTCCTACCTCCCAAGAATCCCAACCACTCCTAAGCTGTCGGTTTGACAGGGCTCTTTCTTTCTCTCTTTCAGTTACCATAGCAACAGACAGCTATGGAAAAGTACTAGTGAGCTGATTGAGAGAGGGACGAGGTTAACCACCCCATTCAAATACAACTGAATTTAAAAAAGTGTCAGTGCATAGTTTAATGCTGCTTAGGTAGTTTAGATTTGGCTGTCAGTAAACATGGAGAGGAAGGATGTTTTTGGGAAAACAGTGGTCTTCTAAAGACAAGAGCCCTGCAATCTTTAACTACAAAAATACTGAACTGATTTGTTTGTGTCTGATTTAAATGGGTTGTGTTTACACAATGTCATCGAGAAAGATGACATGTAAGTAAACATTATCACCCATCAATCAGGAAAGAATTACAGAAATCATTTAAAAAAGACTAGGTTCAAGTTAGAAAAACCTCCTCAAAATAAATGTATTCACCAAAAATAAATGCTTATTTGAGAAAGAATATAAGTAAGGGATAATGCCGGACGAGGTGTGCATTATCTGAAATGAATGGATAACACAGAGATGTGAACCATCCAAAGCAAAGCAGAGGACGGTAGCTTTTTCGTTTCTAATAATGGACACTTCAAAGGGTGTTATCCCGCTTTTATACTGTGGTCCAGGTGAATACTCGAATTTGATTGGCTGCCGGGTGTCATAGTTCGTAGGAGAGACAGACCAAGATGCTGGAACCCAGAATGAGGACACAGGTAAGTGAGTGGTAAGTATGAATTTATTTTTCCTTCCAGGAAGATGGCAATGGCTTGGTGGACATCCGAGGAGGATAATTTTGTCCCTCTTAAACCACACTCAAAACATCAGAGGGTATTAAAAATAAATAATAATATAAGTAATTTGGCAGTGTGTGCGTTTGGTGCTGCTCCTGACAGATACATGACTGCCAATCATTTGCGCGGGTTACGCCCAATGCCGGAAAAAATAAGTCAACATTGAATCTACGTGCAGACTGTTACTCTCATGGTCAAAATGGTGAAATTCAGAGTATAAAGATAGACACAGGACGTTTCTGGAAGAATGGGAAGATTCTTAATTTTTCCTGAACAGAATAGCGTCACTATGTTTATTATTATGACCTTTTGGAAGCAGTTAAATTGTTCATGGCAGAAAAGAACAAAACGTATCCCGGACAAAATTAAAAGCTCTTGCTGATCTGACACAAATTGTCTCCTTTATGAACAAGTTGAAGCTTTTCAAAGTGCACATTCAAAACAGCCATCATATTATTCCACTTTCCTTCTTTGTGGAGCTCACAGCAAAAAGCTGCAATCCAAATGAATAAAGCGCAGAACGTGACGCTGGACGGAAACGACCACAGATCACTTTTCTCATTGATCCTTTCATGCAGAGATCTCCGCTTGTCACTGATGAGGCAGCGAGAGAACCGGAGATAAATGAGCTGAAATCTCTTTGAAAGAAGGCCCTGTTACGTTTTGGAGAACAGAGAGAGAGAAATACCCGTGTGTAAAAGAGCAGCTCTCAAGCTGCTGTCGACGTTCTCCACAATATATGTCTGCCAGCCCCTGTTTATTACCTTGAAACACGTAAAATCAAAGAATCGGTCCATTCTGACCGACACTCACGTAAAGGAACCGATCAGAGAGGCTAAGACTGGCCAGGAGGTTAGCCCCTGCCTTCAGCCCCTAAGACTCATGGGAAGTGGGGAATCTTAAGTGAATCTTAAGTGTAAAACCATAATTTAGCAGAAGTGAGATGCATACAGTTTGGCTGTATTTGTGTGTGTTCAAGTTAATGGCTTCTTAATGTGGACAGGGGGCGCGCAAATAACACAGCCAGTTTAATTGTAACTTAGTACTTGCTTGCTTGCTTGCTATGTTGAAGAATTAACTGAGTCATTGAAATGTTTTAACATCAACGTCATTCAATTTTAAATAAAAAACATATAAAAGCAAGATATTCTAATGAAGGTAAAAATTAATTTAAGTTGCATACAACTGAAATGTAATTTATTTAATGTTTTTATTGTGAATATGAATCACTTAGACACCAGAAGGATGCCCTGTCTAGATGTTCGTGCATTTGTTGGTGTAAGGGTCATTGAAAGAGGATTCTTGAGATGCAAAGAATTACCAGTTAAATAATGTTGGATGAATAGTGAAATATTCAGTTTTTATCAACATAAATCTGCTTCAGAGGAGTCACTGCCTCTCTAGCATCAACCTCACTGCACGTCACTGAGTAGTTCTGGTTGTCAGAGAGAGGCAGAGAAGACAGTGAGATAGAGAGACAGAGAGAGTGTGTGTGTGTGTGTGTGTGTGTGTGTGTGTGTGTATATGAGATGAGCGAGAGAGTGAGTGTGTGCGCGTGTCTGGCTAAGCTGCATTTAATGTGTGTATTGAGGGGGGAGACTTTCCTTGAAATAAACACAAGTACAATACTTAGTGTTCTGCTGTAGGGAGAGGAATGTGTTATGGAAAATAATAAGGCTTTAATTGCGTGTTTGTGTGTGTACGTCTTGGCAGATCAGTGTGTGATGTGGCTCTTTGACTCTCACAGGGAAAAAATTCAGCTCCTGGTGTCAAACTTGTTCGCCACCCCTGGTCTAGCGGGTCAAGATGACCCAACTCCCAATGTTGAAGTGCCTAGGATAGCACAAGGTTTAAATGTTCTATGTCACTGCGCTAGTTTCTTTAAAACAAACCTTTGCTTCATCATCTGGACAAAAATAAGTAGTAATAGGGTGAACGTTCTCTCTGAACTGATGCTTTCCTTTGCTGCTACAGCTTGTGCGTTGTCAGGCGCGTTGTCGTGGTAATGTGACACCACAACAAACAGTCCGCTTTTTGTAAAAAAAAAAAAAAGTGATCTAAACTGAAAACATAAAAAGAATGAAGTACTTGTAAAGTAAAACTGATTGAATATTTATTTATTTTGTTAATGACCATGGCATAAGCGGGATAATGGGCTTTGAAGTGTTTATTATCACAAATTAAGCCACTTCGCGAAAGTGATTGAACTTCTTTGCGACGGACAGTTCAGGCTTCCATGCCGTGCGTTCATTTCTGATATTGCACACTTTGTTGCCCATTATCCCCTACATGATGGACAGTGATACAGTACACCTAAAAAAGAAGTTCCAGTCACAAAGCCCACATGTTCTATATCACTGCGCCAGCTTCTTTGAAATCAAACTTTAGCTTCATCATCTTGACAAAAACAAGGGCTAAGAGGTGAACTTTCTCTCTGAACTGATGCTTTAATTAAGCTGTTGTGACGATCAGGGTATATATCGCTTTCCTTTGTTGCTGCAGTAGAGGTCTGTTATCATAATAACTTGCCACATCACCTAGTAAATGGTCCGCTTTGTGTGAAAAAGCAATTTAAACCAAAAAAATAACAAGAATAAATACTACAAGTTGATTGAATATTTATTTCTTTTGTAAGTGACCATGGTACAAGCGGGATAATGGCCTTCAAGTGACCATTATCAGAAATTAACGGGCCAAACCCAAACCCCTAACCTTCCGCTTCGCGTTGGACAGTTCAGGCTTCTGTGTTGTTCCTAAATATCTGATAATAGACACATTGTCAGGTATTATCTCTTACGTAAGGGACCCCCTGCAGCCAATCAGTATTCACCCGGACCATGGGGTAAATAAAGACAAAACCTCTCAAAAGTAATAGTTTGACACCTGGTTTACAGTCTAAAAAGTTTTGAAATGGGAAACCAAGATAGGTGTAAAGGTCTCCACATCTTTTGAGTTCATAACTTTCTTTTGTTCCTTTTTAATTCATCTTTATAGCAAAACTTAAAAAAATAATTGAATATAAAGAAATATTTAAAAAAAAAGATTGAAAAAAAACATATAGAGACAGAGAATTGTTCAAATGTGTAAGGTTGAAATGTGAAATGTTTTTGAACATTTAACCTTTTTTGCTAAAGCTGTGAAGTTAGACAAAAAAAAGCTCAACTGTGTTTTTATTCACAGAAAGAAGTGATCTGTTTTCCAAAGCAGGAATTAGTAATCAGTAAATCTTCATTTGCCGTATTATAAGACTGATCATGTATTCAATGAACTAAAGTCTAAGACATCCTAAAAACTTTTTTCATTCATCAAAGTAACTCATCATCAGGAGGGACAGATTCCATCAACTCATACTTGTTATGTAACCACAGCTGTGTATTTAGGACATCTTCTGAAGGATTGGGTCATCAATAATGGATGCTTTTACCCTGTTTGATCACACATTTGAAGCCAGCAGTGCATATGTGTAGCTCCAGAGCTCATTTACCAAACATGGACTGGTTCAGATATTTATGGTAGGAATGCCAAAAGTACACTTACATGCTCTGTGATGGTCTTAATGTATCAAACCTTTAATTATTTCACATTTAAATAAGCCATCGGTGAGTTTTAAAGTAAAAAAACGTCACTGTCTTTGTCATGATAAATTTTGGTATATGTCCAAAGGGGGAAACAACTTCAGAGCAGATTATGACAGATACAGTTTGGGTCTATGTCAGACTGCAACTCTATATCTCCATCTCCCAAATCCTGAGATTAGAGTCAAAAGACAAGATAGTTGTTCAACGTACTATTCCTTTTTTTTAGCTCATGGGTTCAAGATATTAGATGAAAGAACAAACAACCTTCTAGAATTAGTGATAAGTAAAGGAAAATAACAGAAATCGGCTGAAACGCATATTTTAAAATACACAAGTGAATGGTTTACAATACTGGATAAAAACTAACTAACTATATACAAAATAGAAAAATACCCATCACAGCTTTTTGGCAGCCAAGATGGTTGTGGTGGACCGAGCAGTAAAAGGCAAGGACAGCAAAAACTGTATCAAAAATGATTCCATTTGTTTTCAAAAAGCATCTACATGGACAAAATGGGTCCCGAACAGAGGTCAAAATAACAAAAATAACTGAAGCTTTAAATTTAACAAAGAGCGACAACTTAACCAACTGAACAGACAAACTTACGTAAACTGACCTGACTAATGGGAAACACAAGGGAACATATATAGGGATCAGACCAATTGGATACACAAGGGGAACAGAAAAAGACCCAGATAAGCAACAAAATACAGCAAACAAAATTAATGTCCATCAAATGGTAAATTAACATAAAAAATAATGTAACTAATGGAAATCAAGTAGAATTGTTAATAAAAGTTATTTTCAAACCAAACAAATGTGTGTTTTTGTATGTTTATGTTTGAAAAGAAAACATCCAAAAGTGTGTTCACAATGTAAAGCTAGAACATATATGTAGTGTTGGGTGCAAGAAGTTACTCCCCTGATGGGGTGATAGCGTAGGCAGCAACATTCAACTGGTCGAACATCCAGCACACGATCAATGGTCACCCATCTGTATACAGTGATCCCTTGCTATATCACGGTTTACTTTTCACGGTTTCGCTACTTCACGGATTTGGATTGTGCATTGTGTTCTGCATTCTGATTGGCTAAAAAGTCACTCAGCGAGTAGCTCAAGAATGGGACCCTTTGATGAGCCGTTCATTACAGTTCTCCAACATAATCGATGGGGGCATGTTGGTGTATAAGGATCTTTAGCAAAGAAGAAAAAAGAGCGACAACAACTGCCTATCACTATGTTCCTCTCCCGAACAAACACACCTGCAGCTGCAGGTCAGAAGGAAAAAACGCTGCAGAGGATGCAGCGGCTCAGTATGAAGAGCAGTGAAAAAGAAGACCGGAGTCACTATCTGTCCCACTGTACTTTTTTATTTTTTTCATAATCATTTTAAATTTTCTTCTGTTTAATCCACTCGGGTCGCGGTGGGCGGGGCTATCTCCGCAATTTAAAGCCTTCTGTTCTTATCGATGATTGAAATTATTATTTGACAGCACACTACAGAAGTTATTTGTTGAAAAAACGTTTCTAAAGTACTTTTATTTGTTAAAAAAACTATTGATTTAGCCTGTTAAATGGTTTGTTCTTTCTTTTCAATGTATAATAGTGTATTTCATTGTATAATAATTGTAAAAAAAATAAAGGTTTCTACTTCACGGGTTTTGCTTATCACGGGTTCTATTTGGAACGTAACCCCCGCGATAATCAAGGGATCACTGTATACAGCCAGTACCGGACTTAAAAACCTGTGTAGGGTCACGTGATCACAAGCTTTCCGGATGCGAAAGCCCAAAATTGGCATCTTTACATGGACTTTTCAGTGATAGTGGCCCTTGAACGCGAGTTGACGCAAACAGCAACTTGAAATGTCATTCCAACTCATCAGTCAACCTCAAATATAAACATTGGGCTTCACCATTATATACCTATGGGGGCCTGGGCCCTTTTAAAAACTAACATCAGAAATGATCCATAAGCTTTGTTGTACTGTGATGAACTTGAAGAGGAAAGGCTGACAGAAACAAACGTTCTTTATTCTCTGTTTTCTTTTTTACCCTTGTGCTATCCTAGGCACTTTATCATTGGGAGTGGGGTGATCTAAACCCCACAAGACAGTGCGCTGAACCTTTTTTCTTCAATGATTTGTGATCTTCATAGGTGTCCATGGACTACATGAAATCCCCTTCACCTTTATCCACCTTTGTCATGGTAGGGATAACACATCAATGTAAGGGTGGGGTCATAGCATAGCACAAGGGTTAAGATCAAAACATTGTGGTTCTTCAGTAAATGGCTCGTCTAACTAAAAACAGTTACACCACTAAATGCTAACATGTTGATGCGATTTCCTGACCTTCAAACCTGCACTTCATAGACAAAACATCCTGGTCTTTGGATTCTAGTAGGTCTGAGGTTAAGCTTAAGGTTTTGAAGACTCTCTCAGACATCAAATCAGTGTTGTGGAGTCCTGGTTTTATTATGGAGGATTAACCCTTACATGTAATCCTCTCCACCTTTATCCACCTTTGTCATGGTACGGATAACACGTCAATGGTCATCTTGACCCCATAGGATAGCACAAGGGTTAAACCAAGTGTGCAGCCCAGAGCAAAAAGAGCTCCGCTGTTGTTGACATCCATTGCTAACGTTAGCTACTTCCACAAACAACGAGTGACGTTGTTCACCGTTGAGTACTCTTCTGTGCATGTGGGTCACTTCTGGGTCATTTCACGTTCACACAGAAGATCACAAAAAATCGCATTAAATTGGAAATGTGAATGGCCTTGCAAAAAAAATTGGAATTGAGCATTAAGCCCTGCAGTGTGAACGTCTGCCTTTTGTGATACGTGCATGATATATGTAATTTAGTTCGCAAGTGTTTCTTGCGTTTGTCATTTGTTGATGTGCACAGATGTCCGTCAAGGGTTTCGGTCGACGGTTTTTTACATGAATTCGGTTTTGATCTGTTCCACGTATTGTACATAGTTTATTCGCAATTAATACGTAAATATACGCAATTGTGCGTGATTGTTGTCAGATGCATACACAAATTTGTGGATTTCCACAATGGTTCTAGTATGTATAACCGACTTTCACGCATGTAGAACAGATGTTTAACTTTTTTTTTTTTTTTTTCAAATTTATTTTTTTATTGAAAAAGCACAGGATAAATTGTACATTGTTTTGACGTGTTACAATGTTCATGCTTTCTCAGTTTTTTAATTGAAAAACAAAAAAAAACAAAATAATAATAAATAAAAAAGGAACATGTGAGGAAGCAGGGAGTTTCAAAACATAAATGATATGACATGATTTCAGATGAAATCTGATCTTACAGGCTTAACATATTCTGTCCATATCGACCAAGTAGCGTAAAAAACATCCAGCCGTATTTGTAAAGAGTGTGAGATTCTTTCCATTATATAAATTCTTTGTACAACATCAATCCAGTCTTCTGTCGTTGGTTGTTCAGGTTTAAGCCATTTTCTGGTTATTGCTTTCTTACTGGCTGACAGTAGAATGTAGAGCATTTTCTTATTTTGGTTGTCTAGGCCATCAATTTTACTCAAAAACAGACTTTCAAAAGACATGGGGAAAACAATAGAAAACACATTTTGCAGATGTTCATGTATGTCAGACCAATACTTCTTGATAATCACACAGTCCCAAAATATATGGAACTGATTGGCTCCATTGTTACCACACCTCCAACATTTACTATTTCCTAGGTATTTTTTTGAGAGGGTGTAGTAAAAAACCTCATTATGCTTTTCCAACAGAATTCATGCCAAATGTTTGATCCTGTTGTGATCCATTGTTTCCGACATATTTGTTCCCAATCCTCCTCTGTGATCTTTCCTTTACATAGTTTGTGTTCTCCCCCTTGTGCGACAAGATACTATTGTATAACTTTGAAATTATTTTCGTAGGGCATATTGCTTTTATTAACGTTTTAAAAGTTTTAAGAAACCTTGGGTCATCTGTGGATATTTTAATTTTTTGATTGAAATGGTGCCGGACCTGTAGATATCTGAAGAAATCGTCAGAAATTAACCCGTGTTTTTTTTTTAGGGTATCAAATGTTTGAAATGCTCCCTTATGAACAAATGAGTTGAAATCAGTTAGCCCTTTGGCAATCCATAACTTAAATCTACCATCATATTTGTTGGGGGTGAACTCTGAGTCGTACGCACACCATCTGAGAATTTTTGAGTCTTCCATCAAGTTGCATTTCTTAACTGTGTCATTCCAGGTTTTAATCATCATATTCAATAAGGGGTCATCCTGTAAAGGAAGTTCCCCCTGTAACTTGATATCTGCTAATAAAGCTTTTAATGGCATTTTTTCAAAAGTTTTCAGCTCTAGATCTTTCCATCCTGCAGTGTAAACTGGAGAACACATGCAGATAAGAGGCCTCAGCTGGGCAGCACAGAAATAGTCTTGTAGACAAGGAAGATTTCTGCCACCCTGATCTGTTTTTAATTGTAAGGTTTTATATTTAATTCTGGGTTTTTTCCCTCTCCATATGTATCTTGATAACATCTTATCCCATTCTACAAACTGCTTTTGGGGTATGGGAAATGGTAAACATTGAAATAAATATAACATTCGTGGTAATATATTCATTCTTATTGAGTCAATCCGTGAGTGAAGGTCTAAAAATGGTATTGCATTCCACCTTTGTAGATCTGATTGTAGTTTAGTGTTAAGTGGTCCATAGTTCACTTCAAACATCTTTGTAAAATCTTTGTGCAGAGCAATGCCTAAGTATTTAATTGAGTCTGCCTGCCATTCCCATTTGTACTCGTCTTTAATATTTTGAGGAGGGCTGTAGTTTAAAGTTAAAACGTGTGTCTTGTTTACATTAATTTTATATCCTGACAGAGTGCCAAAATCTTTAAGGGAGTCCATAATTATTGGTAGAGTTTTTGTAGGTTGAGATATAGCTAATAGTAGATCATCTGCGAATAAGGAAAGCTTTTGTTCCTTTCCTGAAACTTTTACTCCTTTAATGTCTGCTCTTTGCCTGATCCACTGCCCAAGATGTTCAATGTATAATGCAAATAAAAGGGCAGACATGTTACATCCCTGCCGCGTTCCTCTCTCTAAGGTTATCGTCTCAGTGAGGTCTCCATTGATTTTAATCCTGGCTGTTGGTTTGTTATATAACCCTGAAATTGTCTCAATGATTGATTTGCAAAAGCCAAATTTGCCGAGTACTTTATATAAAAAGGTCCACCTCACCGAGTCAAATGCCTTCTCGGCATCCAGGCTGATCACTAGAGTCTCCTGTTTTTGTTGAACAACTTGATGAATTATGTTTAGTACTTTCCTGATGCTGTCCTGTGTCTGTCTCTGTTTAATGAATCCTGTCTGGTCCTTATGTATCAGCATTGGGAGAATTGTTTCCAATCTCCGTGATATTGTAGAAGTGAATAGTTTGTAGTCGATGTTTAAAACACTAACTGGCCGGTAGTTTTTTTTTTTTTTTTTCAACTTGTCCTGTCCAACAGCTGGGCAGACAGATGAGAGCTGAGGGCCTCTTGTGTTGGACAGATTTTACTTTAACAAGAGGGGTTATTAATCTTCAGACAAACCAAAGGTATGTCTGAATAAACCCCTTTTGTAATTGAGGCCAAACTTTATTAATTTCAAACATGTTTGAAGATCTTTGGTGTTGGACCGGACGGAAAAGGAAAGAGGGGAAGAAGAGAGGGATGTTAGAGAGAGGGGGGGAAGGAGGGTGATAGTAGGAGGGGAAGGGGGATAAGACCATGAAGCAGCATAAAGCAACAAGTTTACTGGTTGTTAATCACCATGGTAAGGCTCAAATGCAGTACAAAAAGGGCGGAGCCTGTCCACACACACACCCAAGTGTCAAACACACCTGCTAAATGTCCATCTGTCTACATGTACACAAAACAGATAGTTCACACGCATACTATGCCTTAAACCAACTAGTGTGAAACTTATTTCAGTCATTCAGTCACGTAAACCGCCAGTGCAAAGGTGAGCCAACACCCGTGCTCAGGTGAGTGTTTATGTTCTTCTAAAATGGTTGGTGGAATGAGTAAAGAGGAGGAGGCGCCCATCCCCACCCAAGACCCCCGCAGCAACAGCGGCAGCGGAATCCCCAGCATGGTGACAGGAACAACCGCCCGCCGGGGCGTGACCGCCACCAGGCCAGGGCCAGCAGGACCCGCCATAAGGCCCCAGAGCCAGAGCAGGGAGGCACCGGAGGGAAGAGACGCCCAGCCCAACCGCGAGACAGCCCCCCGCCCACGCGGGGAGGAACCCAGCAGGGGCCCCACGGGAGGGGCGCCCACAGCCCAGGCCAGGCACCCCACCACCACCCAGGAGTTCCTGGGCATCCCCCGCCCCAACCCCAGGTGCGAGCCAGGACCCCCAAGGGATCGCTCCGCCTCCAGGCAGCCATCCGCCCGGCCCATGGTTGGTCAGGAGGAGAACAAGACGAAACCCTTGCCCCGCCCAGGAGAGAACCCCGGGGAAAAAGGGCCTGAGGGGTGTTGCTAATGTAGCCCGACAGGCTCGGCCTGATTGGAAGGTGGCGGGGCCCAGCGCTCAGGAGCAGGACCAGAACCCACCCCAGGGACCTGCCCCACCCGGCTCAGATGTAATGTGAACCCCCCCCCACCATGGAGAAACACCCGCCCGGGCCCAGGAAACCCGGCACCCAGGACACACTTGCCGTTAGGGGCGTACCCCCTGGGAAGGGCAGAGACAGATGGTCCTAGGTCCCACCTTCCTTGCAAAATATTATTAATGCGTGTATGTGTGTTTAAGAGGGTGTGTGTGTGCATGTGTGTGTGTTTATGTTGGGATGTATATATTGAGGGGGGAGGGGTGTGTGTACTAAGGGGGGGTGCAGTTAGAATTGGCGGGTAGGGCACTAGAGGGACATCTCCTGATTACTCTGATGATGTCCCCTCACCACTCCCACCAAGAATTTCTAAATGTCAAGGCCGGTAGTTAGCCTAATCAGTCAATCCTTTCCCTCTTTGGGGATTGTGACGTGTGCTTCGTTCCAAGACAAGCTGGGTCATTTTTTCTCCATCACCCAGTTAAATGTTTTTAATAAGGTTGGAATTAGATGAGTTTCCATCGTTTTATACCATTCTGGACTAAATCCATCTGCTCCTGCCATTTTTCGCTTTTAGTTTTCTGATGTAGAATTGAATTTCTTCACTAGTAATTGCTGCTAAGCAATTTTTCATTTTAACTCTACTGTTAGAAGTTGAGTAAAATCTAAATGTTTAAAATGCATCTATTTGGTCACTATCATTTAGGTTTGTTTTCTGAGTAGAGATTTTTATAGTATTCATGAAAACACTGTTGAATTTTTCTCCTGGTCGTTTCAATTTTTTTTACTTGAAGGATTTTTATTTTATAAAATTCTTTCTCTCTGCTTGTTGTTTCTCAGTTTATAAGATAGAAGTTTCAAAGATTTGCTTGCCTACTTCGCAATATTTTTGTTTCATTAAAACAATTTTTTCTGTACCCTTGATGTATTGATAGTCAATTTCTTTCTTTAATTTTATAATTTCAGTCTTATTTTTGAGTCTTTACACTTTGGAAATCTTTCTGTTGCAGTTTTAACAGTTTTTCTTCCTAAAGCACTTCAGTTTCTTGTTGATTAGCTTTTCTGGTGGGATGGATGCTAATTATTTTCCTCCTCAGAACTGCTTTTAGAGGCGTCCCAGAGTTCCTGGTGATACCTCACCATTATCATTATGTATTAAGTATTCTTTAATTTCATAGCTTAATTTATCTTTGATATTTGGGTAATTTAAGATGTTATTGTTTAATCTCCAAACAGTGGCTCTTTTCTGTCCAGCCAAGTAGAGACTTACTGTAACTGGATTATGGTCAGAAATTGCACAAATTCCAATATCACTGTTTTTCACTCTTAGTAGGTCATTTTTGAACATAAATAGCATAATCTAGGCGAGAATGCAGCGTTGTGTGGATGTAGTGGTAGTACATTCTCTTTTGTGGATTATTTTCCTCCACACATCAACTATACTTATTTCCTGCATGAGATGTCTCATCTTTTCTGTCGTTCTATAGTCACCTTTGCCATTTTGAAGAATCGAGAGTTATTTAATACAAATAATGAAGTCTCCGCCGCATATTAAGGTTCCTTGACTTTTTTGTTGTTGAAATTATTTAAAAATATGTCTATAAAAAAGGCCCGAAATTATACCAGGGAGCGTACACATTTAGTAATATGCTTAGTATACTATTGATTTTCCTGTTATCATTATATACCTGCCTTCTTTGTCTTTGTATTCTACAATCACGTGTTGATAATTCACTGCCCCAGCTATCAGGGTGGCCACCTCTCCTCCTTTCAGGCTATGGGAAGAATAGAAAACGTGTTTAAAGCCCATTTTATTCAACTTTAGATGCTCAGCCTCTGGGAGATGTGTTTCTTGTAAAAAGACTATTTCTGCTTTAACTTGTTTTAGTTTGGATAATGTTTTCCACCTCTTAACTGGATTATGTAAGCCATTGATATTAAGTGTAAGCAGTTTTACGTTTCTGTCATACATAATGTTTCATATTTTAGTATTTTGCACATATACTCCCTGCTCCTCATTTTGAACACTGAACTCTGAACAGAAGAAAAACTTAACAGTTGAACATAACTAAAAACAAATGTAGGTAGCAAACTTCCAAGGTAGGGGTCTTAGAAATAGACCCTGTTGAGCCTCCTAAAAGAGCAGTGTCCTCCTCACTTTGGTAGGGGCCCTTTTGAGCAGGCATTAGGTGTGGAAATTGTCCCACCGACCGAACCCGCGTATAATGGGAGTTACTTATACACCTGATGACCATTACGTCTCAATATTTTTTATTTTGAATTAAGGTAAAAGATAAAAAAATAAAAATAAAAAATAAATGCAGATCTCCTCAGACAAGTTCTAGTAGGAATTCTGATTGTCAAGCGGAAAAACAAAGTTACCATTGGAAACCTTTCCAGGGTATTTAAAACTCACTCCACCGCTGGAGTCCTTTTGGTTCTCCTGAAAGGCTCTCAGTTTTTTCTTTATAACTTTCCGGACCCGGTAGACCTGGTGCGAGAATCAAGTCCCTCTGGTACCCTGTTCCAGGTGTTCAGCTTCTTCTTATCAGCTCCAAACAGATTCGGTGGTTTGTTAATGACCTCCAACAGAAATCCTCTTTCGCTCATGTCCTCACTTGCTTCTGTCGCTGTGTTGTAGATGCCAGCTCCATCAGCATACTTCACCTTCAGCCTTGCAGAAATAGGGTTTGAAACTGGATCTATAACTTGTCTTTTAGAATCCTCCCGGATAGCACCATATTCTCTTCTTTTTCTTGAGAATGAGTGGAGATGAGTCATTGTCCAAGATATCTGTTTACCTTTCAGGTAAAGCCTTTTGTTGCCATGCTTTGCTGAATTGTTGCTCTTTGGTTTGAAGCTTAAAAGCTTCACCGAATAGAGGCGTGGTGAGGGCTCGTTGGGGGCGGCCCTAGTGGCGATGGGCTCGTTAGATGTTTATATTCTCAGCCTCTAGCTTCAAACCTTCACGAAGTAAAGTTTCCACAAAAGCACTCATTGAGGGGGAATCTCGCTCAGATGTTTCTGGCACACCATAAATCCGGATGTTTTCTCTCTGGCTTTCGGAGTCGTTAGCTTGTCTGTGCTTCCGTGTGTACACCATTAGCTCCGCCATAGCGTCTTCCATTGTTTGGATTCGCTCCTCTGCTTTTTCAATCCTCCCCTCAGCTTCTTCCATTCGGTTATTCACTTTAGCGATGTCTTCTTTAATACTCTCCAATTTTTCGTTGTTTTCTTGGCGAAACGCTCTAAGCTCTTGACGGTATACTGTATTCTGCCATTTAACGTTGTAGCGTTAACCGTTAGTAAGCCATTGACTAGCTTTAGCAGCTAACATTAGCCGTTTCAAAGTCAGTTTGCTTCCACCAATTAAGCTGCAGCTTACTGGTCTTTGGTGTTCTCTCTTTGCGTCGATGTTATATTCAACATAGTTAAGTTCGCCCGTTCAGGCTTTTTGACCCGATTCTCTGGTTCAGTGGGGCTCTCCCACTACACAGCCATCCCGATGATGTACAAACCGGAAGTCCTCGGAACAGATGTTTAACTTATATATCACGTATATGGCGCACATATCACGTCCAAAGAACGTACTTGATGCAAAAGATTTGTTTTGTTTAGTTGATTTTGAACACTTCGTCTTGTGTGACTAGTTTGAGACTAGTCTTGATGGTCGCGCATCCTGAGTTGACGAGTGCGTGCCCTGTGGGCGCGCATCCTTAGTTGAGGGGTGCGTGCCCTGCGGCGCGCATCCTTAGTTGACGGTAGGTGCCTCGAGGGGTGGGCGTCCCGAGTTTTTGTGATGCGTTGCGTGGCCATCTTAAGTTTGTGTTGTGCGTTACCTTTGTGTGGTGCATCTTGTTTGGTGTCCTTAGTTTGTGTGATTCGTATTGTGAGGCCATCTTGAGTTTGTGTGGTGTGCTGTGAGAGCTACCACTTCGTGTATGTGCTCCACTTGGGGTAAATACTTCTGTTGAGAAAGAACTTTTATCTTGGGTAGGGGGGTGTTGCGGCTGTGGCCGTAGTTGGTTTTGGTTTGGTTCTGTTTGTTCTGTGTTTTGTGTTTTATTTCTGTATCAGAGTGGGACTTGTGTTTTTTGTGGATTTTGTGTTTGTATGTCTGTGATTATTTTCAGGTGTGCTGAAAAGAGTGTGGCCTCCAATTGGACCAGAGCTGGTGGAAGCAGCCTTATAAGCACTGAGCCAATGGCAGCTGCAGAACACTTTTTGAACTGAATGCTGGAACCAGAAGAAACACAGCGGGGCGATTGGCTGGTAAGAGTTTTTTAATTCGAGAACAGAGCATTGAGCAGATCCAGATATGCGGTTCGAACTGAAAGGGCAAGTTAGGCGTCACTGGTGGATTTCTCCGTAGGCGGTGATGTTGGCAGTGGGAGGAACACTTGATGAGGCAGAGGCTGGAAGTGGTGGGACACGCAGGAAGGACAGGCCCAGTGAGCGGCTGGGAACTGGTCGGCGACCACTCGTGGTACTGGATTCCTGAGGGGTGAGTAGAGAGAGCAGGTTTAGTCATAGGCTTGGCTATTAAGCGAACAGTAGCTTGACTTGAAGACCAACTATGCCATCAGGGAACCTTGGACTGGCGAACTGATGATCTGTGGCTCCTTAAGAGGCGGATGAGGTGATGGGAGTGAGGTGGTGGCAGGTCAGAGATCGCGGCCAAGCGGAGGAGGAGGAGGAGGAGTCGACAGGCACCATATCAGTACCCCCCACTGTGACCGCCTCCAGGTCAGAAGCGGCTGATCAGGGTGAGCACGGTGAAATCCTCAATGGCCGAGGGGTCCAGAATAAGCGGCGGGGAATCATGAGCGCTCCTCCGGACCGTAGCCCGCAGTCGACCAGGAACTGGAATCCTGACCCCTCATGGGATGTCAAAATCCGGGCTGACGTCATGGGCAGGCCGCCGTCGATGGCCGGGCGGGCGGTGGGGAAGCGGACGGCGGGCACAGAGGACTGTCCTGGACTGGCTTGATCTGTGAGACGTGAAAAGACGGGTGAACCTTCAGGGCTTTAGGCAGACGAAGGCGGACACAGAGTAGGGTTGATGAGTTTGTCAATGAGACCCGATGAATCGGGAGGCCCAGTTTCGCCCAGGATGCTTGAATGGGATAATGCAGTGAGCCCAAACCCTCTGACCAGGTTGATAGTCGGGTCCCACCACCCCTGCGACCGGTTGGCCGATCCGGCAGTTGCTCTCCTTTTAGTCTTGGGAGGAGGCGGCAGCAAATCTGGAGTCCAGGCTTGCGTTGGCAACGCTGGAGGTGATGGTGGACAGAAGGCACTGCCAAGATTGCTCCTGGGATGGAGAGCAGAGGTGGTGAGTACCTATGTGTGTGCGTGTATGTGTGTTTAAGAGGGTGTGTGTGTGCATGTGTGTGTGTTTATGTTGGGATGTATATATTGAGGGGGGAGGGGTGTGTGTACTAAGGGGGGGTGCAGTTAAAATTGGCGGGTAGGGCACTAAGGGGACATCTCCTGATTACTCACAGTGATGTCCCCTCACCCTCCCCACCAAGGGGCCCTAAATGTCTAAGGGGCCAGTAGTTAGCACAATCCAGTCTGTCCTTTCCCTCTTTGGGGATTATTGACATTATTGCTTCGTTCCAAGACAATGGAGTCATTTTTTTCTCCATCACCCAGTTAAATGTTTTTAATAAGGTTGGAATTAGATGAGTTTCCATCGTTTTATACCATTCTGGACTAAATCCATCTGCTCCTGCCATTTTTCCGCTTTTTAGTTTTCTGATCGCAAATTGAATTTCTTCACTAGTAATTGCTGTAAGCAATTTTTCATTTTGCTCTACTGTTAGAGTTGGTAAATCTAAATGTTTTAAAAATGCATCTATTTGGTCACTATTATTTAGGTTTGTTTCTGAGTAGAGATTTTTATAGTATTCATGAAAACACTGTTGAATTTTCTCCTGGTCCGTTTCAATTTTTTTACTTGAAGGATTTTTTATTTTATAAATTGCTCTCTCTGCTTGTTGTTTTCTCAGTTTATAAGATAAAAGTTTCAAAGATTTGCTGCCTACTTCATAATATTTTTGTTTCATTAAAACAATTTTTTTCTGTACCGCCAGTGTATTGATGTCGTCAATTTCTTTCTTTAATTTTATAATTTCAGTCTTATTTTTGGTCTTTACACTTTGGAAATGCTCCTGTTGCAGTTTTAACAGTTTTTCTTCTAAGCACTTCAGTTTCTGTTGATTAGCTTTTTTCTGGTCGGATGAGATGCTAATTATTTTCCCTCTCAGAACTGCTTTTAGAGCGTCCCAGAGAGTTCCTGGTGATACCTCACCATTATCATTATGTATTAAGTATTCTTTAATTTCATAGCTTAATTTATCTTTGATATTTGGGTAATTTAAGATGTTATTGTTTAATCTCCAAACAGTGGCTCTTTTCTGTCCAGCCAAGTAGAGACTTACTGTAACTGGATTATGGTCAGAAATTGCACAAATTCCAATATCACTGTTTTTCACTCTTAGTAGGTCATTTTTGAACATAAATATGTAATCTAGACGAGAGTACGCGTTGTGTGGATGTGAGTAGTGAGTACATTCTCTTTTTGTTGGATTATTTTCCCTCCACACATCAACTATGCCCATTTCCTGCATGAGATGTCTCATCTTTTTCCCAATCTTTCTATAGTCACCTTTGCCATTTGAGGAATCGAGAGTTATTTAATACAATATTGAAGTCTCCGCCGCATATTAAGGTTCCTTGACTTTTTGTTGAAATTATTTAAAAAATATGTCTATAAAAAGACCAGTCGCTACCAGGGGGAACGTACACATTTAGTAATGTACTTTAGTAATACTATTGATTTTTCCTGTTATCATTATATACCTGCCTTCTTTGTCTTTGTATTCTGATACGTGTTGATAATTCACTGCCCCAGCTATCAGGGTGGCCACCCCTCTCCTCCGCCCTGAGCTATGGGAAGAATAGAAAACGTGTTTAAAGCCCATTTTATTCAACTTTAGATGCTCAGCCTCTGGGAGATGTGTTTCTTGTAAAAAGACTTTTTCTGCTTTATCTTGTTTTAGTTTGGATAATGTTTTCCACCTCTTAACTGGATTATGTAAGCCATTGATATTAAGTGTAAGCAGTTTTACGTTTCTGTCATACATAATGTTTCATATTTTAGTATTTTGCACATATACTCCCTGCTCCTCATTTTGAACACTGAACTCTGAACAGAAAGAAAACTTAACAGTTGAACATAACTAAAAACAAATGTAGGTAACTTAAACTTCCAAGGTAGGGGTCTTAGAAATAGACCCTGTTGAGCCTCTAAAGGCAGTGTCCTCCTCACTTTGGTAGGGGGGGCCCTTTTGAGCAGGGCATTAGGTGTGGGAGATTGTCCCACCGACAGAACCACGTATAATGTCAGTTACTTATACACCTGATGACCATTACGTCTCAATATTTTTATTTGAATTAAAGGTAAAAGATAAAAATAAGAAAATAAAAATAAAATGCAGATCTCCTCAGACAAGTTCTAGTAGATTCTGATTTATCAGAAACGGAAAACCAAAGTTACCATTGGGAAACCTTTCCAGGGTATTTATAAAACTCACTCCACCGCTGGGTCAGCACCGGTTCTCCTGAAGGCTCTCAGTTTTTCTTTATAACTCGGACCCGGTGGGCCTGGTGCAGTGCGGCCGGTCCCTCTAGTTACCCTGTTCCAGGTGTTCAGCTGCTTGTATCGCTCCAAAACAGATTCCGGTGGTTTGATGACCTCAACAGGAAATCCTCTTTCGCTCATGTCCTCACTTGCTTCTGTCGCTGTGTTGTAGATCTTGACTCCATCAGCATACTTCACCTTCAGCCTTGCAGGAAATAGGGTTTGAAACTGGATCTGCTTGTCTTTTAAAATCCTCCGGATAGCTGCATATTCTCTTCTTTTCTTGAGAATGAGTGGAGGGTAGTCATTGTCCAAAGATATCTGTTTACCTTTCCAGGTAAAGCCTTTTTGTTGCCATGCTTTGCGGAGTATTTGCTCTTTGGTTTTGAAGCTTAAAAACTTCACCAGAATAGAGCGTGGTGAGGCTCCGTTAGGGGGGGGCGGCCCTAGTGAGCGATGGGCTCGTTCGATGTTTATATTCTCCGCGCCCTCTAGCTTCAAACCTTCACGAAGTAGAGTTTCCACAAAAGCACTCATTGAGGGGGAATCTCGCTCAGATGTTTCTGGCACACCATAAATCCGGATGTTTTCTCTCCTGGCTTTCCAGGTCCGTTAGCTTGTCTGTTAGCTTCACGTGTACCTGCATTAGCTCCGCCATAACGTCTTCCATTGTTTGGATTCGCTCCTCTGCTTTTTCAATCCTCCCCTCAGCTTCTTCCATTCGGTTATTCACTTTAGCGATGTCTTCTTTAATACTCTCCAATTTTTCGTTGTTTTCTTGGCGAAACGCTCTAAGCTCTTGCAGCAGTATACTGTATTCTGCCATTTCGCTTGTGTTAGCAAACGTTAACTTAGGTGGTAAGCCTGCGGTGACTAGCTTTAGCAGCTAACATTAGCCCGTTTCAAAGTCAGTTTGCTTCCACCAATTCGCTGCAAAACACTGGTCTTTGGTGTTCTCTCTTTGCCCTCGATGTTATATTCAACTTACATAGTTGATTTCGCCGTTCCCGGGGCTTTTTTTGACCGATTTCTCTGGTTCAGTCGGGAGCTCTCCCACTACACAGCCATCCCGATGATGTACAAACCGGAAGTCCTCGGAACAGATGTTTAACTTTTATATCACGTATATGGCGCACATATCACGTCCAAAGAACGTACTTGATGCAAAAGATTTGTTTTGTTTAGTTGATTTTGAACACTTCGTCTTGTGTGACTAGTTTGAGACTAGTCTTGATGGTCGCGCATCCTGAGTTGACGGGTGCGTGCCCTGTGGGGGCGCGCATCCTTAGTTGAGGGGTGCGTGCCCTGCGGGGGCGCGCATCCTTAGTTGAGGGGTGCGTGCCCAGAGGGATTCGCGTACCAAGTTTGACGGTAGGTGCCTCGAGGGGTGCGCGTCCCGAGTTTTTGTGATGCGTTGCGTGGCCATCTTAAGTTTGTGTTGTGCGTTACCTTTGTGTGGTGCATCTTGTTTGGTGTCCTTAGTTTGTGTGATTCGTATTGTGAGGCCATCTTGAGTTTGTGTGGTGTGCTGTGAGAGCTACCACTTCGTGTATGTGCTCCACTTGGGGTAAATACTTCTGTTGAGAAAGAACTTTTATCTTGGGTAGGGGGGTGTTGCGGCTGTGGCCGTATTTGGTTTTGGTTTGGTTCTGTTTGTTCTGTGTTTTGTGTTTTATTTCTGTATCAGAGTGGGACTTGTGTTTTTTGTGGATTTTGTGTTTGTATGTCTGTGATTATTTTCAGGTGTGCTGAAAAGGGTGTGGCCTCCAATTGGACCAGAGCTGGTGGAAGCAGCCTTATAAGCACTAATTGGACCTCCAGACCATGAGAAGGGAGCCTTGCAGCAACATGTCTCCATTGTAGCTTGGCCCTCTTCTCCATTTTGTTTTTGCTCTTCGCCATTTTGTTTTGCTCTTCACCATTTGTGTTAGTTTGTGTTGCACTTTGTTTTGTACTTCGTAATTCTTTGTAGTTTTGTGATTTTGTGCCCACTCTGTTTAGTCTTTTGGTTTATAGTTATGTTAAGTGAAGTTGTAGGGGTGAACTGCCATTTTCTTTAGCATTTGTTTTCTCCTGTTTTTGTTAGGTTAGAGAGGTTAGTGTTTTGTCTTTGTTTTCCCTTTTCCTTTGTACAGGTAAGAAAACAAGAGTTTCAGTTGGGTGGGGTTTTGTTTGTTATTTTGGCCTTGGTTCACACTGAAGCCTCTTAGCTTCACTTTTAGTTATTGTTGGTGGTTGTTTATTTGTTTTTAAATTTGTTATACTTTTGTATGGAGACATTCGTTTGGTGTTGTGTTGCAGTCAATTTAGTAGCCAAAAACTTTACTTTTTTATGTTATGCCGCCTAGGTACCCCTAGACACAGAAGGGGGCATAACAATCACGAATGAATGACATATTTATGTCATTTATAAACAGCGTAACAATCACGCACTGTTTATGTTCTACATTGATTTACATGTTCTTTGCATAGTTTATTCGTATTTCTTATGTGGTTTTAGTGTGGTACATTAGTGATATATCTGTGAAAATGTCACATGATCACAACTTTTCTCACTTGTTCCATGTACATTCACACATGACCAATTTTCATCTGTGCAATATGTGCAAAATGTACATAGTGGCTGTGACACGGCCTTTAACTGCTTTGTTTTTCAGTAAGTTCAAATGGTAATTTTGACCACCCTATTATTCAGGAAGTCTCCAACAGCTTAATGAAATCAGACATTTAATGACCGCAGGGCTTCAAACAAGCCAATAAAACCAGGCAGTGTTTACTGGGCTGACTCCTCCGTGCTGCAACTCGATCCAGGCATCTCCCCCTCAGTGGTATTTTAAATTCACAGACTTTTTTCACGCCTGTCTTCAGAGCATTCATAAAAGTGACAATACCTGGGAGAAAAATGCCGGTGTTTCTATGAGTGGGAACAGAATAGTAAACGATTTGGGAGGAAGCCCCGTGGGGGCAGTGGGATACGATGACAGCAAGAGGATGTGATGAAGTATGTGGGGTCACACAGTGGCATTGAAAAAAAGTCTCTTCACCTTTTTTATGTCTTTCACATCGTCCACATCCCACTGTCACCCCCACCTCAATTTTGTAAGGGTCCCCCAGCTGGCCTCTGGAATCACACCAGCACACTCAGGTGTCAAAAACATTTTCCTTGGTGGCCAAGAATGAGATTATTGTACTTCAACACATTATGGAGATGGAGGATGTGAGCCAAGATGTGATGAGAAAGAAATGAGGGCTGGAACCCAGAGCAAACTGGGAAAAATAAAGTAAAGGGGCAGCAACATTACAAGAAATGAATGACAGGGGGAAAAAACAAAATGAAGGGGAGACAGCATGACGATTAATGCAAATGACAAGAAATATCTAAATGAACCTTTGGCTGAAAATGAACTCAGCTTTTGATTACATTATTACATTACTGTATTACTTTTTTTTTTAAACAAAACCAAACAAAAAACTGGGTTTTGCTGTGACAATCATAACAAACCTTTGACACTAGAAAAAACTAGCTTGGGGTTTGACACTGGAATACTGTTACAGACTTTATTTTTCACCTTCGTGTTTGGTTTCACACTCAGCTATTAGGAGAGGGAAGAATCTAATATCGGATGTAACAAGTGTGCTCTGAACCACCGGCTCAGAATACTGTGCTTGAGCTTATGCTGATACGTTCACCCTCCTGCTGCTCAGCCGTACTCCCTCTGGAGGTCGCTCTTCTTCTCTGTCTGTTGCTTCTCCCCACAGCTGGTTCTCATTTTACTTTGATTTGGTTCCTTTTTAAGGTCTCTGTCCCTGCATATGTTTGTCGCAGCGTCTTGTTTGGATGTTCTCTGTTTGGTTTAGCGCTTGGCATTAAATAGCCTCCAGAGTTTATTAGTCTCCTTGTTCTTCCTGCATCTGGGTTAACCCCCTTGGTTTCACGTAACATTACGCTGCGACCATGTCCAACCCAGCAGGAGATTCGTCTCGACGAGACTTACCCGGATCCTCCGCCGGTGATGGTTCCGTCACCGGTACGGAACGGGCAGACCTGGCTCAGGAGATGCGAGGATTCATGTCAGGTATGCAGCAGCTCCACGAACGCCTCTCCCACCTGGAACGTGCGCCCTCGTCTTCTCCTCGGCAGACCAGACTGGGCCACCCTGAACCGTTTGATGGAACTGCTGCAGACTGCCGGGCGTTTCTTACTTCCTGCCGGTTGCAGTTTGACTTTAATCCTGACGATTTCCCCTCTGAGCAGAGCAAGGTGGCGTTTGCTCTGACCTACCTAACCGGAAGAGCCAAACGATGGGGACTGGCGGAGTGGGAGCGCGGATCGGAGCTGTGTCGCTCCTTTCGGGTCTTCACCGCTCGGCTTCTCACGGTATTCGATCCCACCACGACTCATCGTGCTGCTGCGTCTGAGCTTCTTCGCCTTCAGCAGGGATCCCGCTGTGTCTCGGACTACGCGGTGGAGTTCCGGACCTTGGCTGCCAGCACCCGCTTGCCAGATGAAGCACTGCTCGACGTCTTCCTGCGGGGCCTGTCTGACGCTCTCAAGGACGAGCTGGCAGCGAGAGAATTCCAGACGACCTCGAGGAGCTTATCGACCTGGCGGTTCGTATCGACCGGAGGATGAGGGAACGGGGTAACGAGCAACGCAGCCTTCCTGGTTACCGCCCACCACGCCCCGCGGAGGTTCCTCCGCCTCTTTCAAACTCCTCCCCGGAGCCCATGCAGCTCGGAGCGGGCCGTCTCTCTCCAGCTGAACGGCAGCGCCGCATGCGGGTGGGACTTTGCCTTTATTGTGGATGTTCGGGACACGTTGTGCGCAACTGTCCGGGAAACGCCAGGGCTCCCCAGCAGTGAGGAAACTGGTGAGCCGCAACCATTCTTTTTCCTCTCCTTCTCGTCCCTCCACCAAGGTTTTGGTGGCATATGCTGCATTGGACATTCATGCCATTAATGGGACCCCTCATACACAAGGTTTCTACTCGTACTGTTAAAATTTCTGTGTTGATCTCTGGAAACCACTCTGAGACCATGTCGTTTTATGTTGTTGAATCCCTTAAACCTCCTGTTATTTTAGGGTTGGTTGAGCAGACACAAACCTCACATCGACTGGGCCTCGGGGCGGTTTCTGTCATGGAGTCCTTTTTGTCTGCTTAATTGCCTTGCCTCTGCCTCTGTTCGTAAGGTTGTGGAGGCCCAAAAGTCTCCGGAGCCTCTAGATCTCTGTAAAGTTCCGTCTGTCTATCATGATTTGGGCTCTGTGTTTTGTAAAGTACGTGCTAGTTCCTTTCCTCCCCATCGCCCTTATGACTGTGCCATCGACCTCCTGCCAGGGACTCAACCACCGAGGGGTCACATTTACCCCCTGTCGCCACCTGAACGAGAGGCTATGGACTCGTATCTGCAGGAGAGCTTACAGGCGGGGCTCATTCGTCCGTCCTCCTCTCCGGCAGGAGCAGGTTTCTTTTTTGTGGGGAAAAAAGATGGGGGTCTGCGTCCTTGCATTGATTACAGGGGTTTGAACACTATTACTGTCCGTAATACTTACCCCTTGCCACTGCTGCACTCCGCTTTTGACCTGCTAAGCGGGGCTCGTATCTTTACTAAGTTGGACCTCAGGAATGCTTATCACCTGGTTCGAGTGAGAGAGGGTGACGAGTGGAAGACTGCGTTTAACACGCCTAGCGGGCACTTTGAGTACCTAGTAATGCCTTTTGGTCTAACTAATGCCCCAGCAGTGTTCCAGAGACTAATCAATTATGTACTGAAGTATATGCTTAACCAATTTGTGTTTGTCTATCTGGATGACATTTTGATTTTCTCTCCTGACCCAGAGTCCCACGTGCAGCACGTCAGAGCCGTACTCCAGCGCCTCCTGGAGAACCACCTTTACTGCAAGGCCGAGAAGTGCGAATTTCACTCTACGCAGACTCAGTTCTTGGGGTATGTGGTTTCTCCTGGGAGGATCCAGATGGATAACTCCAAGGTTAAGGCTGTGTTGGAGTGGCCGGTTCCCTCTGGTCGGAAGCAACTACAGCGCTTCCTGGGATTCGCCAATTTCTACAGGCGTTTCATCAGAGGTTTCAGTGGCGTTGCTGCACCCCTTCATAAGATCCCTTCAGCTAAGGTGCGCTTTGTTTGGGATAAGGAGGCGGAGAGGGCATTTTGCGAGCTGAAGAGACGTTTCTCTACAGCTCCTATTCTGACTCAGCCTGATCCCTCCAAACAATTCATTGTGGAGGTGGACGCGTCTGAGTCTGGGGTAGGGGCTGTGTTGTCACAGAGAGTGTCTGATAATAAAATCCATCCGTGCGCGTATTTCTCCCGCAAGCTCACTCCTCCGGAGAGGAACTACGATATAGGGAACAGAGAGCTGCTGGCTGTGAAGGTGGCTTTGGAGGAGTGGCGCCACTGGTTGGAGGGGGCTGAGCGGGCATTTCTAGTTTGGACCGATCACAAAAATCTCGAGTACATTCGTTCAGCCAAGCGCCTCAATCCTCGCCAAGCGAGGTGGACTCTGTTTTTTGACCGGTTTAACTTGGGCAAGAACTTGTAGCAAGAACATCAAGCTCCACGCCCTTTCTCGCCAATTCCAACAGGAGGAGGTAGAGGAGAACCCCACAGAGGCCACACCCATCATCCCTGGCCACCTGGTGCTTGGAACCACCCGTTGGTCCCTGGAACGGAGGGTACAGGCTTCTGCTCCTGATCCGGCCTCCATTCTCTCAGGCTGTCCAGAGGGCCGGTTGTTTGTACCATCTGACCTACGCACCATGGTTTTGAAGTGGGGGCACTCCTCTCGGCTAGCTTGCCATCCCGGAGTAACGATGACAGGGTTTCTTATAGCCCAGCGCTTTTGGTGGCCTACTATGTCCTCCGACATAAGGGCCTTTGTGTCTGCCTGGCCCCATTTGTGCCAGTGTGAAGACCCCCAGGACCCTTCCCGCCGGCCTGATTCACCCTCTACCTGTGCCGTCCAGACCTTGGTCCCACGTTGCAATGTACTTCATCACTAGACTGCCAATCTCAAGGGGTAAAACCGTCATTCTCACTATCATCGGCCGTTTTTCCAAGTTAGCCCATGCTATTCCCCTGCAGAAACTTCCTTCGGCCAAGGAACTAGCAGCATTGATTTCACAGCATCTGTTTCGTCTTCATGGACTTCCCCTCAATATCGTCTCGGATCGGGGCCCCCAATTCAACGCGGCTTTCTGGAAGGAGTTCTGCAACCTCCTCGGGATCAAGGTCAGTCTGAGTTCTGGATTCCATCCTCAGACCAACGGCCAGGTAGAGAGGTACAATCAAGATCTGGAGACTTCCCTGGGGGCAATGTGCAGTAAGAATCCTAAGACCTGGGCTGCACAACTTCCCTGGGTAGAGTACTCCCACAATTCTCTAGTTAACTCCACAGGATACTCACCATTCCAGGCCGCGTACGGATTCCAGCCCCCCTTGTTCCCGCACCAAGAACAATTGGCCACCTCTTCGGGTCCGGCGGCTTTTGTGAGGAGGTGTCGCCGTACCTGGAGCAGGTTCTGCCAAGAACTCCTGCGGAACCAGGAGCGGCTCACTGTGGTGGCTAACCGTCGGAGGACCCCTGCCCCGGAGTACAAGGTGGTACACAAGGTGTGGTTATCTGCTACCGATGTTCCCTTGAAGGGTGGTTCCAGGAAGCTGCAGCCCCGGTACATCGGCCCATTCTCCATCACCCGAATTATCAACCCGGTGGCTGTACGACTGAAGCTGCCTTCCTCTCTGAAGATCCACCCAGTGTTCCACGTGTGCAAGTTGAAGCCTGCTAAGACTCTTGTCTCCAGCCTGCTCCAGCTCCTCCTCCTGCTCCTCGAATGGTGGACGGGGGACCTGTTTACACCATTCGGGAGCTTCTCGCCTCTAGAAGAGTGGGACGGGGCGTCCAATACTTGGTGGACTGGGAGGGTTACAGCCCTGCGGATCGGCAGTGGGTTCCGGAGCGGCACATCTATGACCCCGGGCTGATCGCCCGTTTCCATCGCCTCCACCCGGATCAGCCCCGTCGGGGTCCGTCTGGTAGCCGGACTTCGGGGAGGGGGTTATGATACATTCACCCTCCTGCTGCTCAGCCAAACTCCCTCTGGAGGTCGCTCTTCTTCTGTCTGTTGCTTCTCCCCACAGCTGGTTCTCATTTTACTTTGATTTGGTTCCTTTTTAAGGTCTGTGTCCCTGCATATGTTTGTCGCAGCATCTTGTTTGGATGTTCTCTGTTTGGTTTAGCGCTTTGGCATTAAATAGCCTCCAGAGTTCATTAGTCTCCTTGTTCTTCCTGCATCTGGGTTAACTCCCTTGGTTTCACGTAACATATGCTGTGTTCACACCAAAATGATTCATGCATCAAATTTGCCTCCACTCCCTCTCTTTTGATATGCATCAAATTCGCCACGGGAGAGGTGTCCAAAAATGTGATCGACTTGACGCTCCAGGCACATGAAGGAGTAGCTACATGGAGCAATATCCTAATTACAGTCAATGCATGGAAGACACGGTTCATAATTAGGGATCAGGTTTATTCACAGGTATGTTGAAGAGTTCTACAAAAGCAGTTTTAATCACTTCTCCATGTCTGGGTTTATGACATCATTCAGAGATTATCCCAGTACAGTGAGTTTCACCATCTACTGCAGGAGCTGAGTCTGAATGACGGTGCTTTCAGTGGACTTTCCGTCTCTATGACCCAGTTTGATGACTTACCTTTCCGTGTTAGTCAGAGAAGGAAAAAATAAGAATAAAATTAGAATGACTTTTTATTATTTGCTCGATAAAAATAAGAAAAAATATACAATTCTCTTCCATGTTGCTTGCTTGATGTGTGTGAAGTTAGCATGTGGCAAATTTATTAACAAAATGAGGTGATCACACTGAAGAAACACTACACCATGACAGACTGATTCATAATCATTTTCTCTGTAGGTTCAGATTTGAGAAGTCTGAGCTGCTGGAACTGAATATGAGATTTCATTTATTCAACTCTGACAAAACTAGCAGTCAAATGTTTGCAAATCAGAAGATTCTGTTCTGCTTGTTTGTTTACATGAAGGATGACCTCAATACTCAACTCTGTTCAAAATTGAATCTTTGACAGCTTATAAACTATTTCCAAAGCCTCTCACATTCATTTCAACTCCTGCTGTGACCTCATGTTTGCAGACCAAAGTCTGGGGGAAATGTTATTTTTTAAAATGTGAACACTTTAAAGCGAGAAGGTTTTTTATTCAAACAAGACACGGATGCTATGGATAATGTTTTTCACCATGAAGCCTTCGTTTTATCCACTAAATAAAGCTAATTTGCAAAAGAAAAAACTGAAATCTTGTCATGGATTCTCTAATCGGAACATTGGTTTTACAAACTCTTACAAATATTATTTCTGAAAATTAAACTTCAACAGTCATGCAAGCCTCATTATCTATAATCTCCTTACTAAAGAGGTCAGGGACATGCAGAGACTGTTTTTTTTTTATTTTTAGATTATGTGACAGTCTGAGTGGACACCATAATTTTAATTTTCAAATGTGCATGACATGAACAGCTCATGAGGGAAATACGAAGGCTGTCAATACTCAACTTTTTTCAAGATTGAATCTTTGACAGCTTATAAACTATGACTATGGTATTAAAGGTTTTAGAGCAAGATCTGCTTCCTCCAGACAATATCTGTTTCAGAGGAAGCCTTGATGTCCCATCAGGAAGATGGAAAACCAGAACCAAAGCTTTACAGAACATCATGAACATCCTGTCCTTGAGCAAGACATCTGACTTTAAAATGTCCCATGTTGTAAAAGTTGCTTTGGATGAAGAATTGAAGAGTAATCTATAAGCGTTTTGGATGTGCTATAACAATTCATCAGACTGTTAGTTTTGTGTAAATTCACAATCAAATAATTTTCATCAGTCTGCTGCCAGCAGTTGTGTTATAATATTATAGTTATAACAAACAGGCTACTCGGTGGCGGAGTGGTTAGCGCTCTTGCCTCACAGCAAGTCCCGGCTTCGGGACCTGAACCAGAACATCAATGGGGAACCTTTCTGTGTGGAGTTTGCATGTTTTCCCCGTGGGTTTTCTCCGGGGACTCCGGCTTCCTCCCACCATCCAAAAACATGCTTTATATCATGCTTCAATCTAAATTGTCCCTAGGTGTGAATATGAGAGTGCATGGGTGTGTGATTTTGGACACTCTACCCTTCGACAGACTGCCCCTGGACAGGCCCTCAAGTGGCCGGGATAGGCTCCGGTAGCCCTGTGACCCCGAAGGGGAATAAATGGAAGAATATGAATGAATGAACACATAAAACTACCATGAAGTATATTATAATAAATCCACTCACCTACATTAGTACACATGTTTTTACTAGTATAAATAAGAATAAATTAGGTTATTTCAAGCTAAAAGCAAAACTCAACTAGATCTTCGTGAGATTTATTTATATTTCAATTATCTGTTTGCTGGATCACACCTGTATTTATTGTGCTCGTTCCTCTCTTGCTGCAGCTTCTTTTTGTACTTGAGCTGAAAACAGGTTCTCCTTAGATTTCTGTTCCACATGCATTCACCGTAAATTAGCTCCTCCCCCTTAAATTAGCATGGATTTTAACCGCTGTGTGGTTCCATGGGGGAGATAATCCTAAAAGAAGCAGCAGCTTTATCTCCTTTTTCAAAAAATAAACACAGCAAGGTCAGCCGTCGGCTGAGGGACAGCTGACATGACACATTTTACTTCCGATCAGGCGTTCATTCCGATTACTTATGTCCACTTAAACGCAGCTATTGTAGCATTTTTGTCTAAATGAGTTGTATCATCAACTATATTTCAAGTTAGAAAAAAAACATAAAATACGGATTATTGCAGTGAATATACTAATTTAACTTGTTTTCTTATAGGTTTTATACAAAGGAAAACGGTTTTCTGGAACAAGGGTGTGAGGTCAGGGAGACCTGATGTTCCAGTAAACATCCCTTTCATCTCTGTGCTTGGTTTGTTGTGTTGGTTGGTTGTCGAATGGCCCATGGTGGCAGTGGGGTTATGGTTTGGGAGGGTGTATGTAATGGACGAAAAACACAGGTACATTTTATTGATGATATTTTGAATGCACACAGATACCGTGATCAGCATCCTCAGCTGATATCTCACCCATTGAGCATGTTTGGGATGCTCTGGATTGGCGTACATGACAGCGTGTTCCAGTTCCCACCAACATCCAGCAACTTGGCACAGCTGTTGAAAAGGAGTGGACCAACATTCCATAGGCCACAGTGCAAAACTTTGATCAACTCCATGCCAAGGAGATGTGTTGCAATGCATTAGGCACATGGTGATCACACCAGAGACTGGCCGGAGCTCCCAGACCCCCCTCCCCCAATGAAACAAAACAGACCGGTACAAAAGGGCCTGTTATTATGGTCAGTCTAAGGCACACCTGGGCAAAAGTAATGCAGTCTCTCAGCATCTTGATATGCCACACCTGTGAGGTGGGATGGATTATCTAAGAAAAGGAGCTGTGCTCACTGTAAACACATGTGAACAATATTTGAGAGAGATTAGATTTATGTTAAAATGCTTTGGATCCTTGAGTTCATATTAAGACACATGGGAGCAAAACAAGTGTGGATCAAGACTTTTTCCCCCCAACAAGAACGAAACAAAATAAACCTCAATACAAATTGAAGTCTCACTCACACACCTATATGAAACACTCACAAACAAGTTAACAAATAAATAAACCAATTAGTGAACAAAGACCCATACTCAAGAAAAATTTTCTTATTTTCTGTGAGAAAAATAATCTCATAACCCTTGTGCTATCCTTGGCACTTTAACATTGAGAGTTGGGTCATCTAGACCCACTAGACAGTGCGCTGAACCTTTTTTCTTCAATGATTTGTGATCTTCACTGGTGTCCATGTATTACTTGAAATACTGAATGAATACTAATGAATGTTAAAGCCAACTACCCCTGGCTGCAGCCTGCAGAATTGCTCAACATAGTGGAATGCTGAAACGCTGAGGAATGTGAACACGCTGTGGAATGTTAACCCCGCACAAGTTGAGCCCGTCTTCTTCTTTGGTTTTACAAGTTTCCATGTGCAATATTGCCACCTACCGGTTTTTTAAGGAGTTTTTCCTTACAGTGAAGGGGGGGGTCTAAGGGCAGGAATATCAGTTTAGTTTAGTCTGTTTTGTTAAAGTTAAAGCATTCTTTGTATTCATGATCCCTTTTTCATTGTATGTTTACCTTACAATTACCGGTATGAAGCCCATTGAGACGTCTGTAGTTCGAATTAGCGCTAAATTAAAAAAATGTAATTGAATTAGAGAATTTATACAGTGATTGCTGTCTTCTTATGCCTTTTACAAGTTTCCATGTGCATGTATTAGGGAGTTAATAAATTTTGTTTGGCCTCACGGACTCAAAAAAATAAGTCATTGGATGAACTCAATTTAAGTGTGGGCAGGATTTCCATCCGATAAATATGAGTAACCCCACTTCAAAGAAAATTCTTCCATGTAACGAAATATAATTGAGTTAGTCGAACTTAATTTTATCAAGAAAGGCAAGGGAAAAAAACATGCAACAGCAGTCTGAAGCCAGCCTCAAACTCAGAACCTCTGTATGTTCAACCCGCTAATTGATCCACTGAGCTAACATTTTTGTGACAACTTCAAGCCGCCGGTATAAACAAATAGATTCATTATTTACATAAATAAGGCTCGTTGTGTATCGTCTTATTGGGAGAAGCCGAGTTGAAACGTTTTCATGCCACATTTCTTTTTTTTTACGTGGAAAAAAAGATCGAAAGTTTTCACTTTTAAAAAGTCCAAGGATTTGAAGGACCAAAAGTCATACCAGGCATTAGACGAAGGAGTTGAACATTTTAATTGTTGAATGGTTAAAATAGGTGAAAAATTGTAGCCGTAAGACGGCAAAAAGAATAAACAGAGAGAAACAGGAAAACAGCATTCAACAGCATGCCCCTTACTTGAACTCAATTATTTTGGATTACTGGAGCAGGGGAAACTATTAATACATTTTGTGTTAGGTCAATTAAATGTAGATACATTCTTTTAAAATAAATACTTTTAAATAAAACAAACAGAATTTTATTGTGTTACATGAAAGAGGGGCTTGAATCATTTTTTTTGAGTGTACATAAAAAAAACATTGCACCATTCAAATTTTCCTCCCCTCTGTTCTCTTTCTTCCTCATACAATTACCAATGACACAAAATGTGCTCCACTGATTCTTCCCCTTTCCTGCAATCACAACTGCACTGACGAAGGTGAATCAAATGCACAGGCTCAACGTGGGCGGGGTTAACATTCCACAGCGTGTTCACATTCCTCAGCGTTCCAGCATTCCACTATGTTGAGCAATTCTGCATGCTGCAGCCAGGGCTTACTCGTTAAAGCTGAGACCAGTGACAGTTTGACTGTTTCTCATCAAGAAGGGTAACTAAAAGAAATTCATCATAATTATTTATCCGAATGCTTCAAAAAGTTTGGCCGCTGCTGGGTCCTCCCCCTTCAAACTGTTAAAACACATTTTGTGAAAATAAAATCCAGGAAATCAGTAGCCATGTACAGTACAGACGAAAAGTTTGGACACACCTTCTCATTCAATGAGTATTCTTTATTTTCATGACTATGGAAATTGTAGATTCACACTGAAGGCATCACAACTATGAACTAAGTCATGTTGAATTATATACATAACAAAAAAGTGTGGAACAACTGAAAATATGTCATATTCTAGGTTCTGAGGTTTCTGAGGCTGGTGACTCGGATGAATTTATCCTCTGCAGAGGTGACTCTTGGTCTTCCTTTCCTGGGGCGGTCCCCATGTGAGCCAGTTTCTTTGTAGCGCTTGATGGTTTTTGTGACTGCACTTGGGGACACTTTCAAAGTTTTCTCAATTTTTCGGACTGCCTGACCTTCATTTCTTAATGATAGCCACTCGTTTTTCTTGTCATAATACAAATTCTCACAGTCTATTCAGTAGGACTATCAGCTGTGTATCCACCTGACTTCTGCACAACACAACACAACACAACACAACTGATGGTCCCAACCCCATTTAAATCACACTTATATAACCTGACAGGCCACACCTGTGAAGTGAAGACCATTTCAGGTACCTGTTGAAGCTCTTTAGGAGAATGCCAAGAGTGTTCAAAGCAGCAGTAATCTAATCAAAAGGTGGCTACTATGAAGAACCTGAAATATGACATATTTTCAGTTGTTTCGCACTTTTTTGTTTTGTATATAATTCCCCATGTGTTAATTCACAGTTTTGATTCCTTCAGTGTGACTCAGTGTGACAGTGTGATTTTCATAGTCATGAAAATAAAGAAAATATTTTAAATAAGAAGGTGTGTCCAAACTTTTGTTCTGTACTGTAGGTTAAAAAGCAATAATTAAAAGTATATGCACTCCAATTAAAAGGGAGAGATTAAAAAATTCAAAACAATGTAGCTGCTAAATAACTGAAGCGTCATGTCTTTTGTTTCTCTAACACTCAATTGAAGATGAGTAAGCATGGCTAAACTTTGTGCCCACATACTCAAAGATCCATTGAAAACTATTGCGACCTTTAAAGAGTTTGGACCTTTGAAGGAGTAGGCTGAGCCTTTGTAAAATCCCACCAAAGCGGTGAGTCAAATGAGGTGTGATCAGTAAGTAAGCTGAAAAGTTGGAAGGAGGACCTGGCATTGTGTGTTTTGTGGTAATAAAGAGCAGCTGTAACAGGTTGGCTGCGGTTCCAGCATACAGCCTGGAAGAAGCGCCGTAAAACGAGCAATCACCCAACTGTCTCTCACCTACACAGCAGGCACAAGACAAAACAGCAGGAGTGTAAACAATCTCTTCTGATGAGATATGCCTACTTCTGACCATTTCTGTGGAGCTGTGGTGGCCCCAGATGTCCCATAGTAATGAGTTTTCCTTTGACTACCTGGTTTTTCTTCATCAGTCACTTCTGGGTGAAGCTGGCAGTCCACCACGTTGCGAGTCAACACCATAAGCCGTGGTTACATGTACAAAATATCTTGATAGGAACAATAGTCTTCAGATCATTTTCCTGGATTTCTCCAGTGGATGTAGCTTAACCCAGCCTGCAGCCCCATGGCAAAAGCTGCAGAAAACAGAGAGGGAAGCCTCACCAGCAGTTTTTCTCAGAGACTTCTGAGAAATTTCTAGGGCACTCAATTTTGGAATTGTAGATTCGGACAGCACTACCAAATGGTGAACGCACTATATAGTGCACTGTGCAGTGAGTAGTGAAGAAATTCAGACACAACCTAGAACTTCCTTTTAACTTGCTACATGCTAGCTGCACTACAAGCGTTAGCCACGTCAGTGTATTCTCAATACATTTGTTGTATTCTTGTAGAAGTAATCCTCAGATTTGCACAGAAATCAGGACGTGACTCAGAATGCTTTCCCGCTATATTCTTTAATGCTTCCTCTTCACAACGTAAAATACAGAACTCAGTCAGTTATACAACGCGCCCTCTAGTGTTGTAGTGGAGCAATTGAATACACAACATATTTTCCCCCTTGTTTAAGAGCTTAACAGACCTGTAATGGAAAATTGAAACTTTCAGACAGAATAAGAATTTTCTTTGTGCGTTTGTCTCCACATTACCTCTAACTCAGATATTCTCTAACAAACCTTTAAATAACCATAACTCAAGAAATCTGCATCAAGTAACACTTTTTTTTTTCACTAATCATACGACATGACTAATGTTCATAATCATTAAGCCATGCAGGCTTCTTTCTAACCCTTGCGGGTCTGGGCATCCTATCATCCAGCGGTGGTGTGACATCTGGCTCAGGGATTGCAGCCAGTGCCTTGTGCACTTTCTGGAACCAGAGACAGGAGAGACGCATTCCACGTGCGTCCATCCTCCAGCACGTACGAACTTTCACCTGCTTTCTTCATCACTCTGGCTGGGGCGTGAAACTTTGACAGTCCTTTCTTTACATGAAAGGGCTTTCTCACTCTGACCAGGCTTCCTTCTCTGATGTGTGGCACCAGCGCTCCTCTCTTAACATCTGTATAGGCTTTTGATGCTCTCTGTTTTGAGGTAACACGGGTACGTAGTTGTTTCTCTGATGGAAAAGGAGAAGTACTTGCCGGTCCTATGTCCATTTTTGTGCGCATCTTCCTGTTGAAGATGAGTTCATATGGTGACACTCCTGTGGTGCTGTGTGGAGTAGCACGGTAAGTGAGCAGGAAGTTCTGTATGAAGGGCTTCCACTGCTTCCTCTCATGCTCTCCTGTAAGGAGTGTTTCTTTTAGAACGCGGTTCCAGCGCTCTATTGCTCCGTTTGCTTGAGGGTAATATAAAGACACCTTCCTGTGTTTGATGTTTCTCACTGCTAGGAAGTCTGCAAACTCTCGGGAGGTAAATTGTGTCCCATTGTCACTAATCAGTTCTGTAGGATTGCCAAACCTGGAAAATATTGTAGACAGGAATGTGGTGATTGCACTGGTTGTGATGGAAGGAGTAAACGCGACCTCTGGCCTTTTGGTGTAGTAGTCGATCAGTGTTATTGCATAGCGGCAGTCCCCAGCTGCAGAGTCAAATGGACCAACGATGTCAATCCCCACTTTCTGCCATGGAGCATCTGGAAATGGAATTGGGTGAAGCGGTGCAGGATGTGTTTTGGCACTTTTATCATTCAGCTGGCATGTCACACATGCTTTTATGGTCTCCTCCACACACAAGTCCATATGTGGCCACCAGTACAGGTCTCGCAGCCTTTGCTTGGTGCGGACGACGCCCTGGTGGGTTTCATGTGCCAGATTAATAATCTGCTTTCTCACTGCTGGAGGAACTAACCGGCGGTAAGGGCCTCTGTAAACTATTACCTCTTCCACGGACAGTTCATCTCGAACAGCAAAGTAAGGTTGGAGCATGGCAGGTAACGATTGTGCTGTTTTAGGCCATCCTTGCTTCATCTGCTCTCTTAGGCCGGTCAGTTCTGGACATACCTGACACGCTGCAGTAAAGTCTTTCACTGTGAGGGCTTTCAGTTCTGTATCCAGGAGAGCCACCAGCTCAGGCTCCACCACTGGTTCTGCATTCTCGACTGAAGCAAGAGGCAATCTGGAGTGACAGTCAGCAGCATAATTTTGTGCACCAGCTCGATATTCTACATCATATGTGAAACACAAAAGTCTAGCTGACCATCGCGCAATGCGTATCCCCGCCCGTCCCAGTCCTTTTGTAGCTAGGAGAGTGGTCAGGGCTTGGTGATCCGTGCGCAAAGTGAATCTAGTCCCCCACAGAAAAGTTCTCCTCTTTTCAACGGCCCAAACACAGGCCAAGGCCTCTTTCTCGACAATGGAGTATTTCCTTTCTGTGGGAGTGAGGGAGCGTGACGCAAAAGCAACTGTTCGCTCTGTTTTGTCAGGATGAAGCTGTGTTAGAATAGCTCCCAATCCATAATCTGAAGCATCTGTAGCCACAATAGTTGGGAGGCTGGGTTTAAAAACTGCTAATGCAGGACTGGTAATGATGCGAGTCTTCACTGCATCAAAACTAGCCTGTGCCTCTGAAGTCCACTTGAATGTGTCAGTGTGCAGGCATGCTCTCATAGGCTCCACCAAGGATGCATAATATTTTTACAAATTTTGCATACCACGCAGTAAGTCCCAGGAATGAGCGCAGAGTAGTGGCGTTGCTCGGTGCTGGAGCTTCTGCAATAGCCTTCAGGTGATCCTCATTAGGCAGCAAACCTTTGGCTGAAATGACATGCCCAAGGAACTGCAAGCTCTTCTGGTTAAAATGGCATTTCTCCATATTAAGCTGGAGACCGGCTTCATTAAGTGCAGCTAGAACTGCTTGGAGGTTGCGATCATGTTCCTGCTGGTCCCTGCCATAAACAATCACGTCATTGAGGTAGTTCTGGACTCCTTTTAAGCCTTTCAGCACCAGGGACATGAGCTTGGAGAATGCACTTGGGGCTTAACACAGCCCATAAGGGACTCGACGAAACCTGAACAGTCCTTCATGTGTTATGAACGCAGTTATGTCACGGCTCTCTTCTGCCAGCAACACCTGATAATAAGCATTTGCCAAGTCAATAGTGGAGAAAACTGTAGCTCCATACATGTTTGAAAAAATGTCATCCATATGTAAAAGAGGATGACTGTCCATCACTATTGCCTTATTTAGCTCATGTTAATCCAAACACATTCTCTCTTTCCCATTTTTCCTTAGTGTCACTACAATGGGAGACACCCAGGGAGAGGGTAACCATGAACCCTGTTTGCAAAACTTAACAAAAACAGACTAATACCGCTAAAACAAACATTAATGTGACTACGCTCCAAACCTAGTTAGTAACATGAAAAAAAAACACATGCAAAATGTTAGCTGCATTAGCAAATTTACAGTAACACCCACCCTTGAGTGCAACTTTTGAAAAAAACAGACTGATATTTTGAAACCATGTACCTCTCAAAATAGCTTAGACGTCAGAAAACACAGCCTGAATTATTACATACATAAATTTCTCCAGATTATAGGGCACACTGTTGTTTTTTGAAGAAAAAAAAAGGCTTTTAAAGACGCACTCAGACAAAAATGGTGTGTGTCGCATCAGACGGATGCTTCTTATGGAAGCAATTATGTAGCATAATTAAAAATAAAAGTCAATACCAGAAATGCTAATTCATTTTCAAAATGAAGCTGCATTTTTTTTACTCAAAAAAAAAAAAAAGCAATCCACCAAAATGCTTTTTAATTTTTTCTTCAACACTTCTTATTCTGTCACTTAATTAAAATGATAATAAAAATGGTATTTGACATTTCATTTTCAAAAGGTTTTCTGGTAAATGTGTAGCAAAGTTTATTTAGAAATGTCTAATTTGAAAATTACAATGGATTAACAGAAATGCTTTTTGATTTTCAAAATGTAACTGCATCAAATGACTGAAAATTAAATGAAAAATCAATACTTCAAAATGCTTTTTCATTGTCTACCTAAAAACTGCTTATTCTGTGTCATAGTTGAAACGAAAATGCAAAGAGGGGATTGCATTTTAATTTTCACATCCACCCTGCAAAGACTGTCGCATTATTGAATTCAAATTAGCATTTCTAAAGGGGAGGCGGGGCAATGAATTCAGTGCTATCTTCGTGTGTCTGGCTGTTAAGAGACACATGGTAGGAGCAGTGTAGCTTTGTGTTAGTTTGTGTTCGTGGACAAACTTTGTCCTCGGACCGGCAGCCGCCTTCGCATTGCGGAGCGCGAAGCCCCGCGATCCGACGCTCCACATCGCCGAAGGCAGAAGTGCTGCTACGCAGATCTGAGAAACTAAATCATCATATGGATTTGTGTTTCCAGTGGTGCCCAGAACAAAATAAAGGCTGATGTAATTCCCACATATTTACATCCAAGACACTCATTGCGGCATTGCCAGCACAGAGTTTTACGTACCTTCACGGCTAATGTTTTTAGCACATATTAGCCTAATGCTAACCCATCTTTCGGGTCCTTCCTTGCAGTGAAGAAAAAAGCACTGACCGCACGGATTAAAAAAAAATGAGTGAGCAGGCCCTTAACCCTTGTGCTATCTTAGGTGACCCCACTCTTACTTTGACGTGTTATCCCTTCCATGACAAAGGTGGATAAAGGTGAAGATAGTCTCCTGCAGCTTCCTGCTGATTCTTCTGTTCAAGGACAGCTGGAGCCCCATCAACAGCTATAGCAGATTTCGCCTTTCTAAACCTTTGCTGGTTGGACCAACACGCACTCAGCAGGAAGCTAAGGAGACTTAATCTAAATGTGCTTTTATTACTGTCATGATTATTATTCAGGGCCTGCTCACTCATATTTTTTTTGCGGCTCCTTTTTCGTGCAGGGAGGGAATATACAACATCGGAGCTGGGCTGGGCGGCATCCCCTGGAGGCCGAGTGGGGCCCCTCTCTTGAGCTGCCGGGACACCCCAATCTTTTCCAACGTTGCTCACAGCAACTAGAGCCTGGGCCTCAGGCTCACCGTCCCCTGGCCCAGTCTGGGGCCTCCGCTGGTCGCCTGTGTCCACCTTCCCACTCGTGCGGTCAGTTTCTGCCGCTTCCCCCCTCTTGACCTCGGTGGGGCTGGGGGGCAGGTTGCACGGGTGTGCAGTGTGGGCTGACCATGGGCTGTGCCGGCCTGCCTCTGGGGTTCGGGGCGGGTGGGGGCTCAGGACTCCCGGGCGGTGGCGTGCCTCACGTCTGGGCGCCTGCCTAGGTCTCAAGCAGTCGGGACATTGGGTATAGGCCCGGTGCGCCTTGGGGTGGGGCAGGTCCCTGCCGGGGCCGAGGCTCCACTTCTGCGTGTTCTCTGTTCCTCTTACTCCTCGGCCGGGGGGCTGATGGGTCCTGACCTCCTTCTCCGTTTCTGTGGTGGGGGTCCGGTGCACGGGAGGGCGGTTGATCCTGGATTTTTGTCTGACGGTGAGGCTCTCGGATGCCTGGATCGGCCCGGTTGCTGCACTGTCTGCCCCTAGCTTTGGGGTGTGGGGTGTCGGGCCTCCTTCCTTTGCTGGAGCATTCAGTGTGATTAAGGTACACTCTAAGAGGCACACATTCATTCAATCCACCTTTATTCACCTTTGCACAAATACGGGCATGGGTAATGTTTTTTTTTCTCTCCTCTTTTTCTACACCCCTCTTCATGAATATCGGTAATGCGAATATTGTGGGTACCTGTGCAGTAATCTTTGGAGATAAATCTTTAACCCATGTGCTATCCTAGGCACTTTAACATTGGGAGTTGGGTCATCTAGACCCACTAGACAGTGCACTGAACCTTTTTTCTTCAATGATTTGTGATCTTCACATGGTGTCTATGGATGTACATGAAAACTGAGCCTCAAATACAAATGGAGTTTATACAAAAATACACTCAGTCTGCCTGAAGATCCATAAACCCCAATTGTAACAACAAAATCTGTCCGATACAAGAGCCACTCAGCTCTGATCAGCTGTTGGACAGGACAAAAAACCAAAAAAATATTCATAACAGTATAAAGCACATTTAGAAGATAGTCTCCTGCAGCATGATTTTGCTGTTCGAGGACAGCTAGAGCCCCATCAACAGCTATAGCAGATTTCACCAAGCTAAACTTTTGCTGGTTGGACCAACACGCACTCAGCAGGAAGCTGCAGGAGACTATCTTCTAAATGTGCTTTTATTACTGTCATGATTATTATTAAGGGCCTGCTCACTCATATTTTTTTTTTAATCCGTGCGGTCAGTGCTTTTTTCTTCGCCGCAAGGAAGGACCCGAAAGATGGGTTAGCATTAAGCTAATATGTGCTAAAAACATTAGCCGTGAAGGTACGTAAAACTCTGTGCTGGAATGAGCATCTTGGAGGTAAATATGTGGGAATTACATCCGCCTTTAATTTGTCTGGACACCACTGGAAACACAAATTCATATGATGATTTAGTTTCTCAGATCTGCGTAGCAGCATTTCCTCCTCCTGCGCTTCGAAGCTTCCCTGGACTAGCTTTGTCTCCGGGCTAGCGGGGCGGGTTTAGCTCTGCGTTAGCTCTGTCCGAAGCGGGGCTTCCAAGGGAGGTTGTGGTCCCAAAGGTGGAAATCATGCTACGTAGTTCAGAAAAGCTGTGTACAATCACCAGGAGTGCAAAACTGTCACAAAGCCATCTCCCCTCCCGCTAACACTAAGCTACAAGCCTGTCCGCACTGCTCATATACTGTCTGTGCCTTTTTGGAAAGAACAAGATTTTTTAGTAAAAGTAAAAAGAGACTCTCCAAAGCACAACCATTTGAAATGTGCAGATTTTAATTTATATTGTGTTTTTTATTTAAAAAGAGGCGCAGAACAAGGACCCTCAGCTTGTCCTTGCAGCTGATCATGACCACAACTTCCTGCAGATCAAAGAAGGCATGACAGTCAGGAAAGTGTGAAGAGCAGCTGCTGCCTCATGTTCAGCGACTGAGGTTTGATCACGCTGATTTTCTTTCTGCCCGTGCAGCCTGAAAGGGAAGCAAAGGAAATTATGTTTCCGCACTTTTTTTGTCTGGCGTTTTAGCATTTTTAAGGTTTTAATCCCAGCTTCATTCTACATTTCCTTAACTCTTGAAATCCTGTGTTTCAAAAGAAATACCAAAACATTTTGTCACAGTGAAGCGATTTTTCCATTAACTGGTGTTGCACATAGAAAGCTTCTCTTTGCTGTATTAAAGTGCAAATCTGACTGTTTGGCTTCCGTTTTAAGACCCTGTGTGAAAGGACGCTGTAGATCTTCACGCTCTGCGGCGCTCCCCTGCAGCAGTAGCAGCAGCCTTTTGTGGGTCACAGAGCTGATCATCATGTGAGTTTAATTGAATTAGCCCACAGACAGCCGAGCTTCCGCAGCCACGTGCGCTTGGACTTTACACAGTGGCAGTTTATCTAAGTGGCAACAGCTGGCGGTGAAACCCAACTCTCCACTGCGTCTACATTTAGAACAGGAAACGCAGGGTGAGAGGTCAGCAGCAAAGCAAGAACGGCTGGAGAGCAGCTGGAAGGGAAGCATTTAAACAGGTCATAGATTCAGTGAGAAGAACCACAGGAGACCCCCACCAGGCTGGGTTTGGCAGACTTTTTAATGGAATGTTTCTTTTTGAGGTATGAAAATAGATCTCACATTTAAAAAAAAAGAAACAGACAGCGGCTACAAAGAGCACAGCCATGATTGCATGAGAAATGATGAAGACCGGTAGGCATTCGGAGAAGTGCACAGCGTTTATGTTAGATAAACCAGAATGGCTCCAGTCCTGTATGGGAGATGACAGCAGCGCAGAGGCATGTGCTGCTGTGGCGGCGAGAGCAGGGAGACACTCCAGGAAACAGCATGCGCCACATCCAGATGAAACGCAATACAACCCTTCGTTTCTGTTCCTGAAATGTTCCTGCAAACTCCTCCCTGACAAGTCTACAAAACATTGTATTTATTTCACTTGTAAAAAGGATGACTGTAAATCTCAAAGGCTGAGCAGCTCCACGGCAGAGTTTTGGTCTTTTCGACAAACAAATTGTTTCTTCAATTATTGCTAAATTCTTCTCTGAGCTTCAGAAGTCATCAAACTTATTTATCCAGAAGGACTTGAGTGCCTCATAGCATGTGTGCCATAACAAGATTATCCAACTTTGAAAAACCCAAACCTTTGTTGTTCATGGTATTGCACATCACAGAACCAGAAGGAGAAGTTTGCCTGTGTTCACAACAAACGCAATTCGCACAGGCTGTCTCATTCGCTCGTCTGTAACATGCTAGATGTGCTAAGGCAGGGGTCGGAACCTATGGCTCGCGAACCATATATGGCTCTTTTGATGGTCACATGTGGCTCGCAGACAAATCTTTAATTATACTTTTTTTTTTTTTCATTAGACTAGTCCTTCTCGGGCGCGATGCGATGCCAGAGGTGCGCAGTAGTAGCGGTGCTTGAAGAGAAATTTATCAGTTTACAAATATCCATTATCTCACAGAGTTTGTACCATCCGGAAACCTGGGAATTGCCGTGCCTAAAACTGCGCGCTCCCGTCTCTGAGAAAGAGCGCGCAGTTGCGGAGACGGGATGTGTGAGGAAGAAAGCAGAGGGGGGGTGGAGTTGTGGGCAAAGGTAGCAGGTGAATCGCGCAGGGATTGTAATAACGTTAAACCCGCTGCCCGTCACTCACTGCAGCGTGTGAGTATGTGTTTGTCTCGGCGTCTGCATGTGAGCATTCTGTCTCACATCCACAGAACATTCAGACCTACGATCACGTTTCACGTCTCAACGCCTGCATGAAGCAGAAACTCACCACGGATCAACCAGACTAGACCATCAGCAAAACCACTACGAGAAATACTCATAATTTATTAGCAACGGCATAACAATGTTATTAAAAAGAATCCACAGACCTATTGTACTTTAAGTGTTGAAATTACATCAAAGCACACATTCAATTGTATATTTAGTTTTAAACATATTGTCGCGGACTTAGTTTAACTTGGCTGCTGGGCTGCGTTAAAAGTTCTGGAGTTCATTGAACGCATCGATCAAGCAGAGATCTGATTGGCCTTCAGTTCTGTCGCTCAGCCTGTTGTTAGGGAGTTTGGACCAATGGGGTTCAGCTATGGGCCAAATAAGGGAAATGGGAGGGCTGGAGCGGGAGCAGGTGAACATAAAGTTGGTTGAAGCGCTCTCCATTGTCGGCAGGAGAGATTCAGGAGTTGCTGAATTAATTGTAAGGCGTTTGTTGCGGTCTGCAGTAACCAGAATAAAGAACCTTAAAAGAGGTTAAGTCTCCGTGCCTCAGTGTGGGAAAGGGACACTACATTATTGTATGGCTCTTTCGAAATTACATTTAAAAATATGTGGCGTTTATGGCTCTCTTGGCCAAAAAGGTTCCCGACCCCTGTGCTAAGGGATGCACTGACCCCCCCACCCCCACCCCCTCCCTCCCCTCCCCAATTCAAGCAAGCAACTTACTGGCTGCAACAGCATCAAACTAGTTAGACAGAATCCAGAGAAAAGATACTGGGATTTTACTTACATTCTCAAATAAGTCATAGAAGAACATGGTCTGGATCTGTGCTAACCTTAAGACCCAAACAATGTCTGAAGAATATTTACCCGCTGAGGGACTCTTTCCGTTTTAGTCTATATTTGTCAAAAGTTAACTTTGTCTTGGGTCAAATCCACTAAAGTTGAAGCGGAACAATAACTTTATTGTTTACTTAAACTCAGGCCCTAAAATGAGTTTACCTAATTTCCGCATCGCGGGATTAATAAAGTATCATTCAATTCAATTCAATTAAACTGAAAATCTGTGCCGTTTTATGGATCAGTTTTGTCATTGATGAAATGACTGTGATTGATTCTGCAGCAGCTCAGCCTCTGAAGTTATCAGCCTCACTAAGTAAACTACAGGACAACAAATTGTCTGTTTTTTAAGACTTACTAAACGGAAAGGCGTCCTTCCAATTTACAAACACAGCAGTCACTAAATTGCACCATCAACTAATGCAGCAGACAAATCACAAAGGGAATATAGGATGGAAAGCTGCAATGGACCAGAGACCTCTGGAGGATTTGTCCCAACTTCACCCTGTAACAGCTAGAATAGGCTCCAACAGCCCCCATGATGCCGCTCAGGGTGACGCACAAACAGGAGATGGGTGGATGTAAAGGAAGATGAAACACTGTACAATGAATGAAATGAGTCTTTGGCTCAGATGACAATGAATGAGCTGGTTTGAGAGTCTGAACATGTGCAGCTTCTTTTCATTTATCACTGACAGAAGAGTCTATAAAAAATATATTTACAGGTGTAATAAATAAGAGGAAAACCCCACCCCCTCATTTTCTCACATGCTGTCAGTCCTTCAGTCTTTTGTGAAATACGTCTGTGTTGAAGCCACGCCGTGGAGGAGGGGGGACTCCTGGAGGATGGTGGTTGGTGGATGGGGCAGCAGCAAAGGGAGAGGAAGCTTCATAGTCTTCCTCTGCTGAGCGTCCAATTCACCTGCAACCGATAAGACAGACTGTAAGCTGAGTCTGGATTTAAGAAGAAGGAAGTGCGAAAGAGATGAACGAAAGATGTTTCGAATAACAATGAAGCACTTTCAGACCAGAGTTAATTTCCTTGAATGAACTACTTGTGTGAGAGCTCATGTGAACACTAATCTGTCTAGAAAGACGGCCTCTTGGTGCGGTCCAGTAAAAGTGTGAATGCAGAGGAATGTTCCATCTGGACACCAAGTCATGAGTAAAGGTAACAAGTAAAAAAAATGTTTTTAAACACCTGCAGCAGGAATATGAAGACGCAGCAATTAAAAAAACATTGTAAAACATCTGGTGTAAATGCAGCTTAAAATTATATACTTTATTGTAGTTCATGGATTGTGAAATGTGGGAAAACTGGTGATTTAATTTTTATTTCCTTGGAGTTTACAGTTAATTTTGTTTGAAGCATGCTCAGAAGAATATGATTATTCTCACGAGAATTTGAGCCTTTTATGTTGGCCGTCGATGAGCACGTCTTTTGCTCACGAGGTTGCAGCTATTAAGATTTAAAGCTGGGAGAAAGAGCTGCAAAAACGCCCGATGTAAACCGACTTGTGTTGTCATAAGAAGAGTCACATCTGGTCTCTAAAACATAATAGAAAAAGGTGCAGGTGACTCAGGACATGATGTTTATCCCTTGTGCTATCTTAGATGACCCCACCCTTACATTGACATTTTATTCCTACCATGAAAAAGGTGGATAAAGGAGGAAAGATTCATGTAATCCATGGACACCAGTGAGGTTTCACAAATCATTGAAGAAAAAAGGTTCAGCGCACTGTCTAGTGGGTCTAGATGACCCAACTCCCAATGGTAAAGTGCCTAGGATAGCACAAGGGTTAATACTCCTCTGTACTTTGGCTTAATCCTGGTCAGTGCTCTTTTACTGCCCCTACATGAGGAGTGCAGTAACAGCATGATGCGTCCAGGCACTCTCAAGAGTGCAGTGTGAAAGCAACCCAAATGAAGTACCGTATTTTCTACACTATAAGGCACATTGGATTGTAAGAGCCACTGTCAATGAATGGTTTATTTTCAAAATTATGTCATATATAAGGTGCACTGAACTATCATGCTAAGTACACACTCAGTGTATGATGCAAGTTCAAAAACCTGCACTAAACCCAGGTTATTGAATGCGATTTTTGCATAGGTTGTTTACACCAGACTGTCGCTACCTGATACCAGTGCATGTAATCACAGCTTGGTGCGAAATGTCAGAGTGGTGCAAATCTGGTGAATCTCACTCCAGGCTTTTTTTCACAGCTCTATTATAAAATGGAAAGATTTGGTGTCACAGAATTCCAGCCGGACTCAAACCACAATTATTAATTGTGGTTAATTATTATGAGATCACAGAAACTCTAGAAGTTGTTCGTAACACGCTACACATTAGCTGCATTAGCCGTGTTAGCGTATTTAGAATATGTGTAACTCCCAACCCTGTTTGCAACACATAAAAAAATAGACTGATACCGCTAAAACAAACGCTACTGTGACTACGCTACCTCCAAACCTTGTTATTAACACGTAAAAAAACAGTCCAACAACGCTACATGGTAGCCATAGTAGGATGGATGATCTTTGTTCATTACTGTCTTGATGAAAAACAAAAAAACACCACTAGCCCATGGACCTGGAGTGGTTGCACCTGCTACGATGACAGCCGCGGCAGATCTCCGTCTGCCTGGAAGCCAACCGCCGGACAGCCAGCAAGGTGAGCTCAGCTGCCAAGGGACCAGCAGCTTGGGCGGCAGCGCACACTAGCTCTGCTGTACCCTGGGCAGCAAGGCTCACTATGATGTCCACCTGGCAGCTAGCTTTTGTAGCAGGCTTGATCGCTCCAGCTCCATGGGCTCTGTGACAGGGTGTATACTGCCTTCCCCCAACAGTAACCAGGGCAGTCTCCAGCAACCCTGCATCCCCAGTGGGTTAAGAAAATGGATTGAAGTTCAGGACGAAAATCCCTGCATTGAGCAGCCATAGCGCCCCTGACACACAAATTGCGTCCGGTGTGAATGCAACATTTGGCTCACTGCCATTTTTTTTTTAAATTAAGGCTTTTTAATGTGCCTTATATCTCTGTAGTGTGCAAAAGAAAAATGCCTACAGATTACTTTTTTGCGATTAAAGCACTCATTCAATTCTTTCAAAAATGGTTGTGATAGTTTTCTTTAACCCTTGTGCTATCCTAGATGACCCCACCCTACCATTGACGTGTTCTCCCTACCATGACAAAGGTGGATAAAGGTGGAAAGATTTCATGTAATCCAGTGACACCAGTGAGGTTCACAAATCATTGAAGAAAAAAGGTTTAGCGCACTGTCTAGTGGGTCTAGATGACCCAACTCCCAACGTTAAAGTTCCTAGGATAGCACAAGGGTTAATTCCTACATTATTGGAGTTTACATTAAAAACCAACAAATTGTTGTCTTCATACAGTTCAACTTTAGATTTTTGAGGTCCCACGGTGGTGCGCAGTCTGTGCAAGTTTAAACATCAATGCAAGAAAAGTTGACACTATCGTTCAGGTTCAATTACTTTCATGTGCAAGATAGTGGCCCACATAGTTGCAACAGCCTGGTGCTTGAATGCTCGGTGTTATGTTTGGACGATCTTCATGTATGTTTTGGGCACACTTGGTTGGGCTGATCACACCTACAGCCGACACGAGCTCCTTAATATTGGATTATGTTGTGATGGACAAGCATCAAGCGAGATTATTCGCTTGCGCAAGATTCCGATGGAGGTAGCCAGGAGCCCTTGCCCTTTGCGGTTTTCTATCAGATCAAGAGGGCAGGTTTCGGAGGCAGCCACTCAAACCACCGCACCCCAGCTTATTCCTCTAAAACACCACATCCCTCACAAACGAAATGGATGAACTGAGGCTGCAAAGTGTGAGAAACAACTGCGTTAAGAATGTTTGTGTTCTGACCTGGCTGCAACACTCTGTTCCTGATTCAGCTATCGCGCTAGAATGCTACACAACACAGAACCATGACCAAACAGCTGATTCCAGCAAGGGCAGAGGTGGGCTCTATGTATACATCAATAACAGCTAGAGTACAAACACAGTGACCGTGGACAATCAATGTTCTCCTGACATTGAATATGTGACTGTTAAATGTGGCCCTTCCAAGAGAGTTTAATATAGTCATGGTTACAGGTGTGATGCTAATGCTAACTCAGTCATTCAACTTCTTCATGCTAGCATTAGCAACCAGCAGCAAAAATATCCTGACACCATGGAGATCACTGATGGAGATTTTAACCTTACAGACAGCTCTGCCTAAATTCCAGCAGTGTGTTAATGTGCCACAACAGGAAACAACACCCTGGACAAGGTTTTTCAAGAGGTCACCAACACGTTGCCCGCGGGCACCAGGTCGCCCCCCAGTGGCCACATAAGGCGCCCGCAGGCCTGTTCTAAAAATAGCACAGCCCAACAGTGAGCTGCGTCTATGTTTTTTTTTTATTTGAAATGGTTTATTTCAAGCAATCAAATAGGAATAATACACAAAAACAATATAATCATCAGTTATACATTCGTACAATAACTAATCAAACTTTGGATCATTAAACATATTAATAAATATTGGTTGAAAGGGAGGGGAAGGAAGCACACTTTCTACCGTAACCATTTTATTACATGATTTATCAATATCCGGTTCCAAACTTTTATCAGACAGAATTAAGAATCTTTTAATATCAATAAAGCACATGACAAAGATGAATTACTTAAATTATTTTGTAAAAAAAATAACTTTTAGAAATCAACATGGCAATGAAGTATCCAAATATATGAAGATTATGTTACTTATAAAAGTCATTGATATGATGAAAAAATAATACTATGTCAGTAAAATAGACATAACACTGTTTCAGGAATTTTCATAGCAAAATTTGATCAAGTGTCAAAAGTTAAAAATATGTGCAAAATTATGTTACATTAGGAAAAATCATGAATCAATTTATCAATTTTTACCAATTTAACCATTTTCAATAATTGATTAATCATTTGTTTTACTTTTTTTTATTTTTTTTATGATAAAGTGATGCTGTGAAGTAAAATAAGAAGGGTCCATATTTTGTCGAATGACCAAGGTTGGCATTTCTTCTTCTGCTGATTAACAACCGTTCTTCTTGTTTATATTTCTCTTCGATGTTATGTCTGCAGACATTGAATAGAGGTCCATATCCTTCTTCAGCTGATATAAGCGGCGCCTAAGAGTTGAGGTCAGCTTGTCTCCAGGTCAGAGCTTTGCTGTTAATTAGGTCACTTCAGACTTTTGGAGAAAATGATGAATCTATGCGTCATATTTCTTGAAATTATTTGGCTCTTTGATTTATTACTCCATGTTGTTTCAGACGTCCGTGATCAAACACTTCTCAAAGTCCTTCATGGTGTTCACAACCAGAACCTTGGACCGGTCCGGTGGACATAAACGGTTCTCATGCACGGCTGTGTTACGGCAGCACACCGCTCCCGCGGGAGATGGTCAGTTGAGGAGAATAAATGTCCCACAAATACATGCGTGACAGCTTTTAACGTTTAACGTTAACGGGCCTGTAACATTAAACACGTGCGAGCAACAAGATTAAGTCTTAGACGCACTTAAAACATGTGGGGAAAATGCAACAATAGACGTGTTAAGATGAACCAAATAATCAGAACTGGTGCAGCTAAACCACACCCCATTACTGAAACGCATACAGGACGATCTAACCCGCTGGGTCAACCTGCCTCTGTCCTTTATGGGCAAGGTAGCCACGGTTAAAATGAAAATCTTACCCAAAGTTAATTATCTCTTCTCAATGATCCCCACACAACCGCCACAAAAAGCTGTGGAGGCTTGGAATTACCTAACTTCCACAAATACTTTCTTGCAAATAGATTACAATACATCTTAAAATTGTTAAAAAAAATAATCCAGAAACTAACTCATGGTTAGACTTGGAACAGGCGTTATGTGAATAGATCAACCTGTCAGATCTACCATTTATTAGCCAAACAGTTAAAAACAGGACTGTTTCCAAAGTATTAATATAAATGCCACTTTAACAGCATGGTGTGAATTTCTAAAAATATCTAACTCGTCAATTCAACCATGCAGAATGACAGCCATCTGGAACAACCCAGACATCCTCATAAACAAAAAAATGATACACTTCCCATCTTGGCAAGAAGGGGGCGTAACACCACTAGAGCACCTAATTATTGATAAAAGATTCATAACTCCCCAGGAACTTCAAGACAAACATGAAATAAATAATTTCTTGGAATATCAGCAACTTAAATCTATTATTACTAAAAAGTTTAAATATAAAGACAACGATTTAAAGCCACCAGAAGTAGTTACCTCTCTGATTAATTTCTCAATGAATAAAACTCTATTAAATATAAATGGTGTATACTTATATAAGGACACTTCGACTCATGGGCGTGAAAGGCGGGAGTCGAACCTGCAATCTTACGATCATGGGTCGACCGCACCCACGGCCGCCCAATATACAAACTATACAATTTAGATAATAATATTTCACTTCCAATAAAAAAAATGGGATGCAGATTTGAGCATCAGCACAGATGAAAGCTTTTGGTCAGAACTTTGTCTAAACATCTGTAACCCTTGTGCTATCCTAGCCACTTTAGCGTTGGGAGTTGGGTCTTCTAGACCCACTAGACAGTGCTCTGAACCTTTTTCTTCAATGATTTGTGATCTTCACTGGTGTCCATGGATTACATGAAATCTTTCCACCTTTATCCACCTTTGTCATGGTAGGGGGAACAGGTCAAAGTAAGGGTGGGGTCATCTAAGATAGCACAAGGGTTAAACTGACAAAAAGTCCAAACTTGCAGCTAATCCATTTTAAAACACTTCACAGAATTTACTACACTGGACAGAGGATGTTCAAGATGGGTCTCAGTAACTCAGACATTTGTCAGCACTGCGATCGTAATCTACCTGACAGTTACAGCGGGGAAAATAAGTATTGAACACGTCAACATTTCTCTCAAAAAACATATTTCTAATCAAGCTATTGACATGAAATTTTCACCAGATGTCGGCATCAACCCAAGTAATGCACACATAGAAAGAAATCCAAACATTTATGTCCATAAATGAAGTTATGTGTAATAAAGTGAAATGGCACAGGGAATAAGTATTGAACACGCTTACTGAAATTTATTTAATACTTAGTGCAAAAAGCTTTGTTGGTGATTACAGCCTTAAAGACGACTCCTGTATGGAGAAACCAGTCGAATACATTGCTCAGGTGTGATTTTGGCCATTCATCCACACAAACTGCCTTCAAATCTTCAAGGTTCCGGGGGTCTCTTCTGTGAACCCGGATCTTCAGTTCTTTCCAAAGATTTTCAATTGGATTAAAGTCTGGTGATTGACTGGGCCATTCTAGCAGCTTTATTTTCTTTTTCTTCAACCAGTTGAGTGTTACCTTGGCTGTGTGCTTGGGATCGTTGTCTTGCTGAAAGATCCACCCTCTTTTCATCTTCAGCAGCCTGGCAGATGACAGCAGATTCTGATCAAGAATGTCTCGATACTTTTCTCCAGTCATTATTGCTTCAATGATATGAAGTCTACCAGTATCAGATGCTGAAAAACAGCCCCACGTCATGATGCTCCCACCTCCAAACTTGACCGTTGGTATGGTGTTTGGGGGGGATGTGCGTTGCCATTTTTCCTCCAAACATGTTGTGTCTTATGACATCCGAAGAGTTCAATTTTGGTCTCATCTGACCAGAGTATCTTCTCCCAGAATGTCATGGGTTTATCCAAATGTTGTGTCGCAAACTCTAAACGAGCTTCAACATGCTTCTTCTTCAAAAATGGAGTCTTGTGTGGTGTGCGCGCATGGAGCCCATGGCGGTTGAGTGCATTACTTATTGTTTTCTTTGAAATAACGGTACCTGCTGATTCCAGGTCTTTCTGAAGCTCTCCACAAGTGGTCCTGGGCTGTTGGAGAACCCTTCTGATGATTGTTCTGACTCCTCTGTCTGAAATCTTGCGAGGAGCACCTGGCCATGGCAGGTTTATGGGTAATGCCGTGTTCTTTCCACTTCCGGATGATGGCCCCAATGATACGCACTGGAACTTTCAGAAGTTTAGAAATGCGCCTGTAACCAATGCCTTCAGTGTGTTTTGTAACAATAAGGTTGCGTAGGTCTTTGGACAGCTCTTTGCTTTTTTCTCATCATGCTTCTTGTCTAACACCTTGCTGGTGAGAAACCTTTTTAAAAGGCATCAATCAGGACTATACCAGCTAATATTACTTTGCACTAATAGGGGGCAGGTTAACCTTCTGAATACTGACAAACTCCAGCTGCTTTCTTGGCTTGCCAGACCTTTTTACCCCTCCTTTTCTTCATGTGTTGAATACTTATTCCCTGTGCCGTTTCACTTTATTACACATAACTTCATTTATGGACATAAATGTTTGGATTTCTTTCTATGTGTGCATTACTTGGGTTGATGCCGACATCTGGTAAAAATTTCATGTCAATAGCTCGATTTTAAATATGTTTTTTGAGAGAAATGTTGTCGTGTTTAATACTTATTTTCCCCGCTGTACATGCATGCACTGTGGTTCTGCACGCCTGTCCAGGCTCTCTGGCAGCAGGTATGTGCCAATCTATCAGTCTGGCTTAAGGTTTCAATCACAGCTTCACTGGCACTTTGTGTGCTTGGTGACATGAGTGCCATCGATATAACTCTTTGTATTGCTAAAAAAACAATTTTAATAATTAACAATAATTACAACAATAATTAACAATTTTAATTGGAAAAACAAGAAAAATATAAATATAAGTCAATACAGAAATCTGCTGTTTGATCATATCAGCTTGGAAAAAATGTCAGCCCAAAGTTCAAGAAACTTTGAAAGAATTCAGTCTAGCTAACTCCGCAACTTAGGGGGTGGGAGGGCCTGGCCGTCACTGCTCCTTGCCCTTCTGCCCGGGGTGGGTGTGGTGGGTGTGGGTGGGTCGGGCCTCCGATGCCTGGCGGGGGCGTTGGGGACTCCGTTGATTGAGGGGCTGGGTCCGGTGCCTGGGTGGGGCAGGCTGGGGCACTGCGCGGTCTTCTGGGCACGGGTGCCGTATGGAATGGGGCCCCCCTCTCTCGGTTTTATTTGCACCTTAGACATGTAGGGTCCTTGGTAGGGGGGATACTTGGACATCACTGCCAGCAAGCAGCAGATGTCCTTTTAGTGCCCTACCCGCCAATTTTAACTGCACCTTAGACATTTAGGGCCCCTTGGTGGGGAGGGTGATGGGACATCACTGTGAGTAATCAGGAGATGTCCCCTCAGTGCCGTACCGCCAATTTTAACCGCACCCCCTTTGTATACTCACCCTTCCCCCCTCAAAATATACATTCCAACATAAACACACAAACATGCACACACACACACACCCTCACTAACACACACGCAGACTCATTTTGCAAGGAAGGTGGGACCTTGGACCATCTGTCCCCTACCCCATCCCTGGTGGGGCGTGCTGGGCCCTTGACATCGGCGGCCGTGTCCCCCGGGTGCCGGTTTCCTGGGGCCGGCGGTGCTCTCTTCACGCAGGGAGGGGGAACCCCCCAGCTTTCTGGCAAGGCCAAAAGCTTGGGATCATATCACACCTCAGTCGGGGGTGTCAGTGTCCCTGTGGGTTGGGTTCTGGTTGTTGCCGCCGGGTGCTGGGCCTCGTCAAACTTCCAACTGTGGCCGAGCCTGGTCGGGCCATGTCTACAACAACCGTGGTGGGCCCCCTTCTCCCTGGGCTGCCCCCTTCTTGGGCGGGGGCGGCTGGCCCCTGTCTTGCACCTTTCTGGACCAACCGTGGGCCTGGTGGATGGCTGCCTGGAACACGGAGGGGGGGTGCTGGCTCGTACCTGGGGTTGGGGCGGGAGGATGCCCAGAACCCCTGGGTGGTGATGGGGTGCTCGTCTGGGGCTGTGGGCACTCCTCTCGGGTGGGACGCGGCGTTGGGCCCTCCTGGCGCTGCAGGGGGGCTGCTCTCCTGGTTGGGCTGGGGCGGCACGGTCTTTCCCCCCCATGCCTCCCTGCTCTCTGGGGGCCTCGTGGCGGTCCTGCTGGCCCTGGCCTGGGTGGCGGGCGTGGTCACCCAGGGGGGCGGTTGTTCTCTGGCTGCTGCCGCGTGGCGTTGGGGGCTTCTGGCTGCCGCCGCGGAGGTCTTGGTGTGGGGGTGGCTGGTCACTCCCCCTCCTTCTTTTCACATTCCACCATCCATTTTAGAAGAATATAAACACTCAACTGAGCACAGGTGTTAGCTCACCTTTGCACTAATAGTTTGCGTGATTGAATGAAATATCTCACACTAGTTGGCTTGAAGGCATAAGTATGCATGTGTGAACAATATCTGTATTGTGTACATTTTGACATGTGGACATTTTTGCAGCTAACAGGTGTGTTTATAACAGGGGTCTCAAACTCAATTTGCCTGGGGGCCACTGAAGGCAGGGTCTAGCTGAGGGAGGGCCGCAACTTCAACGCACACACAAACGCAACTAGTGAGTGTCTGAGAGCCAATAAATTTGTATGGAACATGTACTATACTGTTAACTATACTCTATTATTAACTGTTTTCTGCACAAAATTTAATTAACATTTGTGTTAATACAAAATGATTGAGAGACTTGCTGTCACGTTTGAACGTTTATCAGAAGAGTTAATGAAGCAGGAAGTCCGAATCTGTGAAGAAGTTTCTAACATTACCAAGTCCTCTGAATCCTGCACTCTGATTGGTTGACTCTGCCTCCTCTAACCCTCCCTCCCCCCCCTAGTTCCATTTTCGGACACAGATCACTTTTGACATAAGTTTCTCGCAAGGAATGTGTCAAAATTCAGAGCGCAGTTGTAGCGCACCTGTGATTTGCGCCAGCAGATTCGAGCACACGCAGAAGCACATTTGAGCAGTTGTAATCACAGATTTGAAGTTGTAACTCTAAATGAACACATGCAAATGGAAATTTGTCAGTTCACAGCAGAAGATTTTTACACACAGATGCAGATTTTTGATGCACAAGTATTCACATTCTATATTACAAGTTCTCAAATCAAATCTACAAGTGCGTTCTTTTTGGAACATTAATACCTTCATAAGTCTGTTAACCTGACAATCCAGAGACGAGACCCGGGCGCAGAGCAGCAGTGTAAAATGCTCCTCTGAGCCTCCCTTAGGGTTAGTGCCGGTGCAAAACCCATGCAGGGAAAGTCAAGCAGGTTCGAGCTTTAGCTTATGTGCTGAAAGACAAATGGAAGGAGCGCGTCATAGAAACCTTAAAGTGACAGACAGCAGTTCTCACAAGCAGAATGATGATGCAATTAAATGCGGTTTATTAAACATTCGATCCATTTCCTCCAAGTCCCTCTTAGTCAATGAGTTAATCATTGATAACAACCTTAGTCTTTTAGCCTTAACAGAAACTTGGCTCCAACACAATGACTATGTTAGATTGAATGAAGCACCCCCCCCCTCCCCCACTTTGCTAACTATCAGAAATCCAGGATTTCATGGAAAGGAGGTGGTTTGGCAGTAATATCACAGTATAGCTTACTTCTCAACCCTAAAGTTAAAAATGCTTATAACTCCTTTGAAAGCATCATATTGTCTTTAAGTCACCCAAACAGGAAAACACGAAAACCTGTTTTACTCATAATTATTTATCGCCCCCCCGGCCCATATTCAGAATTTTTAACTGAGTTTTCTGACTTCCTATCGGCTATTGTCTTAGATTCTGATCAAATTATAATATTAGGGGATTTTAATATTCATGTTGATGACCCCAGTGACTGCCTAGGAAAGGCTTTTGCAGCTTTATTAGATGATGTTGGTTTCACCCAAAGTGTGAATGAACCCACTCACTGTCATAAGCACACCCTGGACCTTGTTCTAACCCATGGTATAGAGATCAGCCAGCTGAGTGTCCTTCCTCTTAACCCCATCATTTCTGATCACTTTATGATTACCTTCCAGTTTACACTGGAACATCCTTCTGCCCCAGTGAATAAGAAACAGCCTAGAAGAACCTTAACTGACCGTTCTGTGTCTGAGTTTAAACACACAGTTCAGCCAGTAATTAGTGATATTCTGAGAAAATACTCTGAGACCAGCTCCCATAGCATCAGTCCTAGTATAAATGACCACTTTGTTAATGATGCCAGTAGAACCACATGTTCCTGTTTCTCTCAGCTCTGATGATTTTCTTACATTTTTCGATAGTAAAATCTCAAATATTAGACATAAGTTAAATCAAGTTATTCTTACTATCAGCCCAGAACAGGCTGAAGCGGTAGAAATGGAGGCATCCATAGAAACCTCTGTAACATTAGACTGCTTCACTGCTGTGGATCAAGCGGAAATAACATCAATTATTATGTCCTCCAAATCCTCAACGTGTCTGTTAGACCCAATTCCCACTAGACTTTTTAAAGAAACTTTCCCCTAATTAATGATCCCATATTAACAATGATAAATGCCTCTCTGGAAACGGGTTACGTACCACAGTCTTTTAAATATGCAGTTGTTAAACCTCTTCTGAAAAAGCCCAGTTTGGATCCTAGCATCTTGGCCAACTATAGACCGATATCAAACTTGCCCTTTATTTCTAAAATCCTAGAAAGAGTTGTAGTTAAGCAGCTTTACTGCCATCTACAGGACAACAGCCACTTTGAAGACTTTCAGTCGGGGTTTAGACCTCACCACAGTACGGAAACAGCACTAGTTAGAGTCTAATGACTTGTTATTGGCCTCAGAAAAGGGACTACTTTCTATTCTGGTCCTGTTGGACCTTAGTGCAGCCTTTGACACTATCGACCACAGTATTTTACTCCATAGACTAGAGCAAGACATAGGGATCAGAGGATCTGCTCTCCAGTGATTTAAATCCTATCTGTCCGATAGGTATCAGTTCGTTAATGTAAATGGCCATTCCTCTCAGTGCACTCGAGTCAACTATGGAGTCCCACAGGGCTCAGTCTTGGGACCGATCCTGTTTATGCTTTATATGCTACCCCTAGGAAACATAATCAGGAAACACAGCATTAATTTTCATTGTTATGCCGACGATACGCAGTTGTATTTATCCATGAAGCCTGACCAGAATGACCAGATAGAGAAACTGAACGCCTGCATCAGTGACATCAAGACCTGGATGACAATTAATGACCTTCTCTTGAACCCAGAAAAAACTGAGGTCATTATACTTGGTCCTAAAAACCTCAGAGATGCTCTGTCTGCTCAGATAGTCTCCCTGGATGGCATAATAATAGCCCCTGATTGCACAGTTAGAAACCTTGGGGTTTTATTTGACCAGGATTTATCATTTAAGGCTCACATATCTCAGGCGTGTAGAACTGCCTTTTTTCACCTGCAGAATATTGCTAAGATAAGAAATATACTTTCTAAAAGTGCATTTGTTACGTCTAGACTGGATTACTGTAACTCCTTGTTAGCAGCGTGTCCTAAGAGTTCCTTAAGAAGTCTCCAGCTTGTTCAGAACGTAGCTGCTAGATTGTTAGCTGGAACCAGCAGAAGAGATCACATCACTCCTGTGTTAGTTTCGCTCCATTGGCTCCCAGTTGATTCCAGAATCAAGTTCAAGATCCTCCTGATAACCTATAAGGCCTTACATGGAATGGCCCCGTCCTATATTAAGGACCTCATAGTCCCTTACCATCCAATGAGAACACTTCGCTTGCAAAATGCAGGACTGCTTGTGGTTCCTAGAATTAGTAAAAGTACGGTTGGAGGTAGAGCGTTTAGCCACCAAGCCCCTGTCTTATGGAATAAACTCCCAGCTCATGTAAGAGAGGCCGACTCAGTTTCTACATTCAAAGTTAGACTGAAAACATTCCTCTTTGGACAGGCTTATTGTCAGACTAGTTAGTATTCAGAGATTATTTAACTTAATGTTAATCTGTTTAAATTAAACTTAATAAATATTTCTTTTAAAAGGCTGCTAGAAGTTAAAGCTGGGGTGACTATGGTGCACTGGGGTTCTGTCCTCTTTTCTTTTCTACTTTACCCTTCCTTTCCTCTATTCCTTCCTTTCTCTTTCGGCTTTTTCCCATCAGGGGTCGCCACAGCAAACAAGTCGCATGGTAAACTTGGCAATGTTTTACGCCGGATGCCCTTCCTGACGCAACCTTCTCAAAGCAACCGGGCTTGGGACCGGCACAGAAGTAGAGAAGGGAACAGGGAGCAGCCCGGATTCGAACCCTGGTTTCACGGACGGAAAGCGCCGCAAACCAGCACGAGCTAAACCGGCTCCCCTTCCTCTCCTCTATTCTTGATCATAATTTATCATTTAGTTCTCCATGCCTCTGTTTGGTGCAGTGCGATTCATGTATTGTCCCTCTTTTCCTCTCCCCTCCTGGGGAGTGGGAGTGCTTCCAGACTCCAGTTGGCTCATACGTGCTCCTGTTCCTGACCGTTTACCTCGCCTTTGCTCCCGCTCCTACACCTGGCTGTGGATCCTGCCTCTGGCTCATCTCTGGCTCGTCTCTGCTCTGTACCTGACCGAGTACCTCGTCTCTGCTCCTACACCTGGCTGTGGTTCCTGTCTCCGGCTCGACTCGTGCCTTTGACTGTCCCCCCAACCACAGCTGGATGAAGCTCATCTGCTGGACTTTTATATATGTAGTTGTAGATTTAGATAAGTTCTTCTCTAAGAGTTCTGGTAAATCGCCTGTCAGTCCTGGGGGAGGATCCCTCCTTCATGTGGGCACCCCTGAGGTTTCTTCGTTTTTTCCGGAATCCGTTTTTTTTGGGAGTTTTTCCTTACCGCGAAGGGGGGTCTGAGGGCAGGGATGCCAGTATAGCTTAGTCAGTTTGTTAGTTCATTTTACTATATTCCTATTGAACTCTTTGTATTCGTGATCCTTTTGAGTTCATGTTTTACTTCGAAGCCCATCGAGACGACTGCTGTTGTGATTTTGGGCTATACAAATAAAAATTGAATTGAATTGAATGTAAAAGCCAGACTAAAAAGGTGGGTCTTGAGCCTCTTCTTAAAAACCTCTACAGTCTCTGCGGCCCTGAGGCTCTCTGGCAGGCCGTTCCACAGGCGAGGGCTGTAATGGCAGAACGAAGCCCCACCGTGTGTCTTGGTCCTCACCTTAGGGACAACCAAGAGGCCAGTGCCAGAGGACCTCAGGGTCCGCCAGTGTTCGTATTTTAAAATAATATCATTTAAATAAGAAGGCCCATAAAAACATTTATAAACCATTAAAAGAACCTTAAAATAAATCCTGAAACGCACAGGGAGCCAATGCAGCGATTTTAAAACCGCTGTAATGTGTTCTCGCCCTCTGGTCCTCATCAGAACTCGTGCCGCAAAGTTCTGTAATAGTCGCAGATTTGAGATAGACTTTTTCGGTAAACCAGAGAGCAGGGCATTACAATAATCTAAACGACTAAAAATAAAAGCATGCATTAGCACCTCTGTGCTGGCAAGAGAGAGGAACGGGCGGACTCTGGCAAAGTTTTTAAGATAGTTAAATCCTGTTTTCACAACGTTTCTGATTTGGGGAATAAAATTCAGCTCAGAGGCAAAAAGAATGCCCAGGTTTCTCACACATTGAGAAGATTTAAAATTCCTACATTTGGGTAAAATCATCTCTCTCTTGTCTTCAGGACCAATGATTAAAACTTCAGTTTTGTCCTGGTTGAGCTGAAAGAAGTTTTCTGCCATCCACAGCTTTATATCTAAAATGCAGTTTAAAAGAGTATCGACAGGTTCAAGGTCATCAGGAGACACGGCGATGTAAAGCTGTGTATCATCAGCATAGCTGTGAAAGTCAACGCTGTGTCTCCTGATGGCATCCCCAAGAGGCAACATATATAAGTTAAAAAGTATTGGACCCAAGATTGAAACCTGGGGGACCTTGCAACTTATTTCATGGACTCCCGAGGGCCGAGTATCCAAACTTACAAAAAAATGGCGATCTGTGAGATAGGAGTGAAATCAGTTAAGAGCAGTTCCTGAGAGGCCGACCCGACTACTAAGTCTGTCAAGTAAAATCTGGTGATTTACCGTATCAAAGGCGACACTAAGATCTAGCAGCACCAGAACAGAAAGTTTCTGTGAGTCGTAAGTATTTCTGAGATCATTTAAAATTTTTAAAAGGGCCGTCTCAGTACTGTGATTTGTCCTAAAACCAGACTGACACTTTTCAAGAACATTTTGTTCATTTAAAAAATCATGTAATTGAATAAAAACAAGTTTTTCAAAAAAATTTCCTAAAATTGGTAAGTTGGATACAGGTTTGTAATTGTCTATGATCTTTGGGTCCAAGTTACTCTTCTTCAGAAGGGGCCTCACCACCGCCATCTTACAAGCAGAGGGGAAGACCCCCGTCTGAAAAGAGCAGTTAGCTATGTTTAAAATCTCGGACTCAAAGAATTTATAAAATGTTTTAAAAAGAGAAGTGGGAATAGGGTCTAAATGGCAGGTTGTAGTGTTTGCTTGGGAAAAAACTCGACCAAGCATCTCTGCATCAACCAGGACAAAACTATCCAGTGTTTCCTCGGGTAAAGACAATGCCACTGACCTGCTAGGATTACGGTTATGTACTATGTTAGTAGATTTGGTTAGCATGTTGATTTACGGTATGCGCCCCTAAATTTTCCGGGCTGTGCCCCTAAAATTCTCAGTTAGGGGCCACAGTGCTCCTAGTGAAAAAAGTTAATCTGGGGCCCTGCCCCAGGGTTGTGTACTGAGTCCTCTGATCTACTCTCTGTACACATACGACTTCACAACTGCCCACCACAGCAACACCATCATAAAGTTTGCGGATGACACCACAGTGGTGGGGCTCATCATTAGCCGCGGTTACATGGGCAGAACAGGAAACCTTTGAAGCAGTGATGGAGAGGAGGTCACTGAACAAGCTCTTATCCATCATGGACAACCCAGAGCATCCTCTCCACCCTGTTCTGGACAAACAGCGGAGCTCCTTCTCTAGAAGGCTCAGACAGCTCCGCTCCAAAACTGCCCGGTACCAGAAATCCTTCCTGTCAAATACTATAACCCTGTTCAATAATTCACAATGCAGAAGATAACCTTGCACATTTTTTTTTCTCTTTTCTTTATGTTGCACATTTCTTTTGCACATCTCTTTACCTGCACTGTTTTGTAAATAGCTCTTTAAATTAAACCACATTTTCCTTGTTGTCTTTTTTTATTTTTATTTAAATTATTCTTACTCTTTTTTTCCTGTCAGTTGTTATGGTAACGAACAAATTTCCCATGTGTGGGATCAATAAAGTATTTCTGATTTTGATTCTGATATCTTGATCGGATCAGTGGTCGGGTTAAAATTCACCCGTGCACATGGGCACAGAAAACCGTTTTCCGATTAGAACAAACGTTCCCATGGCTCACACTCTCGTTCGGAATGAATCATCTGGGCATGCGCAGTAGTGTAAAATCACCCGTATCCGGAAATAGGTCCCGTTGTAAACAAACCGCTTCCACAGACATTTATGCAGCAGCTCGGTAACATACGAGACGATCTTCCAAACGTGCTTTTATTAATGTTATGAATATAATGAAGTGCCTGTTCGCTCATCGTTATATTTAATCTGTGTAGTCAGTGCTTTTTTGTGGAAAAATTAAGATGGACGAAAGCTTAGGACAGGCTAACACGGGCTAACATCATTAGCCCGATGGATGGACACAAAATCCAGGACCGTGCGAGAAACGCAGCAATCTGCAGGACGGTTCTTTTCTGCAGGGAAATCAGACTGGTTGCTGATCCCGAATGGTCTTCAAAAACTTAAATGTGTAAATTCAGTGGTGCCCGCCTCCTTGGCCTCAGCTGTTTTCCCGACTTGAACTGAATTCTCAGCTTTTAAAAAACATAAAGAAACAAGAACAGTACCTTCTCTCCAGACCAGTAGAATGGTGTAAAGCTGTTGAATTACCACAGCGTATCACTGGGATGTTAGCTGTATGGCAGGGGAATACCCTTTTCAAACACGACCTCTCTGCCGGAACTGCTCTCCTCTGCTGACAGGGCTGTCACTAATATCCATGCTCCGCCTCCGTGCCCCGCCTCCTAAATCCCAATGCTTCTGGCCTGGGGAAACTCCTCCTTACGTGCTGGCTGTCTTCCTGCAATGCTCACATAACGAGCGAGATACTGCCGCCTCAAAATCACTGTCGAACCTGCTCCAGGTTATTTTCTTCCAACAATCTTTAACCCTTGTGCTATCTTAGATGACCCCACCTTTACATTGACGTGTTCTCCCTACCATGACAAAGGTGGATAAAGGTGGAAATATTTCATGTAATCCATGGACACCAGTGAAGATTACAAATCATTGAAGAAAAAAGGTTCAGAGCACTATATAGTGCAGGGGTCGGCAACCTTTTTTACTCAAAGAGCCATTTGGGACCGCCCCTAATAAAAAAGAAAGCACCTGGAGCCACAACCCGTTTTGACATCATTATATATATTATGCATGTATATATTATTCAAAGGTGCTCATTATGTCCATCGCATCGACTGGTCGATCTTCAATGAGATGAGTGTAGATCGGGGGCCAGAAAAGATTTAAAAAAAAAAAGTACTTCTTTAAAATCCACTAGCCAATCAAAATCCTCACTGAGAAGTACGGGACTTGATTGACATGTAGATTGGCCAATCGGACATCGTCTGAAGCATACGTCGCTGCAAATGCACATTGTGTTCTTTAAAGGGTGATACCGCGGCCGCGTTGGGAGGAGCTACTAGTTCTGGTCTGATCGCTGCATGGAGCGATGTGTTTATCAATGCATGGTAGACACTGAGAATGTGGAGAGATCAGGTTTATTATTTTGAAGAGATCTACTTGGTAATCATCTTTCCATGTTTGAGTTCATAAATCCCAGAGTCTCTGCTTCAACTCCCGGAGTGAAAGCTGCGTCTGAATCTGACGCCTGTGTTTCCATCTCTCGGACAGAGTCTGAAGCCAAAGCCCCTCCTCCGGCTCTCCACCTGCTTTTCCTCTCTACCTGTTCACCTGTTCACATCCTCTGCAGCTGAGAGTTGTTTCCCCTGCACTCCCGGTGTGTCCTACACAGAGAGCGCAAAATACGGTGGTCAGGGCGCTCCAGCGCCGCACAAGGATGAAAGAGCCGGACGCAGGTTATAGCGGGGATAGAGGGGGTTAAACAAATGAATGAAAGAAGGCGGCCCGCTGAAGAAATATTCAATAGTGTACATATTTTATTATTATTATGAACTATCTTTTATTTAGAAAAATCTTTTATTTTATCAGTCCAGTATGAAAAAAGAAACATTAACAAAAGCTGTGTTGGGCGGTTTTTGGCTGGGTCTGGCCAAAAACAGATGACTTTTCGGCTGGAAAACTGTGACTCTATCTGGCAAAGCTGGCGCGAACTCTCAGTCTGTCATCAGTCTCTGCCCCGCGGCACGTCAAGTTCCCTGTAGTAGATCGGAGTGTTTACTGAAGCCGCCCCGCGTGCCTCTCCCTGCTATCAGCTCTGCAGGTCTCGCCCGATAAATACGAGCTCATTACGAAGCTGTTTTTTACATGGCTCGCGCTTCGTACGGAGCCATCAGTGCCTTTGAAATGCCATGAAAAATGAAAAAACTAAAATAAAATGTAATTATTATAAAATACTCATTATTTTCCAAAGTCACAGGGAGCCACAACAGAAAGAGCCACACTTGGCTCCGGAGCCATGGGTTGCCGACCCCTGATCTAGTGGGTCTCGATGACCCAACTACCAACAGTAAAGTGCCTAGGATAGCACAAGGGTTACAAAACTGAGACTTCCCATCCGAAAAGTTTCTCTCTCTGTTTTATTTGCTTTTTCGGTTTTTCAACGTCCGTCCCCTCGCACCTCGGTCTCGCGTCTTACGTAATTTCCGGCCCGCTCAACACTTTGTCACCTTTACACTCGCATCACCGCACTTTTTTTTGCAGTTTTGCGGGGCTGCGGTTAACCGCGTCACCGCGCCCCATACTGGGTCATCACCGCGATCAAAAATCTCACACCGTCATAGCTCTACTGTCAACATGGTGTTCAACCAACAACCTCCTCTTCAACTCATGAAAGACCAAAGAAATAATAATAGACTACAGGCAGAAGAAGACGGACATACTGCCACTATTCATCAGCGGGGACTGCGTGGAGAGGGTGGCAGACTTCCGCATCATGGGAGTCCACATGGAGAAGAGCCTAACCTGGAGTACGAACATCAGTGAGCTACTAAAAAAAAGACCCAGCAGAGTCTACATCAGCAGAGTCTGCAATAATAACATGAACCAAATACTGCTGGTGACCTTTTACCATGTAACCGTAGAAAGTGTACAAACATACTGCATATGCACTTGGCTCAAAGGAAAGCTCTCCAGCGGGTCAACAACACCGCCCAAAAGATTGTTGATGAGTTGAGAGTTCCACCAATAAAGCAGGTTTATCCCAGGAAACCAACTCTGGTGTGAACCAAATAGACCATCCAAATGATTCTTTCACTTCTGGTCTATTGAAACCAAACACACTTTCTTCCACAAAAACAAAACATTAGAATGGTGTTTGAGAACCAAATAAAAGGTCACCATGTGGAAAAAGGTGACTGTGTGTGTTGAACGCCCCCAGGAGGGACCACGTGTATGAAAATCTGACTCTCCTTGCGTGTTTGCCTAAACATAAATGGATCCGGTGTCCGGTAAACGGCTAACAACATGCTCCACAGCATACATCATCCTACAAATGTGGAGTGCGCGAAGCAGATGTTTAGTCAAATCCATCCATTCATTTTCCGTTTGCACCTCACCCTTTCACTCCAGAGTGTGACCCTCCACGAGGTCTTACTCTGGGGTTGGAGATGCTCCAGGGCGGGTCTTGTGGTTACATAAGCTTCACCGCTGCAGAGGATTTCTGCTCCAACAGCGGGAGATCTGCACCGGATCGTCTCCTTTCACCGAAAACCATCCGCTTTTGCCGGAAAAAGAGCAGGACGTGTCCCCCCCGTGCCCCCCCCGATCGTCTTCCCAGTCTTACCGCTGGCGGCGGGTCACGCCACGCTGGACGCGCTGCGGACGCTTTTCTGTCCAGGCATCTGCACCACCAGCAGCTGCTGCTTCTGCCGGGTGGACTTGACTGCCAGGATCGCCTGGCGGTTCTTGTACTGGACCATCTGCAGGGTGATCTCGGCGTTCCAGCCCTCGTCCTGTGGGCACCTGAAGTCGATCTCCTTCCCATCGGTCATGACCACAGTAAAGTACACGTACTTGCCCTTCCGCTCCACGCAGTCTACTGTCTTAATGTTGGCGAAGTGCAGCTCCTTGATCTTGGCCGCGTCGCCGCCGCGTTGCAGCTGCGGGTGGTCGTGCTGCTTGTTGGGCGGCAGCAGCAGGACGCCGTCATCCGTCAGGACACAGAGCTTTTTCTTCCAGAGCTGCAGCAGCCCGTCGCTGCGCTTCTCTAGCAGCCCTTCCTTCAACACCTTCCGGCCGTTCTCCAGCATCTTTTCCTGTGCGCCGCACACCGATTGATGGGCGGGGGGCATGGGATTCTGCCGGTCTGCCGCTGCCCGACCACCGAATGTGGAGGAGGATTGGGGGCGGGATGGGTCTGGTAAGGCGCACCGCCCTCTCCTACACGGATAAGGATGTGTGTAAGAGAGTGAGGGTCCCCATCTGTTTTTGCACTCGATTTTTTTTTTTATTTCACAATTTTATTTCCTTAAAATGCAACATTACAACAGCAACAAACAGCAGCACCACTTCAAAAAAAAGGAAAATCTCAACAACTCAATGTTCCTCCAAGCCAATCAAGCTTCTGTGTAATCAAACTCAATTTTACGTTTTTGTGCAATTGGAACCTACAATAAGGTGATCAGCAAGACACCTTTATAAGGGTGATTCTGCAAGTGGTGACCACAGACCACCTCTCCGTCCTCATGGTTTCTGGCTGGTGTTTTGGTGACTTTTGAATGCTGACAGTGATGTCACTCCAGTGGTACCATTAGACGGCATCGACAACCGACACAAGAGGCCCAGGTACTGCAACTCATCCAGGACAGCAAATCAATGTGAGCGTGGCAAGAGGGTCTACTGTGTCCTTCTGCATAGTGTCCAGAGCATGCAGGCACCAACAGGATACAGGTCAGTACATCTTGATGGAGGAAGCCGTAGGACGACAACCCCACATCAGGACCACTACCTCCTTGTATATTCAAACCAAAACAGTCCAGATGAGAAAAAAGCATCTTTCCGAAGTTCTCCATTTTTAGTTTTAGCCAACAGTCAAAATCTCCAAACACGCCTGTTTGAACTTGTGTCCACTGAGCTACAGCTGGTAGTTGGGCTTAAACCTCCTTAGGGTGTTGTGGTCTCTTGTAAACAGCAATACATGTGATCGTTAGTGGGTGAATAATTAGTGTAGAAGTGCAAAAAGAAGAAACACTAAGAGAATCCATTGAGAGATCCAACTTATTTTTTTCTCCCAGAGTGCTTAATCATTTAAAATGTATTTTAAATAAATGAAGCGATTTAAGGTTGTTAGATTGGAATTAAACCAATTTTCAAAAATGTTTATAAAATAATATATTTTACTCTTAACTGAAAGAAAAAACTAAACCAGAAAAAAAAAAGTTTCACCATCTTCAAGTCTCTGGATTAAAAGTCTTTGACCCACTTTGACCCATCAGTTCACAGCATCTTTACACATCGATGTTCATATTTAAGTTTTAATCAAACTATCGAATTTACAGGCTGAAATTGCTTTTAAAGGCATATCTAAAGATCAAGTTCCTGAGATTTAATTTTGTTGCTGGAATGTTCCTGAGATTACTGATGTGAAGCAGGGCCCTCTGCTGGCCACCAACACTAACTGCAGGAATGACTTCAGTCACAAACCAACAGCGCGTTTTACCAATTTATTCATGACCATACACGAACATTGAGTACATTAGTATTTTTGCAGCATAGCATTTTGCCTCGACAACAGCTGACAGAACCTACTCCCGGAGGATGAGGCGACCTGCCCCCAACATGTCTCACACCACCTGGGAGATGTAATATTGCTATTTTTGGTTCAAGGACAACGAGGGTGAGGAGGGCTACCGATCATTGGCCTTGATGGGGGGGGGGGGGGGGCAATTATCACACCTGCCCTCCCGTCACAGTGATAAACCAGATAGGGGTGAGAGTGTACCACCACCGTTCGGTGGTCAACCAGAAGCAGCGAGAAAAATCAAGGAATATCTGAAAATCTGAGCGTTTCCTCCAGACTCCTGTGCTACATTTACCACCAACCCCCCCCCACACACACACACACTTTGACCTCTGGAGAAAGCAGAGGACCTGATGGCAGCGCAGAGATGAAAGGACGCCACTGGAACACTGCTGTGGACAGATGTGAGGACAGATTGCACATGAGAGCCTGAAGGTTAGCGTTTGGTGTCCCTGAACCACCTTTCCCTGGAATTGTCTGGAATGTTTGATAAAGGGGCTTCTTGGGTTTGATGCTGCATACTGGAATGTTTCAAGCCAGCACGAGGAGCTCCCAACTGGAAGGATGCAGACCCCCCCCCCCCCCCAAATCACCTCTGGGACTGAGAATGCTACAATGATTTTTTTTCATGTGCCAAAAAATCCCCCTCAGAGGAACATTTAACCTGGGACAACCATACACCCACTCCGTTGGTCAGATGCACAGCTGTTGTCGAAAGAGCAAAACGACAAAAACATCACAATAACCCAAACTAATTAGGAATAAGGTCATGCGGAGTTGTTCTCCTGTTCCTTTACTGTACAGAGGAGAGGAAAAGAGGAAAAAACAGGGCTAGTAAAATACTATGTGAACTGAGCCAGACGGCACCCAGTTTATCACCGGGAAGATTTGTAACAAAAATCTGGAAACCTTTGCTTTCAAATTCCCTACCAAGAAAAATACAAAACATTATAAGGCGATAAGTAACTATTTTAATCCGTTTTTCCTTTTTTTGAAGAAGTTTAACAAGCAGTTACAGTGCAGTTGATCCTCATGGCAGCCAGACAAGGCCTCACTGTTGCTTGCACTCAGCTGGGGGGGCTGCATCCTTCTGCAAGAGACCACAGGAGACGGCGGGGGTCAAACACAGCCTCAGAATACCACCAGGTCCACACAGAAACAGACATGCCAACACAGGCTTCAGCAGACAAATTCAGGCCCAAACATTTCAACGTTTGCCCGCTCAAAGCACGGACATCTATGAAAAACAATGGATGGGGGGGGGGGGTCTCGCTCACACGTCTGTACTGTTTTAACGCTACGACTCAAAAAAAAAAAAAAGGAAAACAAAGAAACCTTCACACAGCTAAACTGGTTTATTTGTGTGTCTTAAAGACCAACTTCAATTATCTTTTGATCAATTTTCAAAGTGTTCCCATGGTTTATGTTAAGCATAAACTGACCAAACTGCAGAAAAGAATGACTATCAAAAAGAATGTCAGGAAAAAAAAGAAAGGCATCAGAGCCAGAACAGTTATTGTGACCAATAGAATGAAAGCTGTTTATTTCTCTATAGAAGTCAATGGGATTTTAGCATCTTGGAGCCAGCGGCTACTTCCTGTTTGCAACGCCAGTGGGGAGGGGGTCACTCTGACCAGTTCTCGTATACAGTCAATGGCTATGTCCAAATTCATTTCCTATCCCCTAAATACAAAAAAATATATATTAAAAATAACACTTTACAGTGCCCTGGATTTTAAAAGAAAGTCGGACATTTTTTTTTTAAAATGGCAGATTTCTAAGTGAAAATCTGATCAGTACAAGCATTCTAGGACTACAATAAATCCGCTGATTCTGATGATTAAAATGTTGTTTATTTAAAAAAATACATTTAAACACCTTTACTTACAAAACTATTCAAACGGGATGCATTGTGGTCTATATTTGCCAATCTAACGAGCATGGATGCATACTTATTTTTTGCAGAGACTTCTGGAAAATTCCGAGGGCACTTGAAATTTTGAAATTGTAGATTCGGATAGCACTACAAAATGGTGAACGCACTAGGCATGTCAACTTGATATGGAGAAAATGAAATAATGCATTTTATTCTAATGAACCTAAGAAAAAAAAAAAAGGAGATGTCTGCTAATCGACTATAAAACATTAGCCGCGTTTACATGGGCAAAAGTAATCGGAAAGAACGCCTGATCGGAAAGAAAAGGCGTCATGTAAACGCGCCGTTCGGAATACTCTGCCCCGATCAGACTCATTCGGATCAGAATTTCTTTCCGATCGAGATAGGTGGGTTATACCGATCGTTTATCCGATCATGGAGCATGTAAACGGTCATTTCGATCATGTGTCACTGCTGCTCTGGGTTACGTCATGCATAAACGGTGTTTCGCTGAAAGAAAGCCTTGGAGCTCATACAGGACCGACTGAATGCTCTGCAGACGCCCCGTGAAAAGCGCCGCTCCGCTCTCGCCCCTCTGGCTCCCCCCTTTCTTTCACCCCTCACGGGGGAGATTCGGAGGAGGAGCGCTTCATGCCCCCCCACACTCACTCGGTCCACTGGCACCTGAGTGAGCAGAGCAACTGGATTAATAATTTTGTGTCGGGGGGGGGGGGGGCTTTTTTAAGTGTGCGTTTTGTTGTTTTGTTATGTGTGGGAGTATTCAGACTGCGAGACGCCCCGCCGCTCTGGGTTAGCGGCTGCAGAACTCAGGAGGAACCGTGTTCGAACAGAGCTCCGGCCGCTAGCTCAGAGTGGCTTTGGGGCTGTTTGTGTGAACTTTTCAGAGCAGAAAAAAATGTCGCGTGGTGTCGCGTGGATTTGTGTTTCCAGTTGTGTCCCGACAAAATAAAGGCTGATGTTATTTCCATACATTTATGTGCAGCTAATATGCAGATTGCTGCGTTTCTCGCATGGTCCTGGATTTTGTGTCCATCAAGGCTAATGTTAGCCTGTCCTCAGCCTTTTCCAGCTCTATTTCATTCACAAAACAGCACTGATCACACGGATTAAATATAACGATGAGCGAACAGGCGCTTCATAATATTCATAACATTAATAAAAGCACGTTTGGAAGATCGTCTCGTATTACGGAGCTGCTGCACATGCTGTCTGTCTGTGGCAGTGGTTTGTTTACAACGGGACCTAGTTCCGGATCCGGGTGATTTTACACTACTGCGCATGCCCGGATGATTCATTCCGAACGAAAGCGTGAGCCATGGGAACGTTTGTTCTAATCGGAAAAAGGTTTTCTGATCCCATGTGCACAGGTGAATTTTAACCCGACCATTGATCCGATCAAGATATTCTGCCCATGTAACCGCGGCTATTGTCTACACTAATAATGTATTGTCGATACGTCTTTTGTCATTTTAAATGATGTTAATAACCATCAGCCATAAAGTCATTGGGATCCCAAAGCACAACAGGAACATTTGGAGGTGGGGTGGCCATTCCTGAACCATAGAAGACGACTGATACAAACCTGCATTTCCATGCTGCATTCACACCAGCCGCATGTGGTGTGGTGTACACACCAGATCGGTGCGAGACTCGTAGGTAGCGAAAGGGAAAAGATTCTCTTTTTGTGCATTTACTGTAAATTGGAGCTTGTCTGCTATCTACAAAATGAAAAGACTTGATGCACAAAGGGAAAGTTGTGTAAATCCCATAAGTCTTGATCAGACCTTGTTTTCACAGCTCTGTTCCTATAAATGTCTGTCTTGGAGTCATATTATTCTGACCGGACACCAACTGCAATTATTAATCTCCTTCATGATCACGTTTACAATTGTTTTGAAGCGGACGCTACCGACACGTCAATACTAAATAGGAGTCCCCGAATGGTCAGTGCTGAGTCGATGCAACCACAGTGTGAAAATGACTAATCGACTTCGGAAATAATCATTAGACAGCCTTAGAACGCACTCTTTAGTAAGAAGAAGGAATTCTGACTTGTGTTGTTCACAGAAGTTAGCACAAACGTTTACTAGAAGAAAGATTTTAAAGGTGTGTCTACACCCACTTGTCAGTACAACATTTACCACCAAAACCCATTATTGAATCAAAGCCATAGATCCATAATATACAGTGTATATCGCGTTCCACTTTTCAGTCTTCTCAGCATGCCTTTATTATATTAATTATAAATAACAGCACTGTTCTGCATCCGTATTGTCTGTAGACTGTTAATCTCTGCTGTATCTCCTGTACAGTATTCAGCTTTCCAGAGTTGCAAAAACCTCTGATTGCTATCAGAGCTTCGTTTTCATTCTATAATCCTGGACGTCAATGGTTTGAACTTAAAGTTTAAGCAACAGAGAAAAGTGTAAAAATGTCTGGGAAAAAGAAATAAAATAAAATAAACTATTTTGAGGATTTCATCCATTCGGACCCTCAGAGCCTCCAGAGTGAGTAAACAAAAAGAACCAGTCTCTGCTCTCTTAGAGGAAACCTTTTTTTTTACTGTTCTCCCGAACTGTGTAACAAACTGAATGGTCACACACTCACTTGTGCGTGTCTCCCATCCTCCTAATCCTACATATACTAGCGAAGAAACACACACGTTGCCTCTTCCTTCTACATGTGTTAGCGAAAAACACTGCTACCTTCAGCACGCACACACACACGCGCACACACACACACACACACACACGTCTGCTTTTTTTCTTCCTATATGCACTAGCGAAAACACCCGCTTAAGCACGGTGTGTGTTTAAAAAAAAAAAACAGCAGGAGCAAATCTGAGTTAGTTTTGATTTATTTTTTTCTCCGATAGCTGATAGCTGCAGTTCAAACAGGGCTTCAGCCATTTTGTAAACAATGTTGTGGGGACCTGAAGCTTGGCCCATCTATGGACACTAACACTCATGGGAAGTGTTTATTTCCACACTACAAGTTAGGTGGCTGTGAAGAGAAGTGACGCACGCTCATGTGGCGCTGTTTATGTGTTCAAAACAAATAAATAGTTATGCTTGTACAACAAGATGAGAAAACTGCCCCTCTGCTTACCCCTCCCTTACTGAGAATGGTAGGGGTCATGAGGTAAATGGGGCGCAGGTTGCTTTCTGCTGCAGACAAGGGAAGGACAACTAAGTGCCAATTGGTCGGTACTTCTCTTCCTCACTACCTTTCTACGCCCTCTACTACAAATCAGGCGCTTTGGGCGCATTGGGCGCCCCCTACAGTTTGGAGAAAATTTAAGACTTTTAAGTGCACCTTATAGTCGTGAAAATATGCTAATTATTTATTAAAACCAAAAGTCTTAGTAAAGCGTGCAGAGCAGACGTTCTGTGAACAGGTTTTAGATGTTTTGCCTGAAGCCTGTGATCACTGAAAGGAAAATGGAGCTCAACTGAAAAACAAACAATCCTACGCATTTATGGAAAAATGGCAGCAAATCCTCATTCTGGAAGAACCAGCCTGAGTTGGTGAAGGAGGGAAATCAAACACACGGGTGCAGACACTCCCCTCATGGGTTAGTCTGAAACAAACAGGTGGGTTAGTAATGTGGGTTGGGGCGGCGGAAGGTGAGCATACACACGTGGGATGGGGGTGTGAAGGACGTGAATTAAAAGCAAAGACACAGCAGCCATGTGGAGTATGGTAGTAAGCTGAGAAGTCACAAGCCATACCTACCAGGACAGGGTTATTTTTCTACAGTCACCACTTAAACCTAGTAAGGAAAGATGTAAAGAGTCGCTGACAAGAGATGCAGAAGTAGCTGAGATGAAGAAACATTTATGAATAAAATAAAAAATAAAAATCAGCAGAATACAGAATGTCAAACCTGCTCAGCAGCTCCACCATGACGCAGAAACTAATTCGCTGCAAACTAACATCTGCTAGGTTCTCACTGAAAGCTGCAAACTAACATTTGGTCAGACCTCTGAGTCCGCTGCAAACTAACATCTGCTAGGTCCTCTGAAAGCTGGAAACTAACGTCTGCTAGGTTTTCACTGAACGCTGCAAACTAACGTCTGCTAGATTCTTTCTGAAAACTAAAAACTAACATCTGCGTAGTCCTCTCAGGAAGCTCTTACACTAGCCTAGACCCTGCCAATGTTGCAGCATGGTTCAAAGATCACAACATGTGTCATGTGAAGTCTAAAAAAGCAGAGGTGGACAGCATGACTGCTTTAAACAAACAAGTCACCTCATCCCACCACACTCCAAACGTGAAGTGGTAAATCCTACTTCAGCTTTCCTCCCAGGTTTGAGTTAACCTGCTCTAGACACCAATAGACGTTGCAGAGGATCCAAGTTAGCGTGTGCTGTGGTCTGCTGTGTGATCCTGTGACTAAAGTTGTTTTTTCTCAGACAATGCAAACAGCTGGAAAGGTTCTAGATTCAGAGTGTCAGCAGTTGAAATAAGAAATTTTGCCAACTGATGCCAGGCATTATGGGTAATCTTTATAAAATATCAAAAGAGTTGTGTGGAAGCAGATTATGAGATCTGAACTCTGGTACTCTCATGACCCTCCCATACAGCAAGATAAATATCAAACATACATTTCAACAAGTGGAGAAAAAAAGGAACAAAACATTGATTGAACAAAGTTTACATGCGCACCGAAGCTCATCATCTAAATTAGAAGTTAACTTGCCACCATACCTCTGAGAAAATAAATTCAAGATTGATTTCTAGTCACTTCTCTTGCGGAATTGTTTTGTTGACAAGCGACAACAGCTGATCATGTAAACAATGCACCTGCAGACAGTTTCAGAACCAGAACAAAGTCCTGACTTAAGCTAAAGCCCTAAAGTTAAGGACAGTCTGAAACTGGGGGTGACATTCAGTGACTGATCATTGCATAACAACCGTCCATCTGCAGGATTAATACAGCTTTAACTCATGCAGACGAGTTTGCCAGCGTCTTTAGTTTCAGGCTTCAATTCAGCTTTTTTTAGTAGCATGCAGCAATTAATTTAGAAACTAAGATTTTTCTGTAGCCATCAAGATAAAATTTCGATTTTTCATTGTCAAGTTCAGATCCCAACACCACAAGCTAAAGCAGAGCAAAGCTGGGACACACAAGACATGTTTGACAGCATGTATTCTGGGAGCCTGCAGCCGTTCTCCACCTGCAGCTCAGGACTCGCACAAACTGTGCCGAGGAATACAAACCTGAGTCCACAAAGTGGAGAAGGGTGGAGTAAGGACCTCAGGATTGCAGACATCTTAAGATCCAGGCTGAGTGCTCACCTTGGGATCATAATCCGGATCATTCTCTTCATCAGCTTCCTCTTCCCCCTCCTTAAAACAGGCAGAACAATCAATCCAAACGGTTTTAGAAAAACTCTTTAAATTCATCCTTCTGGTCTTTACCTCATCATCTGCCTCCTCTCCTTCTTCATCATACTGTAGAGAATTAAAAACAGTGCTCAATTTAAGTTTCACTGAAAATGCTTACGCTTCAACAAGGTAAGTGACAAAGTTCAGCTTGACCACCTGCAAAACAAACAGAACTTCAGAACATTTTTGTGTTAGTGGTGGGTCAGAGAAACCTCTACATTTAAACATCTTCAGATTGATCATTTTCTTCTGCACTGATAAAGAATAAAAAACAGTAAAGAAAAAAAGTAATATTCTAAAACCAATTTTTTTTAGGGTGTATTTAGACTGGAAAGTCTGTTGGTTTTCATAGAGTCTTGAACCCTTTGGTCTGTATTCACAGTCGTCAAGGGGACTTTCCCGATTTGAACTAAAGGTTGTAAACAAACCTTGTGATTAAGGAGCTGAACGTCTGCATCAACGTCAGGTATCAATTTCTGATAATGAACAGGCTGTTGTGTATTATTCCTAACTTATTGTTCAGAAATAACATTTGTGCCTGAAATCACAAATACAAAAGCAACAATTCTAGGATTAATTACCTAAAACTCTAAACAGAGGAAATGACCAAAATGGGACTTAAACAGTGACTTTTACTCTTTAAGAATGTCTGTTGAAATTTAAGCAGTGAGTATAAGAAAACCAATTTAAAAAAAAAAAAGTTGCTTTTCTTGTGATGGTTCCAACTTTCTCAGTCAATAACATACTGAATTTTCTAAATTTCTGAGTGTTTTTAGACACTGACAACATTGTTTTTGTGGGACGATCCCTCTTTTTCCGGGACTTCAGTCTGTTTTTATGCCCAACAGTGTGGGGTGAAAAGCCCGTCTTCACTTCACTTACTTCGTCGTCGTCGTCTTCAATGGCCTCGCCTGTGAAGTACAGAATTGCCCGTGGCACGATGCGCTCACGGATGAAGTGACCGATTTCAAAGTCAGCAGCCAGGATGGCCTCTGAGTCTTCGTCCTGAAAACAGAGCAGAAACTTTATAGTTATGGATGACTTTGCATGTCTTGAGCCAGAGCTCTCTATCATGACAGATCTTTGTTCAGCCGAAGTTCTACCTTAAAACTAAAACCAGGCAAAAACAAAGAACAGCAGGAAGATCCGCTGGAGAGAAATGAGGGAAATCATTTCATACCAAACTTCACCAGATCAATCAAAAGTCTAACAAATTTGTGTCTTTTACAAAGTAACAGCATGCATGTGCTTGTGTCTTCATTCTTGTTTTAGACAGCTTCAGGGAGTGGGGTCATCGCCTGCAGACTCACAGGACAAAGCACCCTTCAAGTTCTTTAACAGGAAATAGTTTCATATTCAAAAGTTTGAAACAGTAGTTATTTATAAACAAATTCAGTTTCCTCTCAATAAAAAAGTTTTTTTTTTAGCGATAAAATAACTGCAGACAAAGGCGGGGATGGTTGTGCTCAGGTCAGCAAGTCCAGCTTTTGGTGTTAAATGGTCAAATAAAAGAAGAAATATGGAACTCACCAACTCTCCATTTTCTGGAACTGCAGACACAAAACCATCCAGTCAGATCACAAATGGAAAAGTGAAGTTTTTCAAAAGCAGAGCAGTGTGCGGTCACGCTCACCCTCAGGGGGGCTGAAGAAGTTGAAAAAGGAGTCATTGGGGACGGTTTTGGTGACCGTCCTCACCGTGCCGCGGCCCTTGTGCTTCTGCTTCTTCTTGATTGTTTTCAATGTAACGTTTTTGCCTTTGGTCCAGTCAATGGTGCAGCTGTGGAAGGGAGCAGCAGACGGATGACAATGGTGCCATTTGAACCAAAAGAAAACTCGGAACTGCAGAGGGTTGATTCCGTTTGCATCAAAAGTCACCAGAGCGCTCGCCTTGGCTCACCCTGTGCAAGACATGATTTCTGGACCATCGAAGGAAAAGGGGTCGCTCTCATCGGGCTCAGACCTCATCTTGTAGGTTTTAGTCAGGACTGTGTTTGTGAAGAACTCGTTGGGCTCGAAGTAGAACTCTAACGTGAAGCTCTGGGGAAAAGAGTCAGGTTAAAATACGTTCGAGTACGTTCAGGGAGATTAAGGTTGCGTGACTTACCATTGGTTGTCCTGGGTCAGAAAACTTTACTTTAATGTCTTGTAAATGTGTTAGTATGGGCTCATCGTGCTCCTGATGGGAAAATGAGGAGCTCATTAAAAAAAAGATTTCTGGAACATTAACAGTCTGACCAGCAGGTGGCAGACAGTAGCTTCCTCCACAGATGGAGTGACCCACTTTCTGTTCAGAACCCACCTGCAGCATATCACTGAGCAGGTCCACATTTTTGAAAACTGTTAGCCAGAACTCTGGGATGCCTTTGGGGTCCTCCTTCTCCTCGTCTTTCTTCTCCTCCTCCAGCTTGGCCTTTTCCTTCATTTCTTCCTGTTGGGAGACATTTGCTCTTCAAACTGGATTGTTCTGAGCTCAGGAGAAAGGACAGAGCCACACTGATCACTGCAGGATTCATGCAAATCCACAGACTGATTCAACAATAGAAATCTGTCATCTGTACCTGCTTACTTACTGTGAGCTCTTCCTCCTCATCTACTTTCCATTCACACTCCTCATCTGTGGGCTCATATGCTGCTCTCACTATGTCGCTTCTCTGTGCAGTAAAACAAAGTCTTAGCAAACTTTCCAGAATAACATCACAGACTCTGAATGAGCTCAGAACTGCTGTCCTGTCCCAGAGGCTCCATGCGGGAGGCTGCTGTAGACCAAAGTCCAGCAGATGCAGAGGACAGAGGGGACTTACTTTGTCAAACAGAGGCTGGTACAAGGCCGCATATTTTCTCTCCAGTTCGTGAACTTCTTCATAGAACTTGGCCTCGATGTGAGCGCATTTGACCTGGAGGTTCTTGAGGGCATTGACGCGTCTCTTCACAACCTTTGGTAAACTGTGGAGACAGACGGAAAGGTCCTGAAGCATTCCTGTCAGTAATCCAGCATGACTCGTTCTGATTCCTCTTTAGACTTCAGGACCAAATTGCTACTCGTTTTCTGGGAAATACTGGATTTCTTTGGAGACATTTTCAAAACCATTTTTACGCTTGGAGATCACAAAGTCCTCTAATACTAACTTGAAAAACTGAACTGCCAGACCTTGAAAGTAATCAGTGACTTTGCGTGTTTTGGTCTTCATGACAGATTTCACTTCCAAGCCATCACCTGTCCATCTGCTTCTTCACAGGGAAGTTTTACTTGTCAGCAGGTGAATGACACTTACCTCCCTGCCAACAGTAACACAGCATAGCACAACACCAAACAGACCAGATTTTGGAGTTCGTTGGTCTACTCCTCACTACCCTCCGTTCCAAGGCTTTTCTATAAAAGACTTCAGGGATTTCAGAGGTGGAGCTCTTCACACAGCTTTTAAAGTGACCGTCTGATGAAGGAGCAGAACATCCTCCTGAGCAGACGAGTTCTTCACTCTTCTAGTGCTGACCTTTGGTGTGGAGCTCTTAAACCAAAAAACTCTGGTTCAAAGAGGAGCGATGAAGCTCAGTAGCCCTCAGCTTCTTAATCTGCTTCCAAACACTCCAGAAGCTTACCCATCAGTACCAAACCTCAGAAGAAGGGAAATTGTGAAATCTGCACTGACTGCAGGCTGGCAAAGGCTGAACATCTTGAATTTCAGACGGCATTAGAGTTCCTCCACAGAACAATACAAATGGAGAGCAAGGAGCTAAATTATTTTTTACTCCTGCATAATCCCAGCCCAAAAGAAAATGAAAGGAGTTCTGCAGACCAGCTGCAAAACCACGAGTTTAAGGAAGCAGCACATCTGCATGTCAGCCTGACATACAGGTTTTATTTCAGACAAAGATTTTCCGTCTACAAACTCAAACGAGCCTTCATAATAATTCAGTTTATCACAGACTCGAGGAACAGCACACTTCTTAGACCTGGGACTCGACAGAGGAAGATCCCATCCACAGACTGCTACTGAACAGAGCAGATCAGGAGAGAGGCTGGAGGAAACCTGCAGCTGTCTGCTGTGTCATTTGGAAACACAGAGCTGCACAGAAAGCAGTAGGCTCCACCAGACAGTCTTCTAAACTGGACGAATACAGAAATGATCAGCAAAAACAGGAGTCCAGTTTAAACCCAATTGAAGGCAAAGTCCAAACCACTAGCCAAGATTTTCTTTCCAGCAGAGCAAACAGGATTTTTGAATGAATCCACCAAACAAGATTCATCTACTGTTGATGCCGATATGCTGACTTTCCTCACTCACCTCTCCATGTAGCCTGATGGGGAGCCGTTCAGACCGTCCAGCCTCTCCTGTAGAGCTGCTAGGATCTGTGGGTTCTGCATCATCTGCACTGTGAGCTGACGAGCTGCAAACAGCAGAGAAGCTCCTCAGATGATTGAAACCAATGTGCAGACACGCTCAGTAGCTGCTGTTACATGTGCAAAATGTGTCTGATCGGATCAAAGATCAGATTAATATTGAACTGTGTACATGGGCCCAGAAAAACGTGATCAGATTATATCAAACGTTTATATACGCCACACTTTCGGATGGGGAAAAAAAAAAAATCATAACATGCGCAGAACCATCTAAAATACCAGAAACAGCCATAGAAGAATAGCGAATTTTGTTGTAGAAAGATTTAGCTGCAGCATTGAGGAAGATCATCTAAATGTGCTTTTATTATTGTTAAAATTATTATTAAGTGTCTGTTCGCCCATAATTTTCTAAATACGTGCGGCCAGTGCTTTATGATTTACGATAATCTGCTGTGTTAGATAGAAATTTAGCCCAGCTGTTTATTTCAGATACAGAAGATGAGGACTGAGATTATTTTTTTGGATACTGATCGATGACAAAAAACAAAAAAGAAATCACAAGCAACTCAGTTTTGCTCCCGCTGCCTTTTTAAAGACACACTTGCATGCATGTTTTACAGGTATGTTTTAACGTTAAATACAGAAAAAAAACACCCATAACCTAAACTGGGCCCTTTAATCCAGTGCTGTTGTCTTGTGAGGAGAAGAGTGTGTTATTGGAAATAATATGGCTTTTATTGCGTGTTTGTGTGTGTATGTCTTGGCAGGTAAGTGCATGGTGTGGCTCTTTGACCAGAGTCACATGACCAACAACCAGATGCAGATTGTGCTTCTTGGTAGGAACTGGCTGCCTTGGTCACTGCACAGATGATGAGCACTAGTACTGTGGCAGAAATTTGAACTCATCAGCTGTCAAAGTATTGTTTACATCCGTTGCCATGTTTTTGAATGATGCGTGAATTGGTTTGTTTTAATAGTTTTGTGCACATGTGTCATGGAAACACAGCTCATGATGCCTTCATGAAGATAATGATGTTGGTCAAAACAGAACTACAGAAGATGTGCTGCTAGCTTCATTAGTATCATGAGCTTTAAGAGTCAAGCAGTTCTGATTCATCATTCATTCATTTGGATGGAGGTGCAGAGTTGACAGGCTTCTTCTATAAACAAGCCCCAGCTGGGCTCTGTGCCTTAGCACATCTGTACTGTTTATCATGTCTGACAACTTAAATGAAGCTCCTGTGCTTCCCTGAGAGCACAAACAGCAGAAGAGAACTGAATTATTCCATGAATCCTGCAGGAGAGCTGCAGAGGTTCTCCCTGATGTTTCTCCTCATTGTTGGTGTGGAAAAAGCTAGCGAGTGCGTTTGCCATGAATGCATGACCCGCTCATCATCATGAACAACAATGACAGATCAGTCCCAGACAAACAGAACCACTCTTGAGATTCCAGCGTTGAAAGACTCTGGTGCAGGATGTGGCAGAACAGCTGCATCTTTCCAGGATCCATAATAATCCGATTACAACCTTGTTCAGAATGTAATGCACAAGCTCTGGCTCGCTTTAAATAACAGACTAGAAATAACATTAAAGTGCACCTCAGTGAGTCCACATTCCTTCAAAATAAAAGACTCAAATCAGTCACCAGAAAGCCAGAGGTTTTGCTGGAGCCATTTGCTGGTCAATAGTACCTTTGCTGTTCTCATTTTCCCCGGTCTCCTCCTCTTCCACCTCCTCTACATCCTCCATGTCTGCCGGGTCCATCTCAGTCTGGTCTTTACTGCTTGGAGGTGATGATGGTGGTGGTGGTGGTGGGGGGTAGAGAGAGACAGAGTGTCATCTATTAGGAAGGTTCAACAGCTCTCTGTCCCGAACAAACCATCATCCACACATTCCAAAAAAACCTGCAGATGATCAACCAGTCCAGGTGACTCCCCACACCCAAACACCACAACATGATTTGTATCAGATCTACTCACTTGTCAATGTCTGACATGTTTGGAGAGTCTCAAGTGATGCTGGGAGGAAGCACAGGAAGAGGTTAGAAACCTGACAGCAACAGGTCCATCTAGAACGCATAACAGCACCGGAGCAGTCAGCCGAAGTTAGAGCAAACTTTTGAAACTGAAAGAAAGAATTTAACCCTTAGTAGTCTGGGACATTGAGGGTTTTTTTCTACTTTACAATTTACTCTCAATTTATCTTTAAATCTAATCGAATACTTAAAATTATTTTCTTATTTACTGGAAAAGGTTTGAGATCAAACAGTTTTAATGTTTTCGAACAATAAAACATGCAGAGACAAATTAAAAATGTATAAATCCAAAAACCAAGCGAAGACAAGGTCATAACTATGTGAAAGATATTTTGAGAATCAGACAAAGCTCTACTGAACTAAATGTTCTTCCAAGGATTATTTCCAAGGAGTCTCACAATTGTGCGTCATAACTCCTATGTTTGCTTTAAAACAAAAATATAAAACTAAAAAAAGTTTGAAACGTATACATTAAATTTTGAATTAAAACCATACTGATTGAATGTAAACGTGATGTGATTGGAAACTCCAGTAAATTCACAGAATATAAGTGCCCTAACGTTAAATCGAATCAATTTAACCAACCACATTGATCTGTCCAAGGTTAAGTTGTTAATCAAGTTGACATACACAACAACAAAAAATTTCCATATGAAGTAAAATCGATAATTGTTTTTGGAAAATACAATTTGGATAGGGACATGGTACGTTTATTTTAATACAAGTGCATCAAAGCGGACAGCACACGTGATGCAACACTGATCAGTCCATCATTCCAGTTCAATGTGTGGAAACACTTTGGGTGAGTGAATTGGATCGTTCAAAATGAACAAAAACCTTGAATCAGATTGTCAACTAGCTTGATATGCATCGGATAGTTAGAAGGAATCCAACCCCGTTACGCAAGCACATCTGATGAGGTGCATTCAGCCTTATCCAGCTGCACAGGCCAGTTCAGAGTCAGATGACACCTGTGGGGTCTGATCCTCAGATGACTCCCTGGATTAAAAATCTAGCAATGTGGAGCGTAATTCTTTTACCATAATCATTCATTCTAGAGTCAATAACCTGCAACTTCAAACTTTTGTTAAAAGCAACGAATTAAATTCAAATTGAAAATGAGAATAAAATGTAGAATGAGATGACTGAGGATTAGCTTGAACTTCTTCTGCGCAGAACCGGTGGAGAAGTTTCCTCTGGTGCAGACCACGTGTTGCCGAGGTCTGACACGTAATGAGGGACAAAGGACAATTTTACGAAACTGCGTTTTTAAATGAGGCCAAACGAGCCGAACCGTTAGCCTAAATCAGAACCCACGAGCGGAACATTGACCAACCAGAGTGGCTCCTGTCCCCGCGTCCGGCCGGCTCGGCTAGCCTCTGCGCCGTTAGCTTGATGCGCACTCTTCTGGGAGCAGCGAGAAAAAAAATAAAAAGACCCGCTGTGACGGACGGTTCCGGTACCGCACAACATGGACCGCTTTCAGAAGCGTTCCCGACCCACGTCAACACGAGCGATAATCATGCTAAAGCTGCGTTAGCGCACTTTTCCACAAGTCACGGTTGTAAACAACTGTTCCCCACCCTGATACCATCCCCTGAAAATAAGGTCACCCCCCCCCCCTCTTAAAAAGCAGTGAATATAACAAGACACGTGTGGGCAAATGTCGAAAAACGACCTGCTGCGCAGGGACCGACTAACGTTTGGACAGAAAAAGTGCAACAAATCCTGGAGAGAGAGAGACGAACAGACGGCGCATATACAGCACAGTTAGCAGTTATTTTCAGTTATTTTTATCGCGTTTAACACATCATGGTGGGGCCAGGCAATGGCTGCTTGCGTCTGCCTAAACTTAGCATTAGCAAAGGCAAAGCCGTCTTCTTCAGCCGACACTTTCACTGCCATCAATTGACAGAGCACGAATCTAACTCCCTGGACGGCGAGAGGCGCTGGCGCTTGAGCCCTGTCCGCCTTACCTTCGCTGTGTGGCCGGAGACAGGACTGTGGAAACAGCGCTGCGCAGTGAGGCGGACCCGTGAAGAAAGAGACTTCGCTCTGATGGCGGTAAAAGGGAGAGAGATCCCGCCGTCTGCGCTCATATACTTGCGACGTCATCACGCAACCCGGCAGTCGCCGGGGCAACGCGGCTCATGGGAGGGGCTGACACTGGGGTGCGGGGGGGGATATAAAGTATATCTTTGTAAACAGTCCATCAAGGCAACAAGACTTCTAAGTAAAATCATTTGATTTCTTCCTCAGATTTTTGCATGCATGTTCTTATCTGTCTCTACGGAGCCCTGGTCAGGACATTAAAAAAATGTCTCCTCAAAATAATAATTTGAGGTCACAACTTAACAAATGAACCTTTTCTTGGCCACAATTTAGTTTTTGCGCAAACAAAGTACCGTTTTGTGACAACAAAGTTTTAGTAGGAATTAATTACATTAAATTACTGATTTGTGCACATGAAAGGCTTATTTGGGCATATAAAATTCAAATTTTGGTACACAATATTGTTATTTGTGCTCACAAAATGCAAATGCATTGCTAATTTTTGGCCATGTAATACTAATTTGTGTGCTCCAAATACTAAATTGTTGCCACAAATATTTAACTTCAGGAAACAATTTATTTATTGTTTTATGTCATGTCCATGGTTCTGCAGTCTTCCAATCATTGGATTAATTGTTTATTATTTATTATTTTTATTTTAGATTTTAAAATTCCTCACTATTTATTTGTAATGACCCCCCTTCCTCCAGAGAGAGAGAGAGGGGGGGCAACATTCTTAGCATCTCCACCATTTAAACACTCAGGACGAACAGAATCATCTTCACCCATCAGAGCATGTGGCTTTGCAACAAGATTAATTATTGTATTTTCTTTCCTTATTCTAATGCTGTGTCACTTTTTATTTGATGTCTTAACATGGTCAAATTTTCTTTAGGACAAAAAATTCAGAATAAAACTTAAATTATTAAATTTTTTTTAGTCTTGTTTTGTTTATTTCTCTAACCCCACCAATTTCTACTTGTCCTTTAGTTTTAGACCAGACTGAAAAAGTTGCTGGTGTTCTGAAGTGCAGATAAATTAGACTGAATAGAATTGTAAATCATTTTAAAGTAAAAAAAAAAAAATATGATTTTCAATGGACAATTTATTTGTTGTAAGAAAAAAATTCCAAATATAATCCTTAAAATGTTGCCAAACTTCTCTGCTAAAGCCAAACACTATGTTTAATATGTATATTTTATATACAGTTTTATTGATGGAATTTGGCGTTCTTCAGTTTGGAGATCAGACTGAACAATCCTCTGACTTTTTCAGACATCCAACTTGAAGATCAGTTACATATGCTGACTGCAGGAGCTTTGCAATTAGGAGCTTAATTGTCTGCACCTACAGGCTCAGAAACAAGAGCCAGGAGCTGATTGGTTGTGGCAGAGAAATTCTGAAAAGGTTTAATGGTTATGAGCCAGCTCAGCTAAACAGACAGTCGAACACAAATGTCCTTGCTTTTTGTGTTTGGTTTTAGTTTGGTTTGTCTTTTGTCCTTGTCCTGTGAGACGTTTTGAGACAACCTTGGTTCCTGATTAACACTTTGCCTTATTAAAATTAATCAATTGCTAGTGGTGGAGAAACCAAAGCTTTCTGAACCACTGAACCAAAACGAATCAAATTTTATTGAAATGGTTTAGGGTTGTGAAGCATTTGACACACTGAAACTAGTGACATCTGTTGGCTAGACCACAAAATTGCAAGATGTAAAAATTTAAAGTTACAACATGAAAGAGGAGTCCAGGAAGAAGATTTAGTGCTGCTAAGGGATGTAAAGAACAGAAAAGTAATAAATAACCTTTTACTAATTACACAAACATGTTTGCATGCTACTTCAAAACACCCATATTTATTCAAAACCTGGGGGGTATTCCAGGTCGGAAACACCTGATTAACCAGAGGAGTCCAGGGGGGTGTTCCAGAAAGCAGGTTATGCTAGCTCTCACAGTAAGTTTGAGGGTAAGGAAGTTGATAACCTCAGCTTTCGGTTCCAGAAATGGAAGTATGTTTCAGGGTAGGTCAAGTTGCCATAGCAACTCATGCACTGAACATAACCTGGTCTGGAGCAGGTTTAGTTGAAGCTTAGTTTGTTGACAGAGAGGTGAAGCAGCATGGTGTGTCCATTTGAAGATGATTTAGTGGATGGAAAAACTCAGATAATACCTTTTCCACAGTGAGATGGTGATAAGACCACATATGGATGTTGGAAAAATAATTTTTTTACTTTGATCCTACTTAATTATTTGTTTCAGTTAAGATAAATATTTTTTTTGTAAGTCAGTTTAAAAATTACACGTAGTTTTCAGACAGTTATTTTACTTTAATTCAAATTAATTCAATTAAGTAGGTGTAACTTTGGTGCTGCTGTTAGATCGGCACCGCAAAGGATTGTGGGATATCATTCCCTTTGCCTGTCTGGACGGATTTGGGTTTAAGTGTGGGTTTTTGACCAAATGTGTTTAGTTGTTTAGCTGTTTTACTGTGTTTTGCCATGTTTCGCTGAGTTAATTTGCCCTACTATGCTTACGTCTCTGCACCATGAGCGAGAGTGAAGGAGAGGATGATTAGTTCATATAGCACCCCTACAATTAAATAAATTCTTAGATAAAATCTTTAACGAAATCTTGCACTCCGTGCATTTCCCCCCGTCTTTTTTATTGTTATAAAAATGAGTATATCTGCCGGCTCAAACTTAGACATTTGAGAGTTCAAGAAATATAATTAATTAAGATGGAAAAAATAACAATTGAATTTGAGTAATATGACATTTAGTTAAATAAATATGTAAACTTGAGTTGTATAAACAATTATTTAGTTTTATAGACGTAAGAAATTAGGTTGAATAAATTTAACTCAATTTTTTGTTACCAATAGAAGTAATTCATTTAAGTTGGCAAAATTGGATAAGTTATATATATATGCGTCACAAGGAAAATGGAAACAAGATCAGAAACTCGTGCGTTTACTTTGTTTGCTCTTTTTCTACACGCGGAAACTCTTTCTTTTACTGATGATGCAGCCGTGTTACTTTTTTGATGGACGTGTCATCTTCATACGCCGTCATTAAAATCTCAGACTCCGTCTCACTGAAGTACAGCGTTTTCTTTTTTTTCCACCACGCGTTTCCATGGTGACTCCAGAAATCGGCGATCGACTGAGAATGTCTTTATGTACCTGCTGTGCACGCCCATTAACCCAGGGTTACCAAGTCGAGCGTAATTACGCCAACTCATATCCGGTCTTTGGGAACCGACATACCCAGAGTAAGCAAGTTCAGGCGGATTTCAGCCAGAGTTCAGGCTCAAAGTCAGGCTAGTTTAAACATGCTTCCTGGAATACCCCCCAGTTTTAGTGGGATTGTAAATAGCCGCCAAGTACATTTATGTCAAATGTTTGCACACAGCAAGAAAGAAGCTTAATTTATCACTTTTTTTATTTACGCTTCAGAAAATACTACTGGACTTGTTTTTTCCTAAATGTTCCCTGTGACATCAAATAAAACTCATTTATTATTTTTAAAACTAATTTATTTTTCTTTTGTACAGATTGATAGTGATGTCATTGCTTTGGAGGATCCAGAAATGGCACTTCACATCCCTTACTGTGGAGTCTGCAACACGTCATTGCAGAAATAAGTCAAAAGAGGTTTTGCTGAGATTTGTTCCCATCAGCTGCTAGACTCTACATTGCCTCTTAGACACTGGACACTTGTTCTTGTTATTATTTTTAAGCACATTTATTTTGGTATTTTTTATTTATTTGTCGTTTTTATTGGAGCTATGGTAACAAGATAATTTAACTGTTATGGAATCAATCAAGTTTTATTTAATTCTGTTTTTTTTATACATTTGATCTAACTTTTGTTTTTTGTTTGTTGCTATCACTGCTGTCAAGTGATCTAGATTATCTTTTTATTTTGTCATTTTTTTTCTTATTTATATGTGCAATAGTACATATCTGATAATACTTGCATATAACTGACATACCTTTTACTGTTAATTTTACTTCTAACTTTAATTCTTATTTGAAAATGCATTCTTGGAAAATCCTGATCTGCGTTGAGTCAATTATCTAACTAACTGATGACGTTACATTGAAACTGTCCCTAACTCTCAAAACTACACCTGTCAAAAATTTAAAGTGTATTCTCTGTAAACATTGTAGCAGCGTTTATAGACAGTGTGGTTAGCTTCGCTAATGTGGGGGTTAAAAATAAACAACACATGACTGTTTTTTTCTGTCTGTACTTTCCGAGGAAGAGATGACGGTTGCCTTGGATACGCAATGCCACTCCGATGTGTCATGTGATATCGGCAACCTGCGCCTCCTTTACACTCACGCAAATGTAAAGGAAGCAAATCTGCGTGGTCTGGTTTTGATTGATTGATTGATTTTATTTATTTAAGTGTCATGCACTAATGTGCCCAGCCCACACGGGCTTATATGACACTGAAAGACAAAATACATAATACATAAAGAAACATGCCCATCACAAAAATCCAATAACCCCCCTAATCAGAGTCTAACAGAATACAAAGTGTCCATTCTTATTGTCCATGCCTTTGACACAAAATTTGCCAAACAAAAAATTTCATTTTCAAAAAGCCAACCTAAGATTTTATCTTCAGATAACCAAAACAAATCAGGACATTTCTTTTCTATTACCTCATACATACAAAGTCTCTGTTTTTCGTACAAAGGACAATAAAACAAAAAATGAAATTCATCCTCCACCACTTGCAGTTCACAGACCTCACAGAGTGTTTCCTCCTCAGGAACGCCTTCTGGTATTAAATGTTATGAAAATAGATACTTATTAAACGGGGCACCGTCCTGCGTGTCGGCCAATAAGACGATAAAAAGTAACTTGACAGGACCCCTGAGAGCTAAATAGTGTAATGAAGTCAAAATAAAATATATAAATCTCTTTTTACTCACCTTCTGTTGTGCTGTTAACACAGTGCCCTCCTCTAATATACTTCAAGCACGCAATAAGAAACGTAACCCTTGTGCTATCCTTGGCACTTTAACATTGGGAGTTGGGTCATCTAGACCCAATAGACAGTGCGCTGAACGTTTTTTCATCAATGATTTGTGAACTTCACTGGTGTCCATGGGTTACATGAAATCTTTCCACCTTTGTCATGGTAGGAATAACACGTCAAAGTAAGGGTGGGGTCATCTACGATAGCACAAGAGGACATTTTCGTTGGATCCACTCGGCAAGTATGACTCCACAGTGCTGCTAAAGATAACTGAAGGTAGTAGGTCACAGGGCTCAGTTGTGAGATTAAAATCAGAATTTTAATTTTTTCTCTCAGAATTCTGAGTTCAAAGTCAGAATTTTCTATGCCCTTTTTTTTCTTACTCCATGGGCCTAATCCTCTTCTGTACTAGTGGGACAGTGCCTGGCGGGAACCAAAAACAATGTCATGACGTTTGGTTCCTTGATGTGTTTTTTAACTTCCTTCTTTAATTCTCTTGTATTTTTGTGAATATTTATGCATAATTTTTAGTACGATCAGGGATGAGAATTAATACAATTATTCTTTCACCCACTCCTATTTTTTGGTATTTTCTGTCAGGGAACGAAGGCGTGGACACAGGATGCAGGACGACAGAAGTTTGTGTAGCGCTTTCTTAGCTTGCTCTGACCTACAGAAGATTTGTTCGACAAACTCATTTATTATTTTTAAAACTAATTTATTTTTCTTTTGTACAGATTGATAGTGATGTCATTGCTTTGGAGGATCAAGTAGGCACTTCATCCCTTGCATGGAGTCTGCAACACGTCATTGCAGAAATAAGTCAAAAGAGGTTTTGCTGAGATTTGTTCCCATCAGATGCTAGACTCTACATTGCCTCTTAGACACTGGACACTTGTTCTTGTTATTATTTTGTGTATTTTATTTTGGTACTTTTTTATTTATTTGTCGTTTTTATTAGACTATGGTAACAAGATAATTTATGGAATCAATCAAGTTTTATTTAATTCTGTTCTATTTTATCTAACTTTTTTGTTTGCTATCACTGCTGTCAAGTGATCTAAGATTATCTTTTTATTTTGTCATTTTTTCTTATTTTATATGTGCAATAGTACATATCTGATAATACCATATAACGACATTCCCTTTTTACTGTTAATTTTACTTCTAACTTTAATTCTTATTTGAAAATGCATTCTTGGAAAATCCTGATCTGCGTTGAGTCAATTATCTAACTAACTGATGACGTTACATTGAAACTGTCCCTAACTCTCAAAACTACACCTGTCAAAAATTTAAAGTGTATTCTCTGTAAACATTGTAGCAGCGTTTATAGACAGTGTGGTTAGCTTCGCTAATGTGGGGGTTAAAAATAAACAACACATGACTGTTTTTTTCTGTCTGTACTTTCCGAGGAAGAGATGGCGGTTGCCTTGGATACGCAATGCCACTCCGATGTGTCATGTGACTTCTACAACCTGCGCCTCCTTTACACTCACGCAAATGTAAAGGGGAAGCAAATCTGCGTGGTCTGGATTTTGATTGATTGATTGATTTTATTTATTTAAGTGTCATGCACTAATAGCCCAGCCTACACGGGCTTATATGACACTGAAAGACAAAATACATAATACATAAAGAAACATGCCCATCACAAAAATCCAATAACCCCCTAATCAGAGTCTAACAGAATACAAAGTGTCCATTCTTATTGTCCATGCCTTTGACACAAAATTTGCCAAACAAAAATTTCATTTTTCAAAAAGCCAACGTAAGATTTTATCTTCAGATAACCAAAACAAATCAGGACATTTCTTTTCTATTACCTCATACATACAAAGTCTCTGTTTTTCGTACAAAGGACAATAAAACCAAAAATGAAATTCATCCTCCACTTGCAGTTCACAGACCTCACAGAGTGTTTCCTCCTCAGAACGCCTTCTGGTATTAAATGTTATGAGAAAATAGATACTTGTCATGGGCACCGTCCTGCGTGTCGACCAGCCAAGGCGATAAAGTAACTTGACAGGACCCCTGAGAGCTAAATAGTGTAATGAAGTCAAAATAAAATATATAAATCTCTTTTTACTCACCTTCTGTTGTGCTGTTAACACAGTGCCCTCCTCTAATATACTTCAAGCACGCAATAAGAAACTTAACCCTTGTGCTATCCTTGGCACTTTAACATTGGGAGTTGGGTCATCTAGACCCAATAGACAGTGCGCTGAACGTTTTTTCATCAATGATTTGTGAACTTCACTGGTGTCCATGGGTTACATGAAATCTTTCCACCTTTGTCATGGTAGGAATAACACGTCAAAGTAAGGGTGGGGTCATCTAAGATAGCACAGAGGACATTTTCGTTGGATCCACTTTCGACAAGTATGACTCCACAGTGCTGCTAAAGATAACTGAAGGTAGTAGGTCACAGGGCTCAGTTGTGAGATTAAAATCAGAATTTTAATTTTTTCTCTCAGAATTCTGAGTTCAAAGTCAGAAACTCGTAAACTAGTGACAGACATAAGAGAACGATCCAGTGATAAGTGAGGAGGAACATAAGGTATATATACACACACAGTGATTGACAACAGGTGAGTAAACAGGTGCTGGCGATGAAGACGTCAAGTCCACAGAAACACAACAGAACACCGAACCGGAACCTAACAAAATAAAAGCCTCAACCCGGAAGTGAAGGTGAACCTAACCGCCCTGGCCCCCGATCCCCGACATTTTCTGATTAAAATTTTTATTTAAAAACTTTATTTTGTGCTTGAAAATAAAAGGAACTCAATTTACCAAAATGTGCTGGACTAAATGGCTCCTCTCAACTCACGTTTTACAGACAAGCTCTTTTCCACAAGTACCAGTGCAGCCGTGGGGGTGATAAAATTCACTTCTGTTGGTTTACAGTCATCCAACACAGGAGTAGTGTTGTGTAAGTAACCAGGGCGCAACTATTGCATGGAAAGAAGGAGACTCTAATAATTAGTCTGGCCTGCCTTGAATAGTCCTAATACAAAATGACAACCCATGAATTTGGGAGTCTCAGACCAAGCCCCACCTTCCATCCTGCAAATTTGCTGCAAAGCAGGGGGTATGGAATTCTATAGTTTCTGCAAAGTTGATTGGAGGGTAAGTTAAAAAATGACCAGTTCTCTCAAGATAAAAAGTCCGATATTACATACAATATACCTTTTTCAAGAGTTTCTTAATTAGTTTATTATTGATAACAACTCTTAGACAGTGAGTTGTTTTTAAATCAATGTATTAGAGCTCAAGCTTAAGCGTATTTAGGAGTGGCAGTGAGTGAGTACTGCAAAGGGTTGATTTCTCACTAACCACAACACAATAGGAGCCACAAAGTCTTCCACACTAATTTCTATGTATGTTGTTGTTACTATTATGATACATGTAAATAAACTATTGTTGCTTTTTTAGCACAAATAAAACATTAAAATAAAGAGAAAATAGCATTTTTTTCTATTAAATGGTTTACAATTTTTGACAGAGGTTTACATAACTTCCTTTTAAAATCAGACACCCTGTGCCACATAGGATCATTTTATTGCAGCAAACACGGAATAGTGAAATGTAATATAAGCAGCATATAAAAAAAGTTTATTTACTGTTTGTGGTGCATTTCAGTCAGAAATGTTTTAATCTAACCAACCAAAATGAAGTCAGAGGTAATTAAGTGACTATTACCGTATTTTTCAAACGAGAAGGTGCAATTATAATCCTTAATTTTGATAAAAAATAAAAAATAAGCCTCATAATCCTGATTATAATATCTAATTGGACTTAGTGACCTCTAATTGATTTTCTGTGGTACAAGGCGCACCTGAATCTGTCCAAATGTTTTAGTACAACTCTGGTAAACTACAAAGCTGCACTGCTTGAATGACGGTGTTGTGTAGCAGTACAGCTACTATGGTCAGGTCACAGAGGCTCATGGTGTAACACTTTCGGTCCTTCAGCTTTTCTTGAATGGTTTAATAGAGTTTGATTTAGTTTACTTTTTTTCTTTTACTTATGACTTAACTACTTTTTACTTTACAGTTACTTTTTAAGATAAAAAGCTTTTTATTTTTCTTTAACCAGAGAGCCACAATGGAGGGGTGAGAGGACTGCATGTGGCTCCGGAGCTGCAGCTTGCAGACCCCTGTGGTAGACCAATGGCTCTACCCAAGGTACTTCAAACTTTATTTTATTCAATGCAACTGGAGTTGTTGGACCATTGTTGAGTTGGGTGAAGGAATCTCCAGTAAAGGTTCTCCTCCCACCAACAGAAGACATCTGGGATCATCACATCTATGGCTTACATGCTCTGTTTGCACAATATACAGTACAGACCAAAAGTTTGGACACACCTGCTCATTCAAAGAGTTTTCTATATGTTCACGACTCAAAATTTTAGTCACACTGAAGGCATCAAAATTATGAATTAACAAATGTGGAATAATGTAAATAACAAAAAAGTGTGAAAATACTGAAAATATGTCATATTCTAGGTTCTTCATAGTAGCCACCTTTTGCTTTGAGTACTGCTTTGCACACTCTTGGCATTATCTTGATGAGTTTCAAGAGGTAGCCACCTGAAATGGTCTTCCAACCGTCTTGAAGGAGTTCCCAGAGATGCTTAGCACTTGTTGGCCCTTTTGCCTTCACTCTGCGGTCCAGCTCACCCCAAACCATCTCGATTTGGTTCAGGTCTGGTGACTGTGGAGGCCAGGTCATCTGGCGCAGCACCCCGTAACTCTCCTTCTTGGTAAAATAGCCCTTACATAGCCTGGAGGTGTGTTTGGGGTCATTGCCCTTTGAAAAATAAATGATGGTCCAATTAACCCTTGTTCTATCTTAGATGACCCCACCCTTATATTGATGTGTTCTCCCTACCATGACAAAGGTGGATAAAGGTGGAATGATTTCATGTAATCATGGACACCATTGAAGATCACAAATCATTGAAGAAAAAGGGTTCAGAGCATTGTCTAGTGGGTCTGGATGACCCAACTCCCAATGGTAAAGTGCCTAGGATAGCACAAGGGTTAATCAACCTGGAAGTAAATACAAAGTTTCATCAGGATGGAGGCCTGATCAGGTTTTCATACACACGGGCCCCCCAATTCTGGAATTTCAAAGCCTAAATTTGTAAGGAAAACCATCTGGTACAATATGGGATTTTTATATGAATAGTGTAAACTTTTAAACTCATTCAGGTGAGATTAATAAAAAGTATTTTTATAGAGATTCTTTTGGAGAAAGCTTTTTATGGATGTTGCCAGATGCTGTGGTAGCCACGCTGGTTCAGTTTGCCTTCAATTTTGAATAAATTCCCAATAGTGTCACCAGCAAAGCACCCCCACACCATCACACCTCCTCCTACATGCTTCACGGTGGGAACCAGGCATTTAGAGTCCATCCGTTCACCTTTTCTGTGCTGCACAAAGACACGGTAGTTGGTACCAACGATCTCCAACTTGGACTCATCAGACCAAAGCACAGATTTCCACTGGTCTAATGTCCATTCCTTTTGTTCTTTAGCCCAACTAAGTCTCTTCTGCCTTTCTTTAGCGGTGGTTTCCTAGCAGTCATGAAGGCCTGATTTACACAGTCTCCTTTTAACAGTTGTTGTAGAGATATGTCTCATGCTAAAACTCTGCTGACTCGGATGAACTTATCCTCAGCAGCAGATGTGACTCTTGGTCTTCCTTTCCTGGGGCGGTCAGCATGTGAGCCAGTTTCTTTGTAGCGCTTGATGGTTTTTGTGACTTCACTTGGGGACACTTTCAAAGTTTTCCCAATTTTTCAGACTGACTGACCTTCATTTCTTAAAGTAATGATGGCCACTTGTTTTGTTGTACTTAGCTGCGGTTTTTCTTGCCATAATAGAAATTCTAACAGTCTATTCAGTAGGACTATCAGCTGTGTATCCCCCTGACTTCTGCACAACACAACTGATGGTCCCAACCCCATTTAAATCACACTTATTAAACCTGACAGGGCACACCTGTGAAGTGAAAAACATTTCAGGTGACTACCTCTTGAAGCTCATCAAGAGAATGCCAAGAGTGTGCAAAGCAGTACTACAATCAAAAGGTGGCTAGTATGAAGAACCAAGAATATGACATATTTTCAGTAGTTTCAAACTTTTTTGTTATGTATATAATTCCACACGTTTTAATTTATAGTTTTGATGCCTTCGGTGTGACTCTACAATTTTGATAGTCATGAAAATAAAGAAAACTTTTTGAATGAGGTGTGTCTAAACTTTTGGTCTGTGCTGTATATGTCTTCGTCTGTGAGTAAACCACAACTTCAGGGGCCTGTTTCAGAAAGGAGGTTAAGTGTAAACTCTGAGTGCGTTAACCCTGAAATCAGGGAAACCCTGGGTTTTCCGTTTCAGAATGGGAAGTTTGTTAAACCAGAGTAAACAGAGTAAGTCAAATCTGTTTCTGAAAGAGAGGTAACTTATACTCGGAGTCAGTGTCCATGGTTACTTATGCTGTGAACCTAACCTGGTCGGGAGCAGGTTTTATTCTCTAAACTCAAGGTTTCTGCCGGTCCCCTCCCCTTTTTAAAGACGAAGCGGTATTTTTCACTTTAACCTTCATTGCCCAAATTTCCGTCATACAGAGACGGTCTAAGTGACAAGAATGGCTTGTCCTTTTTTGGAGGACCCAATAGACAAGGAGGCTGCATTAATTCGTAGAGAATTACATTTACGTCGTGCGAGGATCTTGAGACCTAGACTCGATTTTTTATCATTTCCCCATACGTTTTTGTTTGAGCGTTACCGTTTTTCGTTGCAGTCAATTACATATATACAATGAAAACAACATTAGATATGTATTGCTATGTAGATGTTTCATATGTCAAATATGGTCAATGTTACGGCTGTGGCCGTATTTGGTTTTGGTTTATTTGTTTGTTCTGGTTTTTTTGTGTTATTTCTGTATCAGAGTGGGACTTGTGTTTTTTGTGGATCTTTGTTTGTATCTCTGTGATTATTTTCAGGTGTGCTGGCAAAGGTGTGGCCTCTCATTGGACCAGGGCTAAAGGAGGCAGCCTTAAGGCCACCACATGGACCTCCACACCTTGAGAAGGGAGTTTGGCTGCATCTCCATTGCAGCTTGGCCGCATCTCCATTGCAGCTTGGCCGCATCTCCATTGCAGCTTGGCCCTCTTCTCCATTTTTGCTTTGTACCTCACCACCTGTTTAGTTGTGTGTTGCACTTTAGTATTCTGTGTTAGTTCTTTGTAGTTTGTAGTTTTGTGCCCACTCTGATTAGTCTTTTGGTTTATAGTTTTGTTTAAGTGAAGCTGTAGGGGTGAACTGCCATTTTGTTTAGTACATGTTTTCTCTGTTTTTGTTAGTTTAGGGAGGTTAGTGTTTTGTCATTTATTTCCCTTTTCCTTTGTACAGGTAAGATTACATGTTTAAGTTAGGTGGGGTTTTGTTTGTTATTTTGGCCTTGGTTCACCCTGAAGCCTTTTAGCTTCACTTTTAGTTATTCTTGTTTATTTCTAAATAAAAATTTGGTTATTGTTTGGAGACATTTGTTTGGTATTTTGTGTTGCAGTCAAATTTATTAGCCAAAAGCTTTACTTTTTTATGTTATGCCTCCAGTCACCCCCAGACTTCGAAGGGGGCGTAACAGTCAACAAAGCCTACATCCATGACATGGTCAAATTTGACCTGATTGAATTATGTTTTTATACTTCATTTTAGCTGCTGCCATGTTCTTTTAATTCCTGCAGGATTGCATCTACATGAAAATGAAATCAGGGACATTGAATTAGATTAATGTAACAATTACTTTTTGGAAACAATTTGCTAGTACTGCTTACTTTCTTAATCCCATATAAACCTATACCACTTGATCAATACAAGGGTAGACAAAAGTTCACTTTTAAAAACAAAATTGCATGTATTAATATTAAACTGACCAACGTTTGCAAGAGGGGAAGGTTAACAAAAAAGTCGTTTTTTTTCCCCCCAGATTGTGGTTCTGTACACTATGCAGCATTTCATGCAATTCCACCAGGAATAACACTTCAAAAGTACACCTAAATATCGCCATTTTTTTATTTCACACCTTGCGCTATTTAAAAAGTTATTACAGCCAATATTTTATAACAATGATTTAAATGCAAACTTGCTCATTAACTAGAGCAGCTATGTTTTCCCACGCTAACTGTTTTGCAGATGCAGCAGTGTTGATTTCTTCTGGAATATGTGCTCATATTCACTGTAACTCTGCAGCAGCACGTCAGTTCAGCTGGCGAAAAATATGCAGACCTCTTTTTTTCCACGGTTGCCATGGTGACTCGTAATATCTGCGCTCCATTGATAATGGCTTCTTATAGTCGTGGTGCGCACACTTACCTCCGAATCAGTCCACTAAGAATTGATTGACCTAACTCCGATCAGCTTCTCTGAAACATAAAACTCAGAGTTGTTAATCTCTCGATTGACCAACTCAGAGTTCAAGTTTAACCTCAGAGTTGGTTGAACCTCCTTTCTGAAACAGGCCCCAGGTTGACTGCTGTCATTGGCAAACCTTTGAGGAGTCCAGACCGAATTAAATGTTTCTTCATGAATGACTTCAATCTCATGACTCATTGTTGAACATATTTTATCAAGAATAATGGCATTGCAACTGATGAGACAGTTGTTTACCCTCAGGCTTCGGCCTCACTGGAGGTAAGTCCATTCTGCCTACCAGAGAAGGAAACACACCATGATGCACACCATCAATTAGACAGTCCTAATTTGTTGCATAATTAGCTGCAGAAGCTAGCAGTTGTCTGTGACAGTGCCTTTCCTCTGTTAATATTGAAAAGGGTTGGTAAAACTTTAATTTTTAACATGAATGAATTTGTCCTAAGTATGTGGTGTGCATTTCTCTGCAATGGTCACAAACAAAGCAGAGCTATTTATAAAGTAAAACCTGAGTGCACTTGTAAAGCAGCGACAATAGATAAAGGAGAGACCAGCGGGACAAAAACAAACCCAGATAAAATTCCATGAGACCTGCCTACTTATTGAGGCAACCACAGCTCTGCCCACACAGGAAAATCACATTTGTTTCCACAATACTTTAAAATAAGTGTTCTTTTTACATGCCTGACAGACTCGATGGCTTGCGTCCTGTCACACTCACAGGCCCACACACTGCCCTGAAGCTAACTGGCTGACGGTTTACTCAGCCTGAAACTGTTGCAGCTCATCTGACGTAGTGCACACATGTTCTTATTGATCACTGTGCTGCAAGAGAGGGAAAGACTTCATAAAGTGATGGAGAGAAAAGTCTGCCTGTGGGGGGGCGCTTTGACTCGTGACCATTTGGCCTCTATAGATGCATCCACAGCCCTTCAGTCTCAGTGACCCAGAACAAAGAGCTGGCTCTGCCTTTAGGTGAAACTGACAATGAATGGAGTGGAACCCCAAATTTTCAACAGAGATTAATACCTGGGTACTGAACAGTGCAGGTGAACTTTTCCAGATTACTTGAATTCTTTAAGATAATCAAGTGTAAATTAAATATGTGTACAGACAAATAAGTAAACAAGAAAGAATGTCAAACACATTATCATTTTTGTTTCCTTAAGGTCAGCCCAGGGTTGTTTTTCCACATCCAAATAATCCAAAGGGAACGTTATTGGAACATTTTAACATACTGTATGGTAAAACATCTTTGCTAAATTCAAAGTGTCTCCACACATTGAACTGAAATGATGGACTGATCAGTTTTAGCTGCATCACATGTGTGTTGTCTGCTGTGGTGCACTTGGTTGTTTTAATGAAAAAGTAAAATAAACCATCTATACATCAGTCCAAATGGTATTTTCCAATATTGATTATTGATTATCTCATTTTGACTTTTTCTTTGGTTTAACTTGATTAACTTGCTTGAGACAGATCAATCTGTTTGGATCGTATGAATAGAAATCGATCAATTGATGAATTGATGAATTGTTACACCCCTAGTGAAAATGTTGTATGCATCTGTGAAAGTTTGTGTGTTTATCTAGTATGTAGATTTTGGCAAACTTCAGTGTTGTCCATATTTGTCCTAAGCTGTAATTTTTCATGTTAAACGACTGCGCTCTCCTGTCTCCTCTCACACACGGGCTGCGTGTGTGAGAAGGAAAGGGGAGGGGTAGTGGGCTCAGGCTGCAAGGTGGAACGGCGCACGCGGAGCGCTACCTAGATCGCCCAACACCAGGATCATCGTGTGCCTTTAGATTACTCAGCTCATTCTAATAATGCTATTCTGTATTAAGTGTTGTAGACATTTTTATGACGTGTCTTTATTTTCCATAAGTGAACGACCCTGGGAGTAATTTCAGGCAGGCAACTCGAGCAGTGCGTTTACCTGGTTACTCCTCCCTGCGGGCAGTTCAGTCTAATCAACTCACCTGTTTGGTGGCCTACTTAAGTTCCTGGTGCGGTCCAATCCCTCTTCTTCCATTTCCGCGAGCTATGTGTTCATCACCACCCTCCTGCCCGGTTTCTACCTGTGAGCTCCGTTAGGGGCGAATTTAATACCCAAAGTTTTCTATGGATAGCTTTGTTTTATGTATCTGAACAGAGCCTTATGCCAAACTAAAAGAAATGTGGAATAAATCTTCTGCCAATCAAAAGAATGTGGAATAAATCTTCTGCCAACTAAAAGAAATATGGAATAAATCTTATATACTGCATGAATCTGACTGAAATGTATTCTTTGTCAGCCTGTCGTTTAGTTGGTGTCAGTATTTGACACAAAGACAGCAGGCAATGCAGTAAAACAGCTGTGCTTTTTGAGATCATAAATAAACAATCGACCATTTAGAAAAAAAATCAACATAATGTTTTTTACCTATTTCTTCAGACTAAAAACGTTAAAATTGGTGCTGCTGTGTTAATGTTTCAGATCAATTAACATTTAATATTATTTATTGATTGAATTATTTTTCTCAACATCAACAGGTTCAGTTGGTCAAAATTTTTGTAGTTTAAAAAAGGACTGACAGATCTTTTTTTTATTTCAGGCACTTTAAGCTTTTTTCTGTTTTAGGCTAACAAGGTATCTGTGTGGCAAAATAAAGTTAATATTTGATGAAAGTCGATTTATTTAGATTTTTTTCTTTTGTTAATGATAAAATATACAATTTTCGGTATGCTTACACAATTTTTTTAGATACTGATCTTATTTATTGTCACCGCGGCGAGTGTGTGTGTGTGTGTGTGGGGGGGGGGTAGTGGGGGGGGCATTTTCTTTTTCCTAGGGGGGCCTTGCAAAAAATAATTGAGAAGCACTGGACTAGATCCATGCTTTGACATCCATTCTCTGAAATACTTTGCTGAAAAAAATATCCCTGCACTGTACGCCCAAACCAGAGCAAAGGTTGATATGTCGCTAAAGACAGCGGAAAGAGTTGGGCTCACGTGTGACGGCTGGACCTCCAGGCCCACAGAGTCTACATGACGTTCACGGTGCATATTATTAACGCGGACTGGGAAATGAAGTCGATTGTCCTACAAACCCAAGCAATGCACAAATACCAATTCTATTCAATTCAAAAATATTTATATGGCCCTATATTACAACAAAAATCATCTCACTAAAAATGAAATCATAAAGAGCATGAAGTCATGTAATTCAGTAGTGTGAGGAAACTGGAGATTCTAAACAGGACTGTAAGATAATTAAATTAGGCTAAATTAGGTTCGTTCCCTTCAGTTTCCTGCACACAGAAATGAATGAATAATGAGAGACAAAAATTAGCTTCAGTGAAGATTTACTCCGCACAAGAGGCTAAAATTTGTACAAAGGGTTACAGACACATGAACAGGGTTGCTGCATCAAAGTCCGAACAAAGAAACTCAGAAATGGGCTTGGTATATACCTCATATTTGCACATTCAGAAGGTCTTCCGATGCACAACGATGTGAAAATCACACCCACAGACTGTTGCAGGCTAGGTGCTCAAAGGTCAGAGAGCTTAAAGTCTGTGATGATCTCTCTGAGGTCATCACAGATATTTACCAGACCGCATTAACCAGCACACACAGGAATGTTACGAGACAATAGTCTTGGTTTTGCTTTGTAATATAATTTTGAGATGATTATACATAGTGAATCAAAGTTTAAACTATCAGTGTAATAAAAAGAAAAAGTTAGTGTAATAAAATGTAAAAGGGAGTTTCTAACTATTCCTAACAAGTAGGTCAGGTTTTTTTTCAACCTTTTTTGAGCCAAGGCACACTTTATCCTTGACAAAAATCCCGTGGCACACCAGTAACCAAAAATTAAAAAAATTAAAAACTCTATAGTCTGTATTTGCGTACAGTCCCTCAGCAATCTCACGTGCCTTTTTGTGATAATTGAGGCAGAAAAAGCTGGAAGTTGCAGCTGTTTTTTCTAAAAGATGTAATAAAAGTTAAGTTCGTTTTCCGTAATTTTTAACTAAATTATTTGAAATTTTACCATGGTAGTTGTTTTTTCCTCCAGTTTATTAACATGCAAGTTTATGTAACCTCACAAAAAACAAATATATTCTTTCTAAATAGTGATTTATTTATTTTTTTATATTTATTTCAATGTTAGTGCAAAGACAACTGTAATTTTTGAACAATTATACGATCACAATTTGTTTGATACATTTTACACAAAAAAAACTAACATTATATTTGTTTTCTGTAGCTACACAAAAAGTCAACATGTTGAAGTGTTAGTAGTTTTTCTCTTGTCCTAATCAAATATAGTCTTTGAAGACTTTAACAAGAACGTTTTATTTCTTTTTAGAGGATTAAATTGTTTCAAATTAGTTTAATTGTGTCTGTTGGCCACTTCCCCTTCATCCTGTTTCTTAAATGTTGTTATTACTCGTTCTTAAATTTAACATATAAAATAATCCAGACATTATTAGAAAAGCTTTTCAGTTTGAAAGATAACTTGGACCAAACTCTGGGATGTTTAGCTGTTAATAAACACAAACCTTGAAGGAGAACTAAACTGTTGACATCTAATTTCATCAAGAAGATTTAAAAACTGTTTCATGTGTGTTCGTTGTGGTTTCAAGACGTTTAACAGGGATGACTCATTGTACGCTGAGACGCTGTCACTTTAACCCAATGCCTCATGGGAGATGTAGTGCGAAAACTGCCGCCGATGGCAGACAGACTAGCGTCTCTGAGCTTAATTGTTTTGATCACTTGTTCCACGGTCTGACACCAGATTCTGTGGAAAGCTACACCGCTAAAGACGAGCTTTAACTGGTACAGTGATCCCTTGCTATATCACGGTTTACTTTTCACGGTTTCGCTACTTCACGGATTTGGATTGTGCATTGTGTTCTGCATTCTGATTGGCTAAAAAGTCATTCAGCGAGTAGCTCAAGAATGGGACCCTTTGATGAGCCGTTCATTACAGTTCTCCAACATAATCGATGGTGGCATGTCGGTGTATAAGGATCTTTAGCAAAGAAGAAAAAAGAGCAACAACAACTGCCTATCACTATGTTCCTCTCCCGAACAAACACACCTGCAGCTGCACCGCGGGCTTCAGAAGGAAAAAACGCTGCAGAGGATGCAGCGGCTCAGTATGAAGAGCAGTGAAAAAGAAGACCGGAGTCACTATCTGTCCCACTGTACTTTTTTATTTTTTTCATAATCATTTTAAATTTTCTTCCGTTTAATCCACTCGGGTCGCGGTGGGCGGGGCTAATCTCCGCAATTTAAAGCCTTCTTTCTTTTCAATGTATAATAGTGTATTTCATTGTATAATAATTGTAAAAAAAATAAAGGTTTTTACTTCACGGGTTTTGCTTATCACGGGTTCTATTTGGAACGTAACCCCCGCGATAATCAAGGGATCACTGTATTTCTGTTGGAACTGAGAGACTTTACGAGCTAAATCGGAACAAGGAAGTGAAGACTTTAACCACTTCTAATTGGTCAGACTGATGACGTATGATTAAGCCTCCAAGAATGATTGGTGGAGACAGTTAAAGGGGCAGGACTTTTCCGTAAACAGAGTTGAAGCTGCTGCTAAATTATGGTACCGTCATTCTTATCAAAGTGTCTTTAATAAAAAAAACACACAAAAAAGTATTTTATGATCTCTCATTTTCCTAACTACTCAGTGTTTTATCTGGGCCTGTTTGGATGAACACAGAGCTGATATCCTGGAGATGGCAAATGTTTTTAGATCAGTGAATGGGTAATTTCCCACGGCACACCTGACCATCTCTCACTGCACACTAGTGTGCCTCACACACTGGTTGAAAAACACTGCAATAGGCAATGGCTAAACTGAACTAAACTGACTAAGCTAAACTCTCCTTCTCCCACACTGGTGCACACACATCAAATGTACTGAAAGCAGCAGTAGAAAAGCGGGATCTTTTTTATTTTTATCCTTTTTTCTTTTACTTGTCCTGTCCAACAGCTGAGCAAACACATGAAGTCTGAAAGCCTCACATGTTAGACATATTTTACTGCTACAACAGGGGTTATGAATCTTTTAACACACTAAGTATATATTTGAATTAACCCCTGTTGTAATTTAGGCTAAACTTTATTCATCTTACTTGTATTTTGTAACAATTTTTTGTTGGACTGGACGGAAAAGAAAAGGAGGGAAGAAGAGAGAGGGATTATAGGGGGGGGGGTGTAGGAGGGTGATTATAGAGAGGGGGGGTTAAACTATGAAGCAATATAAAGCCACAAGTTGCTGGATGTTTATAATCTTTATGGTCAGGTTTAGAAGTAATACAAATCTAAATGGGGCGGGGCCTGTCCACACACACACTCAAGTGTTATAAACATACCTGTTGGCTCCAAAAATGTTCACATACAAACATCTTAACATGTACTCAATACAACTAGTGTTCACACTCAGCTATGGTTTTGTTTTACAAAAGTTAATACCAATGTGCCTGGCTGCTACTTGACGTATTTATTTTTTATCCTGTTTACAGCAATTTTGTACTAAATAATGGCACTGCTGTTCATGTTCACTATTGTTTACACTGAAATTTACAGATATTTCCAAATTAAAATAGTCATCATTGTCAAAAACAGAGTATTACTGATTTCAGCAATGTTACAAAAAAGTCTGTTATTCATTATACCAAATAGGACACAAGTTGTTTTTTATCATTGTGTTTAAACTAAAATATAAATGGGGAAATATTTTCCAAAAGACATATATTTCATTCTTTCCTAAAGTTTAATAAATCATGTGTTGTTAAAGACGATTTATATCGATTATCACAATATTGCCATTTCGTGATAGTATCAATATCCTGAGCAATGTATCGCAAATCGCATCGTACGGTACCCAGTGATTCCCAGCCATACTGTTCAGCAACGTAAGCATGACAAACAAACCAACGCTCTGAAAAACGTCTTAACGGCCATCCGATCTCAAGGGCACCTAGCAGAGCAGAAATGCACCCCCTGGCCTCCATACTTTAAATTGCCACAGTGAGCCTCCCATCTGCGGAGCAGGCTCCCTAATGGGCTGTTTAATGAGAGCATCAGATGCAAATGGGACCTCACTTGTGATTTGAGTGGCTGGTGGGGCATTTGTCTAGAGAGCGTGAGCAGCTGGCAGCCCCACCTCTGCAGTTTTCCAGTCAAGACGTATACAAAACACTTGGCAAAACACTTTGTTACTGCACAATAACATGTGAGGATATCACAGTTATGAGCATGAAGGAACCAAAGCCCTGTTGGAAGATCAATAACTGGAATATTTCTAACACTCAACCAAGTGTTTGCGTTCTGGTATTCTGCAGTCTTCCATCTCTGCTCAGTTTCTGATCACACATAATGTCTTCAACAACACATTTTCCCTCAATGTCCATTTATCCATTTTCTTAACCTGTGATATCCCTTTCAGGGTCACAGTGTTGCTGGACCATGTCCTGTCTACTATTGCGTGAGGGTGGGGTACACACTGGTAAGTTGATAGTCTGTCCCAGGGCTACACAATCACAAACAAACACCTAGAGACAAAGGTTACCAAGGTTAGAGTAACCCATGAATCTAAAAAGTATGATTTTAGACTGTTAGAGGAAACTGGAGTGCCAGAGAAAACCCACACATGCATAGAACATACAAGTTCCATGCAAGGTGGTCCCAGTTGGGATTTGAACCAGGTCCCCCACAGTGAGGCAAGATTTTACTTTTTTATCTGAGTAAAATCTTTTATGAAGAAGTTTTTTAACTTTGCATAACATGCTGTCATTTATAATGTTGTTACCTGAGTGCTTATTGAGATATTTTAAAATTGTCACGCTTTCTCTGCGTCTCTGTGGAATGTTTTTTAAAAAGGATTTTTGATCACGTTGGACTATAAAATTATAATGAATTAAGTTTTTTGGTGTTTTGGCAGTTGTGATCTGGTGCCTCATAAATAAACTGGTCAGAACAAAGCGGCAACAAGCAACTCCATCTGCAGAAGCAGGGATGTCTCCATCCTCACCGGTCTGCTGCTGGACCCGACTGATTGGTTTAATCTAGAAGTCTCCTGACAGACTTTGTCCAGCTTCAGATGGGATTTTCCTTACCGGTAAAGCCCTGACAGCGACTCCCTGCAGCTCGGAGCCAGAAGAAGACGCCTTTGATTTCCCGTCTCAACTACTGAGCATGTGTCAGAGGACACCACGAGGCAGACTGACAGCACTGCTGGTCAATTGTGGCTCTGAACGCTGAAGGACCATTCATGACATCTGTAAAAATCCAAGAGAAATATGATGCCCAGATGAAGAGTAGGAGATGCTCTTGTTCTGTGAAGATGGAGAGGGACGCTGCATAAATGCACAGCTAGAAGAAAAATAAGGACAAAAACTGATTTGAATAAAATCATTCCAGGCGTTAATTTCCATATTTATCTAGAAATACCATGTGTTACCATGTTGGGTTATGTTTTGGACTGTCTGTCCCTGACTGTTTGCAGGTTTAGTGTTGAAGGTGTGGCTCCCATTGGACCCAAGCTGATGGCAGCAGCCTTAAAAGCACCATGTGGACCTCCAGCCTGCGAGAAGGGAGCTTGGTTGCAACCAGTCTCCCCTGCAGCCCACTTCTCCATTTTGTTTTGTAGTTCTCCACCTGTTTTGTTGTTTGTTGCACTCAGTTGTACTTGTAGTTTTTTATTCAGGCCCACTCTGTTTAGTCTTTTGTTTGTAGTTATGTTTTAAGTGAAGCTGTAGGGGTGAACTGCCATTTTCTTTAGTACTTGTTTTCTCCTGTTTTTGTTAGTCTAGGGAGGTTAGAGTTTTGTCATAGATTTCCCTTTTCTTTCATTTACAGGTAAGATTACATGTTTCAGTTAGGTGGGGTGTGGGTACCGGATGTTCTCGGGTTGCCGGATGTTCTGGGGGTCCTTCGGGGTCCTTCGACCAATGATGACGTCACACTATTTGATTGCCTGTAAGTTGCCACGACCAATGAGTTAACGTCGCTAAGTTTTTAAAAAAACTTTATTGACAATTGTGGTATCATACATTAACAATGACATTAACATTAACAACGAACAATAACAATGTAATCAATATTACTTCGAAGATCAGTCACCATTGCCAAACATAACATATTAACATAGAAAATAAAGAATAGAGGGGAAAAAAGAAACAATGAACATAACACACAAATAAATAAAAAACGTAAAGTAAAATAAAATAAAGGAACATAGAAAAAATCTAAATAGTTTAATACTAGTTAGGGGTACTCGTGAAGTTTGTATTTCTGAACAAAACTAAGCAATTTCAAGCCATTCTTCTTTTTCATATAATAAAAGTGATTGAAAGTAAAAACATAACTCTTTATTAAATGTTATAAAAAGTGGATTGGTCTTCAAAATTTTATTTTTGTGCATATAAAACTTTCCTTGGAATATCAGGATATTAAGAACTGTATTTTCTGGTCTTTTTGATACCACACCGGATAGAACATTTTTTGAGTGTAAATGAACTGGCATTGCAATTTTGGAAGAATACCAGAAGCAGAACTCATCCCAGAGATTTTTTATAATTCCACAGTTAAAGAATTTGCACTGCAGTTGTAACTTGACCTCACCAAGATGGCGGTGCTCTCCTCCCATGAGGAACCACCTGATGTCTCCTCTAGTGATATAACTCATTGGAAGGACCACCGAAGGACCCCAAGAACATCCGGCAACCCGAGAACATCCGGTACCCACAGGGGTTTTGTTTGTTATTTTGGGCTTGGTTCACCCTGAAGCCTTTTTGCTTCACTTTTAGTTATTGTTGGTTGTTGTTTATTTATTTGTAAATAAATGTGTTAATACTTATATGGAGACATTCGTTTGGTGTTTTTGTTACAGTCAAATTGGTGGCCAAAACATTACTTTATATTATGCCCCCCCTAGAAGTCTTAGCTCAACATCACATGACACGGAAAAGATGGAAAACTGTCACGGTGCCCCCAGCCGGCTCCTCATCAGGTCCACCTGCTAACACCAGCTGTGCCTCGTCATCATCATCAGGGGCCGGGCTCTTAAGGAGAACCAGGACCTGTACTCGTCGCTAGTTCGTTGTACTCCACGGTGCTTCTCTGGCCGATTCATGCATTGTCTCGCTCTGGTTCTCGCTTCCTCGACTAATACCTTGTTTTGTCTATTGCTCAGGATCCTGCTCTCGTCTGGAACACTAGGACTGAACTCACCAAAAAAACAGATGTGTGATGCAGAAAAACAATTCTCCTCCCAAATGAAAGGGCCTCCTCCTTTGAGCTTCCCCAAAAGGAGGAAGTCATTTTTGCATCTACCTCCATGCATTATTCATGCTGCCTTTGGCCTGAGCGTGCGCCATGGCCTATTTACAGAGTCACCCGTGAATCTATTTACCGTGAACAGCAGAGTGCCAAGGCTGGAGATAAGCAGCTTTACAGACAGCGAGGAGGATGGGGGGCAGTGGGGGGAACCTGGCAGCACATTAATTAGGGCTCTAGTAAATATGCTGTCAAAACAAGCAAACATAATATGAACCCGGAATCCCTGACTCGTCTTACAGGTTAAAATTATCTACATAAACTTTGAATCTGAAATTTTTTCAGATGAATGAGCCAGACTGACACTTTATGTGAAAACACATCCCTGCCAAGCAGAGATGAGGCAGTAGTTACCGGAAATCAGTTACATAAATGCAGTTCATCTGTGAATGGCGTTTGGCATGTACTTATGTAGCGGTTTTCTACCTTCCTCAAAGGCCCAAGGCTTTTACAGTCACATTCACACACTAGTGGCGGCTCCACTGCAGAACACTGGCACCAACCTTTTCACCAGATGCAAGCTGGGGTTCAGTGTCTTGCCCTAGAACACTTTGACACATGGGCAGGCAAGGCGGGAATCGAACCTGCAATATTCCAATCAGAAGTTGACCACTTGACTACGGTCGGGCATGTCAGCAGATGCTTTGCTGTGTGAGAATTACCCGATATTTCTGTATTACAACAGAGGTTTGAGTTACAAAACGATAACCAATAACCAAGTAAAATAGGCCAAAAATGTTGTACAGTTCAAATGGAAATTCACGTAAAGTCTCATCAACCAAAACATCTGTGCACATCGACGAACGCAAGAAACACTTGTGAATGACGCATATCACGCATGGATCACGAAAGACCGAAATTTCAATTGGAAAATGTGCAAAATGTATGAAGTGGTTGCATAAATGCACATGGGCTTAAGATATGGTAAAAGATCTGGGGTTGAAAGTAGAGTGGCCGAGAACTGCTAATGCAGAAAAAAAAACTGAACTGCAAACAAACAAACAAAAAGAAACTGTGCTGTTACAACAGGCATACCTTCTACAGTCTAGGGGAGATGATCACAAAGGGGCATAACTTATGAAAAACAGACACCAGAAAGAGGAGGAACACAGTTTAGAGAAAGAAAAAAACTGCTGTGTCCTCTTAAGCAAGAACAAAATGCAATCATTACTGTGCTGGTTCCAACAAAAGACGAAACGAAGGGAACCTTGGTCTAACATAAAATAAGTCAAGAAGACGGATGACCCAGCCACGTTGACCTTCGGAGTCAGCAGCTCCCTGCAAAGGCTGCCTAACAAGGTCTAACTGTTCAAAAGAAACAAAGAAAGCCTGCAGACTACCAAGCTCCAACCCCAAACTAAAATAACAAAACCCAGCAGTACACACCGGCACGAATTTCACGCGCGATTTTCGCAGACGTTTAACGCCTCGTGACTAAACAAAGGGCACCAATGAGAGTGTGCACACCGATGCGAAAAAACGCCATGCGTCAAAGCGTCAAAAAAAAAAACCGCCTCGGGTTCGTTTTTTTATTTGACGCGTCGCATCGAAATCTATTCGACCAATGAGAATGGCGCTTTTGCACACGTGTCTGGAGCTTCTGAAGTTACAGTAAAACACAACTTTGGGGCACTCAAACACAAAACTGCCTTGCTGAGCACACATACCAGCGAAGAAGATAGACGCCAAGTAATGTCTACACTACCGCGAAGAAATAATGACGGACATTTTAAAATATCCCCGAAGCAAGTACCAGTTGGAGCTACTGGTGCTTGAAATATTCATGTTTTCTTTGTTTGATTCTGACAATCGCGTAAATACTTGCTCTCTTCGTCTGAGTGAGAAGTGACTTTAAGAAGCGTAACGTTGCGCAGCGCCACCTTGTGTACAGGAGTATTTATGTTTTACATTAAGCGCCATCTAATGTCACGGAATGAAATTGCATGGTCGCTCGGCTCATCGTCAGCGAAAATCGGCTGGGTGTGAACACAAAAAACGTGGCGAAAAACGCTGGCGAATAACGCCTGGCGAATATTCATCCCGGTGTGTACGGGCCTTAAGACTGCTGAGGACCAAGAGGGGGAAAAGAGAAACAAACCAACCAGCACAGCTCCAACTTTAACTCAACTGCTCCACAGCCTCCTGTTCTGCTCTCTCTACATGCCTCCTTGTTGAGGCCTCCTCTGACTTAAATACCTGGCAGGTTTTAATTAACATGATTAGTCACCAGCAGAATAAAAGGGCAGGCAAAATGTGCAGCGAGTCTAGGACAGAGTTTTAAGGCCAGTTTACAAACTTGTTTTTTCTTTTAAATTTCGACTTTTAAGTCTTAAATTTATGAGAAAAAAGTCATAACTGTTAAACTTTGAGATCTTAAGTCGTAAATTTTCGAGTTTTTATAAAAACTCATACATTTATTACTTAAAATCTTGTACGTTTACAAGAAAAGAATCCATAGATTAACAAGGAAAAAAACTCCAACGTTGACCCAGTTGTCACGGTGCCCCTGGCTGAGCCCTCGTCATCTAGTCCACCTGTCGACAACGGCTGTGCCTCATCAGCGCCATCAGGATCCAGGCTCTTAAGGAGGACCAGGACCTGTACTCGACGCTAGTTCGTTGTACTCCTCGGTGCTTCACTGGCCGCCCATGCACAATCTCGCTCTTGTCTCGTTGCCTTGACTAATACCTTGTCTGTCTGCCACTCAGGACTCTCGCCTTCATCAGGAACCTACGGTCGCACTCACCTCTCGCTGCCTCTCGTCTTGACGTCTCGTTGGAAGATCCTCGGACCACGGTGTTCGCCCACAAGAACCTCCAACCAGCTCCTGTGGATTTCTCCCCTGTTAATTCTGCCTCCAGAATTAAAGAATCTTTGAACTTACCATTCTGTCTGCCGAGTATCCTTCCGGGTACCAGCATCTGGGTCTGCTAAAGCCTGCTAGCCATGACACCAGTTTGAAGATGAAAGATGTGGAGCATTTTGTGAAGCTTTGTTTCCGAATAAGTTTCAAAAACAAAGAAATTCTGAATCTTTTGATGATTCAAAATCAGAATATTGTCCGTGTGGCCGGCTTTCCGGGGTTCGGTGTCGGTAAAGCGGTGTTTCATATGTAAAATAAGGAGCTCAGAAGCACGTTTGGGAGGAAAGGACTGCTGCTTTATTTTCCTTTTTATTCACATACCCAGAAGACCATTTGTCTCATGCGCAGAACACCAATGTGTAAACAGTTACATACGCCCCCTCCTCCAGATGAAATGTCCCCATTTAACATAAAACAACAAAGATTTTTATAAAAATAGTCTGTTATTTTAGCAGAAAAACATTTAAAATGCCAAAAAGTGCGCCTCCTCAAATGGAAGAGTCACACAGACTTAGAGATCTTGGTTTCATGGAGGAAGAAAGGATTGAAGTGGACAGCTGCAGGGACACCGATGTCTTCATCAACGAGCTGCAGAGATCCTGCAAGCCCCCCCATTAATGATTAATGACTTTTTTAATTTCAGGTTTTTTTTTGCTGCAATCGCGTTTCTCGGCCACTATATCAAAGTACCGAAAACGCAAAAAATACAGAAAAACTATATAAAACTGTTTTAAACACAGGATTATTCTCAAATGTGAAGGTTTTTAGAAGGAGTGTGTACATTACAGACAAGATGTGTTGGAAATTCTGATTGAAATGTGGTTGGGATCCATGAATTGTCACAAAACAAGAAACAAGCTTATTTTTAATTTATGGGCCATGATTTATTTTATTTTGTCTACTGGACTGAAATGATTCCTGTTTTCCAGTACTTAGATGTCTTTTTTTTTTCTTTTTGTTTTGAGTCTTTGTGTGTGCTGGCAGGCTCCTGTATCATCTGTCAAAGGATAGCAGACTGAAGAGTCTTATTGGTGGATGAGTGAGATCCTTTGTGATGCTGCGTGCCTTGCACAGACTCCTGCTGTCGTAAATGTCCTGGATAGAGGGAGGGCTGTTGCCAGTGCCAGTTTTCTGCTCAAACCACCTTCTGGCTCTGAAAGATGCAGTTTCTGTACCATACCTTAAAATGTTTGCTTTCTGGAATATGTTCTCCACATAAACTTTAAAACACAGTGACACCATTGAATAGCCCAGCGGAACACCACATCCAACTGAATCAATCAGCTAGTGTGTTCCCTTTAAGCTAAGTCACTGAGTTCTTAAAGGCTTTATGTTTGAACCAACACAGATGAATGTAGCTGAAATGTTAGTTTCAGGCTAGTTCAGTTTCTGCTCTGTGGATGGAAGTGTTTCCCAAGGAAAAAGAGTGTTTGAGGAGATAAACAGGCCTCTAATCCTCAGGTACAATGAAATGTGCATCATTATCTGCTTTGGTGAAGCTCAACAGATGATTTTGATGTTCTCCTTTACTCAGAGGTTTAAACTCCATTGGTCTGAATAGGAGATGTCATCACAGATGTAAGAGAAAAGACTATGAGCCACTGTGGAGTAAATGTCAGGGGGTAAACAAACCCTCTCTGACACACAAGGAGAGCTGCCCATCAAAGTGTAGCCAACAGCAATTACAGGAACGCTCTTTCAAGCAGCAGCATAATTGGACAGGATTATAGCGCTCACTGCTTTCAAATGGAAGCTGAAACAGAAGAAAGTGAAATACGCCAGGTGTTGGTTGAAACCCTTCAGTCATAACTTTGCATATTATAATAGTTTTGCAGCAGCGGTTCTCTTTCCTAAGGCCCGCCCCTCACAGGGATGCATCCTGAACCACCTCCATGGATCTGTCCATTTCACGAGCAGCTCTGGCTGATCCTTTTTCTCCAGCAGAAACATCTGGAGAAATGAAAGCTCCTGCAGTGTCCTCTGCTGACATTTCCTCCCACAGTTGTCCATTTTTCCTCTAGTCATTGATTGCCAGCCTGTTTTCAGTTGACAGTGACTGAACCGCTCATCACGCCGGGGGATCAAATATCTGCCTTCAGCATTCATCAAGTCATTACTTCATTTTTTAAAACAGTATGAAGTCTTTTCTTCTTTCCTGCTTCTCAGGTGTTTCTCATTCTTTTCAAAACTCCGGGAAAAAATAAAGAAGCTTTACAAATAAAAACATATCAAAACTATTTTTAAAATTTCTTTGATTTGTTTGAGAGCCCAGTTAAAAACTAAAGTTGACAGAGCCATTGCAGCAGTGGGTCCATTCCTCTGGAACCCTCTTCCTCTCAGCCTCAGATCCGTAGACTGTGTTTTCTTTTAAAAAGCAGCTAAAAACATGTCATTTTAAATTAGCAACTTTTTCCAACTCTGTTTTTACTTTCTGTGTTTTACTGTTATCCCTTTGTGATCTTTGTTTTAAAGGTGTTATATAAACAAAGTTTATTATTATTATTAATACATTAATAATAATAATAATTATTATTATTAAGTAAATCATCAATAATAATCTGTCATAAAAATAAATCTTACTTAAACTTAAAAAAGTTTAATAGACAACACAAACTACAACTGACACTGAATGAGAAACAACAGCTGCAGAGTTGAGCTGATCCTTCATCAAGACATGCAAACTGACCAGTAAAAAGTGGGTAACCTTTATTACTGTGGTCCCAGTTCTGTTCAGGTGATTCACGAATCTGGGATTCCCCGTTCTTCAGATCATTTTGACCCCACCAGGTGAGCTCCTGTGTGGAGCCACAGAGTGATTTGTGATTTGCTGCAACAGATCATCTCTTCACAGCTAGCTGTTTGACTATTGCAGATTCCCAGTCTGGTGGAGTTTTACAGTGGTACTGTTTAATGGTGTGGACAGGTGTTTTTAACAATTTCAAACAGGTGCCATTAATACAGGTAACAAGCGTAGGATGGAAGAGCTTTTTAAAGACGCACTCTGATTTTAAGATTTTTGTGTTTTTGATGTTTTTAACATGTTCTTGTAGCATTTTTCTCATCATGGATCACATTGATAAAGAAAAGTAGACTTAATGTTGCATTTCTGAGTATTTCTTTATTCGAAACGCTGTGAATCAGAGGGCAGACGGTAAAATGCTGTTAAAAAAAAGCTTGTAGAGATGTAAAAGCTACAATCTGTGGGACACAAGCTCCTTGCTCTGCCCCATTCTGATGCATCCACCTGCAGGCAAATAGATCCATGAATGTCTTTGTTTTCCTCGTCTGAGCTGGAATCTGGCTCTAAACTGTAAGGCTGGAAAGCTCTGATACTGCTTGACATTTTTGTTGCACCACTGTTAGGTTGGGGGTGTAAGTGGCCATAAGCAAGTGGGAGAGAGTGTATACAGATGGGTGACGGGAGGGGTTGCTACCCATTAACAGTCCCGCCCACAGCTCAGAGGTGAATTTCTGATAAACTTCTGCCGCTCTGCAGTCAGTATGTCCTAGAAAATGACACAGGTTTTATGATTTTTCTAAAAACAGCCTCATCGTTAAAAGACCACACTTTGAAAATAGATCACAAGATGATTGGTGGGACGTTAAAGAAGTAGTAACACGTCTGTGAGGGTCAGAATTCTTGTTTGTCTGTAGCATATAAATACCTATTTTTGGGAGAAATTTACCTCCTAATTTAATAAAAGAAACTCTACAACGTGATTTCCTGGATTTTTTAGTAACTATATTAAGCTGGGCTGCATGGTGGTGCAGTGGTCAGCATGCTCATCTTCTCAGGCACTGGTTTGAATCTCAGCTGGGTTGTGTAGAGTTTGCATGTTCTCTTCTGCTTCCAGCTTCCACCCAAAGTCCAGGAACAGGCTTCACGGATTGATTGGAGTCTCCAGACTGCAGAGAAAATGTAACAATCATCCAAGCAGAGCTGTGACGACTAACTTTTATAACAATAATTGACGAAAAACAGCATCTGCTGTTCTAAATAAAGCTGGTATAAGTTAAAGCAAACAGTTATGCCCAAACTGCATTTAGAGTTTTTTTTTCTGTTTTATCCACTAATCAGAATTTGAAAGGCAGATTAAATGTTATGCAGAGAGAGAACAGCATTAAAGGAGCAGAGTTTGAATTTTTGAGACATGGACCGAAGCAGATTAACACCTCAAACCACAGCTTCATTTGGCGAAATACGTTCAATAAAAAACTACAATTGTCATGGACATTCAGTTGGAAATGATGTGAGAACATTTTCATGCAGAATCAGGACCAGGATTACAGAAGCCCCAGAGACTGCTGTAGCGGCCGATCATCTAATCAGGGCTGAACAGATGTTAGACAGATATTTCTGCACTTTTAATATAAAAAGTTTGGTTTTTGGAGAGTAGTTACATGAAGATCACATTCAGGGGTGTCTTTTTGTTGAAACTAGAAGCCACCTTTGGTGATGTTCAGCTGAAATGTTGGAGGATGCTACAAACTATGGGTGCTCTGCTGCTGGACAACACTCAAAGATGGTGGAGGACACAGCGAAACCCAAGTGAGCAGAGACCTGCAGAGGCGGTGAGGACTCAGCACATTGTTTGCAACACAGACGGGCTGGCTGGCAACCCGAGACGACTGTGCTTCAAAACCTCTGAGTCATCCCCGCCTTTCTCTGACTGCTGCACCCTCCTTCTCTTCCTCAGCTCATTCAACAGAGCAGCGAGGAGTCAGGCAGGAGACGGAGGAGAAGCAGACTTCCCAGAGGTCACCAGCATATGGAGAGAAAGGCAGCAGGAAATATCTCCATCCCTGACAGTCACACATGTACATTGATTTCCTTATTGGTTGATTGTGTTTCTGAGGACTTTAAGGAGTCCATTCTTTAAAAATGGGAAGTAAAGATTATTCTGATCATTAAAAATTTAAATTATTTAAAAGAAGGCTAATAGTTCAGAATAACCACAAAACAAGCTCTGTGAAATCAACGCAAGAAGATTCAGGACTAAAATAAATATTTGTTTATTCCCTGCTTTCAGGATGAGAGAATTTTTTTATGATTACAAGAAAAAAGAAACACAACTGTTTATTTAAAAAAAAGCAACAAAACAAAGCAGAGGAGAATTGTCTGCTTGTTTGCCTTAACTTGTTTAATTTGATCAAAAGTTAAACATTTGTGCCTGCACTGGAGACAGGTAGAAAGAAGCTGGAACTTGCACCTTCATCATCATCAGTATCATGTTCTCTGAATAAATACATAAACTGATATTTTTAACTGGATATGATCCTGTTTTCCACAGCAGGGATGGGAGCAGCATTAAATCAGATCTTGTCCTTTTCCCCGCTGAACACCTGAGGACGGCCTGCTGTCGTTTTCTCAGCAGCTTTCACAGAAGACCCCCTGCATACAGTAGCAAAACTTCAGCCCACCATCTGACATCTTTCCAGGGGAAGGAAAATGTTTGCAGTGTTGTTGGTCTGTCGGCTGGCTCGTCTCTGCAGCATCATGTAGACTTTAGGAGGGTTTCTCTGTGCTGGAGTTTCCCTTCTGTAAACATGCAGACTTCAGGGTGTCTCTCCTCCTCCTCAGCCTCCTCAGAGATGTTCTGGATGATGGTCAAACCACAGAACTTTATCTAAAAAAGCTTTGTGTAGTTCAGGGTATTTATCATCAAACCCTTAGATTTACTTTTTCCAACCTTTCACAAAGTTCTCCTTTATTTTTCACCATGTCTGACTCATGAAAACTAACAATAGAGCAGTTTGAGAGAGCTGTGAGGTAACAATGGTTATCTCATAGTTGGTTATGAACCAGAGCTGACATTTAAGAAAGCCAAAAGATTTAAAACTTCTAGAAAGCTAGAAGTTTTTAAGGCTTCTAGACATGTCACGACTCCCATCCTCCCATTGATGCAAGTCTGCACCTCTGAAGATGATCAGGAAGTCATTTCAACAATGACAGGTGAGCGGGTCAAAGCTGGCGTACAGTGAAAGAGTTGAACCCCACCCGATTCCTTATTTGTTCCCCTCCCTCTGCAGCTCCGACAGTTTTGGTCTGTTGGAAATTATTTCCACTGGAACATCTGAGCGTTCTCCTTGAAGGACATTTGGAAGATCTGACATAGGCATTTGTCCAGACAGTGTAAAGCACACACATTTATCCTTAGCGTCTGTGAAAGTCAGGAATTTGTGCAGGACATCCAGGTTCTTCCTCATCAAACTGGTTCTTCCTCTGTACTCTGCTGTGCAGCCATGTTGGAATAGGAATGGTTCCTCCCTAAACTGTTGAGATCACTGAACTGTCCAAAAAACCTTGGTTTGCTGAAATATTCAGGTTTTTTTTAATTAGGAGGGAGGGGCTTAGCTGCAAAAGACAACCCCGCACTATGATGCTCCCTCAAACAAACTTCTCATTCTACTGAATTTAGGTGAGCTAAATCATTTCACATAATCTCAGAGCTATGTTCACAGTTACAGCGCATGTTCAAGCAACTACTTTCATTAAAAAAGTCTACGTAAACATGCGTTTCAGGCTTCTATGTTAAAGACTCTTGCATTCATGCGTCATTACGTGTGTTTCTACAGTTGTTTTGAGGCTCTACACAGAGTTGTGAAAGAAAAAGCCTTTACACCAGATGTACACTGCTCCGACATTTCACATCAAGCCTTTTCCATCTGTGAGAACATACACTACACTAGAACATACACTAGAAGAAGAAGCCCCTGCCTGTTTGACCACTGTGAATGCTATGGGCTAAAAGCACGTTCTTGAATGCGTGTCATGATTTGCATAAATGTTTGTTTTGCTGCTCAACAGCCATTTAGAATAATCAGCTGAAACCATTTGGATTGAAAGGGGTGTTTTTTCTTCTTCTTGGTATTTTAGTTACTGTTAAAACCCCCCAGCTTTTCTTTTGTAGTTTGAACCAGCTGAGGTCCAAATCCCATGTGTTCAGAGGAGGAGGTGTGAATTGAGTTCAATATTGGGAAATCTTTGAAAATAACCCCCATTTTGCTCTGATCAGACTCAGACTGATTACTGCACCACAGCCGCTCAGTTACAGGAGCAAACACATCAAACCAGATTGGAAGAAACTTTCATCTAAAGTGCAGCTGTTGCGAAATCTGAACAGGCCGGTGGTGTGGATGGCCCACATGAAGCCATCTTTGATTTCTACGGTGATGCTCAGCCAAATGACGGAAATCTGAGATGGGACCAGGTGGTCTATATGTGCAGCAAGGATGTGAAAGCAGAGGCTATGAGGAAAACATCTGCATGACATGTGCCCCCCATTCGCCTCAGGGAGGATAACTCCATCCAGCTGATGGAGCTGTGGACAGAAGAGGAGGCACAGCAGCATTAAGATTTGCATGTAGGATGATCAAAAGGAAAAGGCTGCTGGGAGGGCTTCCCTGCATTAATTGCTACCTAAAAATAGCCATGGCTCTCCCGACATGGTCTGGTGTTTGGTATTGCAGAATGTTCAGAGGAGCAGATCCAGTGTATGTGGGCTTGTCCAGGCTGCACAAGCCACAGAAAAAAAATCATAATAAAAAGCTGGCAAATCGCTGGGCTAATCCGTCCATGAATGAGAGCGGCTCGCTGCAGCAGTTCTTTTATGCTCAGTCGATTCCACTGGGGATCAACACAAAGCTGAGCCAGCAGCCAGCCTCACCTCCACAGCCCCACTGCACTGCAAGCACTGCAGATCGCCTCATTATGTGTCTGTTAACCCATTTAAGCCCACGGGCTAACACAGCTGGGTGACGTCACACAGCCTGTGGCGGCTGGGCCTGAGGTAAAGACACAAGTCCTGCAGCGTCAGCCCTGCTGGGGTGTTGAGAAGCTCTTTGTTCCTTCAGTGAACCCCCTGCTTACTGTTCTGACCTCTACAGAGGACACCGTCTAAATGTGACAGGAATATTTAAAGGATCTCCAATCCCACTGACATGCCGACCAGTGAGGAAGCAGAGGCTGTGGATGCATGAGCGGTCCATCACCCAGCGCCTCAGGGGGAAATGAGGTTTTGGGGCTGTCTTGGATAAAACACCCTTGATACACGTGACAAAGTGGGGGCTTCATGAGAGTTTGCCCATTCATGTGCTTTGTATGTACATATGGTGAAAGCATTCATTCTTGACCTTTACAATGTTCTGTGGGAGGCGCTCAGAGAATAAGGGGTCCGAGGGCCCCCAACTGAGGCCTGCCAACTCTTTTTGGTGCATGTTGGACTCTGGTCAGAATACCAGACAGAACTTATTACCAACCAGGAGCCAGAGGGAGTCTGGTTTCGGGGGTCACTCAGGATTTCATCTCTGCTTTTTACAGATGATGCTGATCTGTTGGTTTCAGTGAAACAGCCCCTTCAATGTGAATTAGGACGGTTCACTGTCAAGTATGAAGCAACTGGAAAAAGAATGAGCATTTCCAAGTCAGAGGCCATGGTGCTTGACCATTGACTGTTTATTTCGAACTGGACTGAACGTGTGTGACAACACCTGTAGAAAATGCCTCACCGAAAGCGGGCATCACAAGCTTTTATTGAGGCATCTAATTGGTCAGTTTACAACTGTGATAACCTACAGAAAAAAATAAGAAAAAAAGAGGATTATCAAGAAGATGTTAAAAAGAAGGTATTTAATAAAATTCTAAAAAATAGAATGACTGAGTAACTGTTGTTCTTTTCTCTATAGAAGTCTTTAGGATTCTGGATTCTTGGAGTCAGCAGGTTGGAAGAATCACTCAGTCTAGTTCTCATATACTGTCAATGATCTTGACCTACCGTACGAAAGGGGGTTTACCCTTTCCACCTGGGTGGAGAGGTCCTGACCCAAGTGAAGGAGTGGAAGAATGTTGGGGTCTTGCTCACTGGTGAAGGAAGGGTGGAGCGTGAGACTGACAGGTCGGTAGGTCTGTCTGCCTGTCACTTTGGGGGCGTGGCAGAAAGGATCAGATCCTGGATCCTTGCATCTTTAGTGATTTTTCTGTGCAGGTTGTCTCTGTGTTCTCTTGGCAAGGATAGGGTGAGGAGCTCGGCCACTTGTTTCCTCCTCCATGGGGTCGATTATCTCCTCCAGGTGCCTTCTGTACTTCTTCCCTAAGGAAGAGCCAAGACAAACTGAATGAACTGCTGTATGTTTCTCATGCAGTCTGGGAGCACCTGGAGGAGGTTTCTGTGGAAAAAAGAGGTCTGGACTTCTTTGCTTGATTTGCTGCTCCCACGATCTCGCTCCAATCAAGAACAAAATTTCTGAAAAAGTATAAAAGTTTGTTTTTTCTGAAAAAAGCCAGAAATAGTTTAAGCTAAGACCTAAAAGATGAAGAAATGATTTAATAATATTTTTGATTTTGGAGTCAGAGGTGTCAAAAGTTATGATTTAAGGTTGTCTCTGTGTGCCTTTCCATCTGGTGAAATGTGTTCATGAATGCACCATGGCAGCTTCTCAGCTGAGCTCGTCTTCAAATCTTTATCACCAGGCTGCAGCATCTTCTTCCTAACAGCCTGTTGTCATGACGATGCAACAGAGGACAGGTCTTAGTAGGCCATGGATGAATTAAAACAAATACAAAAAAGCAAAATCAGACTTCTAAGCAGAATCTAAGTATTCTTTGTTCTGTTTGTCCTCATCATTTCTTCCAAAAACGTCATCTTTGAGTTTTTGTTTCTGTCAACCGTCTCCTCCTTTCTCCTCCCGTCTCCTTGCGTCTGCCTCTCCAGGCTTGATGAAGGTGATGTCTGCTAGCAACAGCTCCCTCCCATCCATTCAGCATGCGGATCGACCAACTATAATGTTGTGAAGAGGAGAAACTGGCTGTGATTGGAAGAACTGGAAAAGGGAGGAGGGCTCTGAAAGGTTATCAGCTGATCACAAAGACTTTGCTAATCCTCAAAGATGTATTTCTACAGAACCCCGAGCAGCATCCAGCTGACAGAAGAGGCAGAGAAGAGCGAGTCCATAAAAAGCTTTTTCCAAAAGAATCTGTATAAAAATACTTTTTATTAATCTCACCTGAATGAGTTTAAAAGTTTACACTATTCATATAAAAATCCCATATTGTACCAGATGGTTTTCCTTACAAATTTAGGCTTTGAAATTCCAGAATTGGGGGGACCCGTGTGTATGAAAACCTGATTAGGCCTCCATCCTGATGAGACTTTGTATTCACTTCCACGTTGATTAACCCTTGTGCTATCCTAGGCACTTTAACATTGGGAGTTGGGTCATGTAGACCCCACAAGACAGTGCGCTAAACCTTTTTTCTTCAATGATTTGTAATCTTCACTGGTTTCCATGGATTACATGAAAACCTCTTCACATTTATCCACCTTTCTCATGGTAGGGAGAACACGTCAATGCAAGGGTGGGGCCATAGGATAGCACAAGGGTTAAAGTAGAACCTAACAGCATTACAACCCATGTTTGCTGATCCAAAATATAACCTCCAATGTTTGACTTCATTATTTTTCTTAAACAAAAAGCATTTGGTGCAGATAATTAAACTTTGTTGTCACTGTCACACACCGTCATGTTGTTGTTCTATAAAAGCTGCATTGTTTGAAGAGACAGCTGAACGAAGTAAACAAATAAACACAGAGACAAAATTATATATTTAATGGGATAAAAAGAAAAAAATTAAAAAATTTACAAGGAAAAATACTTCAATAAAATCAATATTAATTTTCTTTTAAAATAACTGAGTAAATGAAAAAAAATCAATAGGAAAAAGGTACATTTTTACCATGAACCTCTTTGTCTTGGTGACTCTTTTCTTGTGTGCGTTTCAGAGTTTGCTCATAGATTTTTCCAGTTACACCTTCATCCTCTAGTCGTCTTCGGTGTCAGACGTTCTGCTGTTACCTGAGAGGAACAGCAAGGACAACCCCTCTGCTTCATCACTGTATTTGGCTTAACAAGTGGAGTAAAGTACAGATAAAGCAGAGATGCTGCAGCTCAGTCCATCCACTGCAGTGAGCTGGAGACTTTTTCCATTTATCCCTTGTGCAATCTTATGGGGTCCAGATGACCCCACTCTTACATTAACATGTAATCCCTACCATGACAAAGGTGGATAAAGGTGAAAAGGATTTCATGTAGTCCATAGACACCAGTGATCACAAATCATTGAAGAAAAAAGGTTCAGCGCACTGTCTTGTGTGGTCCAGATGACCCCACTCCCAATTTTAAAGTGCCTTGGATAGCACAAGGGTTAACAGTCCATCTTCTGATGGAAGTATAATCTGCTGTTTTTTTAAATAAACTACTTCGACTGAATTAAAAAAGAAAACTATTTTCAACTTTCATGCAGTTTTTATGAGCTTCAGGACTAACACACTAAAAGAAATTACATATAGGGGTGCAGTGGGAGTGGGGGGTTTGGCTGTTTTCCATTTTTGGGAGAATTACACTGAAGCTCCTATAATATTTTTCAACAAACCAAAGAGTAAAAGAAAATCACAGTTCACTGTGAAAACTAGCCAGCCCAGAACCAAGCTGGGAGAACATCGCCCTCTGATGCTGGAGGAGCGGCGTTACACTGAAACCAAACGCTTTGTTAACTTACCGGTAATTACTTTTCAGGCAGAACATCAATTTTCATTAAATAATTATTCAGCCTATAATTAGATTATAATCTCCTTAAGTATGAAAATAACCAAATACAAGACAGAGAGTCAGAGTAATTTTGTTTTTATTCTGTTACATGACCATAAACTTCCAGGATGTGACAGTTGCCATGGAGACAGTAACTACACTCTCTAATAAGAAACAGGCTTTTGTGTTTGTGTAACAAAGACTGAAGTCAAGTAAAACCAAAAAAGATTAAAATCTGAAAAAACATCAGGACGACAAAAGAGTGACCTAAAAACATAAAAAAAACATAAAAAAGAGAAATAAATAAAAGGTGTAACTTTAGACAGTGAAGGATGCTCCTCTTCACAGAAACAATGAAGGAAACTCTTCTTGGGAGCAGTGCAGGAGGCTTTTCTTCACAATGAAAGACACTGCTCCTCACACACACAGTAAAGGGTGTTCTTCTTCACAGATTCAATGAAAAGACGCTCCTCTTCACGCACAGTGGAAGCTGCTCCTCTTCACAGACACAATGAAGGGTGCTCCTTTTCTTACACGTCAGTGAGCAGGCTGCTTCTCTCTTCGTGAAGAGTTTGGGGACCTATGGGTGCATTACTATGCAAACGCTTAAGGAGAGAAGGTGGGGAGGGACTGGAAGAGGTGGCAACCTCTCAAAGGCGACATATGGCACGTCCACCTCTGCTCGGCCCTCGCCACCCACTCCCCCATCCATTCAGACTCTAGAAGGCACTGGTTGCTCTCCACACCCAAATGTCTGTATTCAATCATGAACATCTGACAGAAACACCAGAACAGGTGCACTCGGGCCAGCCGGGTAACTTCAGGGACAGCTGCCCTCCTCCCGACACTATCTGTCTTCATGGCTTAACACTCTGCTGACGGTGGAGGCAATCCCTTAAGTAAACATGGACAAGGCGGACTTCATGACAGGCAGAAATGAACACAGACCAGAGACAGTCCTTTTGAGAGTTAAGAGTTGGAACTTCAAAAAACAGGAGGATGTTCTTTTGAGGGCTCCAACGTGATGCCTTCAATTGTTTCAATTACTGGGGTTTGGTCTGTCCTCAGACACTATCCTGATTTCTGATATCCAGGAATCCTCAGGAGATCCAAACTTTAATGTCTGAGCTAATCCCTCCGATAAAAGATGAAGGCACCAAACTGGAGCCACGCTGCGACCCGACAACGATGAGGCTTTGGCTCACCTGGAATATCCGTGACGAGAGTTTCCTGCTATTATTTTGCTCATCTAACTATAGATGGAAACCTAGAGGGCGTAGTTTGACCGGTGGCTGCTCTGGATATTTACACAGTGAAACCACCTCTACTCTACAGTTCAGCTGCTTCTTGTCCAACATTTGTAATTAGCGGCGAATAGAAAATCCCTACAAGTCTATATCTTTTTACAGGTAGATTATTGTTTGAATTACACTAGTTTTCTGCCTAAAAATACAGGCTCAAATGCGCTGGAGGAGAAGAGCGGCGCTCTGAACTGGACCTGTTCTAGAGCGCCGTGGTCAGGCAGTGAAACAGGAAAGGTGGCGGTCTGGAGAGTCAGGTGGCTTCCTGATCCCGTCTGCAGCGGCAGTGAGCTGATGCAGTAACTTGGTAAAGTGGACAGTTCTTCACAGTGTCAACAATTCAATCCCCCAAAGATGGACACTTTAGACTTTGGTTAAGATGAAGACACTCGTCTGATTGAGGGCTATAACCCAGAGCCAGGACAGAAAGTCTCCACCCATGTAACATTTTCTGCTTTCAAAAAATCAAACATGCCAAGATAAGAACTGCTGCCAGTTTTTCTACTGTCCCCATCACTGAACTGTCTCCCTGACTTGATGAATATACTAGAAGTCTCTATGGGGAATCAGGAACAAGGAGAGTTTCAGTTCTGGCAGCTTTTATGGACACACCAAAGAAAAAGAGCAGAAATGATTGTTATGATTGGCAGAAGCTGACTTTTACCCACAAATCTGTTGGACTTCTGACCAAATGAACTGATGGTTTTGATCTTTTGAAGACACAATAGCCAAACAGGAAACATTTTACAGAGTTAGAATGACTGTATTTTGGAAAATACATTTAAAATGTTTACTTTTAAAACCAAATCTGCTAAAAGAACACGTACTACAACAAAATCAAAGTCTTTCAACCGGAGTGAAACATTTCCTGTTCATATGTTGTGTCTTCAATGAAATGTCAAGAATTTATTTTCATAGAAAAATTGGAAAGATGGAAAGTTCTGCTGCAGAAAGCTCATAAATCATTCAAACATCCAGGTTTATGTTGTTACTTTGATGAATTTACCGGACAGCTGCAGAAATCGAAAGAATGGAGGCAAACTGAGGGTTTAGATCTGAGGCTGAAAACCAAAGCAGCTGTTGAAGGTCTCAGAAATGCCAGTATTTTCAATCCTGTCCCTCCAGTATGGCTGATTGGAAACACATGGAAGCTGCTGCTGAATTTGGAAGATACGCTGGGATCAGCTTAACAAGTTTAAGGAGGACAGTGCACTTGTGCCTTGGAACCAAACTGTAAAAAAGGCTACAATTGAGACTACAATGTACAGCTGTGAGAGTCTGTGTCCGCCTCTCCCTCTGTTCTTCTCTCATGATGAAAGCTACAATCTAAGAACACAAAGATCCAAAAGCTGGACTGCTTTGATTTCTCCTCAGTATGCTGCTGTTTCTCCTCCTCCTCCTTCTGCTGCTGCTGCTCGGAGCGACCATTCACAGAGGACCAGGGAAGTTAAATCACATTTAAAAAAACATGAAAAGGATTCTCACACTTCCGTCTTACAATCTGAGTGGTGCTCCTCTTTGGGAGTTAAAAGATTCCCTGTTGTTTGAGGTGAAATGATAACGGGCGACATTGCCCCGCTAAAAAGAAAAAAAAAAAGAAAGGGAAGGCTTCCGTCTCAAATCTGCCGCCTTGCAGAGTTCAGAGGAGAGGTTCCTCAACTCCTCAACGTGGAATGAACTTGTGAGGAATAAATAAGCAGTTTTTTAAAAACGCTTCACTTTCATGGGTTTCACACATAGACAGAGAGGGCGGTCCGTCGTCCGTTGCCGTGAGCCGCTTCGCCTCTCTGCCAGCGTTTTGGCTGCTACTTGAAGACGTAGTTTATCACGACCTGAAGGATGATGAGGAAAGCTATGACCACGTAATCCCGCTGCTGCAGGAAGGAGCTGGCTTCCCCGCGGCCAGCTGCGGTCCGACTGCGCAGCACAGTGATGCTCCTGCAGACACACACAGGAAGGTCAGAATGGTGGCGTGCACAGGTAGTGCGAGCGTCTGAACACTTGTCTCACCTGTTTATGCTCTCCTGTGTCTGCTTTATAGATTCAATGGCACTTTGGAGCTCCCCAAGGTCTGCAGCCTTCTTCCTCAGGCGGATGGTGTGTTTGCTTTTGTGTCCTGGAAGGTCAGAAATGTAAACTTTATTTTAACCACAAATGATGAAACACAAAGTTAGGAATTCCTAATTTGTACTGATTTAATAAAACAACAATTTTGGGTGATATTGCAGGATTTTTGTCTTTTTCTTATGAAAGAATCAAGTTATTTATTACTGCAAAAACCTGAATCTTAAAGTAAAAAGACCATCATTTGAAGAAAACGTCTTCAAATTTTATGTCCTGCCGGAACAATTATTATCAAGAAAGTCTTTTAATATTAAATTAATGTTAGTTTGAGAAAACATCTAAGAGAGATGATTTGTGTTTTCTTAAACTAAATTTTTCTGACCCCGTTGGCATATTTTTCTTTGCCCATTTAAAGAAAATCTGTCGATGGGGGAAGAATTTGTGACTTATGTTTAAACGGGCCGTTTTTGTTGTGGGACATAGATGTTCCTCTTACTTTCTGCTCATAAGGAAAGCTTATAAAAACCTTAGTTAGCATGAAGGAGCACAAAGGTTTCAGGTGTTTTGACTGCTTGTGTTTTGACTTTCCCAGAAACAGCAGAAAGGGTTTTAGACGGATGGGGGTGGAGACTCACGCTCGCTGCCAGACGAGTCTTGGCGGTCGGGTTCGGGTGAGGAGCAGCCGCTTTCCGGGCTCTTGGGCTGGTCGCTTTTGTGCTTTCTCTTAGGCACCGTCACCTGTTCACATTTACATTTAACAGGATTTTTTAGAAAATGATTCATGAGTCAATTTTCAGTCTTAAGTTTCCACATAACTAATTATTAAAAACAAAAAAAAGATTTGCAGCTCTAGGACTCAAATTTCTTTCAAACCAACCAAATGAAGAGTTGCCTTCATCAGTTCCTCCAGAGGAGATCACAACAAATCCTCAGATTACCACTAATTTACAGACAATTACAGAGGAGCGTTTCCATTAATTACATGACTAACGGCTGTGAGTCGGTGTTTGTAATACTTTAAATTAAAGGACTGGTTTGTTGATCTTTAAATAACAATACCATTCCAAAGAGCAAAACACTGGTTGGGTGGTAAAGAGTCTACTTTTTTATTTTTACTTCATTGATTAATTGGTTTTGACGTCAGTTTTTTGGCTCCCAAATGTTTAGGAAGTCATTGGATAATTTGTATGTAACAAAAACAGCTTTTTAGCAGACAAGTTAGCGATTTTATTACCAAAAGCTGAAGAATCAATGTGGTTGAATCTTTTCTTTTGAAGGTCAGACCAATACAAATGTATTTGTGTCTCATTTAGGACTTTGGTTTAAAAATGATGCACAACACAAACAGTGTTCGCTTCAGCCACAGACCACAGCAGCAAACGTTTCCATCACTTTGACATCAGCGTTAAAGGTTTGCACCACACAGCAGCCCGACAGGAGAATGAAACAGAGATTGCAGCAGAGGCGGGTGTAAATGAAAGACCGCTCAGAAGGCAAAGACAGAAGGAAACGGATGGAAGAACATGCAGAGATGCTGATGATGACAAAGTGAAGACGGTACAAAGGCGGCTGCGGCGAAATGCTCTTTAAAAGAGGTTTTTTTTGGTAAACCTACCTGGCACTTGCAATTTTCTCTGCGCGGCCCCTGGTTACTCAGACTAATTACACTGCCAGAACGTACCATGGGGGTGCGGTGCCGGACCTTGGTCTGGATGCAGCCGTCTTTCTCAAACTGGATCAGGTCGTTGAGAGGATCCCAGGGCCTGGTGCTGACGGGACAGAAGCATTGACATGGACCCAAACTGTTTTCAGAGTGCGTCACTGATCCTGTCATGAATTCTGACTTCTGATTTAGTCTCAATCCTACAACATTTTTACACAGTTAACTCTACACAACTCAGATCTTCCACCAGGTGGCGCCTAAACACTTGGAAATTATGTAACTTGGAGAAAAGCTTAAATAACCACTCCAATGAAAATGGTGTTTCTAACATGTTCTTGTAGCATTTTTCTGATGGGAAAAATAAGATTAAAACTGCATTTAAAATGCTTTGAAAATAGATCAGAAGATGATCAGAGTTGGGCTTTAGCAAGATGAAGTGGACCTTTTTTTTAAATCGCACAGAGAGCAAGGTTCTGTGCAGCTCTCCTCAGATCTGTGACTCTGTTTGGGTCAGTGTGTTTGCCGTGTTCTGAGCTGATGCTGCATCTTGGCACTCACTCAGCATATTTATAATGCCACTCTCCGGTGACAGGGTCCTGCTCGAACAGGGCGGGGACCCACTCCTCACATTTGGCTTTGCGCTCACGGGCAGACTTCCTCTGAGCCTCCTCCAGGATGAACTTCTCGTTTGTGGCCTCCGTCTGGTCCTTGTTGTTGATGGCTCGGGTCACCTGCTGCCACAGCCTGATCCAGAAGCACACAGTCAGGTGGAGAAAGCAGCAGAAGCAGAAAGATCTCCGCTTTGGGAGCAAACCTTTCCGACTCAAACTCGCTCTGCTCCTCCAGTGGGACGGTACATCGAATCAGTCTGCTCTGCCTCAGCTCTGATGTGGGGTTCCAGAAAGTGTCCATTGTCCCGGTCTTCTTATCGTTGATGAAGATCTCACTGTCCTGTGAGAAAATACCAAAAACCAACTGAGAAGAAGTCTAGGGCCAAAACTCTATTGGCCAAAGGCTGCTCTGCAAATCTGTGTATGTATTTATATACATATGTGATAAATTTGATTGTTTATTGAATAAAATCAAATAACACAAAATCATCATTTGAAATGTTTTACTTAAATACACAGACCTATCATAAAAAAGCAGCCTTTAAAGTAAACATTTCTTTCAAAATAATTTGGTAAATTTAGAGATATCCATTAATCAGGGATAATGCCCGAAGAGATTTCTATTAAGTAGACTCCAGAGATGGCAAGGTGTCAGCAGCGGGCATTGAAGTGAGGACAGGAAGAAAATGGAAGGCAGTGGAGGAGGCAGAGTCACGTCTGAGATAAAAGGCACTGGTGGGCACCGTGGCAACAGGCAGAGCGGGCTTGGGCTACCTCCCAAAGACTGTGGTCAGCCAGGCCCATGGCAAGGAAAGACACCGTCTACTCCAGGAAGAGGTCAGAGCAGGTGTGGAGGAAGAGCGAGCGAGCAGGTTGACGGGTCTTCGGCAGCAGGGAGCATGGTCTAGGTGGGAGAGTACACTGCAGCGCAGGATTAGCTGGGCAGACATCTTGCAGGCAGACTTCCATCGGGTCCGTTTCCTGGTACAAGCTGTCTATGATGACCTGCCAAGCCCAGCAAACCTCCATGTCTGGGGAAAGAGTGAAACACCATCCTGCCTTCTTTGCTAAGGAGTGGCTCATTAGAACATCTCCTTAGCAGCTGCCCAAGGGCTCTGGCTCATGGTCGCTACCGCTGGCGCCATGACCAGGTGCTTAAAGCACTTGCTGAGAGTTTAGCCTCAGCCATAAAAGCCAGCAAAAACCAGTGCGCTCCAAAGAAGCAGTACCCTTCATCAAAGCTGGGGAGAAACCTCAGGTGCGAAAACAATTACCGACAGGCCTCCTCCACAAAGCCTTGGACTGGCAGCTGCAGGTTGACCTAGAAAAACAGCTAAGGTTCCCTCAGCACATGGTGAGAACAAATCTCCGCCCAGACATGTTATTAATCTCTGAGACTTCAAAACATCTGATCATGCAGGAACTCACGGTGCCCTGGGAAGAGCGTATGGAGGAATCAAACGAGAGGAAACGTGCTAAGTTCCAGGAACTGGTTGAGGGGTGCAGGGAAAGAGGCTGGAAAACATTCTATGAGCCTGTAGAAGTTGGCTGTAGAGGCTTTGCGGGACGTTCCCTTTGTAAAGTCCTCTGCCGTTTAGGCATCACAGCGGCCAAAAAGAGGGCCATTCAATCTGTGTGCGAAGCCGCAGAGAAGGCCACGAGGTGGCTGTGGATGAAGAGGGCTGATCCGTGGTCTGCTGCTGGGACGCAAGTCGGGGTCTGATCAACCCCAGCTGGGTCGCCTGGGTGAGGGTGTATGATGTTGTGAGACCCGAAACACCCGATGAACTCAGGATACATCACTGAGGATGCGTCCCATTGCATCCATGAGATGTTTCATGTACAAGTAGGTTAGATTAGACTAGATTACTTTATTTATCCCACGATGGGGAAATTCAATTATCCGCGGCAGCAAGAAGGACATTCAGAAACGACAGCAAAAAGGACATCAAAAATGGCATTCAAATTAAGTAATGGATAACGCCAGACGAGATGTCAGTTGGGTAAGGGATAATGCCGGACGAGATGTCCATTATCAGAAATTAACATATAATGCGGAAGCCTGAAAAAGGGATGCTTGAATAAAATCCGTGAAATAATGGACACCTCATTTTTCCCCTTTATCCCGCTTTTCTTATGGTCACTTACAAAATAAATACAATTGTAATCAATTTTTTATTATTTATATGTGTAATTTATTCGGTTTAAATTGCTAATTCACAAAAAGCAGACTATTTGATATGTTGTTATGGTAACGGCTGAGCCGGCACTGATCTTGACTACAGTGGCCAAGAAAAGCGATATGTGCTGGTTGTCACGATGGGTTAAATAAAGCATCAGTTCAGGGAGAAAGTTCAACTCTTACTGCTCGTTTTTGTCCAGATGATGAAGCTAAAGTTTGTGTCAAAGAAGTCAAAGCAGTTATATAGAACACTTAAGCTATGTGACCAGAGCTTTTTTTAGGAGTGCGTTATCACTGTGTATTATCTCTTTTTAACACCAAACAACCGAGTATTCAGGGCTGGTTAAAAAAACACACCAGTAAAATAAAGCAGCGGCGACTGAAAAGCGTGCTCCTCAGCGCGACACGCGCGCCTCAGCGCGGCGCGTGCGTCAGAAGTTTCCTTCCACAACAAACACTGTTGCTCCGCGAACGCCTCTGCGCTCCGCGCTCGCCAAGCGGGCTCCTTGTCTCCCCTTCCTATCCGACACGCCGGCTGTGAGCTTTTCAATGCAAAATTCCGCTCAGTCCTTAGAAACCGTAAAAACGATCACATGGATTTGTGTTTCCAGTCGTTTCCCGACAAATTAAAAAAGGCTGATGTTATTCCCACATATTTGTGTGCAGCCAGCCGAGTCACTATGACTCAGAGGTAAATACACTTCTGAGCATGCGCTGTTCTCTCCGTCACGCAGCTGACCGGCTTTTCCATTTACTGATGGTGGATTTTTTCATGCTGCTTTTAACGATTGCTTTTAACTTGAAAGCTTCATCAAATTTTAGCGGCGATCACGTGCACGTTGGGTCTAATGGCACCAAAGGATTCTGGGATGCGGCCGGGCATGCGTGTTTCGTTTTGTTGAACCATGACTGAAGTGTCTAAGACCTGAAGTGAGCTCCATGTTGGTTGGCTGCTTAGAGGTGTGTTAAAAAACAAATGACTTGTGCTCGGTGTTTGATAGAGAATTCAAACCATTCACCGAGTCCGAAAGTACGTACCAGTACATGGCGGCTGCCAATTAAATCCATAAATTTGCCGCGTCACTGAATAAGCCGCAGGGCTGTAAGCGCAGGAAAAAAGTAGTAGCTTATAGTCTGGAAATTACAGTAACTGCAATTGATAGGTAATGTTTAACCTTTTCATATAGTGTCTTCTTATGTTACATCAGTGGTTCTCAAACTTTTTTCTCTTGTTCCCCCCTTTGGAGGAGGAAAAATGTTCATTCTTCCACACAGCAAAAAAATAAGCCAAATATACTAAACTTCAACACCATATCATAATATTAAACATCACTGCTGCTAGAGACTAGAAAAAAAAATAAATAAAGGATCATTTGGTTCGTAAGAACAATTACATCAAACCTATGTGCAAAAACGAGCAAATGTAATTTCTTAGTGAGAACAACATCGAACCTACAGTAGTGGAAAAAAATTGTTGTTACCCCTCAGTTAAAGAAAGAAAGTCCACAATGCTCACTGAAATGACTTGAAATGTTCAAAAGTAACAAATTAAAATTTATTGAAAATTAAGTAATCAAAATCAGCCATTACTTTTTAGTGGTTGATTAACAGAATTATTTAAAAAACAAACTAATGAAATAGGGCTGGAAAAAAATGATGTTACCCATAACTTAATATTTTGTTGCACAACCTTTTGAGGCAATCACTGCAATTAAATGGTTTCTGTATTTGTCAATGAGCCTTCTGCACCTGTCTACAGGTATTTTGGCCAACTCCTCATGAGCAAACTGCTCCAGTTGTCTCAGGCTTGACGGGTGTCTTCTCCAAATGGCATGTTTCAGCTCCTTCCACAGATGTTCAATGGGATTCAGATCTGGGCTCATAGAAGGCCACTTCAGAATAGTCCAACGCTTTTTCTCTTAGCCATTCTTGGGGGTTTCTGGCTGTGTGTTTTGGATCGTTGTCCTGTTGGAAGACCAATGACCTGCGACTCAGACTAAGCTTTCTGACACTAGGCAGCACATTTCTATCCAGAATGCTTTAATAATCTTGAAATTTCATTTTACCTTGCACAACTTCAACACCCTGTGCCATATGCAGCCCCAAAACAGAACTGAGCCTCCTCCATGTTTCACAGTAGGGACAGTATTATTTTCATAGTATGCTTCATTTTTGAGTCTACGAACATAGAGCTGATGGGCCTTACCAAAAAGCTCCAGTTTTGTCTCATATGTCCAAAGGACATTTTCCCAGAAGCTTTGTGGCTTGTCAACATGCATTTTTGCAAATTCCAGTCTGGCTTTTTTATGATTTCCTTTCAACAGCGGTGTCCTCCTTGGTCATCTCCCTTAAAGTCCACTCTGGGTCAAACAACCACGAATGGTGCGATCTGACACTGATGTACCTTGATCTAGGAGTTCACCTTTAATGTCTTTGTAGGTTGTTCTGGGCTCTTTGGATACAGTTCCAACTATCTGTCTCCTCAATTTGTCATCAATTTTCCTCTTCCGGCCACGTCCAGGGAGGTTGGCTACTGTCCCATGGGTCTTACACTTCTGAATAATATGAGCCACTGTCGACACAGGAACTTCAAGCTGCTTAGAGATGGTTATATAGCTTTACTTTTATGACGTTTGCCTATAATTTTGTTTCTATTGTCCTGGGACAATTCTCTCCTTCGTTTTCTGTTGTCCATGTTCAGTGTGGAACACACCTTTTCACCAAACAGGAACGTGACTATTTGTCTCCCTTTAAATAGGCAGACTGACTGATTATGGGTTTGAAAACAGCTTTGATGTCAATTAAAGGAGGATGATCTAGTCAGCCAAACTGTCCAAGAGACCATCACCCGTCTGAGCTCGTCTACATGCTGCCTTGATGTGTTACCCACTAGATTTCTAAAGTCTGTCCTGAACAGTGTGTTGCCACCAATTACTCAAATAGTTAACATGTCTCTTCAATCTGGAATATTTCCCGAGGCCTTAAAAACTGCAGTCATTAAACCCCTCCTGAAGAAGAGCGGTCTTGATCCCAATGTACTGAATAATTACAGACCTATCTCTAATCTGGCATTTTTAGGAAAAGTCCTTGAAAAAGTTGTCTACCAACAGCTCACAGACTCTTTCTCTTATTAAACAATTCATTTGATGTTTTCCAGTCAGGTTTTAGACCCCATCATAGCACAGAAACTGCTCTTATCAAGGTAACCAACGACATCCGCCTAAACACTTATGATGGCAAATTCTCTGTCTTAATCCTGCTAAACCTGAGCGCTGTCTTTGATACTGTTGATCATGGGATCCTTTTGCACGACTTTTACAGCAGAAATATAAATATTTATAATATCTTTTCATGAACTAGTCATCTGTACTCTAATCTGTACTCTTTTTGAAAATGGACTGAAGTATGACCTTATTTTGAAAGAGCATCCATTAGTTCCAATTTTACATATTGTTTTTCAGACTAAACACTGAGATCAGATGATGTATTTCACTAATCCTGACTGCAGTGCTGAATGAAAACCACGTGAGCAGCTCTTCTTACCCAGTGTCCTTCCAGAGTCGCCAGCACTTCCTTTCCGAGCTTTATCTTCCCGGAGATCTGATTGACACAGTCACTGCTTCCCAGAAACGGCTGAGGGAAAGAGCAGACGGGAAAAGGAGAGGAGGAAGAGGAAACAGGGACGGAAGTTGAAGGATATTAGAAGAGGTGTAAAAGCAGGGAGGAAAAATACCAGGAGAGCAACAGAAAGAGCCAGAAACGGTAAAGAAGAAGAAAAGATATTTTTACACTTCTTTTCTCATCCATATCAGAATAAAAGTCGAGGTTTCTTTGCTTCTGCTGTTTTTTTCAAAGTAAATAGATTTTTATAAAGGAAAGTGGGACACTGCTGAAGCCTGTTAATGCGCTTCAAACCGCAGTAGCTATCATGAAGTAAATATGTGTGGGTGTGTGTGTGTGTGGGGGGGTCCTCTGATGGACACAGACGAGTCTGCTTTGGACAACAGCTGCAGATTTAACATACCTGCCGCTACAGTTTGAGAAGGGAGAGAGAGGATGATGGGAATCAGGAATAATTTTGGTGGGGGCAGGAGTGGAATGGTGGTGGGGGGTGTACAGGAGATCAATAGGGTTTTTATTTCTGATGAGTTAAACAGGGTTTGTACACTTTTTTAGCAATGGTTTCCACAACTTTTCCATAACCTCTCACAGAATTTCCAAAACCAAGAATACACATTTCAGTCAGACCAATGTAGTCGGTGCTGCTAAATCAACCAAGACACATTCATTCATCCAAGTTAGTCTGCATTGCCATTAAAATTGCAGCCGCCGTATCAACGGCTGTTTCTGTTGGTGTGGAGGAAACTGCAGTAACGTATGAAAGCTTCAAGCGTCATGCATTCAATTAAAAAAACAAAACAAAAACCATGGGTGATCTTTGTTCTCATTTTTTTCGTGATCCTAGTTCTAATATTTTTAAGAACTCTTTGATTGTTGAGTCAGGACAAATAACTTTCAGAAAAACTTAATCTGTTCTATTTACTGTTCAAAAAATGTTTAGTTTTTCATGATATTTATTTTTTTATACATTTTTAACCAGCAGCTTAAAATTGATATAAATGTTTGCACAATTGTAAAGACTTAATGTTTTTCAATGCTGGTGACTATTGTGACCTAATACTGAGGACAAGAGTAATAACATTGGGTGCCTGATCACAACTCATACATTTGAGCAAATATATCTTTAAAAAAAGTAATTATCTAGGCTAAAACATATCAGTATTCACAATTCTTATAGATCCAATCCATTTGAAATGAATACTTTTTATTCATAAAATTTACTTTTTTATAAAAGACATGAGATGTTCCAACTCTCAAGAATCAGTGAACTACAAAAGCAAAGAACTATAGACTAACCTCATCTGCTCATGAAAACTATAAGATGAGCTGCAATTCAAAGATGAAAGGCCACAAAGTGTCAGTTTAATAGACATGATCTGGTTTATTTATGTGTCCGTTACCATATTACCAGTCTGTTCTTCCTTGGATGTAGTTCTATTGACCAGGATGAACTGTTTATTTCTGTCTGTGGTGATACAGAAAACGAGTTCCAGCCAGAGTTTACTTTGATGTGAAGCTCCAGAGGCAGGCAGGGACCGTCAGTAAAGTTAAAGAAAAGACCCCAGACAAGCAATACCAGTTTCTCAGTTACTCCCCATAATTACCCTCAAAAACATCACAAGTACTCATTACAGTATTGTTAAAATAAATTCCACACAAACCCCTCATCATTCCTCTTTCTTAGAGTGAACCAGCGTGTTTGAGTTATGCAAGTTTTTGACACGTCCTTATCTCCTCGCTTTAGCACTACAACTGTTGCGGTCCTAAAAATATTAAAGTTAATTCTGGAAAAAGTTACAGCAAAATCAGAAAAAAATTATAGTGAAGTTGACAAAGTTGACTACACCCCAAATGTGAGCGTCGAGCAGGTCACCCACAGACTTAGGTGCTTTCTGTCCGATATTGTTGTCAGCATTGACTCACAAACTAAAGAAATAAAAATAAATAAACAGTTCATACTGGTCAATATTTGGTACTTCTTCAAAGTTTTTTCTCTAATGTTTGTGGATAAAATCCGTAGAAGAACCAAACAGACTGGTGATATGTGTCATGAATAGAACGCTGGATGGAATCAGATGCTGAAACCCAGAGGCAGAGACAGGTAGGTGAGTGGTAAGTAAGAAGTTTAATAAAGTTCTTGTTGGTTCCTGGCGAGACTGTGGGTAACGTGGCTTGAGTTCTTGGTGCGTGGCGTGGCTGGAGATCTTGAGGAGAGCTGTGGCTTGATGTGTGTCTCAGGTGACACTCTTGGCATGAGGTGAAAACCATCATTGTTAACGAACTGGTGAGGAATGGTGAAGCTGGGTCTCCTTTAGTAGCAGGTGGCTTGATGAGTTGAGTAGTCACAGCTGAGATGAATGAGCAGCAGAGCTGGAGGGGGAGGAGTCTGACAGGCCACCATGACAATATGATGACGAACACAAACTGATTGATCGTTGACACTTTGTGGTTTTTCAACTTTGACTTGCAACTCATCTTCTAGTTTTCATGAACAGATGAGGTTAGAGCCCCGTTTGGAGTTCTTTGCTTTTGCAGTTCTTCAAAAATATTAGAACGAAGATCCCCCATTTTTTATTTTTTAATGAATGCAAAGGTACCGTCTGACCGCCTGGCTTCTGCAATATTCGGCAGCTGTCAGTGTTTCTCACCAGCCACACTTCTCTCATGCTGCTGATGTCGAAGGACTTTTAGCAAAGTCTGCATTTTGCACGTTTCTGGTGCAAAATGCGTTTCAGGGTCTTTCAGTGGCTACAGTTGATACTTCTCCTTGAAAGACCACTTATCATTAAAGCTACATTTCCTGGCATTTCAAATTAGCAAGCTGAAAGCACCAAGCGCTGAACTGACAGCAACTCAAACTGCTTGACGGCAACGTAAACTCCAATCACTGAAAGCAGGAGGTAGAATTTCTGCTACAATTTCAATTTGAGTCTCATATTAAACTTTTTTTTGTATGATATTTGCTCCCAAAAGATTACAATTTCATGACTTTTCCAAAGATTTACAGATTTTTTTTTTTACAAACTTTTCAAGGACCTACAAATTGCATTTTCAATTTTCAAAACCTTTCCACGTTTTTCATTTTCAATTTCCAAAATCTTTCCATGTTTTTCATGACTGCGCTAACTCTGGTTAAAGGAGTCTCCTCCCTTCATCTGTTTTCCAGCTGATGCAGAGAGGCTGATCCTACCTTCAGCTTGAACTCCAGCTGAGCGCTGTAGCCAGTTTTTTCACAGGCTATGGTGATCTGCCCCCCCAGCTCCAGAGTCATGGTTCCGTAAAGGATGCCTGACGGAAAACCAGGCGTTAGAAAACAGGCTTCCAGCCGAGTGAGTGCAGGGGGCTGGAAACAGCTGCACCTTTGCAGTGAGCGTAGGGCATGTTCATCACGTAGTCCTCCCCCCGGTTCAGAAAGGTCAGGCGAGCTTCTCCATCCAGTATGGCTGACAGAGAGTTCCCTAGACAGATAGACCCTCTTAGCACCTTCAGCCTGGAACATGACTCAGCACCATGTCAGAATGAGACCGAAGCCTCATCACTCCACATGTAACATAAACTGAAGAGAAGAACTCTGATGGAGCTGATCAACTGCAGAATCCAATCTGAGCTGCTTAGGTTTTGGTGTGAGGAGCTCAGAAGATCAGGATTGTACTGTCCTCTTCACAACAAACTGTTGTGAGCTAATGTTTCTCATCTGCATGCTTGAATGAATGAGGGCCCTTTCCGTGTTAGAATGGACTCTCACTCATCTAAGTGTTACTGACTGCCACATTTACGTCCCAACCGCACAATTATCACAAAAATCCACTGTCTTACTGAAGTTAGGTCAAGGATGTCGGCTAACTTTCTTGGCCTAAATGAAAGCAAATCTGGGGTAATGGTGTTTACCCCTAGCAGTTGAAGAGATCATGGTCTTGATCTCATCTCTCTTTCCCCTTTTGAACACTCTGTGGTCACAAACCTGGGTGCTAAACTTTGAAGTTTGACTTCAAAATAAACGCTGTGACCAGGTCCTGCTTTTTTCAGATGCAACGTCTGGCTAGCGTCTTTCATATCAAAAACCAATAGTGAAATTGTCACCCATGCATTCGTGTTGTCCAGACTAAATTATTGCAGCTCTTCATATGCTGAGTTACCAAAGCATTCAATGACCAGGCTGCAGCTGGTCCAAAGTGCAACATCCAGATGTATGGGACAAAGTTTTCGCATTACACAGAGCTAGAAGCTCTGGAGTTAAAGGGTTAAACCACACAAAGATGAGCCATGATGCAGCAAAAGGTGCATTTTGGAGTTACTGATCTGCAGCCCCGACTCCACGCCTGCTGTGAACAGACGCTCTGCTTCTTCTTGTTAGTGTTTGACGACTCGTGTCAGTCGACCAGCTCTTCTCTAAAGATTCTAATCTTCTCCTTCCAATGCCGACAGTGACCACAGCTGACACTGACAACACTGGAATTACCGTAGAACTTGGACTTGGCCAGGATGCTGCCGCTCAGGCAAAAGCCGTCTTTTCTGTTGCTGACATAGAAGGCTGACACAGGTGGATGATGGGACACCTGCGTAGAGGAGAAGGTCACTATGACAGCTGTGGAACCTTCCTTTGGCACACAGAAAAGCTGAGGCCCTTACCTGCTCTGCGATGTAGAAGGTCTTGCTGTTGGTGTTTTGATGGAGCCACAGGCAGCGGAAAGTCTCTCCGATGATGGGGTTGTAGGGCTTCTTCAGTCCCTGTGGGTGGAGACTTGCGTTCATGTCAGCTCGCAGTAAACAGAAAACCAGGAAATTAGGGAATGAGCTAAACTCACCTTTGGCTTCTTATAAAACCCGGAGATGTACCACTTCACCACCTTCTTCAACCGGTTGTAGGCATTCTCTTCAACCGCGGCTCTGAAAAAGATAACTTCAGTCAGACCGGTGTTCCTCAGGAGTACTGGCTCTAACCTCCAGGTGCTCTAAAAGTGTGACCCCATGCTGCAGAGTCCGCCACGAGGGACATCAGCCGATAACAAAAGCTGACAAGTGCTACCAAAACTCTGACAAGAGATGGGAAGGGGGGGGGGGGGTCCTTTGCTGAGAAAAGAGGCTTTGGAAATAATGCTTTCTTTCTTCTCTCTTGGAAAAGATATTGTCTGTGATCTCTGCCTTTCATCAGCAGCTTTCCAAAAGCAGCGAGACAAAAACACAGCAACACAACCCAACAGCAGATTCCAGAGAGCCTGGAGGAAAAGATATTCACATGAAAGAAATATTGTGGATTTACGTTGAAGCAAAAGTGTGAGGCAACAAAAACATTAGCCGCGGTTATGTGGGCAAAATATATTGATCATATCAATGGTCGGATTAGAATTCAACCGTGTACATGGGCCAAGTAAAACTTTTTCCGGTTATAACAAACGTTCACATGGTCACAGTTTTCGGTCGGAATAAATCATTTGGGCATGCACAGTAGTGTTTTATGCAGCAGCTCTGTAATATACGAGATGATCTTCTAAACGTGCTTTTATTAATGTTATGAATATCAGTGATGAAAGTCAGGCAAGGAAAAAATCCCTGAACTTTTCTTTGAGCGATATGGCGGCGCATAGAGAAATTTTTGAAAAATACATAGTCTTAGATGCATTCTGGTACATTCTGGCAGCTCGTTATTCACTTCTTAATCAAGAAACTAAGACTAATTGGAGCATCATGATTTGTCATTCAAACCCCTAGTTTGACTTAACATTAAGGACTTGCTGGTCCTAAAAAAGAATTTGGATCATTGCTCAAAGTAACACAATCCTACAATCTAAGCTTTTCCTAAAATCTGCAAAAGATACAATTGCTAAAATATAGTAACATCAAAGCCCCAAATGGCAAAAAGAACACCAGTAACTATGATATTCTATGAAAGTACCTCATTTATTTGTACATTATTTCTGCTTTAGAAATGACAGATGCACAACATTCACTTGCACTGTTTTCTCAAACTATAATTACATCAAAATATGGGATCTATTTAAACTATCTTTCTATAACATAATACATCAATTCTTTAACACCAATACTAAGTAATCTGGGAAATATCAAAACAAACATACAAACTAAATTAAACATTGTAAACATTATTTTTTAAGGGAGTCTGGGTCCAAATACTTAACATAATACATAATTAATGTCAACTATACTGAACTAAATCATGGTAATTAGGAAATACAAATAAATTAGATAGAGTAATGTATTCAAAATAAAAACTGAAACTCAAAACTAAAACTGAAATTATTTCTGAAGTTGGTTTTGAGATTATTTTACACAAAAAGTATTTGACCTACACTACCTTAAAAATATTTTTCTTCCAGCCAAGACCACTTCAAGTTGTTTTTTTATCGTCTTCTCACAACTGAGGTCGTGACCACGCTCAATAATGACGATGCCCGCCATTATTTTAACACAAATTTGATCGCAAACTCTTCAGATTTGTTTGTGAAAGTTTAGCGTGGGTCAGCCAGATTTGGTCTCTAGGGAATCTGTCACGCTGACCGCGTGGTACAGACAGAGCCAATCAGAGATGTCGACGCATCCGAAAGCAACTAAAACGTCCCGTCATTGGTCAATAGGCCGGGAAGACGAGAGATGGCCGCGACCATAGAGGAAGCGATCTGCGGAGACATATAGAAAATAAAGCTAAAATTCGCCGATTTCAGACCATTTTTTCATCCGGAAAGCGATTTGTCCGTAAAGATCAGGTCTTTATTTCCCGGAAAGTACGTTCGGTTTGATCAAAAACCCGGATTTCCGGGAATTCCCGGAAGACTTTCATCACTGGAATATTATGAAGCGCCTGTTCGCTCATCATCTTATTTTTAATCCGTGTGGTCAGTGCTTTTTTTGTGTGGAACAACTGAGCCGGAAGAATCCAGGGTTAGAAGAAGGCAACCATGCGCTAACAACACTAGCCTTGTTTGATGAACACAAAATCCATGCAGGAAATGCTGCAATCTGCATCTTGGCTAGACGTAAAAATGTGGGGAAAACATTAGCTTTATTTTGTCGCGACACGACTGGAAACACAAATCCACGTTTGAACAGTTTGGGGATGGAAGCCTAACAAAGCACCCGTAACAAGCACGTAACAAAGCACCAACCCCCTTACAGGAAACGCAAAGCTATAACTTTGGCTGCTCTCCTCACAGACACTGTTCACTTGTGCGGAGCAGTCAGTCGGTCCTGCTCTCTGGAGCGAAACACCGTTCATGCGTGACGTAAACCAGAGCAGTAGTGACACACGATTGGAACGAACTGTTTACATGCAACACGACCGGCTCAACAATCAGCATAACCCCCCTATCTCGATCGAAAAGAAATTTTGATCCGAACAAGTCTGATCGGGGCAGAGTATTCCCAACAGCGTGTTTACAAGATGCATTTTCCTTCCGATTAGTTTTGTCCATGTAAACGCAGCTACTGACGTGTTTTATGAAAAAACAATTCTGTGACCTGCTGAATTCCCACAGACCATCTGTTATCAGACTTTAAGATCAGAAAACACTAAATATGTTTCACTGAATTTGCTCAGACTAAACAACAAGAATCCATCCAACCAGCTGGCACATTAAAGTATCTTCCATCCAAAAGCTAATGTGTTTTTGGTTTGTGTCAGTAAAGGTGTTAAGTGAGTTCTCAGCAAAGCACTCACTAATCCACTGTGCACAAGTAATGAAAAGGAACAAACCGGGAATGTTTTCACCAAAACTAATAAACCGGATCCACATCCACCTCCAGGGATGGATGCACAGCTGTGGCAAAAACATTACAGGAAAAGCTGTACGTTCTGCTGGTGTATTCTGTTCTAAAGTTTTGTTTAGACATCCCCTTTCTGAGCAATTGTGAATAATCCTGAGTCAGACCATTATAGGATTTTAACCATTTTTCTAATGTTCCTTTGCATTCATGACAAAGTCTTCGATGTGTGCAGTGGGATCGCTTATGTTTTTAGCTCCCAACAGATCTATGAAGTCACTGGTTTAAGACGAGAGGTCCAAAACTCCGATGCAGCTGCGCTGAGGAAGGAAGGAAGAAAGAAACAGAATGATTTGAGAGTCTTACTCCGACAGGAAGTCTGCATGGTAGTAGTAGTCAGACAGCTTGTCCAGGAAGGACCGCGGCTCCAGGATGAAAGTGGGCAAAACCACCTTGGACAGGTCCATGCCTGGCCGGACCTGCTTCAGCAGGGTCCAGATCAGGGATTTGTTCTCCTCCGATACGGTCTCTGTCTGAGCAGCTTCGCCCGCCTGCAGGGGCAGACAGAAAACCCAACATTTAGCAGAAAACTTGTTTAAATCGTTCACTTTTTTTTGTCACATCTTCTGCTGAAATTGTGCATGTTCACGCCTGCAGCCCCCCCCCCCCCCCCACCAGAGCTGTGATCAAAGACAGTCCCTGTGAGAGCAGCAACAAAGAAAAATGCAGATCTCCCTTCATTATATGAGGAACCCTATAGCGATGCCTTTGAACGATAATTTTGTTTCTCTTTACACATAAAAATAACATCAGAAATCATATGGCACCCATTTCTCGTGATGATTGGGTTCCTCTACAGGTGGAACAAAGCAGTAAGCCGTACCTCCCCCAGCTCCTCGTGGGACTGCTCCTGGTAGAGGGTTTCCAGCAGATGCTCATTTGCATCCAAGTCGATGTAAGAGTCATCCTGACGCTCTGAAGTGTCACTGTCGCTCTCTTCCAAGCCCTCGGGGTCCGACTCCTCGTGGTCCGGCTCCCCCTCTCGGTCTGACTTGTCGGAGTAAAGGTCTGGGTCTTTCAGGTGGTCACTGTCATTGAACCTAAAAAGGCACAGAGGATGAAGAGAGTTCAAAGAGATTTCCCACTGACTCACCTCATGGTGGCAGTGTACCACAGCTCTCACTGGAAACCATGGAGGTTGTGGGCTCTGAGGAGGCTGTAGAAGTTAATGGAGTGCTCTCCGCTGGTGGATACCGCACTTATGTCCTCCTTCCCCTCACGGATCATGGTCCTCTTCAGTAGGCTGGAGCACTTCAAGGCCAGCTCTAAGGCGTCCATCCAACACCGCCCTGGAATCAAAGTGGTTAAGCATTGATCCTGTAAGGTGACAGACACCACCAAACTGAGCAAAACATGGAAGGTTAATGGAACATGTCAGGCAGGGGCTCTGCTCGACTGTTTTCAGTAACCATGGATAGAGACAGAGGAGCTCCTAAATGTACACCAAGAAGAAACAAAAAAGTCCCATTTTTTTCATAATTTTTCAAAAGCATTAAAAAAAAACCCCAAAGCATTAAAGCCTTGACTCGATCCATCTGTTTATTTGTCTCTTTATCTGCCTACAGCAGGAAACGGTCATAGTGTGTTAGCTTCACTGTGAAAGGTTCTTGAAGACGTTCTTGGCTTTCTTTACATTCTCTGTACAGACTGTCCAGGAAAGGGAGCCTGAAGAGTTGCTGTAACACATGCACACACACACTACACCACCACAGCAGATACTCCTACTGGAGGTCCAGACTTCAGCAGCCCTCCCACATTCCCATCACCTTCAGTCCTGTGGACTTTAGCAGAACACCATCACGTTCCTTTTTGGTGCACTGACTAGATCGTTTTTTGGCTCCTAAATAATCAATTATCTCCTTTGCTTTGGTGATGTGAAGGAGTAGCATCCAGTAAGTGCCTCTCCCCATCCTCATGAGCAGACTCCTCTTCTCCAGAAATGAGCCTCACCGCCGCCTTAAACTGGAGTTCTTCCTCAAAAATTAGAGTAACTGCTCTAAAGACATGTTCAGCTAAAGGAGTGATGTCTGTGGTAACCGAAGCAGGCGTCTCACCGTCAGACTCTGAGGCAGCTCTGAAGATGAGGTGGCTGCTGGGTAACGGTTGTGTGATTGAGCCCACTGCTTCCCCTTTAGGACCCTGAAGACATTACAGAGCAAAGAAAGAATCAAATACCCACCATTGAGTCCACAAATTTTTCGTTTGAGAGTTTAAACAAAATATCAGAAAATATATCTAAACTTTTTTATATATTAATCTTTAATCAAATAATGTATACAGTACAGACCAAAAGTCAAGAGAATGCCAAGGGTGTGCAAAGCAGTAATCAAAGCAAAAGGTGGCTACTATGAAGAACCTAGAATATGACATATTTTCAGTTGTTTAACACTTTTTTGTTATGTATATAATTCCACATGTGTTAATTCATAGTTTTGATGCCTTCAGTGTGAATCTACAATTTTTTTAGTCATGAAAATAAAGAAAACTCTTTTGAATGAGAAGGTGTGTGCAAACTTTTGGTCTGTACTGTATGTTAATTATTTTAATGTCTCTTTGTACTGTTAGATAACATAAGAAATAATATTAATGTGGAACTTAAAAAACAAAACAATAATATTTTTCCATTTAGCAACTATGCACAAGCTCACATTTGCATATTCATGGCAGAGAAAGCAGCAAAACATAATGGAGGCCTTCTCAAAAACACTTGTAACAACGAAGATGAACCTCCGGCTCAAGTGGACATTTAAGGAGGACTGAGTGGAACACATCTGCTGCTAAAAGGCTGCATGGATGAATCCTATTCATTCTGTGCTGCATTTTGAAGAGCTACCCTCTAAATTATCCAGTCAATGCCAACATCTGCTTCATTGTTTTCATAGAAGGGAACAAAGGATAATATTAAATGGACACTATCTGTTTGAATTATTTAGTTCCTTTTTTCACATTTAGCTGTGTGCAGAAACAACTGTTCTGCTTATCTTAACCAATGACATTCGATGGACTTTTTCCATGGAACAGCAGCCATGTATGAAAGAAGATCTCCTCCATAGCATTCTAAACAAAGTAAATGAACAGCTTTGCAAAAGAGAGGAAGTCATGCAATCAAACTTAATCTGGTTTTAAAATGGAGCTAAAATGAATTTCACTTTAGGAAAGCAGAGTTTGATCTGTAATGTTCAGCATAGGAACATTTAAACTCCAAGAGATTCAGTAGAAAGTAAAAAATAATCCAGCAAATCATTTTTTTTTATTTTTAATGTTTCTTTTGTATAACCAACAATCAAAAACAATTCTGTTATACTTCTTTGAGAAGCTCTTCTCTCCTCCACTGGTTACCTGTTATAATGTCACCTGTTTGAACTGGTTTTCCATATAAAAGACACCTGTCCACACCCTTAAACAGTCAGACTGAAACATCTCCACCATGACCAAATAGCTCTCAAAGGACACCAGGGACAAGATTGTCCCCCCTGAACCAGACTGGGATGAACCAGTATGCCATTAGAAAGCAGCTTGATGAGATGAGATAAACTGTTGGGGAATCAATTAGAAAATGAAAGATCCCAAAAAAAAAAGTACGATCATTACAGACAATCTTTCTCCGCCTGGAGTTCCATGAAAGATCTCACATAGTGGGTTCAAATGACCAGAACTACACAGAAGAACTGGTTCGTGACCTGAAGACAGCTGGGACCACAGTAACAAAGGTTACTATAGTGACACATGACATAATCATGGAATCTAATCCTGCAGTTCTCCAAGGGTTCCCATGTTTAAGCCAGGACATGTCTAACCCAGAACATTAAAAGTCTGGTTTCCAGTAACAGCTACAAAACATCAAAGCTCTTGTTAAGATATGCATGGAGGAATAGACCAAAATAGCAGCTACAATGCAGACCTGCTGAAAACCGACAGGAAACCTTTGACCTCTGGCAATGAAACTTGGGTTACATTACAAACCATTAAAGTAAACTTTTGTTATCGACCAAACACAGGTTTTTGCTCTTTTGTAAGACCTCGTTCAGTTTTTCCTTTCTGTGAATCATTTCAATCCTCACTGGTTTAGGTCTGCGTAATTTCTCAGATTCTTTTAAATACTTTAAACTGTTTTCACCAAAAGAATGTTAGAATGTACTGTAACGTTAAAAACCATATCCAGGTGTTTTTGTATATATATTTAGCTGAAATCAGGAAAAAATCATTTTAGACAGAAAGATAGCAAAGAAGCAAATCATTAGACAAATAAACTTTATCATTCAAACATATTTCTAACATTCATATTCTGTTTGAATCAAAATCTTTTGTCGCTCAGCAAAAGTAAGGTGGTTTCATAAAACACATTTTTTTCTTAGTAAATTCTTTTTTTATTTTTTTTTGTTCATTCTTTTAAAAGACTACATGTCAACACCCCCTTTCTAGTGGTCAAAGTGGCTCGTTCTGACCTTCACGGCCCAGATGGATTGCTCCAGTGGGTGGAAGAGCTTAAAGCAGAAGCCGTCCTTCTTGGAGGGCCGCTCGATCAGCTCGCAGGCGTTCAGCAGCACCGTCCCCACCCACTGACCGTTTTTGTGGGTTTTATAGATGAGAAGGACACCGGGTTTCAGCACGCACCACAACTTGGTCCAGGACTTCAGAGTGCCCCGGATCTGCAGACAGAGCTCAAGTGCTTAACAAAGGAGCTTCATCCAAAGACCATGGTTTGGTGAAGTGTGATGGACCCAGCGGACCTACCCACCTTCAGCCAGTCGGCCATGACGATGACAGACGGATCTGTGATGGTGCTCAGAAGCTCTTTGGTGGCTCTCTTTTTTTCTTCCCTGTAGTTCTTCTTTTGCACCTGCACGCAGCACAAGGTGGTGGTGGTTGGGGGGTCATGCAAAAGATCTGATGATCTGATCAAACTCCAGAATCACTGCAACGCCTTTTGAGGCCTGGTTAGCATTTATAAAAATACTTGACGTAAAATCATCAACAGGCTACAGTGATCCACGAAAGTGACAGCACAAGTATTTTTAACGTCTCATTGATCCTGACTGCGGTTTAGCATCCGGATAGAAATGAGCTAAGCGGCTTTAAGCTCAGTTACCTTGAGGGACTCCTTTTTGGTGAGCTTTCCTCCAGATCCCGGCACATCCTTGTCTGAGCCATTGTACAGCTTTGTTTCAGACTTCCAGCCGAGAAAAAAGAAGAGTTCAAAGTTGGACTCCGCTCACCTTTGATAACATCAGTCTTTGACACCTGAAACATTTCTACAATCTCTTAATCTGATTATATTCACTTGAATAAAGCTGCTTGTTCCTCTGCAGAGAAGGTCTCTGCCAGAGCCTTGTTCTCTCCAATATCATCACTGTTACAATTTTCTGGCTCAAAAACTTTTCATTTTTGAAAAGATGCGGACCACCGATGTTTCAGGTAAACCCTTAAGGATTAAAAACGTCTGTGCTGCGATTCGGGGGAGCTGAACGCCTACATTTGACACTTCAGAGACACTAGATGTGGACTTTGACACATCAACCTTGAGTGCACTGAATAAGAGAGAGGGTGGAGAAATCCAACCTTGCTCTTGGAGATGGAATTTGAGTCTTCCTTCAAAGGCAGAGGCAAGAGGTCCTCCTTCCCTCTCTCGAAACCTGCAAACACAGAACCCCCCTGTGAGTATGTGGCACTGCTGAGGTCATCATGAACATGAGAACTGGTGAGCTTCAGATGATGAGTCACACCGTGTGGCAAATAGTCTGTAAAAAATAACAATATTCAAGTACTAATTTTTGATTTATATTTACTTCTTTCATAAGTGACCATGGTATAAGCAGGAAAATTTATGACGAGGTGTCTATTATCAGAAATGAATGGGTTTTGCAGAAGCAACCGAACGGTTCCGCAAAACCTCTATCACATTCTCGTTACACACTGTGCATAGGGACATGCGGTAGTATTGTGAAGAGACCTGAAAAACTGCATATACAGCTTAATACCATATTCACAGTACAGTATAAGGAATGAACGAAGGTTCCAGTCTCTTCCCTGAGCACACTGCTTCTCCAAACACTCCTGTCTGCTGGTGCCTCAGCAACAAATCCACTACTGAGATCTTCACGCTGCTAAAATGTTGGTGGTTTCAGAGGAATTGGAAGAGATAAAAAAGAACAGCAGCTCAGCCATGAAGATATCTGATCATTGACTATATCTGAGAAGTGGACTGAGTGACCCCTCCCCCCTAGCATTCCAAATGGGAAGTACCTCCTGGTTCCAAGAAGCCAAAATCCCATAGACTTCTTTACAGAAAATAAACAGCTGTTACTCAGTCATTCTATTGGTCAGACGATGATTCACGTTGATCGTGTTGATGTTGAAGATTTACGGTATGTCAAAAAGCCCGTGTTATTTAGGTGTCACTGCGACATTATTAACATTGACATCGAAGGATTAACTACGGTGGCCCTGATGTTCAAATCAAATGAAAAATAAATCCCTTAATGCATCATAAAGATCACAACAATTATGTTGCAGGAAACTAAAGTAATAGGTAACACTTTAGATTAAAATTCCTTAACAAGCTTTGTTAATGCATTAACAAGCATTATAATTTTTAGGGTGTTAGTAAGACATTTATACAGTAAGTTTAATAAGGTTTATTAAATTACTTAGTTAACACATTTACAAGCATTATTATTAGGATGTTTATAAGATGCCAATGATACATTTATTGGGTTTATAGATACCTAACAAATGTGTCAGTGTTAATAAACTTAATAAGATTTATTAACAACCTTTGTTAACAAATTAAGAAGTATTACTATTTTTTGGGGTTCTAGTAAGACATTTATAAGCATTATAGATGCCCCACACAAGCCTAAGTGTTAATAAGCTTAATATGTTTTATTAACTAACTCAACAAATTAATAGGCATTATGTGTAAGGTGTCTTGCAAATACCTGAAAGTGTTAATAGGATTCTTTAACATCTAAAGTTAGACCATTGAAGACAAAAGTCCATATTACTAAACTGCTTATAAGCTTAACAAATGTATTAATTAACTTTGTAAACAGTTTATTAAATGTTTTGCAGTACCTCATCTAAAGTGTAAAATGCTCCTCAACGGAGCTTGGGTGACTGGATTGGTATAAATCGGAAGGTTATCGTGTGTGGATGTGTGCGTGTGTGTGGGGGGTGTCATGGATGTAAGTTTGGTGTTCACAGGTTTGACTGGTCTGCTCAGATTCTGAACTCGATCTCCACAGAATCAGAGAAATGACTCCAAACAAGACCGTCAGGTCCTACATCAAAGTCCGAGCTCCAGCAGAAGCTGCAATTAAAACCAGACACTCTGGGGATTATGAATGTGATGCTACATTAAAGGTAAAGGCTGAGCACAGAGATCAGGGAACCTGTTCTAGTTAAGACTACTCACTGTTCTACAAGAAATCCCTCAGAACAACCAAAAAAGAAAAAAAACTAAAAAGAAATCCTAAAAGGTTTCTCACATGAACACAAACAACAAAGTAACACAAAATAACACACACGGAGCAGAAAAACAGGATTGTAGAGCAAATAAAACACAAAAAAAATAGTTTTATCCACAGGAATTTGTAAATTTAGGAGCAGAATATAATGAGGTCTACTTTACAAATTAAAAATCTTGCTCAGTAACTAAACAAGAAATGGGTGAGGGTGTGAGTGGGCGGGTGTGTGTGTGTGTGGGGGGCACCTTCGTGTGTCTTTCATGTTTTCATCTTTGAAATGCAAACCAGGCTTTAGAACACAGAGGAAGGAACACCCGGTTTCCAAGCACAGCAACACAAGCTCAGGCCATTTCACAATAAAAGACTTTCCATTTTGTGATGATCCGTGAAAAATACATGATAATCATATCACATCTGATCTTTCAGAAAATACTTTGATAACTGGGTTTCTCTGATATCAACGTTAAGAACAAAACACTAAATTTTATTAAAAAAACAATAGATTTAAACAAAAACCAAAATATTTGAATTTTAAGCATGATTGAGTGAGTGTTTTATTTCTGCAGCAAACACTTTAAAAAAATTCAAAGTTAATCATACTAAGTTTTAGGTTTTTATTTTAGAAAAAAACAAACACATAAATAAAAGCAATTTTGGTTGGTCGGAATTTTCTGACTTGCTCTTGTAAATGTCCTAAAGATTTTAAATCGTATGAGAAATAAAAATGTGAAACTTAACGTTTACACCCAATAATCAACAGGTGGGTTTCTTTATTTTTAGTGTAGCTTCTTATTCTCAACAACCCCTGAGATTTCTTCGTCACACCGAGGTTTCCTTGTATACCTCCTGAGGTTTCTCGGTTTTTTTCCGAATCCGTTTTTTTTTTTTTAGGAGTTTTTCCGTACTGCGAAGAAGGGTCAAAGGGCAGGGAAGCCAGTTTAGTTTAGTCTGTTTAGTTAAAGTTTAGTATTATCCTATTAAATTCTATGCATTTATGATCCTTTTTTGATTGTATGTTCACTTTACAATTACCGGTGCGAAGCCCATTGAGACGACTGCTATTGTGAATTTGGGCTACACAAATAAAATTGAATTGAATTCAACACAGCAAATGCAAATGCCTCCTAGAAACTGGAATGAGTGACGCCTGCAGGATGACAGCTGTTATGTGAGCGGACACTCGTATGCACCGCCTGCAGGTGCTGTGTTCGAGCTGTCTCTGGACGGTCAAGTTCTATTTGGTTCAGTTCACTCAACTGATTAAAAAGGAAAAAAATATATATATCGGTAACCAAAATCATCTGATTTATTGTAGAAAATAGAAACTCCACAAAAATCAAGAATAAATAGATTTTTTAAATTGCATTTTAGTCCCATTTTGCCCATAAAATAGAGCTAAATTACAGTAACTTTACTTTAACAGTGTCAGTCAAGAGATCAGAATGAAAAATCTTGGTGTGTACTCTCTCTATTGAGCATGCTCCTGAGGATATGTGAAGAGAATGGACTTCCTGGAAGATGGAAAAGACCGTGAAGCAGAGCCAGACCGTGAAGGAATAAGTGTGAATGATGGGGAAGTGAATCCAACAGCCAATCACGCAACAGCTGCTCAGATGCATGTAACTATAGTAGGGTTATGTCATCCAAAGTAAAGAAGAAGGTTTTCACTTTCTGTCTAATTACTGAGATCCAACCGGACGATTCCCTTCTGAGATCTCAGTGGCTGTGGGAGATTTAATGAGCCAGAGTCAGTAAATATTTGATGGATTCTGTCTGTAAAGCACAGGCCGTGTCAGCTGGGGGGTGGAAGAAGCCACTGCAGATGTTGATTTCTACACAGAAGCCGGTCAGACGAGGCCCATGCTTTCTTTTTGTTTTAGTAAAAAAGCTGTCTGCCAGCATTGGCTAATGGCTGCATTTTTCATTGAACAGCTTTATGGGCCCCATTTCCTGCTTTAGCACTGAGTAATGTTTTGTAGAAGCTTCCTCTAAAACATGTTTTGTAGCTAGCTGATGTTTTTGTTAAGAACAACTGCACACCTCTCTATCTTGGCCTGAATTTCTTGATATCTGAAGCTAAAATGAGCATTTCTGCTTCACTGCTGTGAGACAGGTCCTTCAGTGTTCTTACGTAAATGTTATGGTGACATGACAGGAACCTTTGAAATCACTCAAGGATCCATCCGAGGGTCTTTGTTAGACAGCATACTGTCGCCGTTAAAACTAAAGCTAAAGCTTCTTTCTACAGGTTGTCTTTTCCTAGCTGGAAAATGCAGGTACAGTGGACACCTGGAGAAATCAGACAAATGAATTCATGTTTGTCCGACTGTGTGCCATAGAGAGTTAACAAACCAGGTGGCTTTACTTTTAATTGTGTTTGTGATATTTTTGGAGATAAATCTGTCAAGAACTGGGCCTGAGGACACACTGCTGGTTCTGCCCATTTTCTCTCGAATCAGTGATTGTTTCAGTGTCGATGTGAGGTTAACAACACACAGTCCTGCTTTCCTAAGGACTAATAAAAGTTGTGTTTGTGTGTCACACTGCAGACTGACCCATGATGATCTGAAAGGATCAGAAACGGGATAAGTCTTATGCTGAAAGCAGCAAAAGTGCAAAGAAAACAGAAAAACACATTCCAGTGTTGTCACAAAATAAAATGTAATAGCATCATATTATGTCTGTATTTCTATATAAAATTGATAAAGTGAAGATGTTCGTGTTCACCGAAGCTGCACGAATGAGATGATATTTGTACAAACCAACAACTCACCCCGGCCTTTTCAAGGTTCAGGAGGTGAAAGAGACTCACACAAGCTCACGCTCCACATCATGATGCAGGATTTTGTGGGAAATATGGGGCTGCCATGGCAACAGGAGAGCCAAGAACTGCAAACATCATGAAGGAAAAAGCTCAGCCTGATGTAGGAGGAGCTGTTGTGAAGATGAAGGAAACGGTGAAATGACACCACGCTCTTCTTCATAGCTTTAATCAGCAGAGTAATGAAAAAGCTGGGAGTTGGTCTGATGACGCTGCTCAAGAGCAGGTCCAATCGGGTTTGTGTATCTGACACTTGTCTGGCTGTAACACCATGTCATGCTGACCTCGCTCATTTCATTAGGAACCACAAGACCGCAGCTTCAGCCTCTCTAATCGCCTCAGCAAAGGCTCCAGTGTCGCTTCAGGAAAATATTCTGCCTTGTGCTCGCTCCGTGGGACACATCTTCATTTCATACTCAAAACTAAAAAGTTGAGATTTATTAGGAGAAAGCATCTCATCTGTGTCTCGAGGTTTCCTTCTGCTTCTGAGCACAGTTCTATCTGTGATATTTCTGTAGGATGAAGAAAATGTTCCGTCAGGATCAACACCTTCAACATTTAGAGTCCCACACCAGCACAAACTGCAGGAGTATTCCCATGACTCCTATTACTATCACTCTAACTTTCAGAATAAAACACAGCAAGCAGAAGTTGCTGTACATTCCCTTCACTAAAGAGATAAAACAAAGCAAACCATAAACTAACGGGTTCTGTGACTACTGTGGTGTGCTGTCACTGTTTCAGCTCCTCAGGTTTGACACATATATTTATATACTGGTATTTTTCAAATCTCCTGTTGGAGCAGCACAGAAAAAATATCAAAAGTATACCATCAATTCATTTGAACACTACTGTTCCTCACTGTTGGTGGAGGTTTGAATCTTATCTGTGATGGACATCAATCATGTTTGCACTTTGAAGCACACAAACTCCTTGATGCAGGTTTGTGTCAGACTTCTCAGAATTCACAAGATGACCTGAGTATGAGAAATCAAAGCTACCCTGAAGAATGTCAGTCAAATCTTGATTTATACCTAAAAGCTCCTTTAAATCATAACTTTTAATGCACAGGGAAACAAAATGGAGGCAGAGAGGAGAAGCCTGCAGACCACGCACACATTTTAAGATCCAATCCAATGAAAACTGTGTTTTTGGTGTTTTTAACATGATCTTGTAGCATTGTTCTGATTATTGAGCACAAATATAAAGAAAATAAAGCTTGAAATTGCATTTCTGAGTATTTCTTTATTCAAATTGTTGTGAATCAGGAGCAGATGACAAAATACAGTTTAAAAAAGTCTGTAGTTGTGACGTAGAAAATTCGCTGGATGGCCATAAGCCAAGATTGAAAGAAGAATTTTAGATCAAATGTAGAATTTTTTAACAAGTAAAGTCAGTCCAAAGAACCAGAAGACCTTTTCCATAATTACATTGTTCATGTTGGGAGTAAAACTGCATTAAATAACACATAAAAACGGGTGACTGTTTGGAACAAAAAGGAAGAGGACGGAGGCACACCTGATGCTGAGCTAAAGCTCTGGGGATTGAACTTTGTTTAGTGCCCCCCACACACACCGGGTTAATAAAAGTTAAAAATAGTCATGACCAGAGGTGGAGCAGGGGACCGGCTCAGCAGAGGAGCAGATGCAGGTACGTGACCTTTCAGAAGATCAGCAGTCCACAAATGAGCATTGCGCTGATTTAATCCCTAATGTTCTGCACATTCAGAGCACTTAGAAAATGGCAGAAATCCTTCTGCATCACTGAGGCAGAGGGAATATGCAAAAGCTGCAGGTTCAGGTGCTGAACAGAGTGACAGCTGGTCCACTCTTCCCCCAACAGCAGGTTCTGATGGACCATTAAACTTTCTTCACCTTATAAAACACGTTGTGCTGGAGACGAAGCTGAAGTTGTGCAACATTTCCCACCTTTCCAATTACACAGACTATGCGACGCCCAGCCAGGTTCTCCAGGTTTTTATCCAGATCTGTGAAGCAACAAGCAGCTGTGGTCCTGAGCAAAGGACAAGTCTGTTTGATGCCGCTTTCAAAATAACCCATTCACACTGCCATGGTCACATGATTCTGCTTTAAACATCTCTGTGTTGACATGAACATTTTCTTTAATAATCTGCAGTACCAAATTCAAGCTCTGAGATCTAAAAATCTGCTAAAACTTTCCCTCCGAGTCCTTGTGAGGAAGCAGCTGAGTGTGAGACCTGCAGCAGGAACTACCACACATCCGGAAGTCCCAGAGGGAAGAGGAGGAGGGCGCTAACTACACCTCACTGATCCGTACCTGTGTGGTTGAAGGCTGCTCTGCACCCACCTGGCAGGGAGATGGGCGACAGCTCGTTATAGCCCCCGAAGGAGGCATTGCGGATGAGCTTGCGTCCATCCGGATGCGGAGGTCGAACCGACGCCGTCCCGCCGCACGTGGAGAAGCGGCGACGGCATAGCAGGCCCTCCTCCCTCATCATCGCTGGGCCGCTGGGAGCTCCCTCGGTGGGTGAGGAGGAGGGGGGTGGGGGGCAGCGGGGAAAACTGGATGTAGTCAGGAGTCAGTCGGATCCAGCTCGCTTAGCTGGAGCGCCAGTGACAACAACAAGAATACAGACATGGAGCTTAAAGCGAAGCAGCAGTGTTTCCCCGCATTCGACCAAGGACTCCCTCCCTCCTCAAACGCTCTCCGCTCTGTGACAGAGAGAGAGCTTGCAAGTACTTCATAGCCAATAAGCGGAGCCATGCCTCCTCCCCTCCTCTGCATGGGAGGGGAGCTGGGTCTAGCTTGGAGAGAAGCCCTTCTGTTTTCACTTCACATCTCACTCTGAAGCCCGTGGTTTCACTGCTTCCCAGCTGCCATTGCGAACGTGGCATTTCTATCATGCATTTTGTTTGAATCGTTTTGTTTGGATCTAATGAGGGCCGTGGACAGATAAAACCTTAAAGATCATCCTCATGTCAGATTACTCATTAGGAGTCTTTGGCAGTGAAAGCTGTTAAAGGCAACTATCAAAACTCCTGAATCGATCTGACCCTTGAACCAGGAGTCACTTTTATATCTGCAAACAAACAAACCAGATCACTAAATCCCCAAAGCTTTCCTCTTTGAAATTTAACATTTAAAGGGTCTATATCATGCTTTTCTTAAGCCTTTCAGAGTGAACTATATCAGAATCAAAATCAGAATTACTCTATTGATTCCACATGTGGGAAATTTGTGTGTTACCATAGCAGCTTGTTATCATAAAAGTAAAATAGAATACAATAAAAACAAGTACAGTAGATGTAAACAAATAAGGTGGTATAATAATTTAATTGAGCAATATATGATCATATATTACCTTTGACACACTAAAGAATAGGGCTGGGTTGATAAAATCGATAGATTTAAATATCTGAATCAATCCAAGCTTAATAAATTAATAATTGTTCCAGTGACCTAACACATAACAGCAGCAAAGCCAAAGTCTGCTAGCTTGATGCTAATGTATATGGAATTTCCCATAGGACGGCTAATGCTAACTCTTGTTTGACCTAAACATTGTTGCTGATTAAATGAACAGCTTATATACTCACAGGCAGGAAATTTCCAAACTCTTTAAAGGAAACACTTTTTTTTTTTAAAGTAAGCATTTGTGTTCGGATCTTCTGGAATAAAGTCAAGTGTAATGCTTTGCTATAGCCACCTAGTGACCAAACTGAAACGCCCTCCAGGACAGGCAGAATTGTAAAATCGTAAATCGAATAGATTCTGGAAATTATTGTTGATACCCAGCCCTAGTAAAGAACTATTTGTTTCATGAAATATTAGTTATTTTTGCAGCTCATTTTCCTACCAGTAAGTAAGACGACTCGATAATGACGTCATCCTAGAGTCGGCCTCGGCAGCGTGACAGTTTCACCCACGAAAACAAACAACATCCGAACTTTTGCAAAGATGAATGTGCTTTTTTTAAATTTCTGATTACAATCTTTTTTCTTCTTTTTTCTGTTTACTTTCTTAAACAAAAATTACAATTTACAGAAAATATTTAACAAAAAGAGAGAGAGGTGTGTATACAAATACACACCTTAGCTATCAGAAGATGCATAACCCCTATTGCAATAGTAAAATCTGTCCAACACAAAAGGCATTCAGCTCTTATCTGTTTGCTCAGTTGTTGGACAGGACAAGTTTAAAAAAAAAAAAGTTTTTTGGACAGGCAGTACAGAATCAGAACACGACATTCCCCTGTTCCCTTATAAACATCAGACTTCTTATGTCTTAGTTGGAGTCTCAGGAAAACAGCTGCAGCAGACGACACACTATTTTTAGTAAAGATTATTAAAATTTGAAGCCAATAGTCAATACCTCCAGAAATGCACACATAAAATATTTCTGTATGAAGAATATCATCTATTGTTCCTGCAGCAGCAAACACAAAAACACACAACAGCAGCACTGTTGAAGACAGAAGTACTCATGTTTTTACGGCCCTGAAAAAAACATCTTTATCAGATTCTAATCTGAAAAATAATGTGAGAAACGGGAGGGGTAAAAATGCCATTTTCTTGTGCCATTTCTCTGTGTCGATAGTAGCTGAGCATTTTAGGCGACATAAAGGGCCGACATAAAGGGCCGGCTGGATGGACTCTGTACCATGATTCTCTGGAAACCTAAAGAAAAGTGTTTTCTGTGATCCAACAAGAATCTCCTCAATCTGACAGAAGACTGCCTTTTTTTTAGAGAAACGATGCGGTGAAACTCTGTCCTTTCACAGACTGGAAGAATCCTATGCTACCCACTGCAGCAAAGCATGGTGAGCAGATGCTAAGGGCCAGAAGAAGGCGTGCACCGACGCACATGAAGGACACTGGAAGAAAGAACTGAATGTAAGCAGCAATGAGCTGACTTAGCCTTGACTTTATCCAATCGTCTGTAATTCATCATTCTTCTGCAGCTTATCTGCTGACAGCTTGATGGAAGGTACTTCAGGATTTTATGCATGTACTTTACTGCATCTGCAAAGCATGAGGCTCATCCCAGCAGAATGCCAAAAGTTTTGTTGCAGAGCTAACTCTACTATTGATTAACCTGCATCTCCGCCGCTCTGACTACTGCGGGCGTCAATTAAGGACATTAATTAGCTGTTCCTCACACTCATCTCCCAAATCTCATTCAAAAGGGCCCATTTCTGTTGCACCAATGTCCTTTTAAAGAGAACTCATGCATTTTCTAAAGATAGTTATGATCTGGGTCATTCGTCAAGTTATTTCCTGTCAGATGAGGGCTGGCGCTGAACTTTTGCTCTTTTGTAAAGACTCTCTGCTCCTCCGTCGTCACTGGGTATGAAAGTGGGAAATTGTCTTTTTAAAAAGCACAATAAGCAAGAAAATCTGCTCAGATCTTAGATTATCATCAAACTGTTGGGAGTTTGAAGACTTTCTTAGACTTCATTGTGCTGACGGTAACATCTGTGCTTTCTCCATCAGTCATCCTTCTCACTGACTAAAAACTAAATTTCTTCTCATTCTGACAGAATTGACATGCAATGGATGATCCTGAGACTTCAATGTAAAGAAGCAGACACCGACTACATTTACAGCCACAATTATATCATTATATTGATCTATAGTTCTGATAAAAACACATTAACGCAAGGATTCAATCATTTCATGCCGGTTAAGGTGGTATTCCTGTCAGAGAGAGTACAGGACATGTTGATTTCAACCTAAATCGTCCAGCATGTGAAAAAACTCTTTACTATGACCAGCATGAGAAGAAGCACAAAACTGCTCTCTGTGACAGACATTAAGCTCCAAAATAAAAAGGACGTAAACTCGATCTCAATGTTGATATATATATTAATACCTGATCAGTTTAAAGGCTGTGACCCTCAGCCACTACATACATTTTGCACGGATGAAAATTGGTCATAAGTTAATATGCGTGGGAAAAGTGAGATCTTTAAAAAGATGGGTCTTCACGTGAGATTTTCACAGATGTATCACAAATGAAATGCGTTAAAACCATGGAAGAAGTACCATAAACAACGCACCTAAATCAACGATAAAAGCCAAATCTGCCATATGCGTGATGTAAAAGTTATGCATCGGTGGTACATGCGTGAAAAGTCTGTTAGAGACATATGTGGAGCGGTCGTGGAAAACCACTAATTTGCGTATGCATCTCAGAAAAATCACGCACAATTGCATAAGATTTACATAACAATTGTGTAAAAACTACGTAAAATACGCAAAAAAATGCATAATTCTCAGCCAACCGGAAATTGAACAGCTCAAAACCGAATTCACGTATGTACACGAGGTGGCCGTGGTGCAGCAGTAGGGCGGTCGATCTCTGATTGGAAGATTGCAAGTTCGATTCCCGCCTTGCCTGCCTATGTTGTCAAAGTATCTTTGGGCAAGACATTGAACCCCACCTCGACTCTGATGGAAGGTTGGCACCAGCGGAGCCGCCAAAAGTGTGTGAATGGGACTGAGACTGTAAAGCGCTTTGTGCCATCGAGGAAGGTAGAAAAGTGCTTTACAAGTATAAGTATGAAAGCAGGGCCCTTACTTTTAGAATTGTTAAACATATTTGCTTAAACCCTGCGCAAAAAGTATTAATTTTAAGTGTAATAAAGTATACTTAGGCTACACTCAAAAGTAGGCCTGCACAATATACCGCAAATTTATCGTTATCGCGACATCAAGCTGTGCAATGCATACCGCAAAAGACAGCAAAAATCGCAATAAATGATTACCTTAAATGTGCTAAAACAAACTCATGGCAGCTTGAAATATTGAACAAATGAAATAAATCCCTTTATGCATTTAACCAATCAGAAGGACCCGTTTACGTTGTTGATCAATCAGATGAGCCCTTTTATGTTTGATGTTTGCCTCCTACGTCGACAAGGGTCATTTGGAGTATAATTTTTAAACTGTTGCAGTGAAATGGAAATGATGTTTTTGTTGTTTTTTGCTATTTGTTTATATACCGCAATTTATATCGTTATCGCAATATTAATTACCAATATCGCAAATTGCGAGTTTTCCTCATATTGTGCAGCCCTACTCAAAAGTGAGACAGTGTACTTAAAGCTTACTTTATATTGTAAGCATAAAATGTTTCCATTTAGCCTAAAGTAGTATACGTTAGTATACTTCCTATACTATATGTACAGGCTCTAGTAGACTATACTTGTACTCAAGTATACTTTATAAAATTAACTTCAACTGTAGTACATTTTGCTGAAGGAACATGTCAATAAAAAACAGTGTGCATTAAATCTGTGACATCATCATGACATTATCCACCAGATTATATTTAGAAACCTGTCATCTGGACCCTTTCTGCAGTTGCAACACAAAGTACTGCTTCAGTGGAGCTTCGTGGCGACAAAGGTAGAAGAAGCATTTTTGTTAAACATTATTGAATGCATTTTTTTTAAGTTCATTTGCTGCAGCAGTGGTTCATTCCTCAAACTCTGACATGCTAGCTGAAATTCTGTTCCTCCAAGTAGTGGATTTAAGTCAAACTGGAAAGAGTTTCCATAACTGGGAGATAGCGTGAATAATTTTGAGGCCTCAGAATTGTTGGGAAAAACTGTCACCAGTCTGGATGATTTCCTGCACACAGACTCATTCCCACCAAAACACAGCTTTTTGTAAATGAATCATTTTAGAGTTCTGCTGGTTTTTTCAGAAGCTTCAGAATTTGTTGATATACTGGTATAGATGTTTCTCCACGGCTAGAACATGACAGCAGGTCACATGAAAGCAAACGTTGTCTTACATAAAAGCTGCAGGAAAGCATGTAAGCCTGTGATTAGCTTTAAAACAAAGAGGCTTTTTTCAACAGAAGCTTATGGGCGTCTCCTGCTGTAAACCTTCATGAAAAAAACCTCAGGGTCGTTTTCATTCCAAATCTAAAGTTTCCTTCTGTCCTCAAGAGAGCAAATCACACACACAGACACAAAAAAAAAAGAGACAAAACACAAATTTGCAAAAACAAGCTACCAAGTGACGAGATACTTCTAGATCCTGGTACCTTGCTTTCCAAAAGGAAAATGCTTCCAGAGAAGAGTCCAAACATTAAACACAGACTTTGGTTTAACCTCCAGTATCATGTCAGGATTATCTTTGGTTCACAGCGAAATCTAGTCAAGTCTTTCCAACTGCCGGACGTCCGGGAAGGTTCAATGAAGTTCTTCATCATCTGCCTCTGTTAGGGTCTGCTCCGGGTCTCTTTACTCTCTGGTTGGTATCAGACAGTCACTATTATCGCTCAGGAGACGGGACACCGACTGTCAGCCACTGGCAATGGATAAGACCAACCGGCTGCCGTGAGCTCCGTCTAGCAAGGAATAATCCCTGCAGCTCATGCTAAATCCACGCTGACCTCACCTGTGGTGCGCTTTCCTTTTTTCACTTTCTCTTCTCAGGAATGCCCTCATCCTCTGCAGGACAAAGACTCCAGCTTCTTGGCTTTTGCTCTGTTCTCAACTGCTATAAAAACGTCAGGAACCTGTACCCAATGATTAACATATTCCGTATGTAAACAGAGAAGATCCTTAAACCCATCAGCAATATAGAAATAAAATGTCAGCGGCCTCGTCTCCAGTGTCCTCACAATCACCAGCAGATCCCAGTGGAGCTGTAATCTGATTATTTCCAACCTTTCTAACAGTGTTTACATTCACACAGTCACAGCTCACTTCAGCCGTAAACAACAGGCAGGCAAAAACAAATACAGGGTATCGTATTTATCATATTTATGTTGCGTTTTTTCTCCCCCATAGTTCATAGCTATACTCAGAAGCGACATCTTTGAGATTTTTTTAAAACAAAAAATAGGCGAATATGTTTGTTATTTTCCCAATAACAACCAGTACCCTTTAGTGTGGTTCTCTGACCGGAGTCACTGAGTGTGACAAGGCTGGGGGGGGGTTAAGTTTGGCCATGAGAATTTTTTTCGGGGTGGAACATAAATCGCACTTTCAGATCGCATATCTGCGGGTCTTACATCACTTCCTAACCGTGACATTTGAAGATGTAATTATTGTTGTCAATGGCGGTTTTAACTTCTTAAAAGAATAGCAATGCCGCCCGGACGTTGGCCCACTTCGGACATGCAATCAGTTTGGATTGGATACCTACACCTGCATCTCTCTCCAACTGTGATCAAATTTGTTGAAGAATGGAGAAATTCATGTGTAGTGGGATGAGTGTGTGTATGTGGGGGGGAGCACTTTTTTTTTTTTTTTACGTGTCCTGCCCAACAGATCAGAGCTGAGTTCCTCTTGTATTGGACAGATTTTATTGTTACAATTGGGGTTTATGGATCTTCAGACAGACTGAGTGTATATTTGTATTTACCCCTTTTGAATTTGAGGTTAAGCTTTATTTATGAAAACTATATTTGTATGCATTCCTTGTTGGACCGGACGGAAAAAAGAAACAAACGAGGGAAGAAATAAACAGAGTGGGATGTCAGAGATGGGGGATAATAGGTTAAAACATAAAAGTGTTGTAACTAGTGTTGTAATTGGATTGGATAACATAACTTAGTTCACACAGCAACAATATATATATATATATATATATATATATATATATATATATATATATATATATATATATATATTCTGCTCACAACTATTTACAGGTTAGAAGTATAATCATGCAGTACTCATTAATGATTTTTCTCCCAATATTTCTTCACATAGACAGGTACACACAATATTCGCATTAACGAAATTCATAAAGAGGTGTATAGAAGAAGAGAAAAAACAATACCCATGCCAATACTTGTGCAAAGGTGAATAAGCAGGTGGGTTGAATAAATGTGTGCCTCTTAGAGTGTATCTTGATCACACTGAATGCTCCAGCAAAGGCAGGAGGCTAAGCACCCCACACCCCAGAGCTAGGGGTAGACAGCGCAGCAACCTGGCCGATCCAGGCATCCAAGAACCTCACCATCAGACAAAGATCCAGGAGCAACTACCCTCCTGTGCACCTGACCCCCACCACAGAAACGGAGACAGAGGTCAGGACCTAGCAGCCCCCAGGCCGAGGAGTAGGAGGAACAGAGAACACGCAGAGCCGGAGCCCCGGCAAAGACCCGACCCAACCCAAGGCACACATGGTCTATGCCCAATGCCCCGACCGTACACCGGCACCCAGACGAGAGGCACGCCACTGCCCGTGAGTCCTGAGCCCCCACCCGCCCCCAACCCTGGAGGCAGGCCGGCACAGCCCATGGTCAGCCCACCCTGCACACCCATGCAACCTGCCCGCCAGCCCAGCAAGGTCAAGAGGGGGGGAAGCGGCGGAAACCGACCGCCCGAGTGGGAAGGTGGATGCATGAACCAGCGGAGGCCCCAAACCTGGCCAGGGGACGGTGAGCCTGACGACCAGCCTCTAGTTGCTGTAAGCAACAATTGAAAAGGTTGGGTTGTCCCGGTATGCCCAAGAGAGGGACCCCACCCGGCCCCGGGGGACGCTGTCTAGCCCGCTCAGATGTTGTATACTCCCTCCCTGCACGGAAAAGAGGCAGCAAGATCAGGGACGCAGGAGCCCCCACAGCGCCACAAACACCCCGGCAGCAGACGCCGGCCCATCCTACTCAGCGTGGGAGGCAGGGGACAGGAAACAACGTGACCATCCCCCTCTCGTTGTGTGTGTATTAAGAGGTGCAGTTAAAATTGGTCAGGGGCGATACAAACTCCTCCATTCTACAACAGCATAATCTGATCACCCAAGTGTGTCCACCACAGGACCCTACATGAGTGTATTTCTGTACGTTGGTGCTTAGTGTGTGGTGTATTTTCTAGGAGGGGTGCAATTAAGATTGGTGGATGCTTCCACAGCAAACAAAGCTTGATTGGAGGAGGGGGGGGGGGGGGGTCTATTTAACCGTATTTATTTATTTATTTATTGAAGTGGTTTTTTTTCCCCTTATGTGTAAAGAGGGAGACTTTAATGCTCTACAACAGTGGTCCCCAACCTTTTTTATCACCGCGGACCGGTGCAACGCAAGACACGTTTACCGCGGACCGGTGGGGGTGGGGGATGGGGGTTTGAGGTGCATTTCCCCCCCTTTTTTTTTAAAGGCAGATTTCCCTTTTTTAACAGGTGCAGGTTCCTCTTCAGTCCCTNTTTTTTTTAAAGGCAGATTTCCCTTTTTTAACAGGTGCAGGTTCCTCTTCAGTCCCTTCATTGGCCCATTTCCCCTTGTCAAAGCAACTTTCTAAAAAGTTTGTTTTTTGCTCATTTTGGTTGTTTGGGTTTAATTTTAGCGGGGTGTATCACTTGATGTTTGGTGTCGCGACTTTGACGTGCGTTAAGTGTGACGGATGTAACAGAGAGAATCCGGTCACTTTTCAAAATAAAACGTTTTTTTCGAACAAGACTTCCTGATGAGCACCCCGGTCCACACCAACGGACCAAACAGAGCAAGAATATTAAGCCAGCCGCTCATTTTTCACAGCTCAGCTGTCTGTTAGCAGCTCCCACGGATACTTAGCGTACATCCTGAACTTCACATGGAAAACCCAAAGATTCCTAACATATCTTAACATTTACACTGTGTTCCAAGAGCAATAAGTATTAATTTAATCTTCCATAACTGACATGGTAAAGCCACAGCTGACCTCTTCTACATTGTCTACCACAAAGGACGGTTTCTATGTCCTCGATCAGACGCTGGGAAGGGCCAACAGCCTCGTCTCCTTCTCTGGACGTTCTTGGAAAATCAAAGAGTCACACTGGAATTTGAAATTATGAATCACCCGAGTGGTAAAGCACACTCTCTGACAGGATGTGTGCATGGACCAAGAAGCTCATTCATATGTGACAGTTGTCTGAAATCCCGTTTGGGTGGATTTCTTACTGGCCACAACCCAGTAAGAAACAGAAATTCGTACTTCACCCTTCAGAAAAATCAAGACACTGATGTTTTTTTGGCATAGAGAAACCACAAACATCAAGAGGAAAATACCATATTTTTTTTCCAAAATAAAATACAGTAGTTAACAACTTCTAACAGAGGTTCATGTGACTTCCTTTCAAAATATAAGACACCCTTTGTCACATAGGATAATCCGAATTCATTAAATGTAGCACTAGGTACTTTACAGTGATTAAAAATAACCAAAACACATAGTTTATTTTACCATTTTGATTACATCTAATTCAAAAAAGTGTCCCACTATCCAATAATTAAACCAGAGCTAATTACGTTACCTCAACCTAATTTTTTGAACCACAAGGTGGACTTAAAATCCTTAAATTTGTTATATATATAAACTGCCTAATAGTCTGGTGCACTTTGATTCTAGTTGTGTTCAGTTTCCTTCAATTGATTTTCATTGGTACACGACAGACAAAAATCTGTAAAAATGTTTTTTTTTTTAATCTGTGATGCATCCTGTGCTACTGTTGTGAAAGGGTTAAACACAGTTTGAGTTAGATTACTTTTTTTTTCTTTACTTAGCAGATACTTTTCAAAATGAAATCCTTTTATTTATCTATTTTATTAAAAAAAAATAACACTATGCATGTGGCTCCAGAGATGCAGGTTGCAGAACCCTGATATGTGAGAATGTCTCCCTCTTGTGGTAGGCAAGCTGAGTTTCAGCACAAAGAGCTGCTGAAAATGTCAAAGGCTCATATTCTTAGAATGAACACTCACTGGCCACTAGGGCTGGCTATCACCAATAATTTCCAGAATAACTTCAATTTAATTCACCAGAGCATGAATCAATTCGATTTAATTAAATTAAACATTTAGTCATATTTTTATAGAAATACAATAATAATCTATAAGTTTTGAAGATATTCATAATAATCTTATACAGTTCACATGCTATAATAATGATTAGTGAAATAATAAACCAATGTGATTGTTAACACCATACAGTGTTATATGGTTTCTTAAACGGAGAAGCTCCAACAAAAATGTGCAGATCACTAACATTGTAAAGGCTCTAAACTAGCTAATATGCCTCTCTTGGAGGCGTTTCAGTTTGGCCTCTAGGTGGAGCTTGCCTTATGGCACTTTACACTTCATTCTAGAAGATTTGACCACAAATGGTTACTTTAAAAAAAATGTATATGGAAAATGCATGCCTGTGAGTATATAAGGCTGTTCATATAGTCAGCAATGTACACTACAGTTGAACAAGCGCTAGCATTAGCCATTCTACGGAAAATTCCATTATACTTAGCATCAAGCTAGCTGACTTCGGCTTTACTGCTGGTATGCGTTAGGTCACCAGAAAAAGAAAGGCATAAAAGATCAATCCCTACTTTTATGGATCGATTAATGATTTATATTGATTTATTACAATTGGATCGATTCAGATCGATTAATCAATTTTATCAGCCCAACCCTACTGTCTTACTGCTCGTTAATGCTAATTTCTAATCAGCCAATCACATGGTAGCAACTCAATGCATTTAGGCCTGTGGACATGGTCCAGACAATCTGCTGCTGTTCAAACAGAGCATCAGAATGAGGAAGAAAGGTGATTGAAATGACCTTGGACGTGGCATGGTTGTTGGTCCCTGACAGGCTGGTCTGAGGATTTCTGAAACTGCTATCTACTGGGATTTTAACCCACAACCATCTCTAGGGTTTACAGAGAATGGTCCGAAAAGAGAAAATATTTAGGTCTGCAGAAGAACATCTCTGAACGCACAACACATCAAAACTTGAGGCAGAAGGACTACAGCAGCAGAAGACCACACCGGGTGCCACTCCTGTCTACTAAAAACAGGAAACTAAGGCTACAAATCACCCAGGCTCCCCAAAACTAGACAATAGAAGATGGAAAAACTTAGTCCGGTCTGACGAGTCTCCATTTCTGCTGCCACATTTGGATGTTAGGGTCAGAATTTGATGCCAACAACATGAAAGCATAGATCCATCCTGCCTTGTATCAATGGTCTAGGCTGGTGGTGGTGTCATGGTGTGGGGGATATTTTCTTGGCATACTTTGGGCCCCTTAGTACCAGCTGAGCATGGTTCCAACACCACAGCCTACATGAGCACTGTTGTTGACCATGTCCAAAGTGTTCCATCTTCTGATGGCTACTTCCAGCAAGATAAGGCACAATGTCATCTCAGACTAGTTTCTTGAACAAAACGATAAGTTCACTGGATTTAAACGACCTCCACAGATCTCAACCCAATAGAGCACCTTTGGGATGTGGTGGAAAGGGAGATTGGCATCAAGGATGTGCAGCAACTTGACATGCCATCATGTCAACATGGACCAAACTCTGTCTATTTTTTTAAACCAAAAAAATTGAGCATGACCCACATTTAGACACTACAACTGGATAAAGGAGAACATAATACCTCTATGTCCACAAGGGGTTGCTGTAACACAACAACAGAAAGCACAGCCTGTTATGTAAGAGGTTCTTTTTTCCAAAGCAGCACATCTTTTCTTGACAAATCCCAGCTATGTAAAAGTGGAACTGCATAAGCGTGGAAATGTTTCATTTTAAGCAGCAGAAGCTTCAGCATCTTCTCTGGGGATCAATGTCAGTTTAAATAGAACCTGAAATCATTTACAAATCCTTCAAAGTAGAAGATTTAAGGTGAGACTGAGTCATTTAAATTATATTAATAAATACATGAATAACTGAAGTGTAAATGAATGACTGTAGCTTCCTGAATAGTCTGGAAAAGATCTCTGCCATTCCAGGATGTGACTGTCAAACTGTAGTTTGTAGGTGATCTGGGACGTTTAGACTTCAGGCACATTCAGAGAGCATAGCTTACACGTGCTAAGTCAGGACCAGTCCATTCGATTACCGTATTTTCATTACCATAAGGCTAAAAGTCTTAAATTTTCTCCAAACTGTAGGGGGCACTCTATGAGGCAGTGCGCCTAATGTGTTTTTGTGTGGCATAGAAGAAGACGGCATGAGAACGGGGGAGGGAAGTGTGGGCGTGAACAACACCGTTCACAACATGGCTGGAGCACAGTTTAAACTGCCAGCTATCAGCTACGCAGAGGAACATGGGAGCAGCTGTTGGAGAATTCTAGATGAAAGAATCCATGGTTCACAAGTGGGGGAAGCTAGAAAACGAACACAACAGTCAAGATGACGCAGCTGAGTTTCCGTGGAAAAAAGGTGACTGACCAATGGATTAATGATCAACGATCAGATCGAGCGATGGATTAACGATCAGCGATCATCTTAGAAAAGCTTCTCCGCAGTCACCATTCAATATATATGGTGCTGCAGGGACTTCTAGCGGATTGCAATGAAAAGCTGTTCATCTTCCGCTCATACTGCAGTAAAAAGATTGCCGACAAACGCCTCCAGCCTCATCACCAACATGGACAAGGCGCAGCAGACTTTCAATATCCCATTGAGTCGCTGTAACACAGTAGGGGCAGGGAAAGTCAGCTTTTATTGTTGTGGGAGGCAGCGCCAGGCGAGTTACACCACAGTTTGTGAATAGATTGTAAGATTGGGCTAACGTGTCTGTTTGCACTGTTTTTGAAGTGCAGAAAAGCCAGCATCATTCATTAGGAGCCGCACGGCAACAAGACTGGAACACAATCCGAGACAGACCCGGAGTGTGTGCATGGGCACCCATTCCATTTGTGTTAATCAGTCACGGAGAACAGTAATAAAAAACGTTTCCTCTAAAAGAACGGAGACTGGTTCTTTTATTAACCCGCTCTGAAGGCTCCGAGGGTCTGAACCCCGAAGGAAGATCCGCCGTCGGCCCTCGGAGAGGATCTCCCCTGCGGTCAGAAACATCATCGAAGGAATGTCACAGTAGTAGATTCATAGACTTATCACAGGAAAGTTTCAACACTAGCATTTTTATTTTAACATTCCTGCGCTCTAACACCCGTTGCGCCTTTGTGTCAAATACTGAAAAATCACCCATGACTGAGACTGCGCCTTATAACCCAGTGCGCCCTATGGTCGTGAAAATACGGTACTTAGTAATAATAAATATTAATGAACAGTTGCTGCAGAGGATGTGAAGCTCTGCATGCATCACCCAGAGCAGAGCTTCAGCTCGGCTCTGCAAAAAAATACAGGAAAAAACACCTTAAAAAATTATTTATATTCTGATGGCCAAATGTTGTATTTAATTCATTCAAATTTATCTTTCTCCCTTAGAATTGATGAATTGTTTTTACACGCCCTAAACGGATTTTAAACCAGATTATTTTACTTCTGACTAGTTTATCTGATAAAGAATGAAATTCTGAGAATTTCCTCAATTTTGATGGAGACATTTTGTAAACATTTTAATCCTTATTTTAGTTTGGATGCATCCAAGATTATGGAAAAAAATATTTTATGAGTTTATAAATATTGAAATGTCTTGCACCAAAACTCCAGTTTCTTAATTTGAAAAGAACAGGAAAAGAAAAGACAAGGAAGCGAGTCTGTAACTCAGATGGGGCCGGGGCTTACCGTGGCTGTAGCTGACCCCAGGGCTCAGAGCAGAGGGGGATGCCATGTGCTCCCTGCTGGGGGTTTGGAGGCCTGCCTCCTTCTCCCTCTCCTTGTCCTTCTCCTTAACCTGCCGCTGGCTCATCCTGCCTGGGGTCAGAAGGCCGGGCTCATCACCACTCGCTACGGCAGCTGCAGGAGGACAGACAGGTGAAAGGGGAGGTGAGAGGAGAGAAAACCTTCCCGTCCCTCAAACACACGTTTCGCTGCATACTTCTGACCTTCTACCTAAACATTATAACATTTATTCATGAGCCAAAATGGGGGACACTGTGGGGGGGATAAACGCAGCATGGCGGCCCTGTTTCCTCTGGTATGATCCAGCTGCTGTGTCCAGGAAGCCTGCTGGGAATCACACCACTGCCCAATAGCTGCTGGAAGCCCTCCAGTCATGTGAATTTAAACCTCCGTCTATTTCAAATCATTCATTTTTCAGTCGTTTTTAATAATCAACTGTGTCAAATCCTGAATAAGTTATAATGATAAAAACATTAGCAGACAGTTTCATGTAAGGAGTTAATCTCAGCCTCCAGGGGGTGGTAGCTAATCTTGTAGATTCAGCCAATGTCCTCCCATCGCACGGTGGTAGTTGTATTTGTGACAGTAGCATTAGCTAGCGGCACGTTTAGGCAGAATTTGTAGAGAAATCCTGACGGGAAAGGTAAAATCACTGCAGGCAAGACAATTGATTTCTGAACAGACAAAACCCGAAGTGATATAAATGACTGAGATCGACATTTTTCTGTTTAACCATAAAGTCCACATGTTTAATGCATGACAGGAAAACTGTTGCCTTTTCTCAAAGTTATGAAGCAGTCATGTCTGATATCATAAAGACTTGAAAAGTGCAGCAGCTGACTGTGTGACGTCACCACCCGGAGCCTTTACACAAACGGTCGCTGGCTTACCCGAGGTGGCATGATGCTCTCTGGACTCTGCATTGTGCTAGTAGGAAGAACAGATGGAAATGAAAAAAGAAACAGGGACAGAAAACGAAATGAAAGATTGTGACAGAAGGGGGGGGGGGGTGAAGACAGGGGAGGGCAGAGGGGACATTGGCCACGTGGTGTTGAGCAGATGTCGTCAGTTTGTGTGAGGCAGGAGTGACGGCAGCGTCGGCAGCAGCATCGGAGGCAGCATCGGAGGCAGCGGGATAAGATGCAGCCACACGGTACGACAACAAATGGTATTCATGAAAAAAAGAGACAAGAGACAGAAAACAAAAACAAAAAACCAAACATTAGTTTAACCAAAAAATGACCGTGACAGACAAGCTGAGAAAACACTGACAGGCTAAAGGGTAACAGACTGGCAGGGCCGGACAGGATGGGAAAAAAACATTTCATCTGCTTTATCTGAAGCAGAAACTTTTTCCATTTAAAAAAAAAAGGGAAAATGGGGTTTAAGGCCAAACCGACAGCTGCCTGCAACAATACAGCAGAGGATTAGGAGACATGACTGAACATCGGAGGTTGATTAACAAGGCTAAATCTGAGCTCAGCTCATGGTTGTGCTGTTGAAGAGCAGAGTAACGCCCAGCCACTCCCCCCAGATGGCCAAACCCTGCCCTTTGTTTGTGGAGGTGTTGGGATTAGTAGAGTTTGTGCCTGGAAAGCTGGCTGCATTTTGAGATACTTTATCTTCAACAGATCTTGGATTTAGGATTAGACACCACTGTTGTCCCAGATGAGGATTAACGCTTCCCACCCACGACCACATTCTGAGTTTAGATTAAAAAGTAGTCAGTAAAAGTGTAAATTTACTAATACTTACCTGCTAAAAATATCTGATTCTTTTTTAAAAATCTTACCCTCACCATAGTATTTAATTAGAAAAAAGGAGTTGATGGACTGCTAGAGAAGGGTCAGAACAAACCGGCCAAAATCTGCTGAAGAATATAAACTGACAAGCAATTTCCGAAGACAATTATTGGCTTGGTGTAACAGGTCAGCATGTGACAAGCTGCAAATCCCATCTGAAAGACTTGCTTCAGAATAAACTAGTGGTGATGCACCAAGAAATGAAAATTTGGCAAGTCTTAAATTTGGTTTCAGGCGGTCTGACAGACCGTTTTATTCTCAGTTCATTCATCTCTAACAATCCAAAACGAAGTTTTCTCCAAAAATTACTGTTTAAAAATATAAGCTAATCTCTTTCAATGTTGAAATAGACAGAAGAGAACAACATATCTGGAAAAACTTGACTTCTAAAACCGGAAGTCCCCACCACCACCACCTTTTTTTAAAACAATTAAAAAGGAAAGTAACAGCGTTTTTTTCTCCCCTTTGATTTTAAGGTTAAATTGCCTTAGAATAAATGGGTAAAATGCATATTTTTCAAATTTTCTCTCACAGGTAAGAATATTTGGAGTTACTTTAAAGTTATGTGTAGTAACTTGCACACATTTTAAAAATACAAGTTTCCAGTTCCAGATTACAGGTACGAAACAAACCTACAAAAATGTTTTGACCATATTTGGTATGCCTGGAAAAAACTAATGAGTGGTGAATATTGACCAACCAGTCATGTTTGATAAAGATTGAAATTCTGAGAATCCCTGGCATGTTTTGCAGGTTTTGTTTTGTACCTATAGCCTGGAACTTGAAACTCAAAACTAGTATTTGTGTAAGTTATAAAACGAAAGTTACAAGTCAGAACGAAAGTTACAAGTCAGAACGAAAGTTACAAGTCAAAACAAAAGTCCCAGTTCTAGCTCCATACGGAAAGGGCAGCACAGTTTAGATCATGAAAAAGGACAGAGACAAAATAGAATTTTAAAACAAGCACAAATCAACAAAGTCATTCAAACATCAATACAAAGAGTAAAATTCAAATCCACAATTTTATATTACCACAGATGAGGAGCTCTCAGCAATCCTGACTGAAAAACTGAATAACTCCCTGTTATTTAAACCAGTCAAGTGCCGGCGTGATGTTATAGTCGAGACAGGAGGACCGTATGGACCAGCGTGTAAAAGGCTGATGTCAAGTCCAATGACACCAGAACAGCAGGCTGTTTGGCATCAGCCAACACGGCAATGTCAATGCGGACCTTTAGCAGGGTAGACTGTGCTGCGCAGAGATCTAAAACCTGACTAAAACTTCTAAAAAAATAACATTGGGTAACGCTTTATAATAAGAGTCCTTAATAAACTATTCATAAGACATTAACAAGCACCTTCTTACAACTGACTAACAAGTTTAAACACAATGTTTATAAATCCAATAAAATATTCCTTAATAAACTACTTATAAGGCATTAACAAGCATGAGTAATGTGGTATTAAGCTGCTTATAAAGACCTTTATTAGCATTTGTTAATCCTATTCACAAACTATTTATAAATTGTTTGTATGGGATTAATAAATATATTAACAGTGTTCTTATTAACAGTTTAGTGATTGTTTTGCAGCCCACCAACCTAAAGCGTGACCAAATATGGGGTGATCTCTACAAGCCATTTATAAATTGCTTACAGAATTTTCCCAGCTAAAATTTTTATTCAAAATAGATTTAGATTAAACATTGATACACTCTGTCGTTTTTGCTGCAATTCCCCTGAAACATTCATTCAGTCATCCATCTCTTCTGGTATTGCCCTAAAGTTAAAGTGTTTTGGCAAAAGATGTGTGATTTCATTAATGACAAAATTGATTCTTGTTTTGTTTTATTCTGGAAAGTTGTCTTGTATCAAAGATGTCTTCTTTCTCTTTCGGCTTTTTCCCCATCGGGGGTCGCCACAGCGAACAAGTCGCATGGTTTACTTGGCAATGTTTTACGCCGGATGCCCTTCCTGGCGCAACCTTCTCAAAGCAACCGGGCTTGGGACCGGCAGAGAAGTAGAGAAGGGAACAGGGAGCAGCCCGGATTCGAACCCAGGTTTCATGGACGGAAGGCGCCGCAAACCAGCACGAGCTAAACCAGCTCCCGTATCAAAGATGTCTAATATCAAAAAAATATACAAAAGGACTCTGATTAACTTTTACATCTCTTGCTCATTTTGGCCAAATTTCATATTCATAAATGTAAATTATCTGGTCAAAAACCCTGTTTCATTGTATTCTTTTCTGAGTTAAATCAGTATATTAATAGTATTTGTAATTCTGAGGATCACGAAGCAATCAAAACCTTGTCTGTAAAGTGATATAATCAACATTTTCTCGTAGGGTTTAACCCCCCGGTTTATTTCTATTTCTATTCTTGTTTGTTTGTTTTTTTACACATATGTGCATTTGATATTTGCAATTATGTTCTTATTGCATAACTGAAAGTGAATCCCAGTAAAATGGCATAATGTGCAATAAAGTTTATTTAAAAAAAAAGAAAATTACTTGTGTGGGATTAATAAATATATTAACAGTTCCCATGTCAAGCTGGACTTATATTTATTTTTAAGTCCAGCTGATATGACTCAACCTCAAGACACCACCTGGATGAATGAGAATCTTCAATGACAGTTTGAGTGTTTTGCAGCCTCCTAAACTGTGGGCTATGTTTTGCCACAAAGAACCACAAAGTATAGAATATCAACAATGACCTTTATATCATTAACCAAAGCCACAAACATAACAACTCTTCAACACATCACAACAACGTGAAAGAAGAGACACGCATACTGTCAGTATGTACAGATTGTGCCTTAGTGCCATATAACATTTTGAACTAAACAAATTTTAATAAACTTCAAAATGTTTGCACTCAGAATCTGCCCTTTCCAAGGGGCAGTAACTGTCCACAAGCAATTTATAAATGGCTTGTAAAGATCATCCCATATTTGGCCATGCTGCAAAACACTCAATAAACTATAAATAAGAACACTGTTAAGTCTATGAAGACTCTCATTCATCCAGGTTGGTTCCATTGTAGTAGATTTAGGGGCTGTCATCTGGACTTAGTTTTAAAGTTAGAAGACATTTCACCTATTATCCAAAAGGCTTTGTCAATTCTGAATTAGCTGGTCGAAGAGCTGGTATATATGCGCTCATGGCGGAGGAGTCAGACCTGAAACTGGATGTAATTGTCAACTTAGCCTACATGGTTTTGGGTCGTTAAGAGTCCTTTGTCCTCAGCTGGGGGTTGGGGAGCCAGTGACTCCCTACCCAAACTGGTCATCTCTTTCAGCTGTTAATGACTCAGGTGGAACTGGTTCGGTTTGTTTGGGTTTCAGAACACTGCCGTAGATGGATGGAAGAATACACCTGAGTCCACCATTCTTATTAAGAGAAGGTTTATCCTTCTTGACAAAGATGGTTTCTTTCACTCCTCGCTCAAACCATCCTTTCTCTCTGGCTAGAATTCGGATTTCACTGACCTCGAATGAGTGGTCTGTGGCCTTCAAGTGGAGGTGCACTGCAGACTCTTGTCCACTTGGGTTGGATCTGCAATGTTGATAAAGCCGCTTGTCTAGGGGTTGTTTGGTTTCTCCTATATACTCTTCATTGCAGTTCTCTTTGCAGTGGATAGAGTACACAACATTACTCTGTTTGTAGCTGGGAATTTTGTCCTTTGGATGAACCAGTTTTTGTCTGAGAGTATAAACTGGTTTGAGATGAACTGGGATGTTATGTTGTTTGAAAATCTTTTTTTGTTTCATTTCAAATCCAGTGTGGTGGTGTATAGAGCCACAAATATTGGAATTGTGTCGCTGTCCCATTATTTATGGACCTGACTGTAGGTCTGAGGAAGACCATTATTTAAACGATGAAATTCACTTTCAAATTTATTTCTACCTTAGACATTACCTTAGATTTCTTTGTCTTTCCCAAACCTTATTATTTAACAGACTATAGTGTCATAATCAATGCATTTGTCAAAGTCTTTGCCATGCAGATGGATTACTGGTTGCAGTCGGCAGGATGTTGGTTACCCTGATCACAGATGTGGGTTAAACATTCTGACACCATTAGCTGAGCAGACAGGAAACAATGGTGCTAATGCAACAATACTGGAAGCTGATCAAACCTTATCCTGGCGTGTTTGATTAGAGCAAAGAAAAATAATGAACCCCAGCAAATGGCGTCCAGATGACAGCTCACACATTTAAATTTTAAATAGAACCTGGTCCTGAAGGTCGCATCATTATAAACACGGCATTTAACCACAGCAATAGCGATGAGTTTTCAAATCCTGCATCATCCCTCTCTAGGCCTCTCAAGAGCCCAGTTTAAGACCCAGGAGCGCAGCATTTTCATTTCCACAGCTTCGTAGATCATTTAAATGTCTGCACACTCCAGCTCTAAGAGGAACAGAAACTATAAGCAGCATTTTACAACCATTTTTATTCTCCTCCAGTAGTCACATTAATTCCAGAAAGGCCTGAGGCTGCAGCAAACAAGAACAGGCAAAACTCGACCGCTGTATTTATAGAAAATACATATTTACAGGTGGGCTGAAGATCATCTGACAGTCTTTAACCTCTTAACCACAGGTTTCACCCTATGTTCTTAAACATTCTTCCTAATATCCTCAGAATTACCTCCTGATTTTTGTAACAGTAATGTTTTTTTTTATAAATAGAACAGATACATTTTAAACGCTTAGATATTGAAGAACGTCTTCCAAAAAGGAAACCTGAAAAGAAAAAAACTGAAGCTTCTGGTAAAGCAGCTAAATATGTGTGAAAAGGACAAGAAGTCATGGCTTTCACCTCAAACTTTGTCATGGCTGCATGTGAATGCCATTCAGATGGAGTTCTGCTTTCACCTTTATGGTGATTTAAGGTTGTCAGGTGATCCCTAATGCCTCATTTTCACTGAGTGGTCCAGTCCAGCATTTTAAGTGTTTCCATGATAAATATTGACGCCTTAGGTTGGTGCCACTGTTCCGCAGCGGAGACGCCATCAATGTGTGAGTGGGACTGTGACTGTAAAGCGCTTTTGGCCTTCGAGAAAGGTAGAAAATTGTTGTACAAATATACGCCATTTACCATTAAGCCGAACCAAACCGCACCATTCTTAAGCCCCCATTCTTTGTAGGTTCATAGAAAATTGGGATGGACCGGTTACGGTGGAGCTACTGTTGAATCTCGTTGATTGGCTAAAGGTCATTACGACCAAAAAAACAGCTATAATCATCTTCGTCACACGCAGTCTTCTATCCAACAACATGAAATGCTTTGTAGACACAAAGAACCAAAAGCCAAGCAGAGAAAAATCTGCAGCTGGACGACCTTCTTTGTTGTTGTTGATGTTGTTAGCTTCACGCAACGTGTCATGGCGGTCAAACTTTGAGTGGAAACGCTTACCTGAATTGCCTGGACCATTCTAGACCGGACCACTAAGTGGAAACAAGGCTTTAGGTTCCCTACATTAATAGCCCGTGGATGCAAGGTGGTTCTGGTAATGGTGTTCTTAGTTGAAAATTTTCTTCTGCTGGTGTCGGTTCTGCTGACACTGAAACCCCTGGAAATCCTTGGAAAGGTACAAACTGACTCAAACGGAACTTTTTTCTAATAATCAGGGTTCTGTGATGATTTTGCATCATGTGACCAGAGCGCAGTCTTCGCAAGTTAAAACTTTTTTTAGCACAATGAAATAGTAGTGTGGTGCAATTTATCTTTTAAAAATCTAAACCACTATTAGTTGCCTCTCTGTCAACTATTAAAAAGCCCCTCTGGAACTGAGCTTTTTCCCATGGACCATCCTGCAGGAGTGCCGCCTGTTGTCCAAGAGTGCTGATGCAGGTTCAAATACTGGGACACATTACATCATGTCTAAACTTTGCCTGCAGCAATTTTTTGACCCACTTTCTTTACAGAAGCAGAGATCTGTACCATCTAATTTCTACATTTGAAATTATCTATATCACATTAACCAAGACAAAACCAAATAAAACATAATTTTTATGAGAATCTTGTGAAAAAGTTATTACCAAGCAAGTACAAATCTACAAGAGCAGATTCTTGTGTTCATGCTTTTTCCAGCAGAAAATCATACTTGGAAACTGGAAAACGATGCATAGTAACACATACTTGTATGTAAACAGGAAAAAGTGAATTGGTGTTGTGTTGTTGGAGCTAATAGGTTTGTTATAAAGTGTATAAAACAAATGGAAATCAAAAGTGAAACCGTAAAGACAAACATTCAAACCATCTTCATGCCTACAAGAAAATTATTTAACATTTGTCATTAAAAATAAAGGCCCAAAGTGCTTTACAGTCACACATGCAGACAGTCATAATTGCAGAGCTGCTCCCAAAGACCGGCATCAATCTATAACCACCAGTAGCAATGTGGGGTTCAGTCTTTTGACCAAATATGCGACACACACTCACCAGCCACGGAACCGGGTTGGACCCCCTTTTGCCTTGAGAACCAACTTAATTCTTGGTAGCATTGATTCAACAAGGTACCGGAAATATTCCTCATAGACAGCATAGCATCACGCAGTTGCTGCAGATTTGCCGACTGCACATCCATGATGCCAATCTCCCGTTCCACCACATCGAAAAGGTGCTGGGATTTGGGTTTAGATCTGGTGACTGTGGAGGTCATTTGACTCCAGAGAACTCATTGACATGTTCAAGAAACCAGTCTGAGATGATTCAACAATACTCAGTTAGGCTGCGACATTGGAACCATGCTCAGCTGAAACAGCCAGAATAATTTTATCTTTTCGGACCATTCTCTGTAAGTGTTGTGGGTAAAAATCCAGATCAGCAGTTTCTGAAATCCTCAAACCAGCTTGTCTGGGACCAACAACCATGCCACGTTCAAAGTCACTTAAATCATATTTCTTCCTCATTCTGATGCTCTGTTTGAACTGCAGCAGATCATTTGGACCATGTCTACATGCCTTCATGCAATGAGTTGCTGCCACATGATTGGCTGATTAGAAATTTGCATTAAAGAGCAATTTGACAGGTGTACCTAATAAAATGCCCAAATTCAAATTAATTTTATTTATATAGCACCTTTCATGTTAAGAAAACAGCTCAAGGTAATGTACATAAAAACAAACAAGGATGCAAAAAAAAATCAATGCAAAATATAAAAAATAAGCCCCTCATAGTAAAACACACAAAGACAAGCACAAGTAAAAGAGAAATAACTTAAGAAAAAGCCTTATGAAGAGAGAACCAAGAAGGTGCTGTCCGCTCCGTCTTCCTGTTCGCCTGGGTGTCAGCATAGACAAAAACACCCCAACAAAGGGTGAGAAAAAACACTCGTAAACTGTTTAAAATGTAAAAGTGATAAATAGAAAAGTTAAAATATAAAAAAAGCTAAAATATAAACAATTAAAATAAGTTAATACATAAAAAGCCTAAAACACCTGAAATATAAAAAGAATAAGTTAAGATGTTAAAACAAAGAATAAATAAATAAATAAATACATAAAAAACACACACAAACAAATAAAAATGTAGTTAAATATCATAAAATATAACTAAAAATTTTAGATCCCCCATAGGAGATCTAATTAAAAGCTGAATTAAAAAGATGGGTCTTTAATTTCTTTTTTAAAACCTTGACAGTGGATGAGGCCCTCACATCCTCAGGCAGGCTGTTCCACAGACGAGGCCCATAGTATGTAAATGAGGCCTCGCCGTGGTTTTTTGTGCTATAGGGACCTTTAGCAGGCCCGCGCCTGAGGATCTAAGGGCTCCAGGAGGTTCATAAGTTAAAAGCAAATCTGATATAAAAGAAGGGCCAATACCACGAACACTCTTGTAAACTATTAAAATAATCTTAAAATCAATCCTGAAGTAGACAGGGAGCCAGTGCAGAGATTTTAAGATTGGTGTGATGTGCTCCCTTTTCCTGGTTCTCATTAAACGGTGAGCAGCAGAGTTCTGGACTAGCTGCAGGCGATTAAGAGTGGTTTTCTACCTGTTCGTTGGGGCTCAGTTCTGTTTTGGGGCTGCTTTGCTGCATCTGGTACAGAGTGTCTTGAAGTTGTGCAAGGTAAAATGAAATCTCAATATTATCAAGGCATTCTGGATAGAAATGTGCTGCCTAGTAATAATAATAATGGATTGAATTTATCTGCGCTTTTCAAGTCACTCAAAGCGCTTACATTGTGTCCATTATTCATTCACTCCTCATTCATACTTGGTGATGGTAAGCTACTGTTGTAGCCACAGCTGCCAATGGGGCAGACTGACAGACGTGTGGCTGCCAGTTCGCGCCTACGGCCCCTCTGACCATCACCGGGATCATTCATACGCATTCACACACCAGTGGAGCCACACTGGAGGCAAGGAGGGTGAAGTGTCTGTGCCCAAGGACACAATGACAGTTGGCTGGAGGGAGTGGGAATCGAACCGCCGACCCTTTGATCAATGAACGACCCGCTCAACCGCCTGAGCCACTGCCGCCCAGAAAGCTTGGTCTCAGTCGCAGGTCATGGGACTTCCAACAGGAACAATCCAAAACACACAGCCAGAAACACCCAAGAATGACTAAGAGTTCTATTCTGAAATGGCCTTCTATGAGCCCAGATCTGAATCCCATTGAACATCTGTGGAAGGAGCTGGAACATGCCAAATTTGATAAGACAGCCATCTAACATGAGACAACTGGAGCAGTTTGCTCACGAGGAGTGGGCCAAAATACCTGTCGACAGGTGCAGAAGGCTCATTGACAAATACAGAAACCATTTAATTGCAGTGATTGCCTCAAAAGGTTGTGAAACAAAATATAAAGTTATGGGTACCATCATTTTCTTACAGCCCTATTTCATTAGGTTTTTTTTTCCTAATAATTCTTTTAATCAACAAGTCAAAAGTAATGGCTGATATTGATTATTTTATTTTCAATCAATTTTAATTTATTGTTACTTTTGAACGTTTCAAGTCATTTAGCTGAGCAGTGTGGACTTCCTTTCTTTAATTTAGGGGTACCAACAATTATTTCCACCACTGTAGGTTCCTTTTAGGAGACTATGAATGAAAAGAAGGCTTTGGATTTTTTGACTTTGATGTGCTGTTAGTTCACGTACAGTTAGAGATCTTTCTGTGGCAGTGGTCCTGAGCTACACCCATACAAAATTTAAAAAAAAACATGAGCACAATTGTGCATCAAGATGTTCAAAGAAAGATTTCCTGATTTTGTCCATTTTAACTCCAGAATGTTCCAACCACCACGCCTAACACTAACTGTGCACAGAAAGCCTCCATTCAAACTCATAAAACTCATAAACAAGCAAGCAGCAATAAGAAATGCAATCAGAAGGGCAGAGTTGCCATAGCAACCTGATCTGATCATGCTTAAAGTGTCTTTAGGCGCTCATAGCCATATGTTTTCTGTGAAACTAATTATTTTTTTAAAGCTGAAGCAGTTAAGATGCCATTAAACATCCTGTGATCCAGAAAACAACAGGCTCCAGAACAAAGATGGAACTTCAAAACCAGCTAATATGAAGAGGCTTAGAAGAATTATAAGCAACTGAATACGATCAACAGTTATTAGAGTAGTGTACATTCCTGCTGTTTTAAGATGTACTATAAAACTTAAGTAGATCGGAGCGCAGCAAGAGTGGAAAGTATCAAGAACTGAACCAATGAATGGCAGAGAGCTACAGGGTGAGCTGAAGAACCGACACACCAGATTTATGGCCTGATCTAAACAAGATGCACAAAAATCAAAATCTTCCTTCATAGAGATGATGGCCTTGGAGAAGGATTAATGATATAGTTTAACAAAGCTCCTGAGTCAAGGCTGGAAAGGTTGCTACTTGATTTGTTAGAACTGCTCTGGTTAGAGAGGAGAACCTGCTGTCAGCATAGGAGTAGGTGCTTTTCCTCTATCGAGACAGAATCTGCTAACTGATTTTGCCTTGCCTGAACTTCATTACAATTGTGCTTCACTGATTCCAGGCAGGTTTTGTTTCCTCGAAAGGTAACTTTCAATTCTGTCACGGTAACAAAACAGGGACTAATAATTCTCTAAAGAAAAGAAGAAAAGGTTTGAAGTTATCATGAGGTTTTAGTTTTATTAATTTCTGTTTTTAGAAAACATCTCTCAACCGATGCGACTCAAAACCTTAACAGTTGGGCAGCATTTCCAAAAATGTTTCGGCACGGTTTATAGAAACAACTGGTCTTCAGGGCCTGAAGTGTAGATGTGGAGCCTTGTGCTGAAGACATTAGGATTACAGATGAATACAACCTTCTAACAAAATAAACGTTGAAATTAGATCTATAGAATAATTAATCAATACCTCAACCTCAGAGCCTTAGTCACAGCTGCCCTTACAAGTGGACACAAGCCTTCTGTAGGTAAAAAAATGGTAAAACCTGTTGCTGCAGTCGACAGATTGTACCAGACTGTAGCGAACACTTATACAACATGTGAGGGTAATTGAGGTTGAAGTAGCCATGTCGCTGCCATGCTACTTCACCCCAAAAACTTGCACTCTGGGTAAGAGACCTGTATGTTCTGTTCACATGCTAAGTGTTTGCTCCTTGTGTGCAGCCTGGCTGCTAGAAATGAAGAAATTAGATTAGTTTGTGAGTGCACCTTACAGTCAGAGTACTGGCATTTACGTATAACATGGAAATCCCTTGTATGCAGGAAAGGATGCACCTTACTAAAGACTAGAGCACATGTGTCAAACTCAAGGCCCGCGGGCCAAATGTGGCCCGCCATGTCATTTTATGTGGCCGGCAAGTAGGGCTGTGACGATGACCTCATCACCGCACTATTTTTTTTTTGTTGAAAGTTCAGCATATGGTGCGTGATTGGAACTATAATAAACACATTGAACACGTTCATCCTTGCTGCTAATTTACTTTTTCTGCTAGTCCTGTGTTCAGACTTTCCTTCTTTCTTTCAGACTATTCTCTCCTTCTCTCCCACCGCGCCAGTCTATGTGAGAGCGCGTGCCAACAAGAGACAATTCCTCTGCTGCACGTGGCACGTGGCTCCCTTACACACACGGGCGCGCGCTTTCAGAGGCACACATCTTCATTCTACAACAGAAGTTTCCGTCTCGTGAGGAAATACAACAAATTTACTGCGTTCTAATTATTAATTTCCATTTTTATTCATTTTCATTACAAGCTGCGTGCGTTCTTAAGTGCGCGACACCGCGCCCCCTGGTGGTTCATCACCGCGGTGATAAAAAATCCGACACGTCACAGCTCTAAACGTTTTTAATTTCTTAAAATAAAAATTAGTGTGTATTTATTCATATCTAGGGAGTATTGGACTTGAAATATCGGATCGGGCAACTAAACATTAGGACTTAAACACTGTCCATATAACCTAACCTGACAGAATCAAATGTAAAAGGATTTATGCTAAAGTAACAAGCAAATATATGTTTCTATGCAACTGTAATTGTCACTTTAAAAGGAGTAGTTACATTTATTTTTCATTACATTTAGTTACATGTATAAGTTATATCTGGCCCTTTGAGGACAGCCACTATGCTGATGTGGCCCTCGGTTAAAATGAGTTTGACACCCCTGGACTAGAGTGTGGCGTAAGGACACTATGCGACAGCATCATCTGTATGTTAATAGTCTGTGCAAATTACATTAGCCTCATGGATACTCCACAGTACATTTAGCACAATGAAACATTGCATTTACATGATGTCACTTAAGGTGGCCATACGAGCCTGGAGGGGAACTATAAGACACACCTGCGCCCCCCTTAGGGGCTGCTGCTCCTCTGTACGGCCGTGAATCCACTGATCTTCAGTTCACCTCCGTTTAAAGGGTCTATATCATGCTTTTCTTCAGCCTTTCAGAGTAAACAATATCCACGTCTATAATAATATATTACCTTTGACACACTAAACAAAGATTTTTTATTAAATATAAATTATTTTCGCAGCTCATTTTCACCTGGAGCTGGCCCCAGCAGTATGTCTGTTTTTCGCCACGAACACAAACAACATTCAAACTTTTGAAAAGATGGATGTGCATATCATGAACATAAAAGGAAAGTGTTTGGCCGATCACCGCTAGCTCCACAGAGAAAGTGGGTGCATCTGTTAGCCTGGGGGCGGAGCTGGCAGAGCAGACTCTTCCTGAAAGGGGCTGTTACTTACTTTGTGACGTCACAATGTGAGGACCCGCTTGTTTCCATGGGGTTGGGAGGGGCTGGTGCTTAGAGAGCAAGGATTTAGGACTACTCAAAAATGTGTGAATGGATCAAAATATAAATAATACAATTTGGGGTTGTTTTTTGCGAGAAATGAACATTATAATACACACTAAGCTAAAAAATAAATTGATTTTTCATTATATAGGCACTTTAAACAAGAAAGCAAGACACAGTCAGAGACTACAGCTTTTAACAGCCGTTCTTCCTGTTGACTGGTGAGATTCGCTCACAGAAAGTAACTGCACTTCATTGACTTTTGTGGTAAAACTCAGAAGGGATATTATCGACTCACCAGGGTTGGAAGAAGCTTTTTTGTTTCCATTAAGCTCGATTAACACTGCATGTAGCTGGTTTCCATCAACCACAGACAGAAACAACCATTTCCCCCCCTCCCCCCCGCAGAGTCATCAACATCCTATCACAGGCAGGAGGCCCGAGTGTGCCATCTCTACAGGGACAACGTCAGAGCTAATTATTACAATAAATAATCAGGTGCAGCTGCAAACAGCAACTTCTATCTAGTCAATAAAAAAAATGGCAGCAGAAAAGTTCACTTACAGGTGGAGGATAAGCAAACTGTGATAGTCAGTTGAAGGACGCCAGTCTGTCACTGCTACCGCTTTGCAGTCAAAATAAGAGTGGTATGTCACACACACATGTGCACGCACAAACACACATGCACACACACACACACACACACACACAGAGACGTGAAAATTGGCCTGAGAGCCTCCGAGTCTACTTCTTACTCTCACTGAAGTGTTCTTTTCTCTCTTCCTCTTTCACAACTGGAGCCACTGCTACATGTAGTGTTTGTTTGTTCCCTCTTTGTATTTTGTTTACTTGTCAGCTTTCACCTGACCTTTAAACAGTTGTATATTTTTTTTCAAAGCTCAACAGGAAAAACCCTTCAGTAAAACAGGGAAGTGGATCATGAAAACTTAGATGTAATTAATTCAGCTGAAAGAGTTACAGAGGACTGCAAACTTCATAAGCACTCATCTGTTTTTGTTTCACCCCCAGTTTGTTCAAAAACACACTGCGGTGTAAAACAGAAACACACTTCCTTTGGTGGAACAAAATGCACACTGAAATCTAAAAGAGCAAAGCTCATTCAACACATGGCAGAGGGCGTCCGAACCCTGCAAAGAAGTAGAGCGGGCTTTGTTTTCAAAGAGAAAAATAACTAAGCCAAACAAAATTCAGGTCCTTTGAAACCCACTTTGACATGGACTTTGTCGTGAATTTATCTGCTTCAGAAAGAGACAAAACCATAAAGTTACACATTTATATGCAGGTCAGGCTTTGGTGACTGTCAGGTAAGTTCAGTGGATTCTCAAATGTCCATCCTCTGCTCCTGTTACTGGGAGGCAGCGCCGAGCGAGTTACGCCACACTTTTGGTCTGTAGGACTAAAACTGGGGCTGACGTGTCTGCCTGCACTGTTCTTCGGAGCCGCACGGCAATGAGACGGACTCTGAGGATAACGAAAGGGAAGCTGGCGTGTTTGATAGAAATAAAGCCCTGATGCTGATTAATTATTGAAAAAAAAAATCATAAGCAACTGCGCTCGCTGCCTTTTTAAAACACACACCAATATGCATGTTTTACAGGTATGTGTTAACGTCTAATACAGAAGAAAACATCCATAACTGCGCCCTTTAATCCAGCGCTGTTATATTGTAAGTAAAAGAGTGTGTTATGGGAAATAATATGGCTTTAATTGCGTGTTTGTGTGTGTATGTCTGGCAGGTCAGTGCGTGGTGTGGCTCTTTGACTATCACAGTTAGAAATTTCGGCTCTGTGTCAAACTTGTGCTGTTGGTGTTACACGCTTTAGAAAAAAACGACAGATGTAACGTGGATTAAAACCAACCAACGACCCAAGACCAAGGAAAGAAAGGGCAGCAGGTTTTTTTGTGCTGTATATTTTTCTCATGTGAAAATCACTGCATTTGTTACAGTTTTAATCCATGTTAGAGCTGCCGTTTCTTTTCTATTAAAGCCCCAAAAAGAAAGTCCCGCCCCGCTGCCTCGCCGGACTTGACATGCAAATTTGGGCAAATCAGATCAACCAGAAAGGTTACTGCCCCCAAGTGACAAACACACTCCTGAATACCGCCCCCCAAGTGACAAAAACGCCCCCTTATCACTGACCGTAAATCCAGGTGAGGGCGCAAAGAGGAATTGACCACGCGGGGTCCCCGCTCAGTTAGGATTGCAGGCCTGCAGTTGTAATATGCGGGGTCGCTCGGTTAGAATTGCGCCTGCGTGGTTGTATGGTTCCCTCACTCAGTTCCTAAATACGCCCGCTCAGTTGTCTTTACGCCCTTTCACTTATTGGCAGCCATGAAACGCCATAGTCTTTCATCCTTGTTCCGCTGCCCTCTATGGTTTTGTAAAACGACTATCATATTTTAAGATTTTTCGTGGTGCCCTTAACACCGCCGGGTAGGGCGAGCAGGCTAGAGGAAGAGAGCAGCGTGACACGCAGAGGGGGCGTGTCTGCAGTTGTGAACGACGACCAGAGTTTGTTATGGGATTGGAAGTTCTTCCATAAAGACAGTCAATGGCAATTTTGTAGAGGGGAACAAAAAAAAGTTATTAAAGTTATTTTTCCTAGACAAAAAAAAAAAATTCGCGTTGGGCGCTCCTACTATCCTGTCAACTTGCTGCTATGATGACCGTATGTTGCGCTGTCTGTGTGGAACACGCTGAAGGGGGGGTTGCACGCGGGGAAACCAACTTGGAGCTGCAGAAGATGTGAACAGGTAGAGAGGCAGGGGAGGGGCTTAGACTCACTGCTTATGATTCCAGACCAAACTAAGAGCTGCTTCCTAATAAAAAATATTTATCATCCATAAAATTAATATACTCTATTGGGTTTACTGGATTTAAACAAATAAAAAAAATAGAAACGAGTCTGCAGTTTCCATCATCTGACTCATTTTAACTCTGGGTGTATGACAGAAAGAAAAGTCTATTCAAGGTTGTGGAAAATGGACAAAAGATCAAAGCAAACATCACGCTAATAAATAATTTAAATAAATAATTTAATAAATATCCTGACAGCATTTTGAATCATTATAAGTATTGTCAAATGAACTGTTGCGATATATCAGTGAAACCATTTTTTCCAACACCCCTAGTGTTGCAGCTCCCTGTGCTTTCATTTCTGTGGGAAACTGATCCAATTGGCTCTTTGAGTGTCAAAGGATGCAGACCCCTTGCAGATCCATATCATGCTTTAGTCTTTCAGAGTAAAATATATCCATATGATAATAAATTACCTTTGGCACACTAAAGAACTTTTTTATATAAAATCGGATTTATTTTCCCAGTTCATTTTGGTAACCTAAACTAAGACGACAAATCTCTAGGGCCCCAGCTTTCGCTACTTGTGGGTACCGCCCATTTTCTGACGCCAACCTCGCCGGCCTCGAAAGCATGTCTGCACCTCGCCCACGAAAACAAACAACATCCAAACCTTTTGCAAAGATGGATGAGCAAATTGTGCAAATAAAATGAAAACATTTAGTCGGTCACCGCTAGCTCCAAGGAGAAAGTGGGTCTGTCTGTTAGCCTGGGGGCGGAGCTGGCAGTGCAGACTCTTCCTGGAAGGGGCTGTTCCTCACTTTGTAACATTAAAATCTGGGGATCTGCTCTTGAACTGGGAAGGGCTGCTGTTCAGAGGGCAGGCTTTTAGAGGAATACTTAGTGATGCGTGAATTGATCAAAATACCACCTTGTGGTTGTTTTCTTTGTGAGGAATGAACAATATAATTCACTTAAAAGCTCAAAAAAGTAGATTTCTCGTGATATAGGCACTTTGAAATATTTTAAGTTTTGATCTAATCTGTACTTATTGTAGAGGACAGTGTTTGTACTTTGTACTAAAGGCTCTGTGAAATATTCATTTTACAAATATTTTATTTAAGGTTTTAATGCTGGAAAAGAGATCTTGTGTTCTGAAATAAGCTTTGTTTTAGCATTATGAATTGATTAGAGAGAAGTGGCAGTGTAAGTGGTGAAAAAGTGAACTCCAGACATTAATGAGCGTTGATGATTACAAGCTGATTTGCAACACAAGAAGCTAAACGGTTTTATTTCTTGGATTCTTAGCTTTGGCATCAATGTGGAAAGAGAGATCCGTGTTAATGGATCATGATGGCAGAACCTGAGCAGTCTAAGATGTGTGAAAATGTTTTCTAATGGTTCTACAGGGTTTTTCTGTTAAAAGTGCAGTACTTAAACAGAGACATCCTTAAGAGATTTGTAGAGATGTTTCATCACACAGGATCCTCCAACATCTTTTTTTCTGCTGCCATCACCACCTCTGGACCTGTGGAAGAATCTCTGTTTCAGAAGGATCTTGGCAGAACGTGGTCTGTTTTTTGCTTTTTGAAACCCTGGACAGAACTTACGGCTGCCTTCATAAAAATTAACTGACTAACTAAGTTAACTGCTCAGTTGCTCTCAGCTTTTCTTAGCATTTAGCCATTAGCTGTGTGTTATTTCCTGCAGCGGTGAGTTTGTCAGCTCTTTCCTGTCAACAGACACTATCTGTGCACCAACATGACAGGCATTTTAAAGTTTATGTATTATTATTATATTAAAGTAAAGCGTCTATTTTAGAGAGAATGCATGACACATTGAGTTATGCTGTGATTTTAGCTCTTTTTTCAGCTTTGTGCAGCATCTTTCGATAGCTGTGTTTTGTGTGATCAGGGTCTCTAACACACAGAAACAGGAAGGAAATGTGAGCTCACAGCATAAAACTGAAAAATTCATTCAGTCTAAAGTATGAAATCAATATAACCTGACATTGTGTGCCTCCTTTATTTGAATCTTATAGCCACCAGGGCTTTAACTTTATTTAAAAAAAACATAAATGTGAGCAGAGCCTGTTGAATGTTTTGCCTCTTCTGGACAACCGTCCTGCTGGCAGGATTTTTATTCATTTAGGTAGTTTACCTCTTCATGTTTTATTGTTGCAATAGAAGCAGTCGAACTACCTATGCATTCCCCACCGTTTTGTCTGAAAATGCGGGGGGGCATCGAGCTGTTTTAATGTCAATAAAAAGGAAACAGTAGCAGAAACAAAGAAATTCACATGACCCAAACAAACAAGTTTGAAACCCGTTACAAGCAGTTGTTGATAAAAATGAGTGTGGGGCATCATCAAAGTCTGCACTGGTGCTAGCTGACATGAACCTTAAAGTAAAAGGAAACGGGAATGTGCATGCTAGCCTTTCATCTTGTAAAGATCCATCCTCTTTTGTAGCCCTTTTCAGCAACAAGAGGATGAGTCAGAGGCACAATAAATCCCACCATCTCAATGCCTCACCATCCAGACTTGATATGTGTGATAAAAAGATTTAAAAAAAAACACCTCCATGGAGATCTGCTTTTGTGAGAGGAGACACAAGTGCAACAGTCATTCCAATCCAGAATAAAGCTAATTATAATGACAAGACTTCCATACCACTTCATGAATCAGCAGTTTCATTATGCAGACACTTTCAGAGAGGCAGGAAAAAAATTTTGATGGCAGTGACGGCACAGAGATTCATTAAACTGCATTCCACTTTAAGCAAGAGTCAAAGAAACAGAGCAGAGCCTTTAGTTCTGCTCACGTTCATTTTCTTTGTATTGTATTGCATTGGAAGGCTTGCATGGTTTATCGTCATTTTAATTGTCCTCCTACTCTACACAAAAAAGATATGAAGGATTAGAGCAGTAAAAGACAAAATATAGCACAGCAAAGGTGTGAGGAAGCAGAAACCAGACATGTAAAGCCAAGAAAGAACTGCAGTCAGAATCATATTAAAATAACTTAAAGGACCTATATAATGCAAATCCAGCTTTTTTGAGCTTTTAAGTGTATTATAATGTTATTCACAAAAAAAAAACCAGACTCAAAGTGTTTATTTGATCCATTCACGCATTTCTGAGCTTTTCCTCAAAAACCTGTTGTCAGAGCACCAGCTCCTCCCAATCCACAAAAACAAGTGGGTTCTCACATTGTGACGTCACAAACTTAAGAACGTCCCATTCCAGGAAGAGTCTGCACTGACAGGTCCGCCCCCAGGCTAACACACACACACTCACTTTCTCTGTGGAGCTAGCGGTGATCAAACATTTTTTATGCACAATATGCACATCCATCTTTGGAAATTAGCTTGTGAAAATAACTCAGATTTCTTCTTTTTTTTAAAAAACAATCCTTAGCAGCAGCCGAAATTGTTTTAATAAGGTGGAGCTGAAGCGACTTAGGGTTGGGTATCCCTCCACTGGCAGGGAAACACGTAGGAGAAACACATTTTTTCACTTGAGTGTGCTCTAAGGCAAAGAAGTTTACATTTATATGCAAGTACTGACTTTTTGCTTTAGCATGACTTTTTTAAGTTCTAAAACCATTGATATGCATTTTCTAAGTGCTGGCAGATAAGCGCTAACGTAGATGAATGGCGGCTATTCAAGACATCATCGAGTAAGGTCCAGATTTGAAAACACCCTTTGTCTATAACTCCGCTTGAAGGGCAAAATGTAAGGGTAGAGAGAAGTCGTATGGGCAGGGATGGATTCGGATTTGGCTTTCGAGACTCCAATGAACTCCCTCCTTCTCTGTTTGGATCAGCAGGACCTGCGGTCCAGCAGGACTTTACCTATCGTATATATTCATCAAAAGACCAAAGGAATGACCAACGAGGCAGTTCTATCCTGAAAACCTTCAGACACGAACCCTTTAATGTTGATGCGATGTAGGGGATGACCTGTCAAACCAAACAAGAACTACAGAGTTTCAACTTCACAGTTTAGAACAAAGGTAAGGAACAGAGAACAATTGTTGTTTATATTAACGGCCTGGCATTTTTTGGAAAGAGGATGTTGAGTCCACGTGACCTTCGGGGATCTGCAGTGACATGCAGTGTAGCAGTGTGTCTGCGACAGCAGCTGGACAAGCCGGTGGCAACCTGACAATATTAGCACCTGAAGCTGGTCATTCAAGTTCAGGGAGAACCAGCTCTGAGCAGCGGTCCTCACAATCTCTGGGTGGAGAACAATCATATAAGGTCAGATAGAAATAAGATTCACAGGGTGACTGGGGTTTTTTGTGCAGATAGGTTCAAAACTCAAACATACAGGAGGAGCTCAGAATAGGAACACTGTTCCTCCATGATGAGGAGAGCAAGTTGAGGAGGCAGTTTTGTGATGGATTGCAGATCTGCCCAGCATCTCTTTCTCTATGGTAGCTGGATTAAACTCCATTAACTCCAGGGATCCAACACATGACAAATCAGGAATTGATCATGGATGAATGGAAGGTGAGGTATGGAGATTGGGACCCAAACAGCTCCCTATTGAGGCATGGACAACTGGTAGGAGGTTCTGTGATAGAGTTTTACTGCACAGCTCAGGTCTTCAAAGACTTAGTATTTATCCAGAACAGCTCCACCAGGTAATGAGGAGAAGTAGATCTAGGCATCCTGATGCCCCCAAGACCTGGATATGTGGAGGTCAGGTGGCAGATGGATAAAATGAACTCACTGAAATATTTAAGCTGCAGAAACAACAAATGAGGAAAATGATGTGGAGTAAAGTCTTAAGGTTTGAAAGCTGTAGCTTACCTCTGATGCATCACAACTGGAGTTAATTTACCAAACCATTCTTCATTACTAATCTATCAGAAAAACACAGCTGAAGTATGGAAAGTGGCTAAATCCACAGTTTAATTCAGGAACAATTAACACACCGATTTACTTCACAATATTCAGAAAAGAGAAAAATGCTTTTTAGAATATAGACAATTGCAAGACGAGGACGTTTAAGGAGCAAAACAAAAGATAAAAACACAGAGACTATATCATTCATCTCTGAGCTGCCAATACCAAAGACTCCCTGTTAGATCTGTTAGTATCTGTATAATATGACATTAGGCCTGCACAATAAACCGCAAATTTATCGTTATCGATATATCCAGCTCTGCAATATGCATATCGCAAAAGATGGCGAATATCGCAATAAATCGCAAAACCAAAATGTGTTAAAACAATCTTCTAGCAGCTTGAAGCATTTAACGAATCAAATAAATCCCTTTATCCTTTGACCAATCGGATGGACGCCTTCCCATTATTGACCAATCAGATGGAGGCCTATTATGTTAGATGTTTGTCCCCATGTCGACGAGGGTCATTTGGAGTATAATTTTTAAACTGTTGCAATGAAATGGGAATTATGTTTTTGGTTATTTTTCTATTTGTTTATTTACCGCAAATTTATCGTTATCGCAATATTGATCACTAATATCGCATATCGCAAGTTTTCCTCATATCGTGCAGCCCTATATAACATGCATTCAGACATCTCGCATTAGAAACAGTTTATGGAGACTAGTAATTTTGATTTTATTTTCCAGAATTGCTGGTTTACTCTGAAGTCCAAGAAAAAAGTCCAACCACGGCTTATTAAGTTTAAACTAAATCACTTCGACTGACAAACATGAGAAAATTCAAATAAAGGTATAAAAAAAGACCAGGAGTACTCAGAAAATGAGCCAAAGTCCCCCACAACCTTCATATATCATGTACAGTTTAGAATTAAAACTCAGTATGATTAAATGAGCTGTGTATTTATTGTTCAGCAGCAGTACAAGCATTGAAAAAGACGGTTTCAAAAAATACCCATCATGCCAAGCCAAGAGACCTATTCTGAACAGCGACATGTAGAAAATCCTGCAGCAAATATCAATCAAGTGAACCAAATTAGAATTAATAAAAAAAAAAAAACACTAAGCTCTGCTGCTTATTATGCTTTCTGTTTATTTGGGGATTTTGTCTTCAACTTGAGATGACTTTGGATTTAGACACGTTTGTATTCAAACTGAATCTGAAGTGAAACACACAAAATAACACCCCAAAGATTTTTACATGAAATTCTACTTGTTTTAATGTTCAACAATAAACATTTGTTTATCTATCATTTGTCTTGTTTGACTGATCCAAAACAAAGTATATTTTGACACATTGGATTTGCAGGGTTTTTTTCCCAGTAATCTGATTTGAATGCCTATGAAGTTGTAGGTATTTGCTGTGTGCTCATTACTTTGTTCTAGGACGTGGTTGTATTCACTTACCAGAGTTTTCTCAGGTTCTGTCTGGGACTCAGAGGAGGAGTCCATGATGAGTCCAGATTCGAAACCGTAGTTAGGCCCGTCTGTGCAGCCTTAATGGATGCATTTCTGTCAGGATACAAAAGAGGCACAATTGTTAACATGTACAAGTTTGAAAGTAGGACCAAAGAAGAAGAGTAAAGAAAACAATCTTTTTATTCATCGTTTATGCTACAGAAACAGTGTCAACCTGTAAAAACCTGAAAACAAAATCTTCTGTGATTCACACTCAGAGCTTCTGAAAACTTTTTTTGTGGGTTTATCTTTTTGAGTTTGCCCTCTCCTTGCTTTTCCTGTAAAAAAGAGTTGATGTGTGAACATTTGTTTCATTGGTTCAAAATGTTCTTGCTTTTTCACTGCCTTGAATCAGGCAAGATTCTTTAAATGAGATTTTTGATGAATGCCAAAGAATTTATCAAATCAGCAGTCACGCAGTTGTTTACACTATCGCCCGCTAGCTTACAGCCCATTAAAACCCCAATCTAACATTAGCAGTACAACAAAAATGGCAAGCAATACTTGAGCCGTATGGAGTCCTATACTGTTCATAATTAAATACATATATATTTAATTAAATAAATAAATATGACCTAATGCAAATACACAATCAACCAATAAATCTCTCATAAATATATAAAAAGATCATGAAATTGTGAAAAACTTGCACACAGATTTTAAATTAGCCATTGTATAATTCAATATATTTCATTTTGCTTTAAAAACCTGTTCATTATTTTAAAACAGCATTTTAAAATATTCATTTTTAATCATGTTGAATATTATTATAATTCTGTCTTTTTTCAGAAGCTCGTATTTCAAAATCAATATTTTCCAAAGTATCTTTGTTTTTATTTCATGTTGCTGTTTTTCACAATTGCTTATTTATTTCACGGGGAGCTTTTTCAGGAGAAAAGGTTTGTCTGTCAATCAGTGATAGTGGGCGGGATCTAAACGCTCATTGGCTCATCCATGGAAATCGACTCATATTCCTCGATACCCACTCAGTGGTGTGCCAGTCAGAGAGGTGACATATTTCAGCGATATCCGCGTGGCTTTTCTGACATTAGAGATCAAATAGAGTCAAACAATCTGTCTGCTGCAGAAGATGCAAACATGGACGACTCTGTTTTTGTAGTTTGAGGGTTTGTGTGGACCAAACCACAGAGGAGCTCCGGTCGTCCACATCTAAAAGTCCCCGGTTGAAACACTCCTCATTCTTACGCCATTCACTCATAGCTCACATCATGCCTGATGTCGGCTCGCAGGAGGTGAGCTGGCGGACCGACAGTCAGACCAGGCAGCTGCGCAAAGCGGGACAAGCCTGCTGAGGCCTCCTGAACCTTATAATATTTTTCTATTTTCATTGAGACAATGATTATAATCAGGTCCTCTGATTTTATTTTTCCCTCTCAGGGAAAATGTTGAACCTTTCCTGCGATGATGTTTCTGACATCTCAACACTCTCCATGTGCATTGTGCATCCATGCATTGTTACTGAGATAAGCACAAGCAACCGCTCCATGTGGCTATCAGGCTAAAAACATTAGATGATAGCTCCTCCCACACGCAGCATGGTGCATTCATGGAAACTCCAGTTCATAGAAGCTTAGTGGAACTCCAACAACCACCCAGCCTAACTTAGGCCACTACTAAATGTTCATGAGAAGATGAAAATTGCCGAACCGACCACAAAACCACCTGAATTATGCACTAGGGTTGTGCCGATGGACGATATCATCGTCCATCGTGATGGGTGACTGACATCCCGATGGAGAGACCACCATCGTGATGCCATGCCCCGCCACGTTGCGAGTCAACACCATAAGCCGCGGTTACATGTACAAAATATCTTGATGGGATTAATGGTCGGATTAGAATCCAACCGTGTACATGGGCCCAGAAAAATGTTTTCAGAATATAAAAACGTTCACTAAGGTCACACTTTCCGTCGGAATAAATCATTCGCACATGCGCAGTAGGGTTTGAAAACCGGAAGGGGAATAAATTCCGCCGAGCGGCTTTTTTCCCCCCAAACTTTATTGAATGCAACAATTCAAAACAAAACAATGTTAAACATATACATTGACATGTCAGCTCGGTAATATACGAGACGATCTTCTAAACGTGCTTTTAATAATGTTACGGTTATTATGAAACACCCGTTCGCTCATCATTTGAATTTTAATCCGTGTGGTCAGTGCTTTTTCTGAACGTAGCCAGGATTAGCTGTATGCTAACACGGGCTAACAACATTAGCTTTGGGTGGTGCTGCATGCTGGCTGCACGTTAAACATGTAAGAATAACATCAATCAACATGTTTTCTAAGGACCGAGCAACATTTCTGCTTTGAAGCTCAAACCGCTGTGTGTGTGCTGACGATCCGAGCTGTCCTCAGACACACACTTTTAGACCCGGTTCTGAGTTCGGTAGCTCTACCCCTAGAGCTGCGGGACGGATCGCAGTCTTAAATCTCCCACACATACCGCTCATGTACCCCCCCCCCCTTCCCATCAAACACAAAGCTGTAAATCCGCACTCCGCTGGTCCACTTTGCTAGTTAAGTGCGGGAGCGGAACACTTCTTTTCTATTTTGTTTGTTACTTTTTTTGTTAAAGTCACTTCCCTCAGTTTGTACTGGATCATTGCGGATTAGCCATTTGTTGGGAAATAAAATGAAAGAAGCAAAATAACGAATAGCAGTTATATAAGAACGAAAAATGTAAAAAATACCCCCCCCCCCCCCCAGACGATGTCATCGTCCATCCCGATGGTTGACAGCAAACATCTTCAACGGCCAATTTAAGGGACATCGCCCAACCCTATTATGCACACTCGCCCAAAGCCACCTTTATCCGCAAATTTAGAACCAAAACTGCCCAATTTATGGTAACACTGTGGATGTGTTGAGGTGCATACTCCCCCTAGTGTTCAGGGGTGTGCATTGTGCCGTCACGTTTGCTGAAGCATCTTCGATTGATGTAGTTAGGGTGCTGCTGCTCATGTCTGAGTAAAGGAGTAGCCAATCACAAAAGTGTCTCCACCTTGTCTAGTTTGATTGACAGACAGACCCATTCTCCTGAAAAAGCTCTTCATGAAATAAATAAGCCATTGTGAAAAACAGCAACAAGAAATAAAAACAAAGATACTTTGGAAAATATTGATTTTGAAATCCAAGGTTCTGAAAAAAGACGTAGAATTATAATAATATTCCACATGATTAAAATGAATATTTTAAAATGCTGTTTTAAAATAATGAACAGTTTTTTAAAGCAAAATGAAATATATTTAATAAAACAATGGCTAATTTAAAATCAGTGTGCAGGTGTTTTACAATTTCATGATCTTTTTATATATTTATGAGAGATTTATTGGTTGATTGTGTATTTGCATGAGGTCATATTTATTTATTTACCGTAATTCCCGGACTATAAGCCGCTACTTTTTTCCTGCGCTCATAGCCCTGCGGCTTATTCAGTGACGCGGCTAATTTATGGATTTAATTGGTGGCCGCCAAGTACTTACTTTCGGACTCAGTGAATGGTTTGAATTCTTTAACTAACACTAAGCACAAGTCATTTGTTTTTCAACATCCTAAGCAGCCAAACAGCATGGATGTCACTTCAGGTCTTAGACACTTCAGTCATGGTTCAAAAAACGAAACACGCATGCCCGGCCGCATCCCAGAATCCTTTGGTGCCGTTAGACCCAACGTGCACGTGATCGCCGCTACAATATGATGAAGCTTTTAAGTTAAAAGCAATCGTTAAAAGCAGCGTGAAAAAATCCACCATCACCAACGGGATTGGAAAAGCCGGTCATCTGCGTGAGGGAGAGAACAGCGCATGTGTGAATAACATCAGCCTTTATTTTGCCGGGACACGACTGGAAACACAAATCCACGTGATGTTTTAACGGTTTCTGAGGACTGACCGGAATTTTGCATTGAAAAGCTCACAGCCTCCGTGTGAGCTGGAGACATGTTCTCCTGCTGCTAAATCACATTGAGCTGCGGGGCCGATGGCAGTCTGATGGCTCCCACACGTAACAACGCATCCGCCCCTCATCCACAAAACGTACAGTATAAGTCCGATTGCTCTGCACAGACACGATTTCCTCCTCCCTGTAGCCGCCCTGGCCAGAGGTGTCGGAGAAGATAGGAAGGCGGGCGCGCGGGGCGAGCGCGGAGCTCAGAGGCGTCCGCGGAACTTCTGACGCACGCGTCGCGCTGAGGCGCTGGTATCGCGCTGAGGCGCGCGCTTTTCAGTCGCCGCTGCTTTATTTTACTTTTTTTTTTTTAACCAGCCCTGTTAGTACCATAATGCTGCCGCGACACAAGCGGAAGGAGAGCTGTTCCTTTTCACCCCTCCATGCACTGCTGCTACTTGCTCATTTTTAAACACGTACAACAGTGTGACGAGCCGGGTGTTGGCCCCGCCTTTAGCCCCTAAGACTCATGGGAAATGGGGGATCGTGGATGTAAATTTCCTCATCATAACTGAGGGATGTAATGTTGATTATGTGGTTACTGTTTGTAATTTTATGTGTGATACCTAGATTGTCAATAAGTAAAAAAACTAAAAAAAATCTTAATAAATAAATAAACCATAACTGAGGAACTTGTGAACAGAATAGAGGTGCATGCTGTTTGTCAGATGTGGTTGTAATCGCCTGCATGAGCCTGAGGCAAAGCTGTCTCCTCCCACAGTGTGGGATTGAACCTTACCTATGCTGGGAGTCAGGATGTGAGTAGTCTGGTACTTAATACATGCGGCTTTAATTACGACGCGGCTTGTGTATGTTTAAAAGTAGTTGAACAGGTGGAAATGGGCGAGTGCGGCTTGTAATACGGTGCGCTTTGTAGTCCGGAATTTACGGTAATTAAATATTTATTTATTTAATTATGAACAGTATAGGACTCCATAGAGCCGTATGGTTTAAATCCAGAAAAAAAGAAGACATATGTAATAACTTCATAAATCAAAACAACAAATCCCTGTTAAGTCCATCTGTAAAGCTAAGTCAGGTTTATAAAAAAAAGTGGAACAAATTCAGAGCTGATCTCAATAGATATGCTGTATTTAAAATTTGAAGCAGACTTTTTCACACGTTCTGAAAGAAACAAGTTAAAAACTTGGTTTTACAGCAATATTGGAATCATTTGACAGCTCAAGATCCCCAATCTTCCATTGAAATGTCATCCTTTGCATGTTTTATATCTTTTGAAATGCTCACCTTAATCCACCAACAAGAGGCACTGTCTGTTAATTACACAAAGCTTTCAAGGGATTTATTTGGGGTGGAGCTGATGCCTTCCAGCATGTGGCCATTTGTGAAATGCTGTTGTAATTACAGCAGGAGGCCACTTACAATGATTGTTGGTCTGTCATAATCTTTTGCTCTGCACCTGAACAACCTCTGCTCAGCACAGCTGGGTGGTCAAAAGGTTGCAATGAAGAGGCAAAAACAAAACAAGTCCAAATTAGGCCTGCACAATATACCGCAAATTTATCGTTATCGCAATATCAAGCAGTGCAATATCTTTCGCAAAAGTCAGCAAAAATCGCAATAAATGGTTCCCTTAAATGCGCTAAACAATCCTATGGCAGCTTGAAGCATTTAATGAATCAAATAAATCCATTTATGCATTTGACCAATTGGATGGACCCTTTCCAATGTTGACCAATCAGATGAGCCCTTTTATGTTTGTTTTTTAATGTGCGAAGATAGCCTTTGCACATTTTTTAATAACCTATTTATTTATTTATTTTTATTATTTTCTATTTTGCACATTTCTTTGCACATCTTTTTACCTGCACTGTTCTGTAAATAGCTTTTTAAATTATACTACCTTGTTGTTTTGCATTTATGCTACATTTTCTTCGTTCTTGTTCTTTTTTATATTATTCTTAGTCTTTTTTTCTCCCTCTGCTGTCAGTTGCTATGGTGACAAACAAATTTCCCACGTGTGGGATCAATAAAGTGTTTCTGATTCTGATTCTGATGTTAGATGTTTGCCTCCTACGTCAACGAGGGTCATTTGGAGTATCATTTTTATAAACTGTTGCAATGAAATGGTAATGGTGTTTTTGCTTGTTTTGCTATTCGTTTATACACTGCAAATTATATCGTTATCTCAATATTCATCACTAATATCGCATATCGCAAGTTTTGCTCATATCGTGCAGCCCTAGTCCAAGTGTTGAAAACCGGGTGGACACATGTTAACACAACGGAACTATTAAAACAAAAAAAAAATGTTTCTAGAAAATTTATGAAATTACAGATATTAAAGATCATTGGCATACAGATATTTGGAATTATATTTGTGGATTAATTGAGACCCAGAAATCCTGATGTCCTGTTGGACCGCCTGCTGGCCAAAGATTGAATGGTGAGGATGAATGCTGTTGCTGTCATGAACCTATTCATGAACCTATTCATTAGAATTCCTGTACAGAAAGTCTCCTCCTGCCCCTTATCCCATTCGTCCTTTTTTCCAAACTTGCTTTATACCCATTCAGATCACTGGACTGCAGGAGCCAACCACCAACTGAAGGGCGAGTACACCCTGGAGAGTTTGCCAGCCCATTGCAGGGCCCCCATATCCCAGTTTTTTGTCTATAGTTGGTGTCAAATTTAAAATGTTTTCCATTAGGATTCTTTAAGTTTTCAGTTTAGCCCCCATGTTTCTAATAATTGTTTTATAATTCCTAGAATTCTCAGGTTTGTGTGGACACTTAAAAACTGCCTCCAGGACATACCACAATCATCATCCACACTGTCCTCAATTGTACATTGGATTTCAGACATCTTTTTCCATGCAAAAGTTATTTTAAAAGATAAGATTTAATCAAGTTTTGACCTTTGTCTTGACAATTTCTTTTGCCTCCACTTCAACTCTTTCCCATTTCTAAGAGCAGTAATTCGATCATGAGGACAGCCATTACCATTCAGACCTACCAGACCTCAGCAGACTTGAAATAAAAGTCTTTAGAGGGGACAGGGACAGACATTTCAGAGTCATGGAAGACCAATCAATAAAAGGCAGGATACTGTGAGGCTTTTAGCCAGAAAAAATGCTGCCTTCTGTTCGGGAAGTTTAATTTGATTAACTTCTGATGATTCATTGTTTTGATTCATTGGAGAAAGACCACCCCTGGGTGTCCTCTAAACACATCATAATGCACTGACTTGTATATAAAAATCTTGAGGTAAACATGAATTGAGGCTTACTTAAATGCCAACAGTCTTCTTTCATTCACTTTCTAAAGAATCTGTGGCTTAGTTTCAATGTTTTTGTTTCACTCCCACACTGACACACTTCTGATGTTTGATGTAAATCACGACGTGAAAGCCTCTGTCTCTTCACATATCAGTGAAGAAGGGCCGTCCTGCTACTCTTCCTCGTGTTGCAGGGATGGACCATTTCAAAAGACAACATCTACAGCCTTAGTCACAACTAAGTGGTGGATACAGGTTAGAGGTACAATGGATCATGGTTGAACCGTGATCTGTACAGATCAGTAGGCACAGTTCAGATCACACATGTACACCCCCTTATCCTGTGCGTGCCATAGACTATAAAAACAATGGACGAATCGAGGTGTGACGTCACCCATAGAAAATGCCTTACTTTAAGCTCACATGAAATGAGGCAAAATCCTTCACCATTGCCTCCTGATACAGGCGCCGCCATGTCGACAGTGATGGTCCGAGTCACTGACTCATCGTGTCTATGGCAACTACATTCGCCAAACAGGAGTGAGCACATTGTGAGTCCGCACCTCTTTCCACACCTCTTTCTACCTCTTGAACATGGCTATAAGATTTACCAACTATTAGCTGGACTGAAAAAACAACTGTCGACATTTACTGCAGCTGTGACGTCAGTGATGGAGCAGTGACAGACACCTTATTGCAAACAAGTTGGTGCAAACATCCAAACCATTTTGGGATGGTGAACTTATGAAAAAATGCTGAAAGCTGCAGAAGTCTTGTGTCCTAAAAAGCAGTCGACCTTTGCCAACATGAATCTGTCAAAGATTACAATTGCAGATACCACATCTCTGAGGAGACTTGGGTGGCCAAAAGAAGGAATCCAGTTATTTATAGCAATTTCGGTCGCTTTTGATGAAAGCACCGACATCAGACATATACAACTGTGCATATTTATAAGAGGTGTTAAAGAGACCATAACAGCAGAGTTTATTTAGTTGATAGACACAACAACAGCTGATGACATAGTCACCTCTAGTTACTGCGCTGGACAATGTTTGAGAGAACTGGCCATGTGATGGCGACCCATCAAAGGTCAGGACGAAGGCAGGTGTTGCCACAAAATTTAGGGAGCCACCCAGGAAAAGATTATTGGACATTTTTGATTGTGTTTTGCACACTTGAATGACAGTAAATGTGTTTCTGCACAGGATTTAAATCTTGATATTGATGGCTGAGAGAAGATTCAGGAGAGAAAGGGAGGTTAACTCCAAATTCTTGTTATGTTCACAAATGTTTGCAAGTTTAATTTAATTTTTCATTGATTTCGACATTTACATTTTAAGCAGGATGTTCAACTTTTTTCCGCAGCCTCGTCTTGAGTTTATTATTGGGATTGCTTCAGTCAGATGTAAAATATTCAGTCTGCATAAAATTTTATTTTATACAAATTATTGGTATTATTATTATTATATACAGATGATTATTATTTAAACTTGTATTTTTTCCAACTGAGAGAAAAACAAAGCTACAGATAACAAGCTGGCCATAGGTTGTTTTGCTTTTATTTTACTGATCCGGCCCGATCCCTGCTTCCCTGCAGCCACCACTCTCCCATATGACCACCCGGTCAGCGGCAGCAGGCGGCGGCGGCAGCGACAGGAAAGCAGGGTGAAGGATCCCCGCTTTGCCAGCAAAATTATTCCCGGTAAAGGAGGGGCGGGCAGGCGCGCTTGCTTCAGCCCCTAGAGCTGTCCAGGTGTACCACGTCTTCGCCCAACAGTAACCAGGACAGGCTGTGGCAGCACCGTGACCGTGAAATGGATGTAGCAAGTTGATAAAATAGATGGGGGGAAAAGAAAATCAAGAAAGCTAACTTAAAGCTAAAGTAGGCTAACTGGTGGCCAATCGTAGCTGGAGTTAAAAAGAAAGAAAGAAAGAAAAAAGAAAGAAAGAAAGTTGGGTATTCTGATCCTTTTTATATTTAACCAGGAGAAAGGCCGGCTGAAGCTGATCATGTATCTTCTCTGACAATATTAATTAATCAAATCCATGAAATGATTGTCTTTTAAAGTAATTTCTTATGCTTGTCAGGCAAAAAACAACCTTTTCTATTAAATTTTAGAGATTTATCATTTCTATAAGTAAAACTACCCCCTTATTTTTATTGCATCAGTAATGTTAAGTTGGGCAGGTGAGGGGCTGTAAGCTAACAATAGAGAATGTAAACAAATGGATGATGGGAAATGAAGACAGGCTTACTCCACACCAACATTCCCGCCCAAAACTCAGAGGTGAATTTCTACAGGACTCCTTCCGCTCTGCAGATACTATGTCCTAGAAAATGACACAGGTTGTTTTTTTATTTAGTCTAAAAATAGCCTTATTATAATAAAAAGGCAACCGGGAAAACTTTAAAAACAGCTCAGAAGATGATCGAAGACTTTAAATATCTACTAATGCGCAAGCAATTACCTTTACCTGAACACAACTGTACCCATTCAGTATGTTGGCCGTAATATTCTGGGCTGCTTGGCGGGGTAGTGGCTGGCACTCTAGCCTTACAGTGAAAAATCCTGGTTCAAATCCTGACTGGGTCCATTTTGTGCAGAGTTTGTATGTTCTGCTTGAGTATGTCATTCTTTGAGATCTCCAGCTTTCTCCCACAGTCTAAAAATATGCGTCATAGGTTGGTGATTCTAAATTGGCCCTAGGTGTGCATGTCGAGTGTGTGATCCTGCGACAGACTGGTGACCTGTTCAGGGTTTAACCTGCCTTCACCCAACAGCAGCCTCACCGAAAGGGATTCTGAAAATGGATGGATGGCAGCGGTATTCAGCCCTAATACACATTTAAAATGTTTAACTAACATTCTTCCTTTAAACTTTTGTAAATTAGGCCTGCAAACCTTCTTCCCGCCTTCAACAGACTGACATATTTTAAATATATCATAATGAGACAAGAGCATGGAAAGATCTAAGTGTGTTGGCCTCCAAATGCTTTGGGATGATGAGGTGACCGAGTCTTCACCGACATTGTGATTCAGCGGAGCAACCAGTGGATCAGACTAAGAAGACCCTGCAACAGGCCGTGAAGGACACAGGAAGAACCTCAGACTGTGCAGTGATGTCAAAGGTTTTAGCCATTCCTGCCTTAAAGGCAGAGATGAAAACCACAGAACAGAAACACCACAGAACAACACAACAGCTTCAGTGGAATCATACATGTTCGTGTGCCACACCTCCCTCAGGACAAATTAAGACAGTGAAATGATGAGAGGAGCCGTGTTGTTCTGCAGGGTTTTTCTATACAAGATTTTGAAGGATTCAGGGAAATTGAAGAACTTAAGAAGGTCATAAGCAATATTGCTGTGACCCAGAAATGACCTTTAAGAAGATTTGCATGGCGGTAATGCTAGACATCATCTCTCCAGGATCAATGAACACGGTGACGCTCCTCACCTCAGCCTGGGATTTTACAGCATCCTGCAGTGTCACACAGACATGTTCAGCTACATGTCAACAGGCTTTACAATGGGGTTCCTTCTTGATTAAACAGAACCTTTAGTGCTTGGGATGAAGCATTCAAGAGCTTCCCCTCCGTGTACACCCCCACACGCTCAGTAAAGCAACACCCACGACAGAAGTACGAATGTGAAGAGGAGAATACAGACATACCTTGCACAGCTCCAGCACCAAGAAGCACCATTACAGACCACAGCAGAGACCTGAAGATGACATCACTGTGCATTCTCTCCTCCTCCACTGAAACGCAGGCTGCCCGCCTCAGAGGCAGGCGGAGCAGCTCCCTCTGTGCGAGCGTGATGACAAATTCTACTGACTAGACCTGACACAGCTCCCTAGCATGCAAACACATAACATGCCGGATTCTATGGAAGCAATTGTGTAGCATAATTAAAAATAAAAGTCAAAACCAGAAATGCTTTTTCATTTTCAAAATGAAGCTGCATTTGTTGACTCAAAATTAAAATGAAAAAGCAATTGGAAAAAATGCTTTTTCATTTTCTTCCTCAACGCTGCTTTTTCTGTCACTTAATTAAAATGATAAAGAAAATGGTATTTGACATTTCATTTTCAAAAAGTTCTCTGGTAAATGTGTAGCAAAATTCATTTAGAAATAATGAATAATGAATAATTTTAATTTTACAATTGAAATTGATTAACAGAATTGCTTTTTCATTGTCAAAATGGAGCTGCATCAAATGACTCAAAATTAAAATGAAAAATCAATACCTCGAAATGCTTTTTCTTTTTCTACTTTAAAACCGCTTATTCTGTGTCATAATTAAAACGAAAATGCAAAGAGGGAGTTGCACCCTGCGAATAGTGTCGCATATCTCAATTCGACTTAGTATTTCCAGAGGGGAGACAGGGCAATGACGTCAGTGCTATCTCTGTCTGTCCGGCTGCTAAGAGACACAGTGCAAAGTCGAAGTTTCTCCCTCGGACTTGCTCTTTGGACGGAGCTAAACCCCGGCCCGCTAGCCCGGAGAGAAAGCTTGTCCGTGGAAGATTCGAAGCGCAGGAGGAGGAAATGCTGCTCAAAGACCTGAGAAACAAAACCATCCTATGAATTTGTGTTTCCAGTGGTGTCCAAACAAAATAAAGGCTGATGTAATTCCCACATATTTACATCCAAGATAGTAATACAGTAATAAAAGGACACATCCGTGGTTGTGTATGACTGTGTAGTTCCAAAAGATACATGTTGGTGCAAACAAACGTTTAGCATGGCGAAATTTGCTGGAGCTGTTGATGGGGCTCCAGCTGTCCTCGAACAGCAAAATCAGTGCCACGCTGCAGGAGACTATCTTCTAAATGTGCTTATTACTGTTGTGATTATTAAGGGTCTGCTCGCTCATAATTTTTTAAATCTGTGCCGCCAGTGCTTTTTTCTTGGCTGCAAGGACCTGAAAGAAGCGTTAGCATTAGCCTAATGCGTGCTAAAAACATTAGCTATGGAGGAACAGAAGTCCAGGCAGCCATTCCAGCAATGAACACCTTGGATGTAAATATGTGGGAATTACATCAGCCTTTATTTTGTTCTGGACACCACTGGAAACACAAATTCATATGATGGTTGAGAGTTTCTCGGGTCTTTGAGCAGCATTTCCTCCTCCTGGACTTCGAAGCTTCCCCGGACAAGTTTTCTCTCCGCGCTAGCGGGCCGGGTTTAGCTCCGACCACCAAAGAGCAAGTCCGAGGGAGAAGCTTCGAACCATGCAAACAGCGGAGCTTCAGAAGGAGGCTGTGGTACCAAACTTCGGACCGCATAAGGGGGAAATGCTAGTATGTAGTCCAAAGAAGCTGTGTACAATCATCAACCGTCACAAAGCCATATCCCCTTCCGCTAGCATAAAGCTAATCCTAGACATGTCTGTGTCTCTTAGCAACCGGACACACGGAGATGGCACCGACGTCATCGCCCCGCCTCCCCTCTGGAAATGCTAAGTCGAATTGAAATATACGGCACTGTTCGCAGGGTGGATGTGAAAATGAAAACGCAATCCCCTCTTTGCATTTTCGTTTTAATTATGACACAGAATAAGCGGTTTTAAAGTAGCAAAGGAAAAAGCATTTCGAAGTATTGATTTTTCATTTCAATTTTGAGTCATTTGGTGCAGCTTCATTTTTAAAATTAAAAAGCATTTCTGTTAAGTTTTTGTCAAATTAGACATTTCTAAATGAATTTTGCTACACATAAAAAAAATAAATAAATAAAAATGTCAAATACCATTTTTTTTATCATTTTAATTAAGTGACAGAATAAGCAGCGTTGAAGAAGGAAATGAAAAAGCATTTTGGCAGATTGCTTTTTCATTTGAATTTTGAGTCAAAAAATGCAGCATGCATTTTGAAAATGAAAAAGCATTTCTGGTTTTGACTTTTATTTAATTATGCTACAGAAACGCTTCCATAGGATTCAGTGAAACACTAAGCCAAATGCAGAGATCCTGTCTGCAGCAAGCCGGAGAAAAACCCCAAATGCGCCATGCAAGAAAGTTCTAAACCGGGATTCACACCAGGATGTCACTGTGAGGCCAGAGTGCTAACCACTACCCTACCATTCAACCCAGATGTTAATAATAATAATTTAAAAAAATCAATTAACTGATTCTGAATAGGTTATTCCTTAGAAATAAAATAAAATCCATATATTGATTTTGAAGTTTTTTTTTAATCTTTTAGCCAAAAAAAAAGAATGGATAGTTTTATTAAAAGTTTGCCTTTTGGTCTGCTTAAATGATAAATTGTGTAAAAAAAAGATTTTTCATAACCAAACAGAATCTGCTTTAAGTGAAAATTTGAAAGGTAAACCAGTTTTAGATGAAAGTGCATAAAATCAAAATGTCTCAGCATGTCAGCAGTGATGGCAGCCCTAACAAAACAAAGTTCAGTGTCCGAGGCTTCAGTCTTTTCTGTGTGTCAGTTTCAGCTCTCAAAGACAGGGGCCCCTCCCTCACGAAAACCCGTAAATAAAACACTGTCATAGCTCCTGCTGAGACTCAGAGACAGCTCTGCCTTCAGTTAACATGACAGGAAAACTCTGATCCAGATCAGACCGCTCAGTGTGGTGTGAAGGCAGACGTCACATTCAATCTTTTAAACCTTTTTCCCATAAAATACAGAATTATCTCCTTATGTTAGAACAACGACTGAAACCCACGAGCCGTTGCAGTTTTGTGACTAGAACTATTCCTTTATTGGTTCTAATATTTGATATAACATCCATGAGAGACTGATCATGCTCTGATGAGGATGAGCTGCACCACACCATCCTGCAGCATTGCTCTCCTCTGGAGCCTGAATGAATTAGGACACAGCCCAGCAGAACATGCCCAAGACTTTTCAAGAAGAAAAAAAGACCTCTAAATAGAGACAAAACTGACACACACAGTTAGACCGTGTTAGAGTTGAAAGCAGAATTGCCTTATCAGTTTACACACATTTTACAACCAACCATCAAGTCATTTTGCGGGTTGTAAAGCAATAATTCCGATAATAACACTTCTACAATTCATCTCTTGAAGTCCCACTCCGATCATCTTTTGATCTATTTGGAAACGGATCCCAGTGGTTCTTTCATTATGATGATACTGTTTTTAGCCAAAATCTAAAAAACCTGTGTCCTTTTCTAGGACATAGTTTCTGCAGAGCAGCAGGAGTTCAACATAAATTTGAATACGTGTGATTGAGAGCTCTCTGTTTACACTCTCTCTCGGCAGCACAATCCGCTGATTCTGTAACAGAGAAAAGCGGCTTTGTACCATTATGCGCAAAAGCATAACATTTTACTGACGTAAAGCCTTCACATTGATGCAAAGCTGGTGTGAAAAGCCACTTTTCAAAATCAGTTGAGTTATGTAAACGGTCAAAGAGTTAAACTACTTATTTAGGGGTCGCCGGTGTTAAAGTGTGGATGCCATGCTTTGAACAACTTTGTCAAATAAAAAAGCCCTTTAAACGCTGATTCTATTGATACCAATAGTTTGCGTCGAAAAAAATCCGAAGCATATGAAAAATAGACATCTTTCGAAGGAATCAGAGATTTGGATCTGCCGCTAGAGCGCAGGCTGGAAGTGAACCCGATATGACCTGTGACGTCACGAAAGGGAGTTGCCTTTCGCAGTTGCCTTAGGACAGCATGTAAACAAAACAGGTAGTCTTCGTTTCTCTCGTGTTTAAATCTGTTAATCATCAACATGCCAAGTCGTTGTGTGGCAGCTGGATGTAGCAATACATCTAGTGAAAGTGTATCTGTGTATAAAATTCCCAAAACAAGAAACGCTGCTGAAAAGGGGAAAGTTCAAGAGGTGGACGGCGAAGGATTTTTCCCTCCAGATCTGCAGGAGAGAAGTCTGCGTTTTCGAAGGGACAAAAACCGGGACACAAACGAAGAATTTTGAACGGAGAGTTGGGAGGAGGATCTTGGCTTCTGAGTCGAGGAAAGGCGGGTGAGCTGGAAGCGAGCGAGCCGTTTTCTGGGTCAGACAGGACGGCGCTGGAGTCGGTCGGGAGCGGAGGCTGCTAAGCTAGGCTAGTGTGCATCACGATGGATCACATTGAGGCGAAGTAGTTGTGTTTTCTGTTGTCCTTGGATCCAACTGGAGTATTTCAACGCACTCAATGTTTTGCAAGAGAAGCAACAGTTCTGCAACGTTTTTTTTCTTTTGCTTTTGAGGTGCCGGTACCGTGAGTAAACTGAACTGTGTGTGTGTGAGCGCTCGCGCACGAGAAAAGGTTTCAAACTGGCTCAAACAGGTAAAACTGTTAATGTTCTGCAGTTGTTAATGGTATACAGTGACTTTGTTAACTAAAGAGTAGTAATATCTGGGAAACTTTTATTATTTTGTGACATTTATTTTGTAAATTGGGTTGAAAACCAGTGTTTACCTTTGTTTAGATTAGGCCAAAAGGGGACATTTTGAGTATATTTTAGGGTAAGTGGAGTAATTTAATTTTATACATTTTTTAGACTTACTGGAGTCTAGCCGAATCTTCATGCTGGCTATCGTCATCGGCATCACTAGACCTACTACTTTCTGCTATACTATATCCTCCTCACTTTCGCAAAAGGGTTCGAATCGATAGGGTTGCAAAAGTGACTCATCATCATGATAATCTCCGCAACTTTCCTCTTCATCTTTCTGTTCATCTGATGATAAATCGCTAATAGAGACGGTAGCATCACTCTGTGCTTCGCTATCGGTGCTAGCCATGTTGTCTGCCTTTCGTTACGTCACAAACAGGGGGGCGAGAATTCGGCGGAATGCGTGAAGCCGGCGGCCGTCCTCGTTGTTTATATTGCGTTTTTCGCTATTTATTCTTTTTCGAAAAATATTAAAAACAATCGCAACATGAAATAGAGACTATTTACTATATTTTGGCTTATTAAAATAGACCATGTCACCCACACTTTAAAGAGTTAACTGTACTTCTGTGTTTTACAAAAGTTTGCAGAAATTCTTTTGTTCATGTTCATCTGAACGTTTTTATCTCACATTTTTTTAAAAGTCTTTTTTTGAAAAGAAGTGTAAAGTATTTGGGGTTTTTAAATGGACGTTTGTTTCGTTTTAATAAACTCTGAAATCATCAATGCTGGTCGTGCTAACTGGTTTAGCACTCTGGGAAGCATATCTGGGAATGCACACTCACCTTACATTTAGACATTAACAGTTCCACACCTAGTTAGAGGGAAGCTGCTCATTCATGTAACAGCTAATGAGTGTGGACAAAAGCATTCTAAAGCTTCGGTAGTCCTCTGGCAGTTTGGCAGCTGGAAGTGAAAGCTATGCAGCAGAGCAGGTTTTCAGTGTGTGTGTGCTGAGCTGGGATCACACTCATGACTGTAATGATTCCCAAGTGAAAGAGGACCCTTTAAAGTCCTCACTAGACAACAGTTTCCCTTTTACTTTGAAAAGGCACTGCATTTTCAATTTCAGGCCCCAGGGCCAAATGTGGCCCAGGGCCCATGTTTAATGGGCCTTCAGGAAACACAGAACAGAAAAACTAGAATATGACCCACATGTGAAACTTGCCCTTGACTTTGCATTAATTCTCAGGTTTGGTCCAAACGAGGCATTTTCCTCTGAAAAAAAAAAAAGACTAAACGAGCTGAATATGTGACAATGAACAAAACACATTCGAAAGAAATACCAGATTTTAAACAAGTCGTTTTGTTTACATTAAAACAAAAGAGATTAAACAACTACACTCACAAAGCTGTGTTTCCACTGAAATTGAGCAAATTAGATTTATCCAAAAAAAAGTTGTTGCGCTTGGAGAAGGTGGTTTTGGGGGTATTTTGAAATTGATATACTTTGCAAAACTGCAATGAAAACATTTTTCGTATTAAGACGCAGACGTCTATTTGATAATGATGAGCGCTCGTGCCGTGGCAAATTTGAATGGATCTGCTGTAAATCAAATTATTACCATCCATCACCATGTTTTTGATCGCGTGAGTTGGTTTGTGTTTATTCACATAATCAGAATTTAGTGGAAACAGTGTCATTGCTAAATTGTGTTTTTCAACATTTTTAGGATTTTGATAAAGTTTTGTGCATATGTGGAGCAAAATCCAATATTTTTTAATCAAACACAATCACAAAAAAAACAAGTAATAATAATAATGGATTGGATTTATCTGCGCTTTTCCAGATGCTCAAAGCGCTTACAATGTGTCCAGTAATTTATTCACTCCTCATTCATACTTGGTGATGGTAACTACAGATGTAGCCACAGCTGCCTGGGGCAGGCTGACAGGGGCGTGGCTGCCAGTTCGTCCGCTATGACTATCACCGGGACATTCATGCACATCCACACACCAATGGACCAACACTAGAGGCAAGGAGGGTGAAGTGTCTCGCCCAAGGACACGACGGCAGTTGGCTGGGGAGCAGGGATCGAACCACCGACTCTTCAATCATTGGATGACCTGCTCAGCTGCCTGAGCAACTGAATCTTTTGTACATATCGCACAACAAGAACTATGCACCAAGTACAGTCTCCTGCATAGGAAGATGTATAACACTATTAGTTCTTTGTGATTAATCAGCAATGAAAAAGCTATAAAAATCTAAATGTGCAGACCGCTTTTGTGGTTCTTTCATGAAATACTTTCACTATTGCTCATTGAAGAAACTGATTCACGGCAATGAATCAAGTCTCACCTGTCAGTACCTGTCATTGTTCTGGATAAACAAGCCATCCTTCTGTCATCTCAGCTCACAACATCTACAGCATGTTTTCTCTTCACAAAAGAGCCAAGGAACAAAGCCAGAAGTCTGCTGCATAGTCTTTATGGCTGCACACCTGCTTCTAGTGCCAACAAGTACATGACTAGAAAAGGAATATTGTGTCATCCATGTTTGGACCCCCCCCCCTTCTATAATCACCCTCCTATCCCTCCCTCTCTAACATCCCTCTCTCTTCTTACCTCCTTTCCTTTTCCGTTTGGTCCAACACAAAAGATTTTCAAATATGTTTAAGTTTGGCCTAGGTTACAAAAGAGGTTTATTCAGACATACCTCTGGCTTGTCAGAAGATTCATAACCCCTGTTGTTAAGGTAAAATATATCTAACACAAGAGGCCTTCAGCTTTCATCTGTCTACCCAGCTGTTGGACAGGACAAGTTAAAAAAAGAAAAATGAGTAATTTAAACAGAACAAATGAATAATAATCCATCCATTCATCCATACATCCATCTTCCTCCGCTTATCCGGGACAGGGTCGCTGGGGCAGCAGTCTAAGAAGAGATGCCCAGACTACTCTCGTCCCAGCCACTTCCTCCAGCTCCTCTGGGGGGACACCGAGGCATTCCCAGGGCAGCCGACAGACATAGTCTATCCAGCGTGTCCTGTGTCTTCCACGGGGCCTCCGCCCAGTGGGACATGCCCGGAACACCTCCCAGGGAGGCGTCCAGGAGGCATCCGGACTAGATGCCCGAGCAACCTCAACTGGCTCCTTTCGATGTGGAGGAGAAGCAGTTCTACTCCAAGTTCTCAGCGGTTGACCGAGCTTCTCACTAGAGGTAAGATCTTAAGCCCGAGTCAGAAATCAGATCATTACGTTCGGGTCCGTTCGGGCCGGGTTGTCTCTTTTGCTGAGTTTTTTAATAAATATATTTTAATGGCTGCAAAGAAGCTCCTTAGGTGGGCGGTTGTCAAACAGCTCTTTTTAATCCTGTATGTCAGAACGGTTACCGCACGAACCGAAAGGCACAGCAAGCTTCTTACTCAGAGGGAGAACGTTCACCGAATGCACACACACACACAGTTGGACCCCGTCCCCTCTATCCCACCAGTCACCAGCCCACCGTTGATTGACATACACTGTGGTCCAGCAACTGGCAGAAAAAGGGGGGCGCCGGCCACCCGCAGCTTTGCGCACGTGTCTCGAATGTAATTTTCCCTCCACAAGCCCACATCTATTTTGTTTAGGTATTCCCGATATGGAGCAGCAAGAAGTCAAGGGTAAACTTAAGACAGGGGAAGTGAAAAGGCAAACAGGCACTGTTTATCTGCGTAATTAAGCGAGTGCGCATCAAGATCTCTCCTTCACTCTCTTTGTCTGGCCTCTTATTCTGTGTTCCAGCGTTTGTTGTGCAAATGCATTTATCATGTAGGGAGGAACCTATGCGCAGGGCGTCCGGTGGAAGTCTATGCCACAACAGCGAGCTTGACTACGCGCGCGGTTGCAGCAACCACTCTTTTCGAAATAAAATAACTTTCATGATCATAAAAATACGTAGATTATTTTACCTTTAAGAAATCTGGCGTTTTTTTTTCTGCCAAAAATATTATGGGATAAATTGAAATTTCAGGTTTGCTTCTGGCTCGGGCCAGCAAATCAAGTTAATTGGTCGGGTTCGGACCGGGTTCTGCTTTAATGCCCGCGGGCCTGTGTCGGGTCGGGCTGGATTTTTTAGGCCCGATCTTACCTCTACTTCTCACCCTATCTCCAAGTGAGCCCCCAGCTACCCTACGGAGGAAGCTCATTTCACCCGCTTGTATTCGGGACCTCGTTCTTCCGGTCATGACCCATATCTCATGACCATAGGTGAGTATTGGAATGAAGATCGACCGGTAAATTGAGAGCTTTGCTTTTTGGCTCAGCTCTCTCTTCACCACAATGGACCGAAACAGCGACCACACGCCCCAGGAGTTTAAATACCTTGGGGTCTTCTTCACAAGTGAGGGAAGACCGGAGCGTGAGATGATGAATTAATAGTAATAAAATTATAAATTCTTCTAACAAAAACGAAGAGAGCAGTTTTTTTAATGGAAGAAGTGAATTATTTATTTGAAGACGTACTTTCATCCGGTTGCTTATTTAAGTACATGTTTTTTTCTCCTTTTTGAACGATACATTTTATTTAATGTTCTTTTTCAAAATCTTTTTAAATCTTTATCATTTTTTTATCCTATAAAAAACAGAAATAACGTGACGACCAGGTACGGTGGCCGTTTGGTCCAGTTGTTCAGCTCAGAGGACGGACCATATTCAGACTGAGGAATATCAGAGAAAACCAAAGCTGAGTCCGACTGGAAACGAATCGAGACAAGCTCCAAAGATGAATCAGAGAGCGGTGCCTGGTGCTAGTTTTATTGTCCACTTGTGTGTAGTCAGATTGAAAACTTGTTTCAGGTTATTGGGGCAAATGGACTCTGGTTGACTTTAAGCAGGTCAAATGTGTCCAGTCTGAATACACCCTAATATAAATTGTCATCATCAATTAATTGCTTCTTTAAACACAGACCAAGTAACTGCTAACCATTAATATTTCCATTTATGTTTATCTTTACTCATTAGTTATATACTGAACTATAACCTCATGTGTGCTGCTGTTAGATAAACTGAGTGTCATGAGCAACCAGGAACCAACTAAATACATCTGGCATTTAGGAGGAAATGCATCCAAACATCCAGATGACCCTGATCAGCTGTCGCCTTCGCATTTACACATCTGTACAGGATCTAAACACGTGGGACTTCACAAATGCTGCAGATGCTCTGTGAGATAAAGAGAGGGTCGAGGGGCTAAAATTGAGGTTTTTGAGACCTTTAGGAACTCCAAAATTTAAACTTAAAGAATAAATAAGTGAATTTTATAAGTAAACCTTCAGATTTGGATGTTACACAGAACTTGTTGGTGTGAGTTGAGGTTTTAATCTCTATTTATATGAACCCGCAGTCAATTTGCAGTATTGTTGATTTGGTTCATGAGCTAGTTCTGGATCGCTTGGTGTGTCATCCCGGTTCTGTACAAATGTGCGGCTGTGATGAGATCCAAACCCTAACACACACACAGCTTTTCCACATTGACACACACTCAGACAGCGCCATAAAAAAAAAGGCAACACTTATCTCCTGCTGATAACAACTCTGACTGTAGAGAAGTCCAATAAAAAAATAATTGTGGTCAAGAAGTCTCAGTTTTACACAACCAAAGTGAGCTCATGGAGAAAAGCATCGTCATGGTAACTAGGCAATGGTTAAACCTCACTGCTGCTCTCTGAAATGAACAGAATGTCATTTACCAGATAAAGCAGAAAAAAATCATCAGTAAAAAAGCCGTACGCACCCTGAACTAAACAACTAAATTGAACTAAACGGAAACTGCATCTCTTTGCAGCAAGCCCAGGGCTCCAGACTAACTTTTTTCACTAGGAGCACAGTGGCCCCCAACTGAAAATTTTAGGGGCACAACCAGAAAATTTAGGGCCGCATACCGTAAATCAACATGCTAACCAAATCTACTAATTTCCACTGTATTACTATTAATAAATACTTTAATAATAGATGCAAAAATTACAATGTGCCGTTTCAAATTCAATGTCACATTTTATTCTGCACTTTTGAAAATGCAACAAGGTAAACTGACAAAAGCATCGCTGTCACGACAGTACAAATAAGTAAAGAAAACGGATGGAAAAGTATGTTGGTGACACCAAAAGCGTGTTTGAGATCACCCAGGTGGACTCAACGCTGCACAGATCACCTGGTGTGTGACGTATATTTTTGTTTTTGCTCCAACATCACCTGTCAATCAAAACAAAAATATCACGAGAAAGGGGTGACCCCAACCTGAGCGAACACAGCTGGAAATTTAGTACTGCACTGACTGAAAGCTGCCCTGATGACTACAAAACAATGCATTATGGGACATGTTTCCTGATGGTTTTTTGTAGTTCAGTGATCAATCAAAATAATTGAAAATACCAATTGATTAAAAAAAGGCTACATACATTACAAAACATTCAAATAAGTATAAAATATATAATAACACAGATCATACTGAGGGGGAGAGGAATATTAAAACTAAATTGAATGGTAAGGACAACTCCAATTTCCTGTTGTCCTTCATTCGCCTTCACCCCCCCTCCCCCCCCCCTTCTCTTCAACGATCCAGGCGAGGTGCTGGACCATCTACACGTCTATCGATGCATTTTCCCCACGGGTTTTCAGTGTCTAAAACTAAATCTTGTCACTCGCACATATTTAAAGTTCAAGCCCCGTTAGCTGTCACGCATGTATGTGTGGGACATTTATTCTCCTCAGCTGACCCGACTCCCGCGGGAGTGGTGAGCTGCCCTAACAGCCGTGCATAAACCGTTTGTGGTCGGGGGTGACACGCCGCCGCGCGCTTAACCAAAACCCTAAACCTTCCTCCGGGTCTGTGCGACCCAAAGAAAAGTTCAGCACGGACTGGATGTATTTAGAAAATTACGAGCGAAAAAATACGTTCTAAAGGAAAGTAAGGAACTCAACTTCATTGATCATCGACGTGCCCCTTCTACGTTAAATGTATTAAAAATACGGAGGGTGGGGGAGGCAAATTTACTGGTCGTACATGTGCGACTGGATGTAAAATTTAGTCGCACACTCTCAAATTTTGGTCGCAAAATGCGACCAACTGCTCGCAGTCTGGAGCCCTGAAGCCCACAGCTGTTTAATCAGCTTAATTCATTCATTTGAATGAGAAGGTGTGTCCAAAGTTTTGGTCTGTACTGTAACTCTGCATTTAAATGGCTCATTTTGCCTAAAGCCACATTAGTCATCACAACACGAGGCTTTAAATAAACAACAATCCCCCATTCCAATTCTGTTTTTTTGTTTTAAAGTGTTTTAAGTTTCAAGTAGTTTTGTTAAAATCCTTTTTCATCCATATCCATCCATTCGTCTGATGTAGGAACAGTATAAAGATGTTGCTTCCTCAGAAACACATCCACATGTTAAAACAGCAGACCAAAGGCCTAGCTGCATGGAGTGGCTTTTAGGCCTTGTTTCCACTGAGAGGTCCGGTCTGGTCCAGTATTTTGAGCGTTTCCATTATAAAATGGACCCATTAATCTGGACTGAACCATACCATTTCCTTGCACCTGCTGGTTTCTACTGTTGAAACCCATTGATTGACTGAAGGTCTTCACAACAAAATAAGCTCCAATAAGGCGGTGGTATTTCTTTTCGTCACCCACAATCTTTTCTCAAACAACATGACCTTGCTTTGTATCTTCAAAGAACCAATAGCCAATGAGCTGCTGGATGACCTCCATTGATGTTGTTGTTAGCTTCACCCTGCCTGAACCAGGAGAGTCCAACTTTGAATTGCCTGGACCATTCCAAACCGGACCAGACCGCTTGGTGGAAACGAGGCATCAGAGTGCTTTTACACCAGGCCTGGGTGGTTCCCTTTACAGGGCAGATCTGAACTCCACCCTGAACTCTGGTCTGGGCCAAACAAGTGAGCCCTGGTGTGAATGAAAAGAAGGCTCTTCCTCTGCTAGAATATGCAACCTGGTGTAGTTAAGATTGTCAAGTTGTACCAAAGCACTGCTTTGACACAGCACAGGTTGATATGAACCATCACCAGCAAATAATAACTGGTGGGAGCTCATAACAAACAAAGCACAAAGAAAACACTTAGTCTAGCCTTCTGACCCTTGTATTTAATCATCACCTGCATTAAAGCACAGTATATTTGATCCACCTTCCAGAGTGGGCCCCAGTTTGGTCGGTCGGCTTTCACCCTGAAAAACACAGTTGGCTAAACAGGAAACCAATCTCTGAAGGATGAACGAGTTTGTTTGTTTTTTAATATTCGGACAAATAGCAGAGGTAGATGTTTTTTTTCCTTCTTCATTTGCCCACCCTTCAGAGCAATTGGCCTGAGGTCGAAGCAGAGAGATTAAATGAAAAGGACTTTGATACGGTGCAGTTTGCCTGCTGTAATAGTTTGAATAATCAAACACCTGTAATCTTGTGAACTTTTGCTTTATGTAAAGTGTCTGAAATATGAAGAACCATCATTTTTGTTACTTTGCTGCATCCCTGCATCATCAATGTTTAGGTATTTTTGATGTGTCATTTTCTCTCAGTAACGGTATGCGTAGCCTTAAAAGTCGACTCTGCGTTCAAAGCTAAATGCATGTCCCGTAGCAGCCAACAAGCTGAGCAGTGAAGTGACTGAAATGCATCGCTATTTGACTTGCAAATGAGCAGTTTCTCCTGTGACCTATTCTGTCTCCCTTTAAACAAAGCTTTGCATAAAGAATTCTGGGATTGACCTTCTTTGCATGTTCAAAAGGAGAGAATGGAAATATGGAAATGTTCAATACATAACATCAGTAAGAAAGGACTGGTATGATTAGTGAACCTCTCGGTTTAAAAAAACCTGTATCATACCATTCTTCAGCCTTTCAGTCAACTATATCCATATATAATAATACATTTTACATTTTTATTACATATATGATAATATATTACCTTTTTGCACACTAAAGAACATTTTTTATGAAGTATGAGTTCTTTTCCTGAGTTCTTTTCCTAATCTGAAGTAAGAAGACTAGATTGATGAGGCTCCGCCCTTTCGCTCCTTGTGGGTGACGCCCATTTCATGAAGTCAACCTAGAACCGGCCTCCGCTACGTGTCTCCATTTCACCCAAGAAAACAAACAACATTCAAGGTTTGGCAAAGATGGATGTGCATATGGTGAAAAGCACTAGCCGATCACCACTAAAGTTAAAGTTCCACTATCTGTCACACACCTAGGTGTGCGAAATTTGCTCTCCACATTTACAGTCAGCAGCAGACACAGCCGCGCTCAGGAACCATTTGGTGGCTTAACCCTCAAATTCAACCCCTTAATGCTGTGTGTCAAGCAGGGAGGCATTTTTAAAGTCTTTGGTATGACTCAGCCTGGGTTTGAACCCACGACCTTCCAGTTACAGGACGCACAGTCTAACCATGAGGCTAGCTCCGTGGAGAAAGTGGGCATTAGTGTTAGCCTGGAGGCAGGGCTGGCAGCGCAGACTGCCTGAAAGGGGTTCCTCCTTGCTTAGTCATGATGTCACAATGTGAGAACCTGCTCGTTTTGTGGATTGGGTGGGGCCGGTGCTCAGAGAGCAGTTTTTTAGAGAAATACTCATAAATTTATGAATGGATCAAAACACCCCTTTGGAATTTTTTTGTGAGGAATGAACATTATAATACACTTAAAGCTTCTACGTGATATATAACCAACCAGAGCTTTAAGCATTTCAGTTCTGTAATGAAAACTGTTTCAGTTTAGCTTCAGGTGTTGTGAGAAAATTGCATTTGATGAAACCAAAGTGGCTTATGAGGAACTAAAATAAATAATGCCTGACATGTTTATAAATGAGACTAAAAGAAAGGCAGAAAGCCACTAACTAAGAGCAGGGGCAGAACCTGATAGCCGGATGTTGGAGCCCTCTTTCCCTGACCCTGCTGCTCATGTTCCTGGTTTAAAGTTGCAACAGTAGAGCTGGAGCTGAGAAGGAAGCCAAGCAACCTTGCAGCCAGGTCACATGACACAACCAGAGGCGGAGAGAAGCGGGGTCAAGTAAACAAGCCGGGAACGGTCCTTAGAGAAGCCAAGGTTTTCATCTCTGCGTGAAAGTGGGGCGTTTGCATGCTCACGAGCACGTGGCTGGAAGACCCACGGAGGCGGAAGTGAACTGAAGCAGCTGAAGCTGCTGCCACAGTCCGTACAACTAATCCTGCTTTATTACGTAACACCCCGCATTGCTGAACTGCAATGCAGAGCTGCAGTTGTCTCTCCGCCGCGAATAAACATTAAATAATTACCAACTACGCTAGCCGCGTTCAACATAGCAGAGTCTTACTTAGATCGGTATTTTGGGACTGGTACTTACCGCTGCTGTGCTGTGGGGGGTTCTGCGGGCTGACCCACGGAGAGAGACCACAATAACAGTGCTTCCAACAAATAACGCAGTCTTCAGAGGCGTTTGTGTAAAGAGCTAACTGTTAGCGGTCTACCGCCGGTCGGGTGTCCGCAGCAAGCAGGGATGCTCTCGTTGGTCAGCTGACGTCACGACGGCTCTGCTCTAAAGCACACGTTAAAAAAAACGGTCGAACCAGTCCTGACATGTCATCTGCTCCCTGCCTTCCCTCGTTTAATGTTCACTAGTTAGCTAACAGCGCTCCTGTACGATTGAGGCTGAGAACGAGTTTAAAGCTGACAAAATTTACGACACTTCCGGGTGGGGATTTCAAAATAAAAGCCTCACATCTTTTCCTTTTAATCAGGCATCTCAAATCTGTGTCTTCAGACAAAGCTTGGTGAAATTCTATATATCTGCCATATTATGGTGTATTATTCTGTTATAGTAACATTAAAGGGATATAAAGAGCAAGTGAAATTAAACCAAAATATCTGGTACTGAAAAGGTTCATTTATTTGTATTTGCAGCTGTATATAATACATTGAAAGGTAAAAAATGAAGCAGCAGTTTGTGCTGCAGTCAACACTAAATGCTCTGAGGGTTTTTATACTTGTTAGTATAGCAGGTAATTTGAGGGATCTGAATATCCTCCCAGATGGCAGCAAGCTGAACAAGCGGTGTCTTGGGTGACAGCCTTCTGCCTTGTTTCTAAGCTCTGCTGAGGCATCTTAACTAACCATGTTCTCTGGGGAACAAAGGGCAGTGCATGATGTTTTCTGCAGTTCTGGCATTTGCGGACCGTGCAGTACACTCCTGGGCCTTCAGTAGGGGTACATCTGAATAACTCAACCCCTCAATAAGCATTTTATGCCTCTAAAGACACAGAAAAAACAAAACAGTAAACAAATATTATCTGTTACTGCAGGCAGGAAACAAATATATTTCTGCAATACAACATACATGCACATATAGAATCCATTAAATGCCTATTTAAAAGAGCATAAAAAATATGATGGAACCCCTGTTCACCTCCACACAACAAAGGACAGCTGAAATGCGATTGGTTGGTATGTGTTAATGTAATAACACATGGTTCAGATATTTTTTTAGGCCTTCAGAGAAGGTCTTGAAGGCCCTGACGGCCCACCACTGAGTTCTGGACATCCTGTCTCTGGCAGAGCAGAATCCAGACCAGTCATACTGCCTTATCTGTACACAATTTCTGCTGCTGACATCCCAATGGGATGCCATGTCCTCATTTGTTGTTGTTCACCTTTTGGCATATCAGCGAATCAGCCTTCACTGAGTCATACCGGTGGTTTAGCAGAGAGCTTTACGCCGCATGCCCTTTCTGGCACAACCCTGTATTTTATCCAGGCTGGGGACCGGCACAGGGGACCCAGACATGGGCCCCTATGTGGCTACATATTTAGGCAGTAAAGCAGAGGGTCTTACATAATGAAGCTCATCTCACCTCCATTGAATCATACCTTGGATTCCCATATGCTAGTCCTGCACTAACCTTTTGACCCATCCACTGATAAGAAAATGCAATAATATTTTTCCAAAAATGTATTTGTCGGTCTTTTAAAAAATAAAAAATTTGATAAAACACAAAATTGCACCTAGCTGTATATACTGGAGGTCTTGTCAGGCTTGGTAAGTATCATTTTAACCATTTTACAGAAACATCTACATTTCATACTTTAACAACTTGACTCCTTAAATATAACTGTTCTTGTCTAATGATACACTTGCATTAATTTCCTGAATGCACATACTGTATAGAGAGCAATGTTTTTTCCCTTTCTAGTACAACGTAACCTATTTTATTTCTTATTTTGAAAATCACTGTCTTTCCTAATGTAGTATTAGTCCCTGTTATATTTTGATGGTTGTTTTGCTGTTTATTTGTTGATCTTAAAGTTACATAGATCATAAATCAAAGTTTTAACCTAGAAAATGTTCATCTTTCTTTTTTGAACTCCATGTTGTCTTTTTTTCCTAAATATTTTCATATATATACATATTTATTTATGATTTTCTTTTGTTATTGTACTTGAGTGGAATATTTAAATTTATTTTCATAAGAGCTGTTATTCAAACAAGGGTTTTCTTTTGAAGGGCAGGTATTATGTAGGTCCTGTGACATCATAACTTGAAAGAACAGGTTTGCTTCATATTTTCAATGATTGTCTGATTTTCCTGCCCATGCAGTCTAGAAACTTGATATTTGTCTATAGAATAAATACTTATTTGCTTTAAAGATTGTTTTTTATTGATACAAATTAAACAGGGTGGAAGATAAAGTTGAAACATATGTTGTTTTTAATAAAAAAAAATCCTTTTCATATTTTTTAAGCATTCTTAAAAAAAAAGAACTAAAATCTGTATTATTACCACTGACTGTGAATAAATATTACCAATGTAGATACACAGTGAATGTTTGAGGAGTTATTACTGTGAATGTTGTGCTTAGGGCGATCTCTAGTGGCACAAATGAGTATTGCAGTAACACTTTTAGTATCATGAACATTTTAAATACATTTTTTGATGTGTTCCTTAATTTTTTCTTATGATTACTTGATTTTTCTTAAACAAAAACATATAATGGTTAAATATAAAAATTAAAAAAATGTAACATTGCAAAATATTGGGTAAATTACATTACTTGAAATTACCATATACGTTAGAATTTCATATTTTTAGATAAACAATTTAGTTTGAACAGTTACTTTGCTGTCTTTTGTATGATTTAATCTTTCTCAGGGTGGGGGTGGGTGGGGGTACTCATGGTAGAATACAAACTGATGATCAGAGGGATTCGGACATTCATCTACACATCCATGGAATTGTGTTCATGTTCCTCCATGTTCAGACACAACTTTAATTTGGTTAGCATTTTTTTAAATAATCGAAAATAATGAAACTTAAAACACTTTCAAATCACACAAGACAGTATTTGTTCTCATAAAACTTTATTATTTTGAAATTGACCTAAAGGAGACTTTATCATCAAAATGTCATGACTTCAGTTTCTTCTAAGTTTTTAAAGGAGCACAATGTTCGGTAAAAAGGCACACAGAAAGGGCCATACAGGTTTTCGCTTCTCAGTGATATTTTATTATAAACCTGCTGTTGTAGCCACAGCTGCCCTGGGGCAGACTGATAGAGGCGTGGCTGCCAGTTCGCGCCTACGGCCGCTCTGCCATCACCAGGACATTCATGCACATCCACACACCAGTGGAGCCACACTGGAGGCAAGGAGGGTGAAGTGTCTTGCCCAAGGACACAACGACAGTTGGCTGGGGGGAGCACGGATCGAACTGTCGACCCTTCGATCATTGGACGACGCGCTCAACCGCCTGAGCCGCTGCTGCCCCATTAATTGTCTCATTAAAGACAACAGTCTTGAAGTAAAGTCACAGCAGTAGAACATAAAATCTATTTGAGACGTTTTGTCGCCCATCCATGCAGCTTCACCAGTCCAACTTGTGAAGCTGGAACCAACTGGAAGTACACAACTCCCTGAGGACGAAATGAGCCATATATGGATCCCATCTTCAAAGATTTTGCAATGTTGCAATGGAGGCAGAGATTGCTTGCAATCCAATCACCTCAGCATTTGCCCTCCACAGCAGAATCTAATTCTGCAAAACTAAACAATAGAAAAACTAAAAGAAACAAGGCAAATGTTATGAGTACTCAATCCGAGGATGACATTGAAAGGGAGGGGACAGCTAAAGGAAAGGAAAAGGTCCCTTGTAGTTTCTGTCAAGATCTGACAGCACAGACTACATGGATGTCCCAAGTTCATTGCAAAAACCCTGGATGAGTGAAGAGGATTCATTAAAGAACATAAACTCTTCTACGGCTGTACCAAACCTGGTCATAATGCAAAGGACTGTCGACACAGACATTCATGTGACACTTGTAAAGGTAATGTTACGGCTGTGGACATCATACATGTTTGCATGATGAAAACTATGTGAGGAAGGAGAGGTTAGCAACTTGAGAAGATGCCACCTCAAGAATTACTGTTCAAACAGAAACTGCTGCAACTTCAATGTCAGTAGTAACTGGACAGTCCACCAATACATCAGTGATTGTGCCTGTATGGGTTTCAAGGATCGATGGAGAAACTGAAAAACTGGTTTATGCTCTATTGAACACACAAAGCGACACAACATTTGTCGACCAGGATGTGAGCAATGTTTTAAAGGCAGTGTCCTGTCCAGTAAAGCTGAGATTAACAACTGTGGTTGGACGCAACATGACGGTGAAAAGTCAAAGAGTCTCAGGACTTCGTGTGGGAGGCTACTTCTGCTCTTTCTATGTCAACCTCCCTCATATGCATACAAAAGATTGTGAATCATGCCCATATTCCGACAAATGAAAAGGCCAGAAAATTGAATCATCTTTCTAAAATTGTGGATGAAATTCCACCACAGCAGGATTGTGAAGTTGTTTTTTTAATAGGATACAACTGCACAAGAGCAATGGCGCCAAGAAATGGGATATCAGGAGGAAATGAAGAGCCTTATGCGGTTCGAACAGACCTAGGATGGAGCATAGTGAGATGGTCTTCACCCTGCCTCGACACTCCAAATACAGGAAGACATTGTTTCAGAATAATTGTCAAAGAGCTCCCACCAGTCACTCCTGCAGATGCTAATCAAATTCTGGAATCTGACTTCAGAGATGGCAAGGAAGATGAAAAAACAGTGTCCCAGGAAGACATCCTGTTTCTGGATAAACTCAAGAACTCCATTTATAAAAACAGCCAATGTCATTACGAGATGCCGCTTCCCTTTAAGGAGAGACCAATCTTACCAGATAATAAACAGCTTGCTGTCATACGTCTCAGCTATCTCAAGAGGAAGCTGTCAAGAGATGAAAGGTACAAGGAAGAGTATGTCAATTTTATGGAAGATGTCATTAGAAGGGGTGATGCAGTGGAAGTCCCCGATGAAGGAGAGAAGGGAGAAAATTGGTACATCCCTAATCTTGGAGTCAATCGTGCCAAGAAACCAGACAAACTGCGTGTAGTGTTCGACTGCTCAGCCAAGTACAAGGGAACCAGTTTAAATGATCATCTGCTCACTGGGCCTGACTTGATGAACAATCTAAATGGCATCCTTCTTCGTTTCAAGCTGCACTCTACCGCACTGATGTGCGACTTAAAAAAGATGTTTCACCAATTTCACGTGACAGAGTCAGACCAAGACTACCTGCGCTTTCTTTGGTGCAGAAAATGAGATCTTAGCAATCAACCCCAAGAGTATCGTATGAGGGTGCATATTTGGTGCAGGCTCATCACCTGGTTGCGCAAAGCATGGCTTCAAACATCTGGCCACGGAAAAACAGAGATTTGTACCTTTTAGGTTCACAATTTGTAATGAGAGACTTTTATGTTGATGATGGAGTTGTAAGTCTAGAAACTACAAAAAAAAACCATTCAGCTTGCTAGAGAAGCCAGAGAACTTTGTGCCCTAGGTGATCTTCAATTTACCACTTGGAGACCCAGAAGTGAAAGTAGCTCAAGCTTTAAGCACAGAAACCACAGAGCCTGATTGTCTCATAGATCTGCTTTCAAGGTTCTCATGTTGGTCTCGCGCCCGGTGTGCGCAGTGGCACATATCCTTCGACGGATAATAAAAAACATGTCCATCGGTCTCTCAACTGTGAAAGAAAGAGAAGATGCAGAGCGTCTCATAATCAAAGATCTACAGTTACAAACATATTCTGAGGAACTGAAGCTACTGAAGAAAGGTTCTCAGCTACCACTTCATAACAAGCTACACCAACTCAATGCCTTCTTGGACAGTGATGGTGTAATTAAGGTGGGAGGATGACTCAGAGAAGCTAATGTCCCTCATGAGGTCAAACACCCTGCAACAGTTCCTAAAGGACATCATATCACCAGGATGATTATCTCACAGGCACATGAAAGGGTCAAACATTAAGGTAAAGACATGACCATTAATGCAATTAATACAAGGAGCTACTACTGGATATCAGGAATTGGTCGGGTTGTGGCTTCATGTCTTCGTCAATGCATGACATGTCGCAAACTCTGTGGAAGCACAGAAGAACAAAGGATGGCTGATCTTCCTTTGGAGAGGGTTTCTGTATCTCCACCCTTTACGTACTGTGGAATGGATTGCTTTGGACCCTTCTACACCAAACAAGGACAGAACACAAGGAAAAAATATGGCCTTCTCTTCACTTGTTTCTCCTCAAGAGCCATTCACATTGAAATGCTGGAGGATATGTCAACAGATTGCTTCATAAACGGACTGCGTTGCTTTATTGCCATACGTGGGATGGTGCGTCAAATCACATCTGATCAGGGCAGTAACTTCTTGGGAGCCAGAAATGAGTTGAAGGAAGCTCTCAAAGAAGTTGATGGAGACAAACTGACAACCTTTCTATCTGAAAATCAATGTGACTTTGTCATGAATGCTCCAGGTTCAAGTCATGCCAGCGGAGTATGGGAACGTCAGATTAGAACGGTCAGGAGTATCCTCAACTCGACTCTCTCTCTCATGGAAATCTTGATGATGCTTCACTTTGAACTTTCCTTTATGAGGCAATGTCGATAGTTAACAGTCGCCCTCTCACTGTTGAGAACCTCAACGATCCTAACAGTCTAGAACCACTCACCCCTCATCACTTACTTACCTTGAAGTCTACTCCAGCTCTTCCTCCCCCTGGCAAGTTTGTCAAAGAAGACATTTACGCTAGAAAGAGATGGCGTCACATACAATACCTAGCAGAGCAGTTCTGGAGTCGTTGATAAAATTTGTCCAATATCGCCATCAGACAATGCTGGCACACTCCAAAAAGAAATCTACAGATCAGAGATATGTAAAGGTTAATGGCCGACGAAGTGTGCGTTTATTACTTTTTAACGCACGCCGTTGAAGCCTGAACCGTCCAACGCAAAGCACGCGAAGTGCATTAAAAAGTAATAAACGCACACTTTGAAGGCCATTAACCCGCTTATACCATGGTCAGTTATAAAAGCAATACATATTAACCAGGTTTTAGTCCTTAATTCTTGTTTTTTTTTCGATTTGGATCGCTTTTCTCACAAAAAGTGGACTATATGTTACGTGATGGGGCGCTATCCGCCGCATCACGTAACATATAGTCCGCGTCACGCAGCACCACCGCTGCAGTCAAGATTCGGCGATATATATATGCTGATCGTCACGATGGGTTGAATAAAGCATCGGTTCAGATAGAAAGTTCATCTCTTACCGCTTGTTTTTGTCCAGATGATGGAGCAAAAGGTTGTTTTAAAGAAGCCAGCACAGTGATACAAAACATTTAAGCTAGCTGACCGGAATTTCTTTTTTCACCGTGTGGTTATCAGGTTTTAATGCACACCCAGCAGCCAATCAGAATTGAGTATTCAACCGGACCATGGTATAAAGTGATGATAAAAGATGATGACCTGCCTAGAACTGAATGGAGGTTGGCTAGAGTTATAGAAACCACAACAGATAAAGATGGGTGTGTTAGAAGAGTGAAGATATGTTTGGGTGACAGAAAAGTTAGCAAGAAGGGTGAACGCATTAACAAGAATCAAGAATCAAGAATTAACAAGAATCAAGAATCCATGAAATAAATTGTGGGGTTCCCCAAGGGTCGATTTTAGGGCCAATACTGTTTAATTTATATATGTTGCCTCTTGGGGAGGTCATCAGGAGACATGGCATTGACTTTCACAGCTATGCTGATGATACACAGCTTTATGTCGCCGTGTCTCCTGATGACCTTGAACCGGTTAACACTCTTTTAAACTGCATTTTAGATATAAAGTTGTGGATGGCAGAAAATTTCTTACAGCTCAACCAGGACAAAACTGAAGTTTTAATCATCGGTTCTGAAGACAAGAGAGAGATGATTTTACCACATCTTCATAATTTTAAACCTTCTCAATGTGTGAGAAACCTGGGCGTACTTTTTGACTCTGAGCTAAATTTTATCCCACACATTAAAAATGTCGTTAAGACAGGATTTTATCATCTCAAAAACATTGCCAGAGTCCGCCCGTTCCTCTCTCTTGCCAGCACAGAAGTGCTAATGGATGCTTTTATTTTCAGTCGTTTAGATTACTGTAATGCCCTGCTCTCTGGTTTACCCAAAAAGTCTCTTTCAAACTTACAACTTCTACAGAACTCAGCGGCACGAGTTCTGACGAGGACCAGAGGGCGGGAACACATTACACCGATTTTAAGGTCCCTGCATTGGCTCCCTGTGCGTTTCAGGATTGATTTTAAAATTCTTTTAATGGTTTATAAATGTTTTTATGGTCTTGGGCCTTCTTATTTAAATGATATTCTTTTAAAATACGAGCCCTCGCGGACCTTGAGGTCTTCCAGTGCTGGCCTCTTAGTTGTTCCCAAGGTGAGGACCAAAACTTATGGTGAGGCTTCGTTCTGCCATTATGGTCCACGCCTGTGGAACGGCCTTCCGGAGACCCTCAGGGCTGCAGAGACTGTAGAGGTTTTTAAGAAGAGGCTCAAGACCCACCTTTTTAATTTAGCTTTTAGTTGATTTTAACTGCTAATTTATTCTATTAGTTTTAGTATAGGCTATTTTATGTATTTATTTTAATTTTATGCATCTTATTCTCAATTTTATGTTTTTCTTTTTTATGTTGTTAATTTTAGCATCTTATGATTTTAGCCCCAGTGTTTCTTGAGGGGATCTTTTCCTCCAGGGATTGCCGGCTTGGTCGGTGGTTGTTGCTGCAGTTGTTGCCCTTGCTGGGGCGGCTGGGGTCTAATTTTACAGCTTCATGGCTGTGAGGGGGACCCCGGTGTTGTCCCGGTCTGGGTGGGCGCTGTGGCGATGTTCCGGTGGCCGGGCTGGCTCCTGGTATGAAAGGATTCCCAGATACTGTTTCCTCACAGCAGAGCCAAGCCTTACTTGTTTGTTTATTTATTTATTTATTTTTTACAGTTCATGGTCATAATTCATTGAACGTGGGAGCCATGGGTCATGTGCTTTAATGGAGGGGAGTGGGAAGGGTGAAGGGTGGGTTGGGGTTTTTACTGTAATGTTGTGTGTTTACTGTTTTTAGTGTTAAAGCGCTTCGAGCTGCACAAAATGCATGAGAAGCGCTATTTTATAAATAAAGTTTGATTTGATTTGATTTGATTTGGACAAGTAGTTATTGCCCGCACATTCTGTTCAGAAACTGGTTTTATTGCTGAGAGGTGACTAGATTGCTACAAGGCACACCTACTTTACAGTTCTTAAGTGTACTTTAAGTAACATGTTTCTGGTCATTGGTCATTTTGTTTGGAAATCATTTTTATTTTTTGTTCCCTCTATGGTTATCAAACTGTTATTAAAAAAAATTAACACCAATGATTTGGTGGGAGTGTAAATGACCCATTTTAATTGTTTTCTTATTATTGTTTAACATTTCCTTTGATTGAAGATGTCTTTAATTTCAAAAGACGTATGTTGAAGATGTAAAAGAACATCATAAAAAACACCATTATTGTTTCTAATGTGTATTTTGTTTTGAAGACTTTTATTGTGAAGGTCCAACCTACTTCCGTTTTTTCTGTGAAATCCCTGTCAGTTCAACAGACACAAAAAAACGGTTAACAGCTGATGCTACGGTAACAAAGGAAACAGACAAATAACAGACGGATAACTGTCTAAAGCTAGTTTTATGTAAAATAACGGAAAATGTTTCTGTTTGAAGTTATTCAACAATCTAACGCTACTACCTGAGGTAAAGAATGGTTGTAAATCAAAAAGGAATTATTGTAAGTTTGCTTTTCTTCAGCTCTTACAGTGTGACTGACTGTGGAGTAAATAAATGGGTTGAAATACTCCATCATAGTCCATCAGTTACAATCATTGAGTTCATCGTCTGAATCATGACCGGCTGGAATGCAACAGCGCCTTTCAGAAAAAATCTAAAATGTTGATGTCACAACATGGTATTATAGATATTTGGAGAGATATCTACCCAACAAGAAAAGACTACACCCATTATTCTCATGCCCACACAGTACAGATTATTTCTTTATTTTTAAAAAGGATCCAAAACCTTTAGATTGGAAGTATCGACATCTCAGATCATGCACCAGTATTACTTAATGTAAAAGTTGGTGCAACACACAAAAAACTACAATGGAAAATAAACACAAGTATTCCTAACAACCAACAATTCATTAAACTAACTAAATCAGACATCAAAACGTTTTTGGAAGAAAATCTTAACGGGGAGGTCAGCTCGGAAATTGTCTGGGACACACTAAAAGCAGTGATGAGAGGAAAAATTATATCATTCTGCACACATAAAAAGAAGGAGAGAGAAACTAAACTATCGGACTAAAGAACTGAGACAACTTGAGAAAGAACATGAAAAACGTGTTCCAAATTTACCAAACTAAGCAAGTAAATTAAAAAACAAGAAGCGGGCAGCCCAATCTACAAAATCAAAGACCCAAGTTCCAAACATTTGTGTACATAACCATAGCAAAATCCAAAAGATTTTCCTAAACTATTACAAACATTTATACACACAACCAAACTTAAAACACCCCCACCAAATACAGAATTTAAAAAAAAGCTTGATTTACCAGTTAGATTCAATGTGTTTATGTATTAACTTCCAAAATTTGTTTTACAATGGAACATTCCCCAAATATGTGGTAATGGTTGGCTTCTACTTTTCCACACTGCCTCCAGCACTTGTTTTTATCTCCATTGCCAATATTCTTTTTGTTTGGGTGTAACAATCATCAAACATTTCCATCCAAATTCTTTCCATGCATGTGAATTTGTACATTTCCATACTGATATACAGGAATCTCTCCATTCTTCATCTGTCATTCTGCACACATAAAAAGAAGGAGAGAGAAACTAAACTATTGGACTTGAGTAAAGAACTGAGACAACTTGAGAAAGAACATAAAAAACGTCCAGAAAAAAGAACTGAAGTAAAATTGAAAATTTTAAGAAACAAAATAAATGCAATGTATCTAACAGACATCCGGAAGAAGATGTTATACACAGATAGGTAGATAGCCAGACAGTTTTCCTTCAGATTGGTACAAAAGATTAAAAATGGAATTATTACCTTTTCTAACCCAAATTTTAAATAAAGCATTAAAAGTGGACAAAATACCACCCTCGTGGAAACAAGCCAATATATTAGTGAATAGTGATTCCGAAAGAAGGAAAAGACCCACTTAACTGTAGTTTATTTAGACCCATCTCTGTCGTCAATGTGGATTATAAACTGTTTACAGCGATCATGGAAAAGAGATTAGAATCTGTGCTGCCGTGTCTTATTAATACAGATCAAACAGGCTTAATTTCACAAAGACAAGCTCATGATAACATAAGACGTACCTTACACATATTGAGCCATATTGAAGAAAACAAAATAGAAGCAGCAATGGTCAGCCTTGATGCTGAAAATTCTTTTGATTCTGTAAGCTGGTGTTTTTTATATAAAGTCTTGGAGAGATTTGGGTTACATTATAAATTCATACAAGTAATAAAATCACTATATACAAAACCAACGGCCGTACACAAATTAATGGTCAATTGTCAAACAACTTTGAAGTAGAACGTGGAACAAGACAAGGATGTGGGCTTTCACCCCTCCTTTTTGCACTCTACACTGAACCCCTCGCTCAACTAATCCGGCAAACTAATGATGTAAAAGGAATATCTATTCCAGGGAACGAGCATAAGGTTGCCCTATATGTTGATGATGTAATAATTTACACAGAAGAACCAAATGAATCATTTCCAACATTATTTGGATGTTTAAATACATTTCGATACCACAAATACTGACTTTAATCTATAATCCACCAACCCTACTACGTACCAAATTAAATCTTAAATGGGACCTGTCCTCGCTTAAGTACTTGATAATTATAATTCCCAAAGATATTACTAACATAGCAAAATATACTTATTAAGAATTGATTACAAAGATAAAATCTGACATCAACAGATGGTCTGTCGTCACTAACATCAGCCTGACCCAACGAATTGAATCAGTAAAAATGAACCTATTACCGAGATTCCTGTTTCTGTTTCAAGCCTTTCATGCTGAACTGACCAAACAACAGTTTTTACAATCGGACAACATTTTATCAAGATTCATCTGGCTGGGCAAAAAGCCACGAATTAGATTTAAAACCTTACAACTCCCCAAAGAAAGAGGAGGGATGGCAGTCCCAAACCTAAAAGATCACTTTTATTCCGCAAAACTCAAACCCCTAATAAATAATTGTAATCCAAATTACTATGCCCATTGGAAAGACATTGAATTACTTTTAGTTTCAGACCCCCCACGACAAAGATATACGGGAAAACCTGGAAATAGTTGAAAACCCATGGATAGTGACACAATTGAACATCTGGTCCCAAATAAAGGATGAATACAGACTACACAATAACTTAAAAATTGTAAGATGGTGCGCATACGACCATGATTTCAAGTCCAACCAGTTAGACACTAGATTTCGCCACTGGACAATACAAGGGTTAAACACATTTCACTCTTTACTCGACAAGGGAATAATGAAAGAATTCCAAACACTTAAGGATAATCACAACTTAGGGAAATATGATTAACAGATATTTACAACTGTGCAACTACATTAACAAAGAGATCCTCCACACCATGGATACACAGTAACCAGTGCTTGGTGAAACATAGACCCAGGCGCTGGAACCCAGAATGAAAACACAAGGTAAGTAAATTGGTAAGTAAAGTTTTAATATTATTCAGAGTTGCTTGAGATCTTGATGTGGCAGGAGGTTGGAGAGCAGCGGGTGAAGTTGCTGAAAGTAGCTATGGTTCGTGGCGTGGTTGGAGGTCTGAATTGGCTTTTGGCGTGGCTTGAGGTTCTTGGAGCTCAGTGAGGTTCTTAGGCTCAGGTAAATAGGCGACTTAGGTGTCCACTTGTGATATGAAGGTCCTGAACGAGAGGCATAAACAACGTTAGACGAGAACATGAACACATGTAATGTACTAGACTAGACTGGACTACACTAGACTAGACATGAGACCAAACTAGGCACCATCAGTGGCAGCGAACTGGCGATGAATACTGGTTCTGGATCTCCTTTTGAAGGTCTGGGGGTTGATGAGTTGAGTGGACACAGCTGAGAGGAATCAGGAGCCAAGCAGAGAGGGGAGGGGGAGGAGAGCTGACAGAGGCACCATGACATGTATATCAGTATGGAAATGTAAAAATTGACATGCATGGAGAGAATATAGATGAAAATGTTTGATGAGGTTTTTATTACAACCAAACAAAAGAAACATGGAAATGGAGATAAAAGCAAGTGCTGGAGGCAGTGTGGAGAAGTAAAAGCCAACCATTACCACATATTTTGGGAATGTTCCATTGTAAAACAATTTCCGAAGTTAATACATAAACACATTGAATCTATATTAAATAAGACAATTCCGTGTGATTTTACTAGTCTGATTTCAGGTAAGACACAACTCCCACCTACACATGAAAATGTATTCAGAATATTAATAACCGCTGGTAAAAAAAAAAAAAAAGCAGTGACTAGACACTGGCTCCTCCCCACTGTACCCAGCTTGGACAATTGGATAGACATTGTAAATGCCAGATGGAAAGACTAACCTACTTACTTTGGATAGAGTTGACCAAATTTTTGAAGATATGGTCACAATAGATATTCTATGTTAATCATTTGCAACAAATATGTCTGGCTTGTAATGATAATCAAGATGAATGTTCTTTTATTTATATATTTTTATTTTTTTTACTTCCCTCCCTCCCTAATAATGCATCCGCTGTACCCTGTTTTGTGTCTTGTTAGATAACAAGTTATGTTATTAAAAAAAGAAAAGAAATATTGAGAATGGAGATATAAGTCATGGGTCCAAAACTGAATTTAAATGTTGTCATGACTGCTGCAGCACTTACCTTGTTTGGCCTGGTTTCCGGTAGGAGCAATCACGCTCTATGTCAGACACCTGGTCGGGCTCCTTCATAAGTTTGGTCCTGTGCTTCACCCATTGCCGGAACGTCACTTTCACAGCCTTCCTGCTAAACTTTCCATGCATACGCACGTATCGTTAAGCCTGTCACATCATTGCCTCGCCTCGCCATCCACACGGATTCTCATCATAAGCTCAAGACATTCTATTGACTTTATAAAGTGGAGATTCTTCTCCCAAGGTCTCCCAGTATTTACCACTCATCACCGGCATCTAGATTCTCCCCCCTCCCAGCTCTGTCTGCTCATTTCCTCTCACGGCTCTGAGACTGCAAAGTCCTGCTCCCCCTGCTGGCGGGAGGTTGCCAAAGATCTTTCCGGTCTGCAGACTGCAACCCAGGACAATAAATCCGATTAATTGTTCTTCACTCTTGAGTTTGTTTCTTTTGGCTAGCCTCAACAAGAACCTGACAGAACGTTCCGGCCATGACGGACCCAGAAGCAACTCAGGAGTGGAGGGCACAAGGGGAGTCGGCAATCTACAACTCCGAGATCCAGCTGGTGGAATTGTCGGCTGAATTAAAGGAGATCACCAAAAGACTTAACGAAGCCAGTATTGCAGCCAGTGTGACACCAGCTGGACCAGTGAGTCGACCTGCACCTGTGCCTCATACTCACCCTCCGGAGAAATACGATGGGGACCCAACTTCGTGTCGCACCATTTTGACCCAGTGTGAAATCCAGCTTTCGTTGCACTCATCATCTTTTTCCTGTGAGAATGCCAAGGTGGCATATGTCATCTCCCTGCTGACGGGGCGTGCGGGTCAGTGGGCTACTGCAGAATGGTTGAGGGGTTCTGAGGTTAGTTCCTCGTATCAAGAGGTTTTCGGCTGAGCTAAGTCAGGTTTTTGACCCAGTGAAGCCCCGGCAGGACGCAGCACATCAGTTGTTCCGTTTACGCCAAGGAAAGGAATCTGTCAATGACTATGCCATCAGGTTTTCGACACTGACAGCTGACAGCCAGTGGAAGAATTATTTGATATGTTCTATCAGGGTCTGTCTGAGCAGGTTAAGGATGAACTGGCAGCTCGTGAGCTGCCTCAAGACGTCAACCACCTCATCTCCCTAGCCTCTCGTATTGAGCAACGAATTCAAGAGAGGAAAGAGGAGAGGGCGCGGAGACCTGGTCTTCATAGCCCTTTCCAACCACATCATGTTGCCACCAAACCGTCACCTCTGGTTCATCGCCCAGTAGAGGAGGAAGAGCCAATGCAGTATGGTCGAACCAGCCTCTCTCGGAAGGAGAGGGAGAGGCGTTTTAACGAAGGACTCTGTTTCTACTGTGGGTCTCCAGACCATCTAATCAATGTCTGTCCAGCAAAAGACAAGGCTCCACACGCAAGTAGGAGACGTGTGTGAGCCGTTCTATGTCCTCCTCCTGTAGCTCAGATCAACAGACCCGGGCTTTCTTTCATGTCAGAGGAGAAGCTTCCCTAGAGACTGTGTTCATTGATTTCGGTTCTGACAGTAATTTCATATCTGAAGAGATCGTCAGAAAATGGGGAATCAGGGTTTTCCCTCTACCCCAACCATTGTGTGTCAGAGTCATTGATTGCCACGTCATCACATCAAGTCTTTTATTCACAGAACCAATCAAGATGCAGATTGATAACCATTTTGAACAAATAAAATCCCTTGTCATTAAAAGAACCAACTCACCTCTTCTTTTGGGCCTAACCTGGTTGAAGGAACACAACCCTCAGATCGATTGGTTATCTGGAGGAGTTTTGGGATGAGGGTCGGATTGTCTTACTAATTGTCTTTGATCTGTAGAAACTCCTTCACCAAGTCAGAAAATCCCCACCATAGAGACTTATCCTGATCTGTCCAGAGTTCCTGCGGTCTACCATGATCTCAAGGAGGTGTTTAACAAGATCAAGGCCTCATCATTGCCTCCTCATCGTCCTTATGAATGTTCCATCAACCTACTACCAGGTACGTCACCACCAAGAGGACAATTATTTTCCCTGTCAGGCCCCGAGAGGGAGGCAATGGAGAAGTACGTCAACGAATCACTGGCAGCTGGTCTTATCCGTCCATCCTCTTCCCCTGCTGGTGCTGGTTTCTTCTTTGTTAAAAAGAAGGATGGAAGTCTACGCCCATGCATAGACTACCGAGGCCTGAACCAGATTATTATTGTAAGGATTCAGTGGTTTGGTTTTCTTTGTCATCTTTTAGGTTTCCTTCTTGTCAGTCACTCCAGTTTCAGGTTCATGATCCACAGCTGTCTTCAGTTCAGTTAATTGCCCTCAGCCTACTTAAGTGTCTTGGTTTCTGTTCATCCTTGTCAGGTCATCTGCTCTGTTGTGTCACAGTTTTGTTTCTCCTCATATTTTTGTCATGTTTCCGTTTGTTAATTAAATGTTTTATTTCCTATCATCAATCCTGGTCTCCTGCATTTTGGGTCTCCACCACCAGTTCGTCACAGAATGACCTGACCACCTTGGACCCAGCAGGGGAGTTTTCGTCATGCCATTCCATGCCACGCCAGATGAGTTCCTGCAGTATTGTTCATGCTATGCCCTTCCACATCCAACCAATCTGTTCCTGAGGGGGATTGCCGGGACCATCCTTTCAAATTTCAAGTTTCCTGTGGAGGGTCACCGGGGCCGCTCCTCTTCATGTGTGTTCCTGAGGAGGGTCGCCGGGCCCACACTTCATGTCCCCTGTCTCTGAGGATGGTCACCGTTCATTCCCCCTTGACTATGTCTCCTGCTCCAGAGGAGGGTCACCAGTGCTGCTCCCCTTCATGGTTCCTTTCCCTGGGGAGAGTAATTGGGACAGCTCCTCTTCATGCCTGTTCCTGAGGAGGGGTTTGCCATGTCCCCCCTCACTTCTGCTAGACTGCAGGAACCCAAACTGTTCTGGACTTTTTATTTTCTGTTTATCCAGGTCCCCTCCTCCTAGGGGTGTTTGGGCATCTGGGATCTGCCCTTTTCGGGAGGGGTACTGTAAGGATTCAGTGGTTTGTTTTTCTTTGTCATCTTTTAGGTTTCCTTCTTGCCAGTCACTCCAGTTTAAGGTTCATGATCCACAGCTCTCTTCAGTTCAGTTAATGGCCCTCAGCCTACTTAAGTGTCTTGGTTTCTGTTTATCCTTGTCAGGTCATCTGCTCTGTTGTGTCACAGTTTTGTTTCTCCTCATATTTTTGTCCTGTTTCAGTTTGTTAATTAAATCTTTTATTTTCTATCATCAATCCTGGTCTCCTGCATTTTGGGTCCTCCACCACCAGTTCCTGACAATTATACGCAACAGGTACCCTCTTCCTCTAATGTCTCCCGCCTTCAAACTTCTCCAGGGAACAAAGATCTTCACCAAACTGGACTTGCGTAATGCTTACCACCTAGTCAGAATGAGAACTGGAGACAAACGGAAGACGGCCTTCAACACTCCCTCAGGTCATTTCGAATATCAAGTCATGCCATTTGGTCTTACCAATGCACCAGCTGTCTTCCAGAACCTCGTGAATGATGTCCTAGGTGATATGAATAACAAATTTGTGTTTGTCTACCTAGATGACATCTTGATATTTTCTCGCTCCAAGGCAGAACATATTCAGCATGTTCGTGCTGTTCTCAGAAGGCTCCTTCAAAATCGACTGTTGGTCAAGGCTGAGAAATGTGAATTTCACGCTTCCACCACATCATTTCTGGGCCTGGTGATCGAGGGGGGTAAGGTGAGGATGGACCCGAGTAAGGTTCAAGCAGTTCTTAGCTGGCCTACACCGGACAACAGCAAGCAGCTCCAACAGTTTTTGGGTTTCGCCAATTTTTACAGGCGCTTTATAAGGGACTATAGTCGGGTTGCTGCTCCATTACATGTCCTAACTTCATCCAAGAGGACCTTTTCATCGGATGAGGGGGCTGACAAGGCGTTTCAGACATTAAAGGATCTTCTTACGTCGGCTCCAGTTCTGATTACTCCTTACCCTATAAAACAGTTTATGGTGGAGGTGGACGCTTCTGACGTTGGAGTTGGGGCAGTACTGTCTCAGAGGTGGACCAGAAGATCCACTCATGTGCCTTTTTCTCACGGCGGTTAACCAGTGCCATATACAACTATGACGTGGGTGACAAGGAGCTATTGACCATTAAAGAGGCATTGGAGCCATGGCGTCATTGGTTAGAGGGGACTGAACTTCCATTTCTGGTTTATACAGACCATACGAATCTGGAGTATCTGAAGTCTTAGTATGTTAACTCCTGTCAGGCACGATGAGTTCTATTTTTCAATCTTCAATTTCACCCTATCTTACAGCCCCGGATCCAAGAACACAAAGGCAAACGCCCTGTCCAGGAGGGAGGAGGAGCCAGTAACTGTACCTCCACCTGAGTTTATCTCACCCCAATTGGCACGGTTGGCTGTGCTCACTACAGACATCGAGGAGGAGGTAATGGCAGCTACCATTGACACTGGCTCTCCATCTGCCTGTCCCACAGACAGTATTTTTGTCCCTTCCAGAACCTGGTAAATGACGACCTGGGGGACGATATAGATGATATCCTGATCTTCTCCTGTTCTGTGGTTTTACATTCACGTCTGCACACAACTTGAAGAGTTTCCTGGGTATGGCCTATTACTATAGGAAGTTTGTCAAAGGTTTTTCATGCATAGCTGCACCTTTGTTCTGTCTGTTGCAGAATAGGGCAAACGTTATGTGGACTGATGAATGTCAGACAGCTTTTGTTCAGCTTAGGAAAGCCCTGACTGCACCTGTTCTGTTTCCTTCCACCTGACCCTGCTTTCCCCTTTCTACTGGACACAGATGCCAGCAATGTGGACTGTGGTGCATTTCTGTCTCAGGTAACACCTGTGGGGGACAGAGTGGTTGCATACTACAGCCGGACTTTTAACAAAGCTGGGCAATTCTACTGCACCACCCGAAGGGAACTCCTTGTTGTGGTCAGTGCCATTAGACACTTCAGATATTACCTGGGGGGGGGGGGGGTCTTCATTTCACTTTCAGGACTGATCATGCTGCCCTACCGTGGCTGATGTATGTTAGGGAGCCAGAGGACCAATTGGTGCGCTGGATTGAGGAGCTACAGGCCTTTGACTTTGATGTCCTGCACAGGCCGGGAGCACGGCACCAACGCTGATGCACTATCACGGCGGCCATGTGTGGCAGGGCAGCGGTCCCCAACCTTTGTTGCGCAACGGAGCGGTTTGATGCATGGCAAATTCTCACGGACCGATCTGTTATATGTGGCGGACACACGCTGCAGCAACGCTGCAAAAAAGGCAGAGACACACGATAAGACTCACTCTGCACTTTTATTTTGACACGCTAAACATTGTACATCGCACAGGTCTCATCATCCTCTCCCCTTCCCACACTCATGGTGCTAAAAAGAATTAAACACAACAGGAAGAAATAACTAAGGGTGAAACAACATAACTGCCAGATGAAAGGACACGTAGGCAAATAGAAACACCCGTGCTCAACCCTATTTTGACCAAAGCAGGAAAAGGGGATTGATTCCCATATTGCCCTGTGATGCCAGCTCCGACAGTAACCCCCGCAGCCTGTGAAACTCCAACAGCAGACCAAACGTGCACGTGACCGACACTACAGTACAACAAAATAATATGACTTGCATGAAAACTGTGGTATTTTCTAAACATAACAAAACAACAACAGTGGTGTCAACAGCTCTTTTTGCATTATTACATTTATTTTCACAAAGGAACCAGCACAATTACAATATTCTCATTTTAAGGAGAAAATTAAAAAGGAGTTTCGCCTGAATAGAGCTGTGACTCCAAATATTAATCAAATTGGGGACCTTGCTTCCCTTCCACTGACTGGTCTCAGCAGCATCGTCCGCCATTTTGATGTTTATGTTCTCATTCCCGCCTACTTCAACGCAGAATTATTACCTTTATAGCGTATCAATGACGTACGGATAAGATACATGTGGCCTGGCTGTTCAGACGGAGGTCGCATTTCAAAAGATCAGGGTTCAACTACCCCCTGGGGACAGGAAGGTGGCACTGCATCAAGACAGGCTGGCTCCTTACAGAGGTTCTGTGGGTCGCCTGGGGTCCCTTCGACCGGCCCCACAAAGTGTGTACGGCCGTAGAGAGCTCGACGACCGCCTGCTCATCATAGAGACTTTGTTTCCTCTCGAGGACGAGGGTTTTTTTTTGGGGGGGGGGATAGTGTAGCGTACAGACTTGGACTGGGTGGGTGTTGGATCGTGTTCTAAGTTCCAGAGCTCCTTGAACGCATCATGCAGAGATGTTGGTTGGCCCTCAGTTCGGTTGATCAGCCTGTTGTTGGGGAGTTTTGAGAGATTCAGAGTTGCTGAATGTTTTGTACTGCATTGGTTACGGCCTACAGTAACCATAATAACATTTTTTTTAAAAAGGGTTAAGTCCCAGTGCGTCAGTGCCTCGGAGAAAGGAACGCTACACTACTTTCACACCAAATTACAGACCTCATTCACCATGTATGTATTTTTAAAACCCAATTCCAATCTCTCAAACATACTATATAAGTATTGGTTTAGCCCAAAGCTGACGTGATGATAAACGGTAGTTGGTATCAGGAGATGCTAACTTGTTAATTTTCATGAGTGCAATAAAATGAAAAGGACAAAACCATCTGGTGCCCAAAAAAAGAAGAAAGAAGACCAAGAGAAACGTGAAAAGGACAAAGGTTTGAGATTGAACATTGTTAATGTCATTATGTAAACCTAAGACAACTTTATTAAACGTGCACGATAATATTGAAAGAGTTAGGCTAAGGTATTGTTAGTGCATATTAGAGGCACTTCTAAAATATTTGGAAGCAGCTGCTGTGGTCCTAGTTGATAATGGTGTCTCACAGCCATCTACGTCAGTCTGTCACTCAGATGGAGAAAGAGAATACTTCAGAACCCAATATGGATCAGGATGCAGAGCCAAACATTTCCACAGACGCTGAATGCCCATTTGCATCTAATCCACAACAGCAAGAAACATCATGCGCCTCTGCATCCACCATACGTTTTCTGTCTCTAAGGTCAAGCTGGTGTACATTTCTCCGTTTGTGCCTCCTGCCGTACCTCCGCCACCTGCTTGGTACATTGATGGGGGTCCTGCATGAACAGTACGCTACCTGATAAGATCCCACGGCTGTGGACAGGGCCTCCAGTACTTAGTGGACCTGGACGGTTATGGACCGGAGGACTGTTCTTGGGTCCCTGCCCAATACATTCTCGACCCTGATCTCATCACTCAATTCCACCGGGACCAGCCTGCTCGATCGTTGGGTGCCGGTCGTTAAAGGAGGGGGTCATGCTGCTGCTAATTGTCTGATTTCCTCCACCTGTGCCTTCTCCTATAAAGCACTGGCTCTGTCCTTCACTCTCTGCCGGATTGTTGCACTGCAAGCTTCAGTCAACTCATCTTCTCTGTTCTCTGCCAGCTTGTCTACCTGTCTGCTCGCCATTCAGCCTGGCTTCCAGCTAACCTGCTCAGCCATTCTCTGGTCTTTGCTTTCAGCTTCATGCTGCTACGACCACTGTCTTTTCCTGTTTCCCTGCCACACCATTCTGCCCCAAGCTTCTTAAGTCCATGCACCTCTGCAATTTTTGGAACTCTTTGCCAGAGGCCCTTCTGGAGATGATTATTTGGATTGCAAAATCCAGAGGGGCTAGTGACTAAGCCCAAGGTTCATGAGTTCTACCACGCTCCGAGTGTTCCTCTCTTACCAGACTTCTGTGTCTGGAGCCACAACTCCATCCGTTTGCTTTACCAAGGACTTGACTGCAGATCACACTCCTCAGTAAGCTTGTTTTTGCTCAGACTACTCAAAATCATTTCCCACCATTAACCCTCTCCTATCTCCTTAGCCGTACATTGGCTGAATTTCTCCAGGAACTGGGCTCCTTCAAGTTAAAAAAATAAAATAAATCTGTTTCTGGACTCTTGAGTTTGTCTTATTTTGGGTCCCGGATACAATATGTGACACGGGGCTCCACTCCTGGGTCTGTCACAAACTCTTACTGTAGTTCTGGGTCTTGATGCAAGTATACACTTTGAGACTCATCAAGTTCACCTGCAACATCTGACGGACTACTACCAACCTGAAGGCGCTAGGGTCAGGTGGTGCTGCTCATCTATTCAGCGGCATCATGTGTTCATGGCTGTTTGAATGATGACCTTGGAATGACTTCCTGACTAAAACCGCTTTTTTTTACAAACAGTATGTTGACATGAAACATTATAAAGGTTTTTCTTTCAAAAAACAGGGAAAACAATTATAAACCTAAAGAAGGCGGAGCTTGGGTACTAGTTTATTTTTAAAGCAGTTACAGAGGTTACGTCTTCCGTAAAAAATCAAGTTCAGAGGAAAACCCGACGGACCTGTCACTGATGTTGGTTGTAGCCGCATGTTATGCACATATAAAAAACCCATTAGGATCCTCAAGCATTTTATTTATTTATTTGAATTAGGACAGTGCATATTAAACAATGTTTCAGGAGCTGCTTCAACATAAAAATGCCAGAGTTAGCACAGGAGCTAAATTTCATCCGTAAGGCAGAAAAAAAGGTTTAACAATTATGTTTAAAACACATTACAACACAATATTTTCAAGGCAAAGTCATTGCTTCAAACTAGTTTTAGAATAACAACATCTCTTTTTTTAACAGAGATAGAATGTCGAATAAATGCTACAAACTGGAACAGAAGAGGCAGCTAATGAAGTGCATGATGTTTCTGAATAAATGTATTACAGAGGTGGTTATTGTGAAATTATAATATAAGGTTTGGTAAATATTTTTGATTCCCCCTCTGCCTCTACCAGCCTGGTCAGAGCTGCATATGACAAATTCATGATAAAAACCAGTGGCGGACCATGCATTACACACCTTGGCCTTCAGTGGTGCTACGTCTGAACCACTCATCTCCTCATTAACCATTTTACGATGCAGAAATGAGCTTTGCATTGCATATTGAAAATTCCGGTAGCCACAATAAATGCCTCTTAATAGACTGAATAAACAAAACAATAAGCAAATCTTGTTATGCAATTACAGCCAGCAAAAAACATTGACAATAACCACATAAATTTGTAATATCATTTATTATGATATTTTGATATTTATCGTTTCACCCATCAAAAAATCGGATTATTTGAAGACAAAATCCATCCTCCTCTCTTTCCTCAAAAAACAGTTTGATCACCCTGTCATATGGAATAGCATGCTTCAGTTCCAACAAGAAATTCTTTTCTATTGCCATTAAGGTCAGTGCTGAGAGCCGAGTCTGTCCAGTTGTGTTTCTGCGTAGGTTTTAATTTGCTTTAGGGCCGAAAGTGTCTGCTAGACGGACACAGTGGACACAGGGATGGTCAGCGTCAAACACAAATCTGTAAAGCTGCTTCATGCTCTCACTCAGATTTTTGTGATGAAGGAAGTCAAGGAGATTAGTGGGAGATTTTCCTGCAAAATCCTCCATGCACAAGGCTGGAAAGGGCTACGGGGCAATTGATAAGCAGCTTACTGAAAAAAGATCTACTGTTGGAGCAATTTTTAGAAAATGGAAGCTAAATATGACTGTCATTCTCTATCGGACTAGGGCAAGATCTCCCCCTTGTGGGGTCTCAATGATCCTAGGTAAAGAATTAGCCCAGAACTACGCGGGAGGAGCTGGTGAAGAACCTGAAAGGAGCTGAGACCACCGTTGCAAAGGTTACTGTTGGTAATCCACTAAGACGTTATGGTTTGAAATAATGCAATGCACCGAAGGTTTCCCTGCTTAAATCAGCGAATTTCCACCCCTGTCTAAAGTTATCCAGTGACCATTTGGATGATCCAGAGGATAACTGGAGAAAATCATGTGGTCAAATGAGACCACAATAAAACTTTCTGGTCTGAATTCCACCCGCCGTGTTTGGAGGATGAAGAATGATGAGTACCATCCAAAGAACACTATTCGTGAAACACAGGGGTAGTAGCATCATGACATGGGGTTGTTTTTCTGCACATGGTACAGGATAACGTGCACTGTATTAAGGAGAGGATGACCGAGCCCATGTATTGGAAGATTTTAGAGAAACAACCGCCTTCCCTCAGATCAGAACATTAAAGATGTGTACCTGGGTCTTCCAACATGACAATAATCCAGAGCAAACAGCCAGGAGAACCAAAGAGTGGCTCCAGAAGAAGCATATCTAGGTTCTGGAGTGGCCAAGCCAGTCTCCAGACCTCAACCCAACAGAAAATCTCAATTTCTCAGTGACAGCCCAGTAACCTGATTGATCTAGAGGAGATCTGTGAGGAGTGGGCCAAAATCCTTCCTGCAGTGTTTGCAAACCTGAGGGAAAACTACAGGAAACCTTTGACATTTGGAATCGCAAACAAAGGCTACTGTACCAAATATTAACATTGATTTTCTCAGGGGTCCAAATACTTATTTGCAGCAGTAACATACAAATAAATTATTTAAAAAAAACATGCAATGTGAGTTCTAGATTTTAGATGATGTCTCTCACAGTGGACATGCAGCTAAGGTGAAAATGTCAGATCCCTCCATGATTTCTAAATGGGAGAACTTGAAAAATCACAGGGGGTTCAAAAACTTAATTTACTCACTATATTTAAATGCAGTATACTTATATAGTGCCATTCACCCAGTCACACACTGGTGGTGGCTCTGCTGCCAGAGGTAAGGTGGGGTTCAGTGTCTTGGCCAAGGACACAGTGACTCATGGGTGTGCAAGGTGGGAATTGAACCTGCAATCTTATGATCATGGCTTGACTGCCCTACCGCTGCACAGCCCCTAAAAAGAACTCAACTGAAAAAATTACAAACAACCCACTCAACAAAAGCAACAACATTCTTTTAGGAAAAAATTAAATCTCCGGCTGTTGTCTTTTGGCAGAAACAAAGACTTAAGACTTCAATAACTTCCTGACCCTTTTTCATTTGACCCTCATGTCCTGGGAGATGAAAGGAGAAAATAAAAATAAAATCTGAGTCTGAAAAAATGTGTGAGATGACTTAGGACTAAAGTTTCCAAACGTAGTTTTATTTCAAATTCACTATGAGTGATGTGATACTGAGATGTTTCTGTGTGTTCTTCTACAGCTCCATCAAGTGGCCCCCGACTCCAGCTGCTGTCCATCAGGACCTGGACCTGATGCTATGAATAAACAGTCTTCTGTCAGCTGTTGGCCTGCTGGATAGTGCTCCCAAAACCTGACAATGTATGGAAGCGATTGTGTAGCATAAATAAAAAGCAAAGTCAAAACCAGAAATGCTTTTTCATTTTCAAAATGAAGCAGCATTTTTTGACTCAAAATTAAAATGAAAAAGCAATCCACCAAAATGCTTTTTCATTTCCTTCCTCAACACCGCTTATTCTGTCTCTTAATTAAAATTAAAATTAAAATGGTATTTGACATTTCATTTTCAAGACGTTCTCTGGTAAATGTGTAGCATAATTCATTTAGAAATGTCTAATTTGACATTTAAAATGTATTAATAGAAATTCTTTTTTACTTTCAAAATGAAGCTGCATTTTTTGACTCAAAATTAAAATGAAAAAGCAATACTTCAAAATGCTTTTTCATTTCCTTCCTCAACCCAGCTTTTTCTGTCACTTAATTAAAATGATAAAGACAATAGTATTTGACATTTCATTTTAAAAAAGGTTCATGGTAAATGTGTAGCATAATTCATTTAGAAATGTCTAATTTGACGATTAAAACGGATTAATAGAAATACTCAAATGCTGAATGAAATGTCAAATATCATGTTAATTTTAATTTTAATTAAGTGACAGAATAAGCTGTGTTGAGGAAGGAAATGAAAAAGCATTTTGGTGGATTGCTTTTTCATTTTAAATTTGAGTCAAAAAATGCAGCTTCATTTTGAAAATGAAAAAGCATTTCTGGATTTGACTTTGCTTTTTATTTATGCTACAGAATCGCTTCCATAGACAATGAAGCTCTCTGATTCCAGTTCTGACTTTGAAGAGAAATTTAACCTACTGCCCCCAATAGGTGAATCTCGGAATTGTCTCTTCAGATTAAGGTTTTCAACACATTAGGGTGACACAGAGGAGGAGGATTTTATTTTCAGTCATACTTTCACTCTGGAATAAACTGCTGTTTTTAGGAAAAACGTCCTGGTCACAGATAAACATGTTGTTTTCTTAAAGAGAAAAGGGGGGGGGGGGGTTCTCTCTCAGCCCCCCCATAGATTCGCGTCTCCATCATCAATGTCGCTGACACCCCCCACCCCTCCTTTGTCGGTTTCCCCCCTCCTGTTTCCCACAATGCTCAGCGAGCATCACCACCAAGATGGCCGAGGCTATGGAGGAGTATGAGAAAGAGGCCGGCTGCGTCCCGATCCTCCACCCCGAGGTAGGCTCCTTCGTATGCACGCCTTGGCGCTCACAACGGAACCCGCTCGGGCCGTGTTCCCCTGCTTTGTTCACGGTGGCTTGTTTTGGTTTTCCCGCCTCCCTACCCCTGCTGCCCGCAGCGGCGTTGGGAGGTGGCATCCAGCTAGCGACGCTAAGGCAGCTAGCACTAGCTCCCCCCCCCGCTGCGGGGTCACCAAACCCTGTTCAGATGCTGGTCCTCAGGCTTACCTCTGGATAAGGGTCCGCTCCTGCGTGGGCTGGCGGCACGTTTGGTCTACGAAGCGGCATCACAGCCGCAGACCTTCACGCGGCTAAATCTACCGTTAGCTTCAGCTTGCTGCTTCACACTTCTGCTGGTTGGATAGTGATGACAGTTTGTGAGCCTACAACGATGTTTTCTTTCTCTATGATCTATGTCTGCTTGTAATACACGGCTCGCTGTGTAACAGCGGGTGATTCTACTGAAATTCTTCAAGCTGCTGTCAGATATCTCCCAGCACTTATGTTGTCGTTTTACGTCTTTATTTCTGAGGTACGACACGTTCCGTGTCCAAAGAAACCAGAGATTTGCTGTTGAAACGTGCGTTTATGAAAAACAACAAACATTTACAAAGAACTTAGCAATGATATTCAGATGTAGATGGAAGGTTCTGGATTAAAGACAAATGTCTAAAAATGCCTTTTATTACAAGTATTGACCATAGTAATGCTATATTATGTGATGATCATTGACTGTAAGTTAGAACTGGACTGAGTGACTTTCAAACCGGAAGTACCTGCTGGCTCAAGGAAGCCAAGATCCTATAGACTTAGACTGAAAAATGTTCTTGATAATCCTTGTTTTTTTTCCATTATGTTTTTTCTGAAATAGTCAATTGTTACAACCATTTCCTGAAAAATATAACTGGACGAATCGCGTGTGACGTCACCCATACAAAATGCATTACACCCGGTTTCAATCAAATAAAGTCAATTCAGTTGCCATTTTATGTCTGTCCCCATTTTGGAACCAGACACTCAGTAAACTGTTATTGGTCCGTGTTGGTCTGAGACTACATTTCTATGGCAACCACTCTCTCCAATCAAGAGTGATCTTAGTGAAAGTCCACACCTCTACCACCTGAAAGCAGGCTCAGGAGAATCTGTTAAAATGTTTCGCACTTGTGATGTAAGACCACCCACTTTTATTAAGGCATTTGATTGGTCAGGTTATAATTTAAATAAATTGCAATAAAGAAGAAAAAAAAGATTATTAACATGTTGATTGAAAACTATTAGGATGCAACATGAATGGTTATTGACAAAAATAATGACTGGGTAACAGGTGTTTATTTCTCAAAAGAAGTCTAAGGGATTACGGCTTTTTTGGACCAGCGCATACTTCCTATTTGGAATGCGAGAAGGGATGGGTCACTCAGTCCAATGTCAGAATGACAAAGAAAGCACCATCAGCACACTCAGTTCCAACTTGTGCAAACTCAGTTTGTTATTAAAGTTACTATAATTGTGACCTTAGATGTTCTCTGTTGAAACAAAGTACCAGAAAACCATCAGACTCGTAGCATATATTTTAGGGGTGTAACGATTAATCGTTGAACCGATTCCTATTCTTGCGATCCAACCAAATCGCTCCGTCAAAGGCAGTGGTTCCCAAACTGGGGTGGGCGCGGAGGTATTTCAAGGGGGCACGGTGGAGTTTTTATTCTTCATACTTTATTGACAAACAACATAATACAATAACAATGTGAATGTCTCAGGGGGAATTGAAATGTGTACATATTGCAGAAAAATTTAAGAAATAAAACAAAAAGTATATAAATATATACACATACATATACAACATAAGACAAAAAGAATTATTACTTCAAAATTCTTTGGGGTTTAATAAATTTCAAATCTTTCAAAAATTAAATTAGTTCGAATTGCTTTTTGGTTTTGCAGATGTTTGATAATGGTACATTACTGATTGATTTCACTCAAAAACTGCTGGAATTTAGGTTTGGAGTTTGACCATTTGGCTTTATGGATATGGAATTTTGCCAATAATAAAAACAATTGTGTAATGAAGATACAATCTTTGTCTACTTTGACATTGAGGTAACCCAAAATAATGTCTTTATCTAAAAATGTAACAGTTTGTTTAGTTATATTTCCAATATAGTTTCCCACTTCAATCCAAACCTTATTTGTATGTCTGCAGTCCACAAACAGATGATAAATAGTTTCCTCCTGAGTTCCACAGAATGAACAAGACAGGTCCACGTCCACAACAAATCTACTCAAAGTTCTTTTGGTAGGATATATACAATGCAATATTTTGAAGGACACCTCTTTTATTTTGTTATTTAGACAGTATTTATTACTAATAGTCCAAGCATAAGTCCATTTTATGTCCACAAATTTGGATTCCCAATAAAACCTCCCAGCAGGTAAGGTTGTGGTATGTAAAAGATTTCTTATTTGTTTATTGGAAACTGAATTAACACAAATATCCACATTGTCCAAAAAAATTGTCTGGGTTCTTAATTGACTTGTGTTATAAATCCCTTTAAACAGTTGAAGTAGACTGGTTGGAACGGCATCTAACAGTATTGCATATTCTCTGGGTGGAACAGGAATACCAAATTTTAAAAGAAATTCTTCATACGTCAGAAGATGTCCATGAGAATTGAAAAGAAAGTTGTCTGATTAAAAAACATCGTTATCATACCATCTAGGAAAAAGGGTTTTTTTATTTCTTGTAGTGTACATTACTGTTATTCCAAATAAAAAAAGTTGTTGGAGAAAAATTATGTTAATAAACGAGTTTCCAGGCCAGCAGGGCTTGTTTGTAAAAGTTTGAAAGTTTTGTGGGTAATTTTTCTATTTTATAATTACATTTTAGCAAGAATTTAATGCCTCCCATTGAGTCAAATATATATTTGTGAAATGCATTCCAGATATTGTCTTCCCCTTTCAATAAAGTACTCAACCACTTTATTTTAAACGAGTTGTTTAAAGTTTCAAAGGTTAATACATCCATGCCCCCATGTTTTCTGGTGTTACACAAAACATTTTTCCTTAAGTAATGACATTTTTTCCTCCAAATAAATTAATGTTTTGTTTAATAGGTTACAGATGTGTTTTGGCATTTCTAAAGACAGAGACACATAGACAGATCTAGAGATTCCTTCAGCTTTAGATAACAGAATTCTAACGTTCAGAGAAAGATCTCTCATTAACCACATGTTATAAGGCGCGGTGGAGTTTACAAACAAAGGATTTCTATGTTTGTGTCAGTGTGGGGGGGCTCGAAAATATTCTAATCTTCAGAAAGGGGGGCCCTGCAGAAAAAGTTTGGAAACCACTGGTCTAAGGTAATTTGTTAATTGAATCGACCAATACCATTAAAAAAAAGTTTCAATATTAGATAAACCGATTATATCTATATTGGAAAATACCATTTGGATTAAGGTAAAGTAGGTTTACTAAAACGACCACATGCATCACAGTGGACAACACACATGTGATGCAGCAAAAACTGATCAGTCCATCCTTCAAGTCCAATGTGTGGAAACACTTAACATTTAGCTAAGACGTGTGACCATACAGTATGCTAGGATGTTCTATTAATGTTCCCTTTGGATTCTTTGGATGTGGAAAAACAACAGTGGGCTGAATTTTAGGAGACTAAAATGTTAACGGATTTGACATTCATTGTATACTTGTTTGTTTGGTCACCCATTTAATTTACACTTGATTATTTTTGTAAGAAATACAAGAAGTCTGGATTACTTCATCTGCACTGTGCATTACCCAGATATTTATCACGGAGTTACACTGGTTGAATTTTTGGCTAAAGATGTCCTTTATTCATTTTAGGTCAGTGAATCAAATTGTTCAAAATTATATGACTTCAAAATTGTTAAAATGACTCATTACACCCCTAATATTTATCGTGGTCGGGTGAGAGAAAGGTTTCTGATTTTCTTAGTTGAGATCATACATGCATCGGTTCATTACTTTGTTTTTTCTGTCATCTGACTTTCACTTCCGCAGTAGCAAGTTTCCTCTCCTGTGCTCAAGTATTTTTTCAGAAAATATAAATTGAGATAATGACGTGTTGAAATCTAAATCGGGGGTGGGGAATGAGGGCCTCCTTCCTGCTTCCAACATACTCCCTTCTGGGATGTTTATTATATTTCCCCCTTTTCCCAAATAAACAACAGTTTTTCATTTGTAGGAATGTAACCCTTGAAATTCCAAAACAAAATTATTTCCTAAAAAACAAAACACAGATTATTATTTTACATGGAACAAATATTAGATAGAAGGGACTTTAGTCTTAAAAATGTCATATTATTAGGTAAATTGGTTTCTATGGCAAATAAATAACCAAATGGCCGAAATTCAACCCTCAATTTTAGTTTGACCGTCAATGGAACACAAAACCACTGCGTCTGCATATGACCATAAAAAAGGTTTGTCATTTCTACTGTATTTGAACACAATTGTATTTCCAAATCTTTTTTTTAACAGACTTTTTTTCAGTTTGACTTTTTTATTGATTTATTTTTTAAACCAACTTCTGATTGTCAGGAACGGTGTGGACACTATGCAGGACGCAGAAAGCTCAGAATCAAAAATGTTCCTTTTATTTCGGAACTTATCAGATAATAGCTCGAAATACTGCCAGATGCTTGTAGCTCTGAAAACACACAAAACAATCCGGCAACAAATTTTAGGAAGGTGCAGATTATAAAACAGGATGAGTGATTGACCAACAACAAACAGGTGCGCACAACAGGGAGAACAGGTGATGACACTGAGGGAGAATTACACTGCGAGGGAGAAGTCAAGACACCTGAAATGAGAAGGCAACAGGAAGTAACAAATATACCAAAATAAAAGCAGAAAGCCCCATCCTGGCCCCAATACCTTACATTGATAAAATCCTTTGAATTTTGCAAACTCTAAGAAGTTAAATGAAGAAGAGACTGTAATGAAACACTGACATTAAAGAATACGCGGTTTTCTATTCAAGGTGGTACAAATTGTGTGACATACAAAAGTGAAAGACAGTAGATTTCAGTCATTAAAGGATAATGGGGGTGTAACAATAATCGTAGATGAACCGAACCATTTCAGTACTGCGGTTTCGGTTCACTTCTGTACCGTTTCGTTATGTTTTTTCTTTTTTTCCTGCATATGCATAGTTACGACCCAGTTGCTTTGTCACCCGTAGCAAGGAAACGCGAGCCAAACTGCTTATTAGCTAGCTGCATGGACTGTCCTTGCCCCATAGATAGAGAAATAGATTGCTCCATCTCCTTTCTGGCATTTAAATCCATTTATTATGAACATACACGAACAGCGCAACAACATTTGATTTGATTTGAAATGGTTTATTTCAAGCAATCAAATAGAAATAATACACCAAAGCAATATAATCATCAGTCATACATTCATACAGTAACTAATCAAACTTAGGATAATTAGACATATTAATAAATATTGCTTGAAAAGGAGTGGAAGGAAGCGAACTTATATAATCCCACCCCGTTGTACTATAACCATTTTATTACATGATTTATCAATATCCGGTTCCTAGGTTTTATCAGACAGAATTAAGAATCATAAGGTATCAATAAAGCACATGACAAAGATGAATTACTTAAGTATTACGTCAAAAACAACCCTTTTAGAAATCAACATGGCAAATGCAGCATCTGAAATATATGCATATTATGTTACTTTTAAAAGTCATTCATATGCTTTAAAACATAATACTATATCAGTAAAATAGACACAACACTGTTTCAGGAATTTTCATAGCAAAATTTCATCAAGTATCAAAAGTTAAAAACATGTGCAAAGTTATGCTACATTAGGAAAGATTTTTGAATCAATTTATCAATTTTAGGAGCAAGTGAAGTAATATCATCAAAAGTCAATCAATTTAACAATTTTTAATTGTGATTAATTGAAAAGTGATTAATCATTTGTTTTATTCTTTATATATATATATATATATATATTTATCTTTTTATAATAAAGTAATGCTGTAAGGGAAAATAAAAAGGGTCCATAAACCGTCGATTGTCCAAGGTTGGTATTTCTTCTTTTACTGATAACAGCCGTTCTTCTGGGTTTAAACAGAGTTAATAGTTCTCTCCGATGTTATGTCTGCAGACATTAGATTCAGGTCCATATCCTTCTTCAGCTGATATCAGCTGCGGTGAAAGTTGAGGTCAAGTTGTCTGCAGGTCAGAACTCTCTGCTGTTATTCAGGTGACGTCAGACGATGGAGAAAGTGATGAATCCAGGTGTCATATTTCTTGAAATTATTTGGCTCTTTGATTTATCACTGCATGTTGTTTCAGACAGCCGTAATCAAGCACTTCTCAAAGTCCTTCATGGTGTTCACGACCAGAACCTTGGCCCGGTCCAGTGGACCGAGTGGTTTGACGTATATCCTGCAGCCTTTAACCCAAGTGTTCTCAATCTGCTTATGCTTCCTGAGAAGCCGTGCATGTTTTGAGATTTCAGCATTCCTTCTGGTCAGATGGTCGTTCAGATAAACAGCAGATCCTCTGAGATTTTTACGTTGATTATTCAGAGCTAATTTGTGTTTGTGATTCACAAACCTGATGAGGATCGCTGGTTTATCCGTCTCCTTTCTCCTGGGGAGCAGATGGCAGGTCTCGATGGTATTGAAATCCAGGGAAATCCCTTTAGATGTGAGAAATGAATGTATTTCCTGTTCCAGAGTCTCTGCACCGATCTCCGTATTAGCACTGCTAGCTACGCTAGCGCTAGCATTAGCAGTGCTAGCTCTAGCTGCATTCAGCTTCGCTCGAGGCTTGATTGGTACTCCAGTGAGAATGACATTATTCATCCTTACTTGCTGTTCCACATCGTCCAGTCTTTTCTCCAGAATCTCGACCCGGTTTTCTCGCTGCTCGTTTTGAGCCCGAAATCTTCGGAACTCTTCCATCATTTGCCAAAGTGGCGTTAGCTTAGCCGACACTTGTTCCATAAAACTTTTCAGCGTTTCTTGAATAATGTCAAGAGTCTTTTTGAGGTCTTCGTATTCCTGGGTTTTCTTCGGGGCATGGTCAGCTCTCTTTTTTGGAGAAAAATAAACTTTAAGTAATTTGAAGTAGGGCTGGGCGATATTGGATTTTTCATATCACGATATTGTTTTTTTCATATTGTGCGATAACGATATTAAAAACGATATCAAATAACTATATTTTTCAAAGTAATCTTTATTGCACACAGTTTTAAAAGACCACAAATAAATTCAAATGTTTGAACTTTCAAGTTGAACAGAAAAATAGACAAAAAATTGACACACAATTATGTCAATATAAAAAAAAGTGCAATAAACTAAAAAAAACTCCCAAGAAACTCCTCAGTTTCTTTAAAATGCTCTTCAAGAAATTAAAGAAAACTTAAAACAAAAATGTTCTTATTTAAATACTTTGTGCAACTTTGAATAGCTTTTTTTGGAGCTCCGTCTTGACAATCTCTCGGCACTCAGAATAAAGCTTTGGCAGGGCGGTCTGAGAGAAGTGTTTACGTCCAGGGAGTTCGTAAGAGAGTCAATTACCTTAATTAGCCGCTTGAATCCGTCATTTTCAACTGTGTTTATTGGTAGCATGTCTTTGGCCAGACAGTAGGCTACAGCATTTGTGATGTCGCAATGTCTCTTCGATTTTTTGTCGCATGGCGTTACATTGGAAAATGCCGAATGTAAAGACTGCTGCTGCAGCGCAGGTCTTACCGTTGTTTTTGAAGTCTGACATTGAGCATGCTCGAGGGGGTGGTGCTGCTTTAAGTGAGAAAAAAGGTTAGTGGTATTTCCACATTTATTAGGAACGTATCTTTGGCACAATTTGCAGTAGACGTTACTTTGACTTTTATCCGACTTTAGATAACCGAAAAACGTCCACATGGCGGAACTTTTCGGGCCGGTCCGTTCTACAATGCCTCTTGAACCTTCATCTGCGCCCGCTTGGCTCGAGTTTGTTAACTTCTCTTCAGACGGAACATTCATTTTCTGCAAGTGTTTGTAATGCATGCAGATACTAGCTTGCATCCTAGCTTGTAAATAACGTTCACTCTAACTAGACGTGGCGCAGTTTATTCAGTGATTGGTCTAGCCCTGTGATACTTAATTCTGATTGGACAAGAGGGCGGGTCTTCCGGGGGTTTCTCCCGTTTTCATTTAAAACGAAAGTTTATCGCAATAGACTCATTTCACTATCGAAAAAAGGTAATATCGCAATAACGATAATTATCGTTTTATCGCCCAGCCCTAATTTGAAGATAGTTGTATGAAATAAAAGATGGTTGTATTCGCAGATGCACGCCACGCGTCCTGCTGTGTAACCCGTAACTATCACATGAACCTCACTTCTCTTTATAGATCTCTCAGTGACTCTTATTTCTGCCACTACGTAGCCCAGAAAAACTTTCTAAGTTACAAATGAAAATATTAAATATTTGCTTTTAAATTATTTTTTATTTTGCTTTCAAATTTTTTTGCATTCAATTTTTTTTGTTGTTGCTTTTATTGACTTTTTTTTGCGATTGCAAAACACATGTTTTTGCATGCGTTGTGTGTCATCTCACTTTTTTCTTATCTTTGATTTTGCTGAGTTAAGTTTCAGTGTGACGTGACAAAGCTGCCATCAAACCACCTGCTGATTGGTACAGATTCTAACCAATCATGTGTCCCTGTCTCATATTAACGGTGCTTGGAGGCAGACATGGACTTTGGACTTTGTGTCGGCTCTGTTCTAACGGGATTCTGCTGTTTTCAACCATTCTGGCCCGTTTCTCTCGGCGTATTCTCGCGGAATATATGGATGTGCAAGTGAGAATATATGTATGCGTAAGAGAGTTTATGTATGCGAAAGAGAGTATATATGTATGTGAGAGCAAGAATGTATGAATGTGAATGGTTCAGAATAAATATTGTCTTATACGGCCCCTCATATTAAACGCACACAATTAAAAAGCTTCATTTTACAATTACACTCTGTGACAAAATATGCAGCTATTAACAAAAAAAAATTCCAAAAACAAAACAAGAAGTTCTTTTTTACCTAAAGGAAATACTTTTTCACAGTTCAGAATGCTATTTATTTAAATGCTCCTTCCTCCGAACACACAATATATCGACCCCCCACACCTCCGCTCCTTGCCCACACACCCATCCCCACCTGCACGGGCTCCTCCCCCTCTCTCTCGTGGCACGCGGGGCGCTCAGCACAGATCCACTCCGCAACACACCTTTCTGTGACCGACTCTAGTGTTGAAACTGAGAAGTGCAATTCAATTATATTTTCAAAATTTGCTGCGGGCCAATAAAAACAGACCCGTGGGCCGCAGTTTGCCCGCGGGCCGTAGTTTGGACACCCCTGATCTAAACTATTGTTTTATTTTAATCAATAAATGTTGAAATATTAAGAGAAAATAGCATCTTTTCATGAGTAATTTTTGTTTTACTTTGGACAAACGCTCACGAGTTCTAAAACATAAGACACTGTGAAAATGAACATAAATGTTAAAAATGCTTCTTCTGTTAAATACATTGTCTACTGTGGTGAGCTATCATTATTTTGCTTATTATTGCTGTTCATCTAATCCCAAAAACTTGTGTAGCATAAAATATGTGCTTAAAATAGGGTTGTGGCGATGGACGACACCATCGTCCATCGTGATGGGTGACTGACATCCCGATGGAGAGAGACACTTTTTTACCAATAATTTGCTCTGCAGGATGTACAGATCACACACAAATCTGTTGATTTAATGTCAGCAGATAAACAGTTTCAGGAGTTCAGGAGATCCTCAGCCATAAATTCACAAATCTGACTTAAAAAAATCAATGCTAAAGAAAGTAGGAATTATTGTTAGAAAGATAATAAAATGAAACGTCCTTATCCAGAGAGACAAAATCGAGGGTAACAAGAGCTGGTTCAGCCTCTGAGCCTCGGTACCAGACACCATGTTAGATAAATATGGCGATTTGATTGGTTAGAATCTGGACCAATCAGCAGCTGTTTGATGACAGCTTTGTCACGTCAAACTAAAACTTAACTCAGCAAAATCAAAGACAGGAAAAAAGTGAGATGACACACAACGCAGGCAAAAACATGTTTTGCAAACGCAAAAAAAGTTATTGAAACCAAAAAGAAAAGTTGTGGAAAGCAAAAAAAATTGAAAACAAAATAAATAATTGAAAAGCAAATATTTAGTATTTTCATTTGCAACTTAGAAAGTTTTGTGTGCAACGCGGTGGCAGAAATATCACTTCATAAATTAGAGAAGAGTTCAGTCCTATCAGACACACAGCTAATAGCGAGGTCGACAGTACTTAACACTATCAGTGAGTCAGTGTGAGAGAGTGAAGCATCTTCACTTAGATACAATCTTTGTTCTGAAAAAGCAAACAGCTTTTATGCAAATGATGAAAAAATAAAAGCAGCTGCAAAACAAACAATAAAACAATCTAACAACACACTGTTATAGTCCAAAACAAAATACTGAAAACAAGTCAAACAACTGCAGTAACACCCAAATGTTACTTGCTACTTTCTATCCCTAAATGAACATAAATCTCATTCTATACAAGCATGGTGGTGCAGTGGTACGTGCTCTTGCGTCACAGCAAGAAGGCTAAAGTCTGTTTAAGTCCTGGCTGGGGGACCTGAAACACTGATGGGGGACCTTTCTGTGTGGAGTTTGTATGTTCTCCCCGTGCATGTGTGAGTTTTCTTCGTGGACTCTAGTTTCCTCCCACCTTCCAAAAAAGTGCTTCATGGGCTACTCTACTCTCCATTTGTTACTCTAAATTGTCCCTGGAGAGGTCGCCAGTCTGATGCATGGGCACAATAACACATCCATACACACTCACATACACACTTAAGGTCCCTTGGTGTGTATCCTGCCTTCGTCCACGAGTGGCCAGGATTGGCTTTGGCAGTAACGTGACAAAAACGGGTTTAGAAGATGAATTAATGAAAGACTAACGTGCAATTGATTTGCTACCACATTTAAAATGGTTCTGCATTTGTTCTTCAGTGGCTGAAACCAGCTGGGAGACTTTTAAACACATGCTGGTAATTATCATTTTGCTTGTTTCCAGCCACAATTCCTTTGGTTAGTGCTGTTTTGAGTTTGTAGCTTCTAGTTGATGTATAACACTGTATTCTAGAAAAAGAAAAGGGCATTTTACAAGAAACTTTTTACATATACATATACGTATATACATATACAACAAGGAAAGCTGCAACAGCTAAATACCTCCGAGTAAGGCAAGTCCTGAGAAGAAAACCTGCAATGTGCAGCCATATGCCAAACATTCTAAAGTTCAGTCAAGGTTTATAACAGTTTCAAGAGTTTTTGCATTGTAACCCAAATGTGGCTGAACTGGGTTGTCTCTAATTGTCTTTTTTGTCAGTGATATTGCTTTAAGCATTGAATCTCAAATTCCTCATTCTTCCTCATTTTTCATGTTTTTGGTAGATCCATTGGACATGTGTATAAAGACTTTTCAAACATTCTTGGTTTTCTGGTTGCCCCTCCAAGCTTGGCTCTTGCTGCATCAATCTGGGTTTCTTTGACGTTGTTCTGAGGAGTGAGTGAGGCTATGTGTGGGACTTCATCCACCGAAGCATCAGCTGTTAGACTGTTCGGCAGGTCTACAGACTTCCTCCTCTGCAGGAATGTGATGAACACAGCCTGAGCTGATTCATAAAAGGCAGATGCTTCAGTTTTCCTTCACTATCAGCACACAAGGACAACAGAGGAGGTTTTCTTGGTGAACTGTCATTCTTCCTTTCATCAGGAAGGCTCCTCTGCTTCCTCCTCATCTGCAGTGCCTCAGTGATTGAATTAGTCTCTCGAAATGAGTTTAATTTCGGACCCAATTTGATTGTGAGCTTTGGGTGCAGCCACCAAGGAAGAAAGACACAACAATGCTGCTGTTTATTTGCAGGAAACTCATCTCCGTGGAAACAGTGTGGACAGAAAGAGACGGTTGGTCATATAATGAGTGGTTGAATTAGTGTTCCAGGTATTTTAACTACAAATGCCAATTCTGCTGTGAGCCAGGAACCAGGATGTTCAGTTCTGCCATATGTCCCAGTGTGCAGCCTCTGAAGAGCCAGGCCATGGCTGCAGCATCATGTGTGTTCCACCGATGAGAGGATGCATGGGAGAGAATGCGACTGCTACACTGTCATTGCAGTCTCTTCTGCTGTCCTCAGCTCTTTATACTAGGGGGAGGTGGGGCAAGAGCTGTTGAAACAAAACCCTCCTTGCCTTCCTGGGCCTCCACAGAGCTAGTTCTCCTGGTGTCTTTAGCTGAACACCTAAACCAGAGAGGGTGGTTTGTCAGGCCCAGGAACTGTCCTCTGCCAGCTCCAACAGTCTAAAGCAGGGGTGGCGAACAAGTTTGACATCAAGAGCCAAATTTTTTCACTGTGAGAGTCTAAGAGCCACACCACACACTGACCTGCCAAGACGTACACAAACAAACACGCAATTAAAGTCGTGTTATTTTCCATAAAACACTCCTCACCCTACAATACAACAGCAAGTATTGTACTTCTGTCTATTTGAAGGAAATTGTCCACCCTCAATACACACATCAAATGCAGCTTAGCCAGAGTTAACACAGTGACTACCCTGGAGGTCAGATACCCCCTCCACACACACAGGCACCTCTCTCTCATCTCGCACGCATGCTCTCTCTCACTCTTTTTGCTCTCTTTCTTTTCTCTGCCTCTCTCTGACACACACAACTACTCAGTGAGGGGTGGTGAGGTTGATGCTGGTGAGCCAGTAGCTGCGTTTTCATGGACAAAAGTAATCGGAAAGAACACCTGACCGGAAAAAATGTGTCATGTAAACACGCCGTTCGCCGATCAGACTCATTCGGATCAAAATTTCTTTCCGATCAAGATGGGGGGTTGTGATGATTGTTTATCCGATCGTGTTGCATGTAAACAGTTCATTCCGTTTGTGTGTCCTTCCGTGACCCCAAAAGGGATTCAGCAGGTTCACAAAGTTGATGAATGAATGATTTTGGATAAGGTTGCACAATAATATTTGGATACCGATATTTATCGCCCGATAGTGGACAGTATGACGTTATGCCGGTAAGAAAAAAATCTGCAGATAAAATTGACAGATAACTAAAAGCTTAAACTGTCGTCGCTTCCTCTCTCACTACTGTAAGAGAATGTATTTACTTCTGGCAGCAAGGTGTCTAATCAGCACTCCCAATCTAAAAGCTTCTTTAGCATGTAAGTGATGTCACCTCAGCGCCTGTGCTAGAAAGCTCTATCTGCAACATGGCGCAGCACTCACCCATGTGGGCTTGTTTTATCGTGTCTGAGACTCACACGCTGTTTGCAAAATGTGTTAGACAGAAGTGTCACAAAAAGGGGAAAAAAAGTCAAGCATTATTCTCATTCTGAAAAAAAAAAAAAAAAAACGGCAGGGCTTGCATGGAAATAGCTGTCAGCGCCCTGCACCAGTATCGATAGTGAGCGTTTTTTTCTTTTGCTGTAAACTGTGCTATGAGAAAAAATTAACAGCTAACTATGGCGTTTCACAGCTGCCATAAAGTGAAAGGGTGTAAAGACAACTGAGCGGGCGTATTCAGGAACTGAGTGAGCGAACCTTACAACCGCGCAGGCGCAATTCTACCCGAGCGACCCCGCATTTTACAACTGCAAGCCTGCAATCCTAACTTGGTGCGGATCCCGCGCAGTCAGTTCCTCTTTGTATGGAAGTGATTCTGTAGCATAATTAAAAATAAGTCAAAACCAGAAATGCTTTTTCATTTTCAAAATGAAGCTGCATTTTTTTTAACTCAAAATGAAAATGAAAAACAATCCTTCAAAATGCTTTTTAATTTTCTTCCTCAACGCTGCTTATTCTGTCACTTAATGAAAATGATAATGAAAATGGAATTTGACATTTCATTTTCAAAAGGTTCTCTGGTAAATGTGTAACAAAATTCATTTAGAAATGTCTAATTTGACAATTAAAATGGATTATTAGAAATGCTTTTTTATTTTCAAAATGAAGCTGCATCAAATGACTTAAAATTAAAATGAAAAATCAATATTTCAAAATGCGTTTGCATGTTCTACTTCAACACCGCGTATTCTGTCACTGAATTAAAATGATAATGAAAATGGTATTTGACATTTCATTTTCAAAACGTTATCTGGTAAATGTGTAGCAAAATTCATTTAGATATGTCTAATTTGACAAATGGATTAACAGAAATGCTTTTCAATGTTCAAAATGTACCTGCATCAAATGACTCAAAATTAAAATGAAAAATCAATACTTCAAAAATGCCTTTTCATGTTCCACTTAAAAACCTCCTATTCTGTGTCATAATTAAAATGAAAATGCAAAGAGGTGATTGCATTTTCATTTTAACATCCACCCTGCATACAGTGTCACATATCTCAATTCCACTTAGCATTTCCAGAGGGGAGGCGGGGCGATGATTTCAGCGCTATCTCCGTGTGTCCGGCTGCTAAGAGACACATGCTAGGAGCAGTGCGGCCAGGCTTGTAGCTTTGTGTTAGTGGCAGAGGAGAGGGCTTTGTGACGTTGTGAACTTATGATGATTGTACACAGCTTCTCAGGACTATGTAGCAGCATTTCTGCCTTCTGCGGTCCTCCTTCGGACCCCCGCCCCCGACAAGCTTGGCAGCCGCCTTCTCTGTTTACAGATGTATGGCAGACTGAAATGGCTAATAAAGTGTTTGTACAATCTGTTGTTCAATTTATTTGCAGGTAAAACTAGTTATGCATATTAGTTGAAAACATAAAAGCCATTCGCTGTTACTTTGTATTTACTAATATTTTTTTCTTAAGTATTTAAACAAATATTGGTTGAGTACAAGAGGCAGGAAAATATTGGGTAAAGGTTGTAAAAAGTCATTATCGTGCTTCACTAATTTTGGAGTAGAAATGGAAACCATTTCAGATCCATTTGTTGGTCAAAATGTCAAATCATTTTGTGAATTCAATGGTCAGTGCTGCTCATTATTGTTGTCTACATCCAATTAAAAACACGTCTGGCTGCTGCAGAAGCTCCAGTCATTAATCAAGGAGTCTGAATCTGCAAATTTCCAACAGCACCACTGAGGAAATCGTTTGACATGTTGTTTGTATTTAAAGTTTCAAAAAGGTGTCACTTCAGATGCAGCAAAAACATAGTGTGTTCCACAAGACAGCACTAGTACCTTCAGGTCACAATGTCCAAAAGTTGAAAATCTGAATCGATCCTGGAAATTGGAATTAGTGCTTTTCTGCTGATTGTCCTGTGGAGCTTCTCCTGTTTTTTCCTCCCTCATGTGCCTGTGGTGTCAGTGATGGGATCTACTCACACCCAACTTTGCAGGCAAAAAGGTGCGGAGGTGGGGGCCTTTGCTTTACCAGATGGGTCTCCTGTTTTTGGTTGATAAGGATGAATTTGGGTCTGTGGTTGTTTTATGGAAGGTGATTGATTGTGAGTGACTCAGCAACCACATAGTGACGGAGACGAAGGGCCGCCACATAATCACAACATTATGTTCAACTTTGCCTTTATGAATGTGTGTGCCTGTGCATTACAGTCGGGTAACAGGCATTTGCATCATACATGGCCTCAATTATCCCGGCTGTTATAACAGTGTAATACGTCAGTTATTAAATATCCATAACAGGACAATCCTTATCATGAGATGAGCCTTCTACAGGTACTCTTTTTTTTTTTTTTTTCTTTGTGGAAATTTTACCACAAAATTTCTAGAAATAAGCTTTAAATTTATGCTATTTTTGGAGAAGGAATTATTTTTAAAAGCCCATATTTCATATTTTATTGCCCAGAGAAGGCCAAACTGAGCTTTTTGGCAAAGACATATTTCGTTATGTTAAGGCTGTGTACATTCTGCACAGTTTGCACATTTTCCACATATTTTCTTCTTATGTGTTTCTTGTCAGTGTGCACAGATGCCCGTCGAGGGTGTCGGCTGATGGGTTTTCGTGAATTATTTTTTGAGCTGTTCAACATTTTTGGTCAGTTGAGAATTACGCAGTTTATGGGTAATTTACTTTGTTTATAAGCAATTATTACTTAAATTTTGTGTGTGAAAATTGTGCTTGATTTTTGAGTTGCATACGAAAGAAAATTTGTAGCTTTCCATGGGCTTCCATGTATGTCTAACAGACTTTTCACACATGCACTAACGATGTAAAACTTTTATATCGCGCATATATCATGTTCAAATGGATTCTTTATTTTTTAGTATTTCTAAATTGAATAATTAGAGTCCATCTTTTGTAAAGTTTAAATTCTTAATTATGTGAAAACAGTTTTTCAACCCAACGCACCTGTTTTTAAAACATAATTTGTACAAATAAATCAAAATGCCGTTAGACTGTGTTGAAATGTGACTAGATTCTTAAACTTTTTACTCATGTAGAGTCACAGCTCTACATTCCAGTACAACCTAAACAAGATCAGACATACGGCACAAATAAACACATACAGTTCAAAGTTGACTGAGGCGCAGCAGTAATGCGCACATTGCTTGTAGGGTAAACTTCCATAACGTTGGCAGCCCGCTTCAACACAGATGCCTGGATGACCTCTTTTCTTGCTGCACTGCTGTAGATGAGAGTGGTTGTTACTCAGTTCTACAGTCACCTCATCAGTGTGGGGCCTCAACTTCTAAACGAGCAGTATCCTGATCCGTTCAAGTTCCAATAAATCTCTGAACCTCGGTTTCTAACTGTCTTCCCTGTTTTTGCTGTTCCAGGAAATCAAACCCCAGACTCACTACAACCACGGCTTCAGTGAGAATGTCAGCCGCAAGAACCATGTGGACGATTACAGTACCTGGGACATCGTCAAAGCCACACAGTGAGTGTATTGTGGATACAGCTGTTCTTTGCGGATTGTGGTTTTAAGTGTTTTTAAAGCGTTCCCAGTGATCTTTTAATTCTAAATATGCCGTTTTTAGTGTCATTTTCTAGGACAAACTTGCAGTTTATTAAAATTCTCCTCTGAGTAGTGAGCGGGGTTGGTGGCAGGGAGTAAGCCTGCGCTTATTTCTTATAATTTCTTAGTTTACACTCCCCTGCTAACTCACAGCCCCTTACTCAGATGTCTGCAGCTGGAGCAGGGAGCCCCCCCCCCCATACGTTTTACATCACAAATGCGATCCTTTTTAAATTTCATTTTTTTCGTCTGTTCCTCATTCCCAACAATTTGAGTAAAGAAATACTCAGAAAAGGAGTTTCAATTTTAATTTTCTTTAAAGACATATTCCCCAAGAACATGTACAAAATTACACCAAAAGCACCTTTTTTTATCAGAAAGTTGTCTGTTGAAGCTCTCAGGCTGAGCTGTTGTTTTTAGACTGAAGTGTTTAGTGCTGCATGCAAGTGTCCACTATGATGGAGGAGAGTGACACCTCTGACCTCTGTTGCAGGTACGGGATCTTCGAGCGCTGCCGGGAGCTGGTGGAGGCGGGCTTCGACGTTCGGCAGCCAGACAAAGAAAACGTCACGCTCCTCCACTGGGCTGCCATTAACAACAGAATAGACCTAGTCAAGTGAGTAATTACGGGTCTGCTTTGGTGGGCTGCATTTCTTCACTCCTTCACGAGGGTTTATGTGCAATAAACCTGCATCAAGTTGAACAACCGTCAGTCACAAATGGTGTCTCATTGAATTGACTGTCTTCTATGGAGAACAAACAGCTTCTTATCTCTCTAGTTTCTTTCTTCTCATAACAGGACTTTGGAGATCCACTTGTCAGTTGACAATTTTGAGCATTTTATTCCAGTTTGGCAAGTAAAATTTAAAACTCTGCTTGCCATATGGTGAATTTTAGCCATGTTTATCAGCCCTCCTTTTGGTGAATATTTATAATGCTCCTCTTCTGCCATCCACAAGCAAAATTTACAAGCGTATACAACGCAACCCCTAACCACCCCCCAAACAAACAAAAACGTTTTGTTAATTTTTGTCCATGTAGCGTTTGGCTAATGAAGCAGCGGGTTGATTTTTAACAGGATCCAGACATAACTGGAGGATAAACCAGCTGGGCTTACAGCAGCAACAAAAAGTTTAATAGCAAGTTGATTTGGAGACAGTGCTGTTGTTACACTAACTACGCTGTTAATTTGCAGTAATAGCATGTCTTATCACAACTATGCAGATGATACTCAGATCTATGTGTCATTGACAGCAGGTGAATATGAGCCAGTGGATTCACTCAGTTGTTGCATCCCACAGATCAGTGCTTGGATGCAAAACAACTTTCTCCAGCTAAACTCAGACAAGACTGAAGTCATCGTCTTTGGTCCACAGAAACAAAGAGAAAGTATCAGCAGTTACTTTCACTCTACGTCTCTAAAACCTTTAAATCAAGTCAGAAACCCAAGAGTAATCATGGACTCTGACCTGAACTTTAACAGCCATATCAAGTCAGTAACATCAGAAGCCTTTTACCATCTAAAAAACATTGCCAAAATCAAAACCATAGAGATACCGTAATTTCCGCGCTATAGAGCGCACCTGATTACAAGCCGACCCATTACATTTTAAAAGATAAAACATATTGTACATACACAAGCCGCAACTGTTTATAAGCTGCATGTGCTCACATTGAAACACGTGTTGTAGAATGAGGATGTGTATGTGCTGAAACCATGCGCCGCGTGTGTAAGAAAGAGAGGAGAGCTCGTGCAACGCAAGAAGGAGGGCTCTCTGCTTTGCCTTACGCTTTGACCCTCATACTATGCTAATGAGCATAGTATGTGTGGCCAGTTTTCAACCACCTGGTTTAAGTCAGACAATATTTACACAGAGCGGACTTTACAATGTGTCGAATAAATAAAACAAAATTCATTCATAGGATATTCATTAAAAAAGGTGTTTTCTAAAGATTCAATGTCAACTGTTCAATTGCTCATTATTATTACGGTATTTGAAATGTAACTTTTTTTGAAGACTGCTCACTGTGCATGTGCAGCCTGTAGCCTGCACATTTGCTTTTGTCAGCTGAGCGCTGTTGCATGCAGACGTTCATGCAAGTGTGACAGAAGGCTGCTTTGCAGTGGGGCCAAAACAACAAGTGTGCATTTGGGAAATTGGAAAAGTCACCAAACTATGGTGTTTGTGCTCACAGATACTACATCTCGAAGGGAGCTATTGTCGACCAGCTAGGAGGAGACCTCAACTCCACACCTCTGCACTGGGCCACCAGGTAACTGAGCATTTTAATGAAGCCCTTCAGAGCTTCTGTCTCTATCTACTCCATCAGATCGTGATCTAAATTTTGTGTAGACGGCAATGTGTACGGAGAGGACACAGAAGCCACCAACCAAGCTCTCATTGGTGCTCATGGTGTGCGTGGGGGGTGCACGACACTCTCCTGTTGAATTATTGATGAATTCAACAACAGTTAACAGGTCCACAGGGGTCCTGTGTCGCTCTCCCCCTGTCTGTGACCTCTGAAGGAACTCCTGACCTAAGCGCTGCTCTAGTTTCTGAATTTCAACAAAGAAATGTGTTTTCTATTCAGTCTTAGTTTAAAAAGCATCCATTCAGATCGCGGAACTAACCAAGATCATGTCTTTTCCTGTGTAGCATTTCTGAAAGAGTTAGGGTCTTCAGGACGAAACTGAAGCAAAACAATCATTACTCACTTTAACTTTGGCTTGCTTACCTGTTTTTCTTGCACTCTTGGGACCTCAAGGCTACCATGGTTATGACTTGATGCTGTACTAGATTATCAGTCACATTTTCTATTTACATAAAGGACATCAGTAAAGGGCACAGCTAAAGGTCCACCTTTCTAGATCAAAACATAGAGGTTCATGTGTAAACTGGTCTCAGGTACTACACCTTCAGGTGGGTGTGACAGTGGGATTCAGAGACTTCAGCTTTATCTCAGTCCATCCACAGCAGCATGACACTCTAAGGTTTTGTTCTGCTGAGTCCTCTGCCGTCCGTGTGATTTACGGTTTTCCTCTTTGCAGACAAGGCCATCTCTCCATGGTGGTGCAGCTCATGAAATATGGCGCAGACCCGTCGCTGATCGATGGTGAGGGATGCAGCTGCGTCCATTTGGCAGCTCAGTTTGGCCACACCTCAATTGTGGCTTACCTTATTGCCAAGGGGCAGGTGAGGAAAACTCAAGCAGCATCTTTTTGAGGACATGAAAGTGAAAAATGAAGTTTGAATGCTGTTTTAATGAAAGGAAACACACTGGGAACACAATTTTCTGTTGGTTGGTGCTTGTCAGGGTCATTTCAGGTTAGCAACAAGTCTGACATGTATTTGCTTTGTTCAACAAACCCTCTGTGAAGTTAATTTTAATTGTAAAAAAATGTCATAATTCTATTCAAACTTAATAAATGATTAAAAGTGCAATCAGCCCCCCAAAATAATGAAGATGTTCTTTTTAAATGCATAAAAGTCCTGGTCGTGTCTTTTAAAACTGTTAGTAACTTTGACTGCTTCACAGCAAAAGACACGGACAAAAGCATCAGATCCATTAAGAAAGGTAAAAAAAACAACAGCTTATAAAAATAACAATAAATACAAACCACAATATTAAATGTAAAAATGAAAAAATGTATAAATACGGTAGATCAGATGGAATATTCAAGTTTTTTTGAGTGAGAAGTGAGAATGTGACCTTTGTGTCAAATAATATTTATCCACTTCAAGTGTAATTAAGTCACAATAAAATGAAAATGAGGTAAAAACTTTACGCTGTAAACGTCAGAACTATCCAATTAAATTTTATTTTTTTATAGCCCAAAATCACAACAACAGCCTTCTCAATGGGCTTCATACTCATATTACCTGTAATTGTCAAGTTAACATAAAATCAAGCAGTTTGTTTTTTCTTCTTCTTCATTTTGACAGTCATTCAACTAGGACGTTTTTTTTCTTTAGACCCTTCATCACTGTAAAAACTCATAAAAAAAACAGATTCCGGAAAAAAAGAAGAAACCTCAGGAGTGCTCCCACAGGACGGACAGGCGATTAACTTATCCAACTCTACAACTATATATTTAAATAGTCCAGCAGATGAGCTTCATCCAAATGGGGGACGGCTTGGGGTACGAGACGAGCCAGAGGCAGGATCCACAGCCAAGTGTAGGAGCAGTAGTAGAGACTAGGTGCACAGTCAGGTACAGGAGCACGGACAAGCCAACTGGAATCTGGAAGCACCAGGGGAGTGGGAAAGAGGGACAGTACATGAATCTCACTGCACCAAACAGAGGCATGGAGAACTAGATTATAAATAAATGATCAAGAATAGAGGAGAGAAGGAGACTAGGAGTAGATGAGAATAGAGGACAAAACCCCAGTGCACCATACTTTTCCCAGCTTCAAACTTCTAGCAGCCGATTATGAACTATTTGTTATTGTTACGTTTAATTTAAACAGGTTAACAGTAGTCCTACATATTGTTAGCAAGCGAACTACAAACACACACGCTAACTCAGTTTTATATGCAAAAAAAAGAACTCAACAGATATTTAACCCTTGTGCTATCTAAGATGACCCCACCCTTACTTTGTCGTGTTCTCCCTACCATGACAAAGGTGGAAAGATTTCATGTAATCCATGGACACCAGTGAAGATCACAAATCATTAAAGAAAAAAGGTTTAGCGCACTGTCTAGTGGGTCTAGATGACCCTACTCCCAATGTTAAAATGCCTAGGATAGCACAAGGGTAAAACACTGGAGTACAGGTCTTACCCATGCTCTCCATAAGGCGGCGCTCAGGAGCTGTTTATCCCCAATGCAGAGTTTCTTTGAGTGGCCTTAGGAGTCTTTCCTGTTCACAGGATGTGGATATGATGGATCAGAACGGCATGACTCCTCTGATGTGGGCGGCCTACAGAACACACAGGTATTCTTCTGCACGTAGAATGACGGCATGTCTAGACTGGAGGGAAGTAAGGCTTAAGCACAATGTTGCCTCCACACTGAAGAAAACAACCATACGTTAGATTGGACCTGAAACATGATATCCTTCCCTCCTTCTTTTCCTTACGCAGTCATGAGAAATATGAGTACTAGATTACAGAATCAACTGTCAAATTGATGCAAATTTGTAACTAAAACGTGGATCATGAGAACGATCCTAAAAACTGTCAAACTGTGTTTTTTGAGGACAATAAATGCAATTTATTGACTTTTGTAAAAAAATTAGACTTATGTTAGATAGAAAGCTTCAGACCTGTTGGCAGGATCGTCTGCAGTTTGACCCAGTGGTTCTCTGTGTCACAGTGTGGATCCCACACGTCTGCTCCTGACCTTCAACGTCTCTGTCAACCTGGGGGACAAATATCACAAGAACACAGCGCTGCACTGGGCCGTGCTGGCCGGCAACACCACCGTCATCAGCCTGCTGCTCGACGCCAATGCTAACGTTGATGCACAGAACATTAAAGTAAGGTGTTTTCTTTAAATCTCGTCTGAAGGCGTCTTGTCTTCCTGTGCTTCAGCAAGTGTAGTTTTTTCTTGAGTTCACATCATTTTAGCTCCTGCAGGATTTTGTAGGTTTTTAAAAGACATTCAAGTCAATACAAGGATTTGAAAAAAACAAACTATAAATGTAAGTTAAAGTCCCACTCCGATCATCTTTTGAGCCACTACAAAGCGTTCCCAGTGGTCTTTCAATGATGATTTTTGTTTTTAGCCAGCATCTTAAAAAAAACTTTGTCGTTTTCTAGGACATAGTTTCTGCAAAGCAGCAGCACTTCATTAGAAATTCACCTCTGAGGTGTAGGCAGGACTGTTAGCGCTGCGCAACCCCCCCCATATTCCCTCCCTACTGCTAAGAGCTCTCAGTTTACAATCCCTCCCGCTAGCTTCCAGCCCCCCCCCCCCCTTGGCGGTGCAACAAAAATGGCGAGCAACAGAGCTTTCCAACCGTACAGTTTAGATCCAGATTCCAGCTCAGACGAGGAAAACAAAGACATTCATGGATCTATTTGTCTAAAGTTGGATGGTCAGAATGGGGCCAAGCAGGGAGCTCCCAGCCCTTTCAGTATATTTTCTAGGCCACAAATACGATCTTTTGATCTGCTGATTCACAGCGATTTGAATAAAGAATAAAAAAATACACAGAAATGCAGTACAAATCTTTATTTTCTTAATAGATGTCCTCTATTATCAGAAAAATTCCACCAAACACATGGTGGGTCTTTAAAGTTTTTAGTGTGAACTCAAATGGGTTTACCAGTGAACTAGAGAGCAAAACTGTTTTCAATAGAAATAAAGCAGAAAGCCTTAGCGCAGAGTGGGAACTGCTGATCTTGCAGCAAAATTTAGCAATGGTTTCGTTGGTAAATGTAAAAGTGAGAAGGTGGAGGTACTTAATACTGGTTGCACTGGCAGGAGTATCTGGAGTTTTTTCTCCTTTATTTACCTTTTTGGTTAGTGCTCCTAACTCTTAAGTATGTTTTAATCGTGAAAGTAAATTAATTTAGATTTAGGTGTAAACTTTTGCAGAATTGAACCTTTTGCTGAACAGTACTCATGTGAAAGCCGGTTGCATTCACACTGACAGGTTTGATCCACATTGAGGTTCAGTTTCTTTGATGGTCCACTTTGTTAGAAAGTATGAACTCTCACCTCATCTCAGGTAAGGACCAAAAGAGTGAACTCCCGTCTTCTTAAAAGCGAGGACCTCTGTTCTCTTGAGGTTCAGTCAAAGAGAAGGGAAGTAAAGCGAGGAAATGCCATTTATGCCATTTATAAAGAGGGGCAATAAAAACAGGCCACAGCGAGAATCCCGAAAAACCTGAACAATGTTTTACCGTGCAAATATTCAGGAGGACCATACACATTTTACTTTGTCAGAGGGTTAGCAGCACTAGACAGTTGTCTTTACCAAAATTACTACCCCGTCTTGGTCGGGTAAATGTTCTATTTGAAACTGAGATTTTTCCAGGCGATTGGTCTGCTTTGGTCTTTTTTTTTTTTTTTTCCTGAGAGCCTCGTGCGGAAAACAATAGGAAACTATGGTGTTTATCAGCCTCTTGAGCCTCTCCACAGGACCATCATAGCATGAGAGTGACATCACATGTTCTGAAGGTCATCTTCAAGTACACAGCAGTCTGATGGTTTTCTTTGGGTTTCCATGTTTAGGGCGAAACACCACTGGACCTTGCCAAGCAAAGGAAGAATGTGTGGATGATCAACCACCTACAGGAGGCACGGCAGGCCAAAGGCTATGACAGTCCGTCCTATCTTAAGAGACTGAAGATGGATAAGGTACAAATACTCAGCACTCCTCCAACCAGAGCCCCACAGAACAAAGATCCCTGCCTGGTTCTACTGATCAGACACTCACTCCCAGGTTAAACAATGGCGGAAACCTGCTTCACATGCTGGGAAAGTGGATTAGAGGGTGAAAATCCTGGCAATAATGGAAAAGTACTGTATAAAAAGAGTGGAATTCCATTGACAAAGCCCTCCTTCGTCAGTCAGGCATGCTGGGACCAGCCTTCCAGACTGAAAGCCTTTCTGCACTGTTGACTGTCACAGCATGTCGAGTTAGTCCGTATTTTCTGTGGAGACAGACCCACAGGAAGGAGGGTGTATTTATGACACCCCCTCCCTCCATTCACTGAAACAAGCACCGGGAAACTGAAGCCAACTCTGAGCCACTGGGGTTTTACCAGCCCCCTCTGTCTTTTCTGAACAGTTTGGTGAAAACTGACTTCTCAGTCCAAACAAAACTGCACTTCTGCTTGTGAAGGTTTCAACTTGATGTTGAATATTTCTCATAAAAGTTCTGCTTTGATCTAATTCTGCTCCATCTTTTCACTTTTGCACACTTTTCATCAGATATTGCAGGTAACCGACACAACATTAGAGGCTGACCGGAGCAAATATCTAGTCTGAGTGCTTTTTGCCTTTTAGATGTGGCTAAGATGATCTGCTGAAACTCAGACTGAAGAGGATACGCATTTATAGATATTTGCACCAACCAGGGCTGCTAATGTTGTGGTTCATGTGGATGCTGTATACTTAGCTGTTTGCATATAGACTAAATAGAGCTCCATGTCTTGTTGATTTTAGATTGCTCCTGCTTCTGTTTTACATGTATTCATCTTTATGTCATGGATAAAGCAAGGCTCGGGCTTTATGCAGGGAGGTGGGATGTTTGCTCAGTTAGGTTAAAATAAAGAGAAGAATGTGAACGTTTTGGTTAGGTTATTAAAAATGTAAGATGACGTGGAGAAACTCAGCCCTGAATGAGTCTGAGGAACACCTCATTTCCTCATGGAGGAACAGTTTGAAGGAAAGCCTGGAAGATGTCAGCAGAAATGGGATAGAGAAGCCTTCAGCATAAATCACACGTTTATAAACTCGCTAGAGCAAATAAATGAGAAAACATTCTTGTTATCTAATCACATTGGGCTGCAACAATGAATCGAAAACTAACCGTCATGGCGACATCAGCCTGTGGGATGGGTACAGTGCCTTGCGAGAATATTCACCCCCCTTGAACTTTTCAACATTTTGCCACATTTCAGGCTGCACGCATAAAGATATAAAACTGTCATTTTTTGTGAATAATCAACAGCAGGTGGGACACAATCATGTAGTGAAACGAAATTTATTGGATATTTAAAAAAAAATTAACAAATAAAAAACAGAAAAATTGGGCATTGCAAAATTATTCAGCCCCTATACGTTAATACATTGCAGTGCCACCTTTTGCTATGAATACAGCTGTAAGTCTCTTGGGGTATGTGTCTGTTTTGCACATCGAGAGACTGAAATCTTTTCCCAATTCTCCTTGCAAAACAGCTCGAGCTCAGTGAGGTTGGATGGAGAGAGTTTGTGAACAGCAGTTTTCAGTTCTTTCCACAGATTCTCAAATGGATTCAGGTCTGGACTTTGACTTGGCCATTCTAACACCTGGATATGTTTATTTGTGAACCATTCCATTGTAGATTTTGCTTAATGTTTTGGATTATTGTCTTGTTGGAAAACCTAGTCTCAGGTCTTTTGCAGACTCCATCAGGTTTTCTTCCAGAATAGTTCTGTATTTGACTCAATCCAACTTCCCATCAATTCTAACCGTCCTCCCTGTCCCTGCTGAAGAAAAGCAGGCCCAAACCATGATGCTGCCACCAGCATGTTTGACAGTGAGGATGGTGTGTTCAGGGTGATGAGCTGTGTTGCTTTTACACCAAACATAATGTTTTACAATGTTGCCAAAAAGTTTGATTTTGGTTTCATCTGACCAGATGGTGTAGAGTTTGCTGCACTGAAAGTAAAGGGGCTAAAAAATTTTGCACGCCCAATATTTCATTTTTTTATTTGTTAAACAAATTTTGTTCAACTAAATCGTGGGCCACTTGTTGTTGATTCTTCACAAAAAATTACAGTTTAACATGTTTATGTTTTGAAGCCTGAAATGTGGCAAAAGGTTAAAAAGTTCAAGGGGGCGGAATACTTTCGCAAGGCACTGTATATGGCAAAAGATGGCGTAAACTACGATAAATGGTTGACTAATTCTGATGGCAGCTTGAAGTATTTATCAGATCAAAAAGCCCTTTTGGCTTCTAAATAATCGGATGGATCCCCTCATATTGTAGGCCAATCGAAGGATCCCTTATGTTTCATGCCAGTGTCCAGTGTAGACGTTTCTAATGTCAAAGCAATCTTTTAATTATAATGATGCCATTTTTGGCTAAAATCAAAAGACTTTTGGTGTTTTTAATACATTATTGTCTGCAGAGCTGCAGGAGTTCATTAGAAATTTGCTTTTCGGTTGTGACTGTTGGCGCAGAAGTTAGGCGCGCTCATTTCCTAGCATGCCTTTTTCCAGCGAGCACCAAGCACCTCACAAGGCCAAGCTAAAATTAGCGTAGCAAAAAGCAGAATTAGCGTAGCAGCAGAGTTTAGAACCAGATGGCAGATCAGAAGAGGAAAATGAAAATGTACATGGAGCTATTTGTCTGCAAGTGAAGGATTTAGAATTGGAGTGGAGATAGCCAGACTTTGGCCCGCCCACGGCAGTAGCTGGGTCATAAGTCAGAGCTTTTTAAACATCCGCTTTTCATCTACTTCTCATCCAATGCGATTTAAGTAAAGAAATACTCAGAAATGAAGTTTTAATCTTAAATTCTTTTATACATGTCCTTCATTATGAGAAAAACAGAAGAAACACAATTTTTCGTTGGAGTGGGTCTTTAAAGGACTGGGGCATGTGTTTTTTCTGTTGTTCTCTTCTGTCTGCTACATGTTACTGAGTGTTCAAACCAAAGCAGCCTTTCATTAGCATACGTCTGTCTTTAGACATGCAGCTTCATCGGTTCATTAGCCCCCTGAACGCTGAAGCAGAGCAACGCAGAGCTTTGATTGAAAACATGAATGATTACACCAAACAAACACACCGTGTCACTTCATGTGCTCTGGTCAGGCTTTTCTTTTACCTGCACATTCCCAGGAGAGTCTCGCCAGAATTGATCTGGTTGAAGTTGTGAAGGAACCTTTTAAAAGTCGCCTTATTCTTTCCCCCAAAATGTCCCTTTTTTGTGTGTTTTGATTCTGAGCAAAACCATCTGACCAGAAGTGTGAGCAGAACAATGGGTTTCCCCTTTTTCCTATCATAACAGAAAACTTCTACAGTGGACTTTTAAGACCTAATGAAAAACAAAACAAGCCTACATTCAATTCTATTGATGCCAGTTTTTGTCTTTGTCCAGTTGATGTAATCACTTATATAAAAACTCTTGGAACAATGAAGGAATTTGTAGAAAAACAGCAAAGGATCATTTCTGTCCTTCAAAAACAGTTTTTATCTGCCTTCTGTTACAATTATTTGATTTCTATTTCATTTCTTTCAAGAGTACAACATATCAAAATGTCCTATAATGACATATTTCTGCTTCTTTAACTTAAATATTCACTTTCTAAGGTTTTTTTTTTATACATGATCTAAAATAATTTTTTGTTATTCAAAATGTTCCCTGAAGAACAGGTTTGGTGGTAATTCTGAGCCTGCCACTTGTCCTGTCCTGCGTGTCTCATGGACTCAGTCTAAACTCCTGCTCCCGTGCAGCTTTAGCTTGATGATCAGTTCAGAATCTTTTTCATTTTTGGACCGTGTTCTGGTTTCACACACTGCTTCTAGCCGTCAAAAAATAAAAATAGCTAAATTCCACCTGAGAAACAATGTCGTCTTCATTCATGTTTTCCTTCTATTTCTGTCGTCTCTGTCTCAGTGTCAATACAGACAGAACCATTGAGAGCTGTAGAAATGTCAAGTCGAACGGGAGGAGCAGTGCTTTTATCTGTCCGCTCTGCTGTGCAGGAGTTCAGACAGAAAGTGATGCTGGGAACGCCGTTTGTGGTCGTGTGGCTGGTGGGCTTCATCGCTGACCTGGACATCGACTCGTGGCTCATCAAGAGCGTCATGTATGCCGGCGTCTGGGTGGCCGTGCAGTTCCTCTCCAAGTACGTCCCACTGGGAACATGAACATGAACCCTCTCCTCTGTTCTTATGAACAGTTCTAACAGAGCATGTTCACATGAGCGGCCCCTTTCGTTCATGTCACTTTTAGAAAAAAAGGACAGAAAGCTTTTCCCTTTGCAGCGGTGTCTGCTTTTGACTTCTTTTGAGCTTTAGCTGCAGGCTAAAGCTCAAAAGAAGAGAGGCCATCTGGGCTAAAGAAGGGGTGCTTGTAATTTTTCTACCGTCTTCTCTTTGCAGGGCTTTTTTCGATCACTCCATGCACAGTGCTCTCCCTCTGGGAATCTACCTGGCAACAAAGTTCTGGATGTACGCCACTTGGTTCTACTGGTTCTGGAATGATATCCTTTTTAGCAGCAAAGGTTTCCATGAACAGATCAAGATTTACAGCCAAAAAGCACAAGCTACACTATCTGTTTTGTGTACATGTCGACATGTGGACATTTTTGCAGCTAGCAGGTGTGATGATAACATTTGAGTGTGTGTGTGGACAGGCCCCGCCCTTTTTGTACTACATTTGAACCTTACCGTAATGATAAACAACCAGTAAACTTGTTGCTTTATGCTGCTTCATGGTCTTATCCCCCCTCCCCTCCTATTATCACCCTCCTAACACCCCCCCTCTCTAACATCCCTCCCTCTTCTTCCCTTCTTTCCTTTTCTGTCCGGTCCAACACCCAAGATTTTCAAACATGGTTGAAATTAATAAAGTTTGGCCTCAATTACAAAAGGGGTTTATTCAGACATACCTCTGGTTTGTATGAAGATTAATAACCCCTATTGTTAAAGTAAAATATGTCCAACACAAGAGGCCCTCAGCTCTTGTCTGCCTGCCCAGCTGTTGGACAGGACAAGTAAAAAAAAAAATAAATAAAAAAGCACAAGCTTATGATGGTGTGAAGTAGTCACGTGATCCTTCTCTCTCTCTGTGTCCATTTCTGTGTCTAATCCCGTATGGTTTACTTGTAAATTAAGGTTTCAAGCTGTGGTTCCTAAAACTCCATTGGCTACAGATTCTGTGTGTTTCACAGACACATGTAATTATTTGAGGATGAAAAAACTCAGCCAAAAAACTGATATGAAACATCCTTTTTGTCACAAACCTGAAACCCGTCTTCAGGTTGAGCTCGGGTCAACCCTCGACTTCCATGTTGAAGTTTGAAAACTAAAGCGACTGATGTAAGGTATAGTTCACCAAACAACGTCTAGCCTATTACACAGGCAAGTCGGTCTTTGTTCACACCAAAGCAAAATCCTTAAATGTTTTCTGTCTAGAAGTTCTTTATACTTGCATCTTAAAAGATCCTGTGAACATTAACCCCTTTGACACCAGAGATGCCTATATAACACTCTTTGACATATTGTAACTCTTGGAACGTTTATATGATCACAGAGAATCAGCTGATTCTCCCGTTGTAATGACGTTAATCACTTGAACGTTTGAAGAGTTATGGTTATTGAAAGATTGTAAAGGCTGGAGCTGAAGCCCCGGAGTTGAATGGATAAACGTCAGCAGCTTTCAAGCGGTTTAACTTTCAGTTCTTCTGTTATCCCAATCTGGGTTAATGGCTCGTAACAATCTGCTTTTACATTAGTCCTTCTTTGTGTTGTGTTTAAGCTTCTTTAGTAGCTTCCCTCTTTAGAAAGAGCCTTTTTTTTTCCTTAAATGACAGAACCTTCAAACCCTTTTTTTTTTTTTTTTTTAAGAAACTGGATCTTTGTGAAGTTTTAGATTTTTCTGTTGAGTCAACTTTTTCAGGAACCTATTTATGTTTGGATTAAGACAATCTTGTGTTTGAGCTTCTGTTTGTTATTGTCACACAGCAACTATGTACATTTTGCACATTTTCCATGTATGAAGTTTCAGTCTTTCATGATCCATGCGTGATATAAGTTATTCATTAGTTTTTCTTGCGTTTGTCATTCCTCAATGTGCACAAATGACCGCCGAGGGTTTTGGCTGACGGGTCTTCATGTGAATTTAGTTTTGAGCTATTAAATATTTGTGGTCGGTTGAGAATTATGCAGTTTATGCATATTTTACTTAGTTTATATGCATTTTTTTACGTAAAATGTGCGTGATTTTTGTGAGATGCAAGCGCAAATTTTTGTCTTTCCACGACCGTTCCTCATATGTCTAACAGACCTTTCAGAAATGTACCACCGATGAATACCTTTTATATCACTTATACAGTGCATATATCACGTTCAAATAATGTAACTGATGCACAAATCGCTAATGAATTGCATATAAAAAGCGTAATAATCATGCATGGGTCCTATTCTACGTTGATTTACGTCTTTTTGCGTGGTTTATTCATTGGTTTTAACCTGGTTCATTCGTGAGACATCTGTGAAAATTACATGTAAAGACCACAACGTTTCTCCCTTTTTTCCACGTATATTCACATATGACCAATTTTCATGTTCAATATGTGCAAAATGAACGTAGTGGCTGTGGGACACATCCTGTAGATGGATGATTTTTGTGAGGAGCTGCAGCTCCTTCTGATGAAAAAGACAACTTCTGCCTTGACTTCTCTGCACATCTGCCCTTCGCCACGGTCCACGTTCCCTTCCTCATCAACTCGCTGGTTTTGTTCTACAACTTTGGAAAATCCTGGAAGTCAGATCCAGGAATAATCAAAGCATCAGAGGAGCAAAAGAAAAAGGTAATGTACATCACTGTAGGTCAGTCCAGCCTCAACAGGGCCAAGACTGATTTGTGTGTTTCCTGGCAGACGATAGTGGAGCTTGCAGAGACGGGCAGCCTGGATTTGAGCATATTCTGCAGCACCTGCTTGGTAAAGTCTTTTCTCACGCACGCTTGAAGCTGAAGTGGAGATTAGCACAGAGGATGTAAATACCTCATTTCTCCTTCCAGATACGGAAACCTGTCCGCTCCAAACACTGCGCTGTCTGCAACCGCTGCATCGCCAAGTTTGACCACCACTGCCCCTGGGTGGGGAACTGTGTGGGTACGTGCCCGCCACTGCCTCTGCAGGACAAACTGTGTGTTGCACTCAGCATGGGAGGCCACACAAACAACAGAACTAATTCTGCTTATGAGGCAGCGTCTCACAGTTAAATGAAGCGCCACAGCTTAAAAGCTATACATCAAAAAGCTTGAAACAATAAAAATGAAGAAACAAAACTGAAACAGGAAGCGACGCTTCATGAAAAGCAGGCAGGCTACAGGTGGAAGGAAGCGTGATGAGGACTGTTGTCTAGCAGCAGACTGGAGACAGCAGAGGAAGGAAGGAGTGCCGCTGTTTGCAGCACTTCCTGTGTCCAGGACGGAGCATGAAAGTGAGGAAACCGTCTGAACAAACTGATGTCCTGCAGACAGAGCATCAACCCCGTCATTCGTGGGAAATCGACATTTTTAAAAAAGCATCTAAACTGCTCCACACACAGCAGATCACCTTTTATAGAAGAAGAGAGCGGCATGACCGATCCAGAGAAAGGCTACAGTGATCTGCCCTTATCATCATGACGGTGTTAACTGCATTCCAACTTCACCTTTTTGGCACAAACCCAACCATGGATGTCCCCAAAGAGATATGTCTGCAGGAAAACAACGAACAGAGGCAAACGGGTGTTTGTGGAGAAGTCTTTGTTCTCCTCAGTCTGCTTTTCCTACACATTTAGGCTGCCTTTACACTGCAGGTCTTGATGCTCATATCCGATTTTCTGACTATGTCCGATTTTTTTTGACGACCCGCTTACATCATCTTTTAAAAGTGACCCGTATCTGATCTTTGCATTTACACTATACAATGCTGAAACTATCAAACGTAGACGTTCTGAGGACTACGTAGCAGTATTTCCGCCTTCCACGCCTTCCTTCGGACTTTTGTGATTGCGGTTGTCATGGAGGCAAGGCGGCGACGGAAGGAGGCGTTGCCTTGGGCGCTCCTGAGGGGATGCGTGGAGGAGGAAAAAAAGGAGGGCTGCTCGGCTCTCTCTGAGTTTTGAATGAGGAAGTGTTTGCAGATGTGCTGTACTAACAGTTTGATCCAAGTGTTGAACCTTTCCTGCGCGATGACTTCTCTTTTCCGACCGTGGTCAGAAACCCACGGGAGATTTCCTCAGGGTTCACTTTTCCGTTCTGAACCCTCAGCCTCCAGAGTGGGTTAAGAAAGACTCCAAAACTTTTGGGCGAGACACCTTATTTTAATATACTGTTCTCCGACACACCCCCGGCTCCGCGCTCACACCTCTCCTCTCCTTACACACGCAAGCACGCGCGCGCACACGCTCACACACACACAAACGGTCCCCATCATACACGCCCCCCAAAGAAATAAACGGCTTCTAGCCTGTTTTATAGCAACGGTGTCCCGCTTCATTAGTTACCGTTTGCGTCCGGACCGGACATAACACTGGTTTCCGACTACGGTCTGAAGCCTGAGGCTGAAAGTTAACACGCTGACAGCAAAATCAGTGCACAAAAAGCACCTTAAGTCATGTGATCTCAGTTGGTGGTGTCCTGAATTGACGTCACCGAGGTACGACTCGCATTTACTGGGGAATATCCGATTTGTCTGCTTACATGGCACACGCAAATGCACGTATCCGATTCGTTTCCGATTTATTTCCACATATGAGAGAGGCCTGTATCCGATCTGAGAAAATCTGAATCCATGCGCTTTTGTCCTGCTTACACGTTCACCGCTGTTATCCGATCTGTGCCAAATGAGAGAAAAAAAATCGGAATTGGGTCACTTGAACCATGAAGTGTAAAGGCAGCCTTGGAGCATTTTTATACCCCAAACAAAGCATCTGTATTGTACCTCAAAACGTCCTTACAAAGCGGCAAAATCATCTATAATTTCTGCGCCTTTGTGGTCAAAGTCTTGTTGCAGAACGTCCTGAACCCAAAAGGAAACTCTCATTCCTTTAAACCACTTTAGTGTGTTTAAAAATCCATTTTCCCTACTGCTCATTTACTTCTCAGCATAAAATTCAACACAAGCTTTACACCTCAATGAATTCTAAGTCATCCACTTTTAGATATTTTTTTCTGTTTCAAATAGTCTCATGATGTCATCTGTAACCTTTATGTCTGAACCTTTATACATCCTAGTATTTTTTTAAAAGAACTGAACCCTGTTAACCAATGGGATAGGACCTGTTGGTTTCTAAGGGTCATAGAAGTCTCTTCTTCTGGACTCCACCTTTCCCACAACTTGAATCTCATGGATATATCTTCATTTCTGTAACTTGTTACCTCTATTTTCCGGTTTGTTCAGGTGGTTCATGCGCAGAACCTTGCAGGTCTTTACTCCTTTTCATTGATGCTAGTAGTTGAGGTGATGTTAACAGGACTTTTGTGTCTGGCTGCAGGAAGCGGGAATCACCGCTACTTCATGGCTTACCTGTTCTTCCTGCTCTGCATGATCTGCTGGATGATATACGGCTGCATCTCATGTAAGATGCCCACCCCCGAGAGCCCCAATAGAGCCTCTATTTCCACCTCTTTAGTTGATATGCTTTTCCCTCCCCCAGACTGGAGGGTGCACTGTGCCACCACCTACGCCAAGGATGGATTTTGGCTGTACCTGACGCAGATCGCCTCCTGCTCGCCCTGGATCTTCTGGATGTTCCTCAACAGCATCTTCCACTTCATGTGGGTGGCAGTTCTCATCATGTGCCAACTCTACCAGGTATGGCGCCCTGACTATCGGCTCAGTTTCAGCTGACTTACAAGTAAGGGTGTATTCAGACCGGAAAAATCTGTTGGTCCAAAGGAGAAGTCCAGTTTTGTAAACAAAACTAGTAATTACAAGTGCAAAAGTTATGGAAGTCCTGTGCTTTGCGGTCCTTGTCAGGATAGTTCACTGATTCAAAGTTTATATTTCGCTGACCAATTTTTAATGCCTGTCTCAGTTACAACACTTTACTGTGTTTCGGTGAAGGCATGCTGCAAGACGGTTACTGAGGAGATGACGGAAAAGAAATTTACTCTGATAAATGTTTGACATATAGGTTGTCGGAAAAACTGTGAGAAGCAACGTGTATCACAATAAAAGTTGTTTTAATGATCCTTCATTCATCCAACCACATTTCAAAGAGTTGCTGTGTCTCATCATAGCTTCATGTTTCTCCATGGCTCTCTGTTCAATTCAATTCAGTTCAGTTTTATTTAGATAGCCCAATATTACAACAACGTTGTCACAATGGGCTTCACACCAGCAATAGTACAAAAACATAAGATCAGTCATAGAATTCAATAAATAATGGCTAAACTAAACATAGTAGGCTAAAGTGGTCATCCCTGCCCTTTGACCCTCCTTCTCCATAAGGAGAAACTCCTAAAAACCGTATTCAGGAAAAAAAAGAAGAAACTTCAGGGAAATCTACATGAAGAAAGGAAGGACAGATGATGTACCAGAACTCTTAGAGAAGAATTAGCTTATCTAACTCTACGGCTACAGTGGCCATTCTGCTCCAGTTGGGCCATCTGATCTGCTGTAGTCCTTCTGAACATTCAGGAAGACTTCTGCATGAAGCTGAGCAGAACCATTTGCCCTCAAACATTCAGAATTTTACGAGAAGAAGCTGTTAAAATGAGCAGATATTACTAAAAAACTATGCATCTGTATGCAACACAATCAGAATGCTTTCTTCTTCCTGCTCCTTTAGAGTAAAAATAAAAGCATTTTTGTTGTGATTTCTGACACACACACACCACCTCGCTGTCTCAGGTTTGTGACGTTTTTCCTGCAGATTGCCGCATTGGGAATCACCACCAATGAGAGGATGAACGCGCGCAGATACAAGCACTTTAAGGTCACGGCTACATCCATCGAGAGCCCCTTCAAGTAAGTGTCATTGGAGTGTCTGGGCCGCTGGCTCTGGTGGGAACCCGACCCGCTCACCTGTCACCTTTTTCCCCTGCAGTCATGGCTGCTTCAGAAACCTCGTTGACTTCTTTGAGATCCGTTGCTGCGGCCTGATCCGGCCCGTGACGGTGGACTGGACCAAGCAGTATACAATAGAGTACGACCAGACGTCCGGCTCAGGCTACCAGCTAGTGTAGAGGAGGCTGTGGAGAGCGTCTGGATGTGGGGAAGGAGCTCCCCGTTCAGATTTGAGCGATCTCTGGAGCGCTTGCTTCTTCTTTTGCGTTTGTTCTTGGTGAAACCATCTTGCCTTCACCGATCAAAAAGAAACCCACCAGGACGAGCATGCAGTAACGGGGGCAACACCACCTCGCCCATTCTGTTCACCTTCATATCTCAAGCTATTACTAATACTGTTACTCAGACCCACCCGACTCCTCTCCTCTCCTCAGAGCTTTTGGACGGTTTGTTGCTGCCAAACATCAAAGGAGAGGAGATCGGGAGAGGGGGCAGTCCTGAGTGGGACAGCCCCCACCCTCCCCACCTCAACGTAACATTTCTGCTGTTGTGCATACCTGACGGGTCCGGGAGGTCTCGGCTATGAGCAGGGCGAGGCACAGAAGTGTGACGGAAGGAGAGAATGTCTTTGTAAAGGATTTTGCACCATGAAGACAGGGAACTGTCAGAGGACAGCGTTGGAGGCGGAGCCTCTGGAGTTGCGCTGCGCCTCACCTGCAGAGCTTTTTCTGTGGATCCTTCAGCAGGAACAGCTCTAAACACAACGCCGCGGCCAACAGACAATGTGATGCAGTTTATTTATTTGAAAGCTATTTATAGATAAAGTAACTACGGTCCATCTCTTTTTACATGTGGTTTTAGCTGAGTAGGATTTTATGCACAGGACTGGCTGCCTGAGAGGGCGGGGGGCGGGGACAGCGGGGGTATTTATTCCGAGCAGCAGGAGGATGTTCAGTAGAGCCTCATTCCGTGTCTGCTCTCTGCAGAAGCTGTAAAGTCTTATTTTTGTTTGGTGTCTGACGTTGCACTGATGGTTTTAGTCACAAAGGAGGGAGGAAGAGGAGGCTGTATATACATATACTCTCTAAGGGGGTTGGGTTTTCTTTCATCAGTGTTAGTCCAAAGTGTTTTTATTCTGAAGGAAACAGGAAAGAATTGGAGTGACTTTTGTCTGTATGTTTGTAGCTTTTAGTGATGTTCCACCCTGCTGTCCATTGGCATTTTAAACCCCCCCCCCCATGTACCTGACATTTCTTCCCGCCAACAAACTCCACTGCATGTATGATGCTTGGGACCTCTGGTCGCCATGGCAATGGCTAGCCATCTGTCTGTATATAGTGAATGTTATGTATTTCCGAGGACTTTGGGCTTTTTGATTGCCTGGTTGTGTTGCTGTTTTTATGGAAGTGGTCCTTCCGGCTGCCAGTTTTAACGTCTTACATCCCAGTGTGTCCAAATATTTAAATGTTGTTTTTTTACCCCCCTCATTTCTGGGTCAAACGCAGAAGGCTTTGCTTTATCACTGGATGTAAAAACTGTAAAGCAGCATACTTCAGAACTGCATTTTTTTGTTGTTTTTCTGTCTAGGTGGAAATGTGATGATGCAAAAGATTTAGGGACAGGAGGTTCAGCGCAGCAGCTGTGGGTTCTCTCAAACTGGTGACGACTGTTTCATATCAGCTTTCTTACAGAGAACTCCAGGTCGGACGCACTGGTTCTTCCAGCGGTTTGAGCCCCCTCTGACCCCCCTTGTGAGAAAGAAAAGGAAAGCACTTAATCATGTCCAGTGCCTCCCTGCCCACCTCCACACGCCACTGTAACTCCACTTCAGATGTAAACATATGGGCATGGTTCAGTTTTAATAATAAAGAATCAAATAGTCAAATGGAATCGGGCCGCTTCTTCCTGTCCTTATGTGGAGCGCGTCTTCCTACTCTGTTGTTAAAAGCTTCAGGGAGATGAAGCCAAAGGAAAAGAGATCCTGGGACGGGATGGAACCATGGAAGACTGATTTAAAGCTGCATGAACTGAGAAAAACCTCTGAAGTGTCTGGAAGTTCAGAAAAAGAGACGGAACAGTAAAGAAAAGATGATATTCCAGTTAAACTAAAGAACGGACTAGAAACCCATTAAAGCTCCAGATAGATTTCTATCCTCCACAAACAGGCAGCGGAGTAAAGAAGTATTTGATTCTGTAGATTTGCCCACATAAAATAAAAGGACAGTCTGTCATCCTGATGTGAGGTTCATCTGAAAAGAGATAGAAAATCAAGAATTTATGTACATTTATTTGCATTTCATTGAGGGGAAATGAGTATTTAAACCCTCTTGCCGGAAAGACTTGGTACCCCTCATTATCAGGTTGTTCTCAAAGTGGAGCAGGTTTCTACTCATCAACTGCTTCTTTGCAAATATCAAATTATTCAGATTTGGTGGCCGTTGCTTAGCAACTCTGAGCTTCAGCTTCTTCAGAGGTTTCTGAGACTGGCTGGACCGCTCCATGACCTTGATCTGCTTCTTCACACTTCAGGTGAGTTATTATAAAATGATGAAAGGCCTTTTGCTGTGGACCTAACAGCTCAGTGTGAACAAAAAGTTAAAGAATTTATTAGGAATCAATTCCACTGCAGATGAAGCCAAATGGCGCATAGTCAGACCCTGATTCCACAGGTCTTTAAGCATTTGAAGCTAATCAGTTCATTCCGCAGATGGAAAGCATCGTGAAACCATCATGTTGTCGTCTCTTCTAATCTCTTGTCATTGAAGATCATCACCTCAGGGTGTTTGCTGTTCGTGGAGGAAAAGCTGAAGATGAGCAGAGATCCCTGCAGCCTTCAGACATCATTCAGGGGTTAAATCACAAGGAGAGGACATCAGCATCAGCCGTCCATCCAACGATTTGAGCTACTACTCTCTCCTGAACTGGAAACATTCTCTGGTGTTTCACAAGCACCTTTTGTCTTTTGTACTTAAAAACATGTGTTGTTCATGTTCATAATTGTATGTTTCAAAGTCCAAATAGTCAGAAACATGCTTTTTTCACATTTCTGGCACTTTTAACTGACAAATGACTTTTAAGCACAAAACGCTCCCAAAAGCGCGTTTTGTCATTTGTAGTACAAAACAACTGTTATTCATGGTCACATAGCACATTTCAAAGTCCAAACAGTCAGAAACATGCTTTTTTCACACTTTTGACTGACAAAATGATTTTGAAGCCCAAAACCCTCTCTAAATCAAGTTTTTTCATTTGTACTTCAAAACAAGTGTTATTCATGGTCACATAGCAAATTTCAAATTCCAAACAGTCAGAAACATGCTTTTTTCACACTTCTGGCACTTTTGACTGACAAAATGATTTTTAAGTACAATACGCTCCCAAAAGCACCTTTTGTCATTTGTCGTTAAAAACAAGTGTTATCATTAAAGACATGAAGAGAATCTTCTACCTGCTTTCAGAACAAAGGAAATTTGTCATTTCTTTTCATCTGGGTCTCATTTCCAGAGACTAAAAGGAGGACAGAATCATGATAAAGTGGGAAGTTTTTGGTCTGTGGTGGTTGAGGAAACCGTTTCTTCTACTGCTACCAGGAAGTTCTCCAGAACTCCAGCCTCAACTGGTGACAGCAGTGGGGATCACAGAGGGAACCCATTAGATTACAGCCTCAAGCACTCTAACATGTTGGCCTCTTTGAGAGGTAGAATGAAACCACAGCCACATAATCTGGACTCTTATCATCTCAACAGAATTGAACTCAATCCAGTGTTTTTTGTTGTTGTTGTCTCTGTACCTGGAGGGTTTTTGAATTGACATTTTGTAAAAATCTTCCCTGAACTTCTGGTTTATATCCTTAGAAATGTTAAAACTGGAAACTGAAGCTGGAAATTACCGTATTTTCCGGACTATAAATCAGCCTTTTTTTCATAGTTTGGCAAGGGGTGCGACTTATACTCCGCAGCAACTTATATTAGAAATAAATTGAAATAAATACATTGTTAACCCTCCTGTTATGTTCATTTGTGAGGAACAGAGATGATGTTCCTGGGTCAATTTGATGTATGAGGTATGTTAAGAGTATGTTAAGTGACTCAGGAAATCAGCAAACCTTTTTTTACAGTAAGATCTTGAAGGTTAACAACATAATAATCTATTTTCCAATGATTTCATAGATTCAGAAATGCAATAAAAATGACAATTGTTTCTACAAATACAGGAGGAAAACAGTATTAGTTGGCCAATGATGCTTCATGAAAGGAATAAATAAGTATGAGAAAGAATTACTGTGAAATTATGAGATAAACAGTCTGCTATGATTGTGTCATATAAGTTTGTGCAGGTTATTATATCTTGGTCTCAGATTTTGTCAAATAAATTTCCCGTCATAATGCGACTTATAGTCCAGTGCGACTTTGTGTTTTTTTTCTACTTTATAATGCAACTTATACTCCGCAGCGACTTATAGTCCGGAAAATACGGTACTGGATGTTAGACCTCCACTCTCACTCAAGGTGCAGTCTGACTGCGCCTTTTGTAACCGTTCCAGTCCCTCCATGGAACCAAAGATCAGAACCAGAAAGCGTCCAGCTCCAGTGCCACAGCCCATTTCTTTGCATTTCCTTCTCTGGAAAGCTTTGCATTCCCTCCAGCAGAGGACAGCAGAGCTTCTATGCAGCATCTAAAGAGAAATGAGTGAAAACAGCTAAACACGAGCGCAGCTTCTCCACGTCTTTATTCTGAATTCCTGTTCCCCCATTACACAGCTTCCCAGATAAAGTCTGAAGTGATGGCCAGAGGTTGGAGGGTTGGAGGGGGGGGCGGCGTCCTGGTCCTACTGGGTCATCACTGTGCGTGCACAAGAGCACCGGCTCCCTGCCCGTAACCGAACCCTTTGGGCCCGAAGTTCTTGGCGTAGCATGCTGCGGAAAAAATGGAAGACTTGTTAAGAAACGTTAACCTCCCATAAAAGGTGGATGAGAAAAGCGTGTGTGGATTTATGGACGTTCCTCAGGGAGCAGTCAGACTCTGCCTTTGTTTGAATGAACCTCCACGCTCTCCAGGGTGTGTTCAGCTTCAGTTTCACTGAAGAAACTATTTAGCAGCTAAAACTTCACAGATTGAAGCCTTTTCGTGTAACAGATGGGGGGGTGGGGGGGGGGGGAAGAGCTGGGAGATGAAGAGGCATAAACATTCCAGCTCAGAAAACAAAATGAAAAACTCCCATAATTGCTCCTTTCCAGGACAGACCTCCACCTCTAACTTCTCCATCTGTAAACATCATAGTCCATGGTGATTCCTGTCTAACCTTATCTGTCAGCCTGTCCATCACCATTGCAAACAGGAAGGGGCTCAGAGCTGATCCCTGATGTAACCCCACCTCCACCTCTGTCACCCCTACAGCACACTTTCCCACTGTCTTACAGCCCACTGCTCAAACACATTTTTCTGTCACTCCAGACATTCTCATACAATACCAGTTCCTCTCTGGACACCCTGTAATAAGCTCCCATACCTCCACAGGTAGATCATCAGCCTTTCCACTCTTCATTCTCTTCAATGCCCCCTTCACTTCCCCCTTACTAATCGTTATTTCCTGCTCCACAAGTCACAAACTTCTTTCTTCACCCTCATTTTCTTCAGCAACTCTTTGAAGTATTCTTTCCATCTTTCCATGACACTACTGATACTTGTAAATACATTACCATCCCTATACGTATTCCCCCTAAACTGCTGCATGTCCTGGAAGACATGACTGATAAAACTACTGTGATGTTTTACACAGATCTTCTTCAGGAGCTTCTATTCCAACGTGTAGTTTAGAGCAGCAGCAGAACCCCTAGCAAAAGTACTACACGTGAAGTTTATTTTATTAAGTATACTTGAGTATACCAAGTCTACTTTAGATCATGTATGTGTAGTGTAGAAATAATACTAAATGAATACTTCTTTAGACTCAATCAGAAAGTTTAAAATATATAGATAGTATGTTAAAAAGTACATTTCAAGTTCCTCACTTTTAGTACAGACCAAGTATACTTGTAGTACACTTGAAAAGACAAATTTTTGTTGATTATGAAAAAATATGAATTAAATCTGTTTTTGTCTTCAGTCTCTTTCCTGTTGAGTCTCACAGACAAAAACGTGTGGAAGTGTTTTCTCACAGAGCCAGGATCTGTCTGTCCTAAAGATGTTACTGCTTTTTTCTTTCTGTTCCTGTCGCTTCTTTTTTAGGACTAACTAAAGCTGACCGTGCTTTCACTCATCTTCACCCTTTGTATGAATGTCAAATTCTACTGGAACATCCCTCAAAGGTGAAACAGTAAAACAGTTCAGTACTTTTGTGATCTGTCATCTGTGGAGCAGTGGTTCACAATGACTTCCAGCAAACGTGGTCTGAGTCCCGACATGCGACACGTGCGCGTGGCTTTGTAAAAGCCGGTCTGTCTGCTCTCCAAAGATACGATCACAGACCTGCAGAAGCAGTTGGCTGTGGGCATACTGTCTTTCATCTGTGAAAACATGCCCATCTTTGAAAATGTAAACGCAAATTTCTCTGTCATGCTGACGTCATTATATTCTCTGAAAAACAAAGCTGTTGTTTTATTTATCTGAACGGGTAGTGAATTAAAACACCTCAGTGTTCATTCTCGATACGTTTTTTCACTTTAAAGCTTTAGAAGCCACAAACGGCAGCTGATTTCAGGAGAATCCACATTAACTGTCTAAAAAATCCCATTTTGACAGATCAGAGTCCTCCTGCTGTTCATCAGCGTTCTTGAACTCTTCCTTTGTCTTTCTCTAAGCTTTTGCTGATGAAGATCTTTTTAAAGCCTTGCAAATAGGTCTTTACACCTACAACAATTTCCGGTGATGCTTTCTTTTACAGTACAGTACTTACAGTGTACTTAAGTGGTATTTACATGGTACTTTTTATGGAATTTACTGGGTACTTACAGGATGTTTACATGGTACTCTTTATAGGACTTACTGGGTACTTACATGGTACTTTTTTGTATCTACTCGGTACTTACATGGTACTTGCTGTGTATTTATGTGAAAAGGTGTCTTATGTGGTACTTACCACATGTCAGAACAAGGTAATGAGGCAACACGAGCGGTTCAGGCACACTAAAAAATTGAGGACTCAACTAGGTGGAGACGTGGTTCCAACTTAAAAAATATTTTTAATATAAATAAATAAAAACAGGATTAAAACCAGATTTTAAAAAAAAATCCTGAAGGGCCTCAAGCCCATCTGTAAGTAGAGCTGGTACACGCAAACAAAACTGAAAACAGAACAAAAATACTCCAGTCACATGCAGGTGTATATGGTGCAAATCAAGCAAACAACACAAAAAACAAATGAATTCCCACTTGTGTACCAGAGTCCTCTTTACAAGTGGCCAGGAAAGGGTAGGGGGTCACGAGTCCCCACAGGCCTCCAACTCCCAGGAGCACCTGCACAGTCATGTGGCCCGGTAGCAGACGAGGTGGGGGAGGAGACGCTGCCGTCAACGACCGACCCGTCGGACCAGCAGAGTGGACGAAGGGGACACCTACCAAAAACACACCCCCACAGAAGGGCCAAAAACCCGTCCCAGCAGCAGCGGGTTCCACCAAACACCCGATCAGCGCTGATTGCACCTAAAGGGAGGGGCAGGGAGTGATGCGCTCCGTTCCACTTCGCCCTTTCCTGTCACACGCAGATACCACGCTGCACTGACAGAGGAGCGGAAAACAGGGGGCAGTCTCAGCAGGAACTGAGGGAGAGCCAGCTCAGTCCTCTTTTATAGCTGGCCAGGTGCTCATCAGCAGCACCAGGATGCGTGACCACCCCTGTGCCTCAATTAGCTCATCCTGCCACAATCCACCCCCACAGTTTGCATTGTTGACCCGACGATGAAAAATAAAAAACAAAAGAACTAGAACAAACTATGTCCATGGCCTAAAGACCACAGACACCGCCTGAGAGGTTACCCCATGTTGACCTTCCACAGATCTTGGAAGCCTGTGAAGGTTAGAATGGTGACCAGCCGTAGCCCTTGAATTGTGACGCAAGGGCACACTGCTACTATCTGTACCAAGTAATAGAGTGGAAATAGGACTGACTTTCTTTTACAGTCCAGTTTCATTGTACTTAAGAGGTAGTTTCTGTGGTAAATACCATGAAACATACAATGAGTGCAGACTTAAATTCAAGGTACTTTATTTGTACTTAACTTGTTCTTACATGTGGTAAGTACCACAAAAGACACCTTGGCACAACATGTAAATACCCAGTAAGTATATTATAAATACCCAGTAAGTACCACATAAGTATGAACCAAATAGTACCACATAAACACACAGCAAGTACCATGTAAGTACCCAGTAAGTCCAATGAAAAGTACTATGTAAATATCACTTAAGTACACTAAAGGTTGTTTGACCCCAAACAACATCTGCCAAATGCTACTAGCATCTTGCTAATATGTTAGCAACAACCAGCATCTCAGCAGCTGGTTCACCAACTGAAGGACCCCAAACTTTACCCACTGCAGAGCTGACATTGAACGCTGACCATCCACGCCCTTCTTCGCCAGGGTGGAGGGACACAACTTTACAGTAAAGGCCGTGTCACACAGCCGCTACATACATTTTGCTCATATGGCATGGAGGAAAAAGTAAGAAAAGTTGTGGTCTTTACGTGAAATTTTCACAGATGTATCAAGAATGAACCATGTTCAAACCCGGGAAGAAGTACGAATAAACCACGTAAAAAACATGTAAATCAAAGTAGAACATGAACCATGTGTGATTATTGGGATGTTTATGTGCAATTCATTAGTGATTCATGTGTTAATTGCGTGATTTTAACATGAGCGCTGTATATGTGATTTAAAAGTGATACATCAAAAGTGATACATGCGTGAAAAGTCCGTTAGACACACCTGGAACGGTCGTGAAAAGACACATTTGTTACTGCATCTAGCAAAAATCAGCCTTTATTTCCTGTCCAACCTTTAAGGAAGCATGTTGGAGATCAGCCTGCAGCTCTCTGTAGGTGGGAGGGAAGCTCAGTTTGTTCAGTCAGCCATCTTCAGTCCATCTGCAATGATGGCTGTGGTGTGTCTTATCTTCCTCTTTTGTCTCAGGTTCCGGTCAGACAGGTTTGCTTGTATTTCCTGGCAGATCTCAGCTTTGACTGAGGACTTCAGCAGACCAACAGCAGCAGATGGCAATAAACCAAACCCATCACTGACCGTAGAATCGCCAACAGTCTTGTGTAGCTACAGACCCAGACTGAGACCTTTTAAAGGATCAGAAATTCTGTAGGTGTTTGAGAAAAACAGCTCAATAGAGCGAGTTTACTACCTTTAATATCTTAACTATGTAATTTTCTTAAACACTTAATTTTAGATTTTTTTTTTTACTTGAGAGCTATAATCATCGGAACTACAAGAAATAAAGGCTTGAAATTTTTAATCCATGCATACACATTCTTCACAGTGTTCTGATGCACTGATGCTAAAATTGAGTGAATCCACATTTTATTATTGTTGACTTTAGTGTCGGAAGGCCGTAACCCCTTAACTGCTCCCCTGTGGCTGGTGTGGCGCTCCCTAAACCACGTGAACCATAAACTGCAGGATCATTGTCAAATATGAAATTTCTCAGGAAGTACAGAGTGGAAGCTGCTCGCTTCCAACCGTCTCACCTTTACAGTAGATCTCCCCGTCCTTCTCGGTCTGGGTGGTGGACTCCAGGCTCCTGCCACATTTTGCACATCGGAAACAGTTTTTGTGCCATGGCTGAGAGGGAAGCACACACATTCAACACGTGAACCCACAGCTGATGCCATTTCAGATGTCTTCATGACTCCTTAAATAAACTGAGAACAACTTTTACAGGTAGCAACTACAGTCTTTCCTGTATTTACAAGCATCTGCATTACCAGAAGCCACCAAAGGCTGGCTTTCCCACAGCTGAAAGTCTTCATCCCAGAGAAAACGAGCAGTTTCTGCTCAACAAACACAGGATCAAAGCTGCTGATGATGAAACCGCCAACCATGAATCAGCTCTTATGGGACTCGAAGAGCTAAAAGAAATGGACCACACCCACTCGGCGAAAGCAAAAACCCTGAAACAAATCTCTGAAGTCTTTGATGGATGATAAGAGCGCAGCTTTGAGCTGCAGACCAACTCTGCTGGAAGAGGAGCAGACCACAGCTCTTGAGAGTGCCGCAGAATCGGGTTCTGTGTGTGTCCAACCCAGAGGAACCAGCTCCTCCCATTTGGTTTTTAGTGTGGACAAGTTGGTTTCTAAAGGGGGAGGGCTGTTGGTGCACAGTTCATTACAAAGGCAAATCAGCCGTTAAATGAAATCCACTCTGTGGTCGCCGTCTGCGGCACAGATCAACTTCAGAGAAAACATGACGAAAATACATATCCACTAGAATTTGACTGGACCCTTATGGATTCAGTCATCTTTTTGATGGCAGAAACTTCAGAACATGAGATCCAGTACGGCAAAGGATTTTATGGCTAGAGACCAGATCTCAGGGTTAATAATGTAATAAGAAGAAAATTATTTTCTTAGTGGTTCTGTGAGTCACAGTCAAGCCCCACCTTGCCGGCCCCCATAATCTTCTCCGCTGCATAGACAGAGTCTCCACACCGAGCGCATTTCTCTGTACCACCAAACTTCTGAGCGAACCTGGACGGGTTGGGGTTGGTGGTGGGCCTGTGAGTCGAAGTCCTTTAGAGAAAAGCAGAAGATAAGTAAAGCTGCTCTTCACTCCAACATGGAGGTGGGAGGAGCAACAAGAGGTTTACATGTCATAATGACTCACAGTAATGTTGTCTCAAACATGTGTCTGCTCTGTGATCACAGTGAGCGTGTGCTGCTTCGAGTAGCTGCAGGTGTCTAGTAAATAAGTGAAGGGCTCCAATCTTTCAGGGATTCCCACAAAAGCTCAGAGATTGCAGCCGCGCATTCTGGGATCAACTACCATGCACATACATCATGCACGCATGCTGCAGTGGAGGCTGAGCAGAGGCCAGTACGATGCCTGCTGCAGCAGGTACGAGAAGAGATGTTTGATTTACCCTGTGGGGGTGAATCTGAGGGGGCACTGTCTGTTTGCTTTACACTGACTCTTTTTCTGACAGACTTTTTTGTCTCCTGATCTCCATCTGTGAGGAGCAGCAGAGCTAAAAACCAGGGAGTAAGATTCAAACACGCATCAAACCCTGATGAGACTCAACTAAACATGAAAATCCAGCTTTTATCAATGTGTGCACAAAATTATACATTTCAAATGACTGAAAGGAAATAGGGGGATTTGTAAACCAGCCTCCTTCTCAGTCAGTTGTATGTTGTGGTGGGGTACCAGCGGGACAGGGCCCGGGTGACCCTCAGCTGTGGCCTGAATGAGGTCTTTTGTGCAGCTGATCAGTCTGCTTACATAAACTCTTTCATAAGAGATCACCTGACGTGACGGGAGAACCAGAACTCTCTGTGTCGCCAAACTCTGCAGCTCCACTGATTCTGTATTTGAATACAGACCCGCTGATAAGATTGTGAGAAATGTACAGCTTGACTTTAATTTATGCCAAGTCTGCTGCTCTGCTGCATTCAGGACTGTACTAACCAATCAGGGATGACCAGATCAACAAAAACCCTTAGACCAATTATCAGAGAGTATGTACAGTTGTTACTACAATCTTGACTGGATCGTATTTTTAGGCATTAGCATCCCTGAGGTACAGTGGTGTAGGTGTGATGATAGGGGCTGAGGCTTTTTTAACCCTTGTGCTATCCTAGGCACTTTAACATTGGGAGTTGGGTCATGTAGACCCCACAAGACAATGATTTGAGATCTCCACTGGTGTACATGGATTACATAAAACCCTCTTCACCTTTATCCACCTTTGTCATGGTAGGGAGAACACGTCAATGCGTAAGGGTGGGGTCATAGGATAGCACAAGGGTTAAGATTGACATCAATTGTAGAAATCCGCTTAACTTTCATGCAGCATCATGTCTCAGTGCTGCCTGGTAGGGTGCTGTATTCAGCCTCTGACCCAGTTTGGTTAGTGTAGCAGTATAGTTAGTTAGTTAGTTAGTTTTTAGCATGTCAGTTTGTAGCCATTTAGCTAGTTAGTCTGTCACCATTTAGTTTTTTTGCAGCAGTTAGTCTGTAGAAGTTTAGTTACCCTGTTGTTTTTTGGTTAGTCTGTAGTAGTTTAGTTAGTGTGTAGTAGTTTAGTAAGTGAGTCTTTAGCAGGTTAGCTAGTTTAGCTGGAATAGTTTAGTATGCTAGTCTTTATCAGGTTAGCTAGTTAGTCTGTATTAGGTTTGTTAGTTAGTCTGTTGCAGGTTAATTAGTTAATCTATGGTAGTTTTGTTAGTGTGTAGTAGCGCAGTAAGTCAGTCTTTAGATTAGTTAGGTTAGTTAGCTGGTTTATAGCAGGTTAATTAGTTAATCTGTGATGGTTTAGTTAGTTAGTCTGTAGTACATAGTATAATTTTAGTAAGTTTGTGGCAGTTTAAAAGGTTAGTCTTAAGCAGTTTAGTTAGTCTGTAGCAGTCGGTAGCAATTTGGCTTGTTAGTCCGTAATAGTTTAGTAAGTCAGTCTTTAGCATGTTAGTTGGATAAATAAAAGAATGTAGAAGCCAGCATCTTTTTGCTGCTGTTCTTGAAGAAGGCAGAGAGAAAGTCTATCCTCACATGACTGTATATGAAATATGTTGTTTACGGACAACAGTCAGCAGCCACATTCCATAAACATCAGAGAATCAGCACACTCTCTGACCCCACAGCAGCATTTTAGTAATCATACTATCACTATTTGCTAACATGTGTCACGTCAGGCTGCTCTTACAGTTCTGGTTTGATTCCCAGTCGTTCTCCGCGGTCCATGTTGAGTGTTCCAGCCCCCTGTCCATAGCCGTAGCCTTTGGGGCCGTATTTCTTCCCGTAGCAGGACTTGCAGTAGATTTCCTGATCGTGAATTGCCAGTGTGGTGCTGTCTAAACCCTTCCTGCAGACCACTGAGGACAAAAAAGACTTTCTTTACATCTCACTTCAATAAACAATTCGGATTCATCCTCACAACAAACAGGTTTATTAAAAATTTATTGCAATTTCAATTATTTCAATTATTGTTTCAATCAATATACCTTATCAATATAATTATTATTAAAAAATTGAAATGTACTTAAAAAACATTTGTTATAAACTAAATAACTAAATAAAGAACTTTGTGCCTTAAGCAGTTATACGTTGTCATAGTAATCAGAATTGAGATCATTGGAGTCACACTCTTTTTTTATTAATTCATTTCTTTTCTTTTCAGCAGAAACTAAGAAGTCAAAAAACTTTCAAATCACAACAAGCAACATCTCTTAGGTCGACTCAAGACATGCTCCAGGACAAGACCAGGCCAGTTTCCATTTTATTAAAACTAGACCAAACCAGGTCATTCAAGACTAGGCCTTACCAGGCTGGGGATAACAAGACCAGGTTAAACCAGAGAATGTCTGTTGACAAGACGGCTTATGGTAAGTTATATTACGTAGTCATATTATTTTATTTTTGGGTTTGGCTTCTTTTGGATCTTACCCACCATCAGAACTAATATAATATCTCTGTCTGTTTGATTTTTTCCCCGTCCAATGCCGTGTGACAGCAGACCAGACCAAACTGTGATAGGTTTGGTGTTTATTTGGGATCCAAGTCTACAGGACTCTTCCTAAGCCTTAGTCACATGCACCTGTACAAGGGTTTGACCCCATACAGGTGCTGTTGTTTTTTGCATATTAAGGGGAGTGCAAGTGTGTCTCACAGTTCTCTTGAGGCTCATCTGGCTACTTCAAGGGACATCATGAAAATGGAATGTACCAATTGCTGTGCGTGTGGTAAATGTATCATGAAGTATTTGTAATGAAAAGTTAGACGCACTTAAGATGTAGGGGTGATGCTGCTGTACGGTGTCCTATAATTGACAGCCCCTTTACAAACATTTTCAATCTTTCTATTTGCACTGCTGAAATGTGCTGTGGTGCACCCCCTCTTCAAAGGTGGGGATCAGTCTGACCCCACCTGTTGCAGACCCATCTCAGTTCTTCCTTGTCTTGCTATGGTTTTAGTAAGTCCTGTAAATAATCAACTTACACATTACTTGTACCGTCACAATATCTTATCTCCTGCCCAATCAGGTTTCAGGACTGGTTTTAGGTGAGCAATAGCAACTCTTAAAGTTCTAAATGACATCTCTGATTTAGACGCTAAATTGCAGTGTGCTGCCATTTTTTTGACTTGGCTAAAGCTTTTGACTCTGCTAATCACTCCTGTCTTATTGACAGGTTTTGCGAAATTGGTGTTTCTGAAAACTCAAATTTAGCAATACAGCAAATTCTGCATTCACAGAATGTGCACGCGAGACGCAAGTGCCTGTAGGATGTGCACTCAAAATACACTTGGATTGTCTAAGTTCTATCAGTCAGAACATACACAAAGAGCGCACGTGTATCACGTGAACAGGCCGTTTCACAGTGCACAGGAAACAGGAAAAATCCGTATGACGCGCCTGCAACATCCTCATTTCCCTTAAGTGTTGTTTAAATGTTATTATACCATGGTCCGGGTGAATACTCGATTCTGATTGGCTGCTGGGTGTGCATTTAAAAAGTGATATACCACAGGATAACCGCACAGTGAAAAAAGAAGTTCCAGTCACTTAGTTTAAATGTTTTGTATCACTGCGCCGGCTTCTTTAGAACAACCTTTTGCTTCATCATTTGGACAAAAACAAGCGGTAAGGGGTGAACTTTCTCTCTGATGCTTTATTCAACCCATCAGAAAGATCAGCATATATATATCACAGAATCTTGACTGCAGCGGTGGTGCGGCGCGACGCGAACTATTTGTTACGTGGTGCGGCGCCGCGTAACAAATAGTTCGCTTTCCTCACAAAAAGCGATCCAAAGTGGAAAAAAAACAAGAATTAAGGACTCAAAAATGGTTACTATTTATTTCTTTTGTAAGTGACCATGGTATAAGTGGGTTAATGGCCTTCAAAGTATGCATTATCACTTTGGAACGCGCTTTGCGTCGGACGGTTCAGGCGTCCCCAGCTTGCGTTAAAAAGTGATAATGTATACTTCGTCGGCCATTACAGATGTTGCTATGACCTGTTGCCTGCCTGTCGAGAAAATGTGCATTAACATTTTTGCTTCAGAGGTTCACAGAGTAGTCTAAAACATTGATATTTTGTGTATGACACCAGTGTGCCCTGTACAGATTTGCCCATTTTTTTATCTGCAGGCAGCCCATATCCGCCCGAAAGGGCAGTTGGGACTAAGGCATAAGTGAAAGTGCCGTCAAGTTTCCTGACTCGTGTGAACCCGGCCTGGATCAACCTCTGAAATCAGAGAGCGTTTATTTCAAGATGAAAGGAATTCTATTGTTACAGAATCTTTGACCTTTTTGAAAATAAAAATGTGGCATCACAATCTCAGTTGGTGAGGATTTTGAAACTTCAGCCAGTTACTGTGTCGGTAAACAAAACAGTCAAAAGAAATATCAACACGGAATAAGACACTTTAGTTCACTTCAATGCAGATGGAGCACAGCTTTTCCTTCTACAAGCTTCTACTTGTTAGGAAAAGCATCAACATTTGTTGATGGGGAGAGCTGTTAACTAGTTCCTGTCCCAGGAAGATGTCAACAAAGTCTGGACTCTTCACAGACACAGACTAATAACATGGCGTCATGTGAGGAGCAGCGTTCAACTATGTGACTCATCTGTAGACATAAAGAGTTCTTTCAGACACTGATATTACATTTACAAGCAAAGAATGTAAAAGTCTGCAGATGGATTTATCAAAAGAATGTCCAAAAACATCAAGAGCCTGTTGTTTTGGTTGTTCTTAGTGAAAAAGAAAAGAAATTTCATTGTTGAAAATGTCTTTAGGAGGCTGCTGGTCCACAAACTGGAATAACCTCATGATCAGCAGCAGGAATGTCCCAGAAAATGCTCTGAATAAGCTGCAGAGGTGAAAGAAAGTTCAACTGACATGTTGAGAGTAGTGAAAGTCAGACTTAGAGCTTTGACGGTGTGGGATTTTTGATCACCGCGGTGATGAAGCATCTGTTTTCCCCCAAAATCCTGCACAGCCCACATCAACTTTGAAATCTCTGAAGTCCCTGAAGTCCCAAAGATGCTTCTCCAGCTCTCTTCAGAGATCCCTGCTTCTAGAACTCCTAACTGTAAATAGCTGCAGGGTTTTTTCTTAGCTTCATCTGCAGACCGTTTCCCTTCATCTCACAATAAAAACAGTCTGTGGTGAACTTACTGCAGAGGAAACAGCATTTGTGGAAACTCTTGCCGTCACACTGCACCTCCTCGGCATGGTAAACGGTCCCACAGCACGCCGTGCACTTGTTCCCTCCTCCCCAGTTTGGCATTTTTGGAGGTTCTGGAAGAAGAAGAAGAAGAAAGCTCCTTAGATATTTTCTGAGTTTCACACGAAATGAAGATAACAATAAGAACAGGGGGGCTATGGCTCAAAAGAGGATAGAGAAGTCTTCCAGAGGAGGGGTTGATTGTTTCATTTCCAACCACTCCAGTCCATTGACTGTAAATGAGAACTGGAATGAGTGAGGGTGACATCACCTATAGAAAATTGTTTACTTTGGGCTCCACTAAACTAAGTCAACACAGTGGCAATTATTATACGATACACATGCCGCCATGTTGGACCCAGACATCATCAGTCAACAGTGATTGGTCCAAGTCAATCTTAGTCAATGATTCTATGGCAACCACTGTCACCAATCAGGAGTGAGCTTGCTGTTAGGCCACACACCTTTCCGTGAAAGCGGGCTCCGGAGAATCTGTTTTGAACGTTTGAGGTGGAGGCCGGCGAGCACCACATGCTTTAATTAAGACATCTGATTGGTCAGTTTAGAACTTGAATAACTTGCAATAAAAAAATAATGCAGTGAAAAAGATAAAGATTATTCTGACCAACAGAATGACCGAGTAACAGCTGTTTATTTCCCTAAAGAAGTCTATGAGATTTTGGCTCCTTGGAGCTCAGGCCGTTTCTTTTATACAGTTAATTCTCCAGTCCCATTGGATTAACTCCATCTGAACTTAATGGTATTTTACAAGTTCAGTTGTACTGTAAAAAATTAAGATTTCTCCCGCGTGAAGCCTAAACTGGTTTGTAATCTGGCACTGTAGGTGAACTCCAGACCTCTCCAGCGGCCCTGTAGTGCAGGAAAACTAGCAATGTGCAAACAAGGTCAGCCCAAACAAGCAGGCAGACTAATGCACGGAGGAATGTCTGCGGGGTCAGGCCGGGGGGCTTGGGTGCAGCTGTGGGACCCAACCCCAATGCCTCCCAAATGCTGGAAACACGTGAAGCTCGGCGGCGTCACCGTGACTCACATCCACATCATAATTACAAGCTCAGGAAAGAGGAGCCAGTGGGAACTGATGAAACATCTGAAGCTGTTCTGTGGAGGAGCTGCTCTGTAATGATGTCATAGCAGACTTTATATCTTTTTACATTCAACAATAAACCAGGAGACACATTTATAAAAATCTGCTTTACATTTAGTAAATGATTTAAATGCTGGTGTGTGAATTGAAAAATTGGGATAGATTATTGCAGAAACCAAAAACAAACCAATTAATCTGAAGATGAAGTTTTTGATTTTTTTTTAAGGTTTAGGGTTCAATAATCAAAAATATCAAAGAAAAAAATTTGAAGGTTTGTGCTGTTCAAACTAAAAATAAAGAATCAAACTTTGCCTGTTTACAAAAATAGTTTTAAAAAAATGCATTAAAGGAGCCAGTGACGTCATCTCTTCCAACCATCAAAGGTGAGAAGTCGACGTTACCGTTAAAAGCGCGCGATAGAAAATAGCTCACCTGTATTTCGAAAGCAATCCCCGGTTTGTAACGAGCTCCGGTCCGGACTTAATGTTGATCCAGAATATTCCTCCTCACCTCTGAGACTTTACCACAGCGACGCTGCGATGCCACATCCTCCACACATCCACCGAGTCAGAGGAGAGGCGGAGCTCCGAGGCGGCCTGAACTCAACACCCGGTTGAGTTCAAGCAGTGTGTCTTTAAACAGGGAAAATTACTGTCCATTCAAAGTAAATTAAAAGCAGAAAATGTTTCTAGGTCTGTTTCTTTTCTTCAACCGTCTCCGTTTGTGTTGTTCCACATTTTGCCTTATTCTGCCCTCTGGTGGACACCGGGAGAATTACATGGAACAGTGGGGAGAAGTGCAGAAGGTGGAGGTGGCAAAAGGCCAAACAAAGGGTGGATGAGGAATAGTTTGACAGGTAGGAGGTACAGATGGAAGGATGTTCAGCAAATTAAGATGATGAAAAAATAGCAGTTTTTACAGATGTTCCTCTTTCTTATCTATAATGTTAATCTGAAGGTCACTTTATCCTCTGTGAATGCCACTTTTTTTCTGTTTTTATTTCTGAATGTTTTTTTTGCTGCTGAAGATAGGCGATTTTCCCCATTGTAGGATGCATAATATCTATCTATCTATCTATCTATCTATCTATCTATCTATCTATCTATCTATCTATCTATCTATACATGCATCTATGGACATAGATGAAAATATGTTGTCAGGTTTTTCCCCAAGCTGAATTACTTTCTGTTTTTTTTTAAATGGTGTATACTTCTACAGCGATTTACTTACTTCATTAAGGGTCCAAAGGTCTTCAGTCAGGTTCAGCAGTTGAGCGCACTACCTCTACACCACGGTCACACCAGCATCAGTAAGGACATTGATAGTGGATCAAAACTTTTGTTGGGATTACACTGAAAGCTCTTTCTATTTGAAATTTTCCACCCATATCATCTGGTTTGTTTTCAAAGCTTTCCCAGTGGTCTTTTAATCATAATTATGCTGTTTTTCACCCAAATCAGAAAATATGTGTTGTTTTCTAGGACAGAGTTTCTGCACAGTGGCAGGAGTTTATCAGAAATTCACCTCTGAGTTGTGGGCAGGACTGTTGGCGCAGTAACCCCTTGTCACTCAGCTGTTTACACTCTCTCACCTCAAAACCCCAACTTATTATTAGCGGTGCAACATTAGCGGTGCAACAAATATGGTGAGCTATCAAGCAGTTCTGATCCAGATTTCAGCTCAGACAAGGAAAACAAAGACCTTCATGGAGATGAATCAGAATGGAACGGAGCAGGGAGCTTGAGACCCCAACCTGTAATTTCTACGCAACAACTACAAGATTTTTCAAATGGCAAATTTTTATCTATTCTTGATTCCCAATTTTAATAAAATACTCTGAAATGCAATTTCAATATTTTATTTATGTCCTCCATCATGAAAAAAACGCTACAAGAACATAATAAAAACACCAAAAACAGCACTTTCATTGTAGTGAGACTTACCAGTTTTTCTCAGTTGCTTTAGCACAATTCTCAGATCAGAATGAAATTCCCAAAACTATTTGTTCAATCTTCACATCATGATGTCACTTGTGCACATCATATAAGTAGTTTCTCACTTCTTTGAACAAGTTGCAATTGCTTTGGTACATCCATGCAAATGATTATGTACAATTCTCTGCTCTTTGCTACATTATCAATTGTTTGTCATGTTGATCAAAATGTATTATATAGTTCACTGTGTAGTAGTCTTACTCCTCAAAATACCTAGTCATTAGTTCATCGTATAAGTCATTAACTGCAAAATGGTTGACCAAGTTGTCATAATGTGACAAACATATTTTGCTGCATTGCAAGAGAGGATATTCGCTGTGATGTGGAAGAGAATTTGTGGCCTAACATACAGGAACGACAAGAGGTGTAGGAAGACCACACCAATTCCTACTGCACTGCCTGCCTGTACTGTTGTACAGAATATTGTTCTATCTTTTTTTTCCCTTTGTTTTACTGTTTGCAGTGGGTTTTTTCTATGTTGGTTTGACATACAAATTACAATATGAACAATAAACGTGTAAATGTGAATCTTGTCCAATCTCTTGCAATCAAACAAAAAAGGTGTAACTTACATTTTACAATAATTGTCATCAAAACTTTAGCCATAGTTTACATCGGAACCTCCCTCTAAAGTACATAGTTATATTGACAACATGACTAAGTAATTTGACTGTCTTGTTCGTAGACAATGACACAAGGACTTGACATTCTGATGGCACTGACACGTTCAATGACATAAGGACTTAGTTTTGAGAGATGAACAAAAGATTTTGAGCAAGTTAAAGGCTTTTGCAAGAAATCCATAGTGTTTTGCTGTTTGTACAAATTGTTTTGAGAAATGCACACACGTATTTGCAAACTTCAATTCTGATCTGAGAATTGTACTAAAGCGACTGAGAAAAACTGTAACTCCTTTGATTCTATTCTAGTAGAAAAATGTCCCTGCTTGTCTAGAATTTAAGTATTTTGGACTTTTTCTGCTACAGATCGGAAAAACAGACTAGAAAAAAAGAGACATTGAATAAGGACGTGGTGTTTTTATTGAAATGCAATAAAGGATTAAGAACCGGTCTGTCTGTGAACTACAGAGATCAGAGCTCCAACAGAACCAGGATTTTACAGAGACAGCCACTGAAGTACTAATAACACCTGGTAGAAGAAGAATACTGACGTGAGAACTGTATGAAAGTTGCAACCTTTGTCATGAAATGTCTTCTGAGTGCGGCACACCTGGGCTGAACGATGGTGGATGCATTTGCATTAAAAAACTGTTTTAAATGAACCCAGAGCAGGGCTGCTGGGTTTGTAAACTCTTCTTTAAAAACTCATTCATACAGTACTCTGATAAATAAAGTATTCAAGTACCTGCCAGCACTGTCACACTGTGTTCTTGTCTTCAGTAAAAAATGCCTGGGTTGCAAACTCTCAGCCTAAAGACATAAAATAACATTGCTGCAGAGAAAAAACAGTTCAGAAAGCTGACTGTCTGTAAACATTAAGGCTTAGTGACACCCCCCCCCCCTTCACAGAAACGAGACAGGGGGAGGGGGGGTCCCACCACTGTGGTCATACACTTCCTGTTCCACCTTCATTAGTGATCCCTCCTGGAGTGGTTCACTCATCTTAGTGCTCAGAAAAGTTCCTTTACAGTCCCTGTAATCATCATATATTATCTAAAGTATAAATAAAAAGTGGGTTATAATACATACGAGGTGAGAATGGAGGCGTGATCAAATTTGAAAGGGGCCTGAATTAAAAAGAAAACAGGGTACAGCGACAGACTCTTACCACAGGGCGCTGTTTCGCTTCTTTTTTCGCTGTAATCTAAGCTGCTACAGTCTAACCTGCTAAGGGGAACATGAGCTGAAAGCGTCTGCAGACACTTCTCAACATGTCTGCTTCCAGACCCGTCAAACGGAACCAGGCAACACGAATGTTCACATGTTCTCCTCACATCGCTGCTGGGTGGCCCACGTCCAGCCTCCTCTGAGCAGAGCCTCTTTTTCGGCCCGCTGGCCTGGAACTGACCATGTTTCCCAGAGTTCCTGGTGTTCTGAAGAAGGCTTTGGAAGAAGAGCAAGGGGTTTCCTTTGGACTGTGAGGGGTCTGTGGAGAGACAGCAGTCGGTCAGCGTGGGGGGCGGGGGCGTGTCGTTCCGGACATGGTGAGCGCTCTTACCTGAGGTTCTGGGCTGTTGATGCTGGCCTGTGAGGGTGAGAACCTGCTCTGAGTGGGAGTGGAACCTGGGGAGGGCAGGGCTGTCCTGCTGACGTCCGATGGCCCTGCAGCCCCGAAAGGCGTCGCCCCCACCATAAAGTGGCCTGGGGGCACCATGGCGGGCAGGCCGAAGCCCAGAGGGGTGGGGCTATCAGAGGTGAGGTGCTGCATGCTGCCGGCCACCAGGGGGTAGTGGGGGATGGCTGCAGATGGAAGGAAGACGTACGGCAGCGCCATAGCAGGGATGCTGCCTGGTGCAATTGCCACGCTAGCTGGCGGCTGGCCGGCGGGGATGAGGAAGTTGTAGCTGTTTAAACCTAGGGGAGGAAAAGGCGTTGGCAAGGTTCCTGCACAAAAATGCGTGTTCTTGGAAACATACCTGCAGTGTTGGGAAGGTACAGGTAGTGTGAGGGCTGCTCAGCGCTGCTGTCTGCGCAGACGGCTGCTGAAGTCCTGCTGCTGTGCAGCTGTGCACTCTCTGCTGCAGCTCCCAACTGCACAAAACAAGCAGGAGTCAGAAGAAATCATCCTGATTTGGCTCAAAAAAGGTCCAAAGGCGGTTAGAACATCACCTCTGCAACCTCATTGGACCCTGGTTTTCCTGTCCGCTTTCCCCCCATCTCCTCCTCTTCCTCACTCTCCTTCCTCCTCTTCTTCCCAGCCTCCGGGCTGGATAATCCCTGACCCTCAGGGGTCTGCTGGAGCGTCTTCGGTCCCCTGAACAGAGTGAGCAGCGAGGGGCGAGACAGGCTGGGCAGGTAGGCCAAGCAGTGAGGAGAGGACAGGAGCAGGGGTTCAGGGTAGGGGTGGGCTGCTAGAACGGCCTGGTGGGTGGAGGAGGGGGGCGACAGGTGGGATCTGGGGAGAAATGAGGCCTGGAGTCAGCCGTGACGCCCTGCTTCACTCTTTCAGACATTCTAGGGTGAAGGCGTCAGATAAGTTCACGTCCATCTGGCCCTCAAACCTGCTGCTCAACATTACAGAAATAAACACCAAGGGATTGTGGATTTTCGATATGTTTAAGTGCTGCTAGAATGCTGGGTCATCAGAGTTTTCTTATCAGCCACTTGTCAATATTATCTATTAAAAATCTTGAAATGTTTTCATTTTCATAACCAGATAAGCCCTGATGATTAAGATTTAAAAAAAGTTTACATACAAATTTAGAGACGTGGAATTAGTCTCAAATCTGATCTGTGTGTAATTGCTGCTTTGTGTCAGATGATTGGTGTTTACTATTTGAAGATTTGTCTGCTCTCTGTCTTCGTATTCCAAGTTAGTTTTAAGCTACTGTCATTTCAAGTTGGACATAAATTGTTTTTTGTACGTTTTTGATATTCGAGTGTACATGTGAATACACAATTTAAGTACATAGTTACGCACAAAATGTGTTGTCTGAGTTACAAATCAAGAATTCTGCACACACACAAATCCAGTGAGACCATTTTCTCTCCGTCCTCGTCACTTTTGGGCTGCAGTCTTTGGTGCAGCAGAAAGACTGTGTCCTGGAAAGCAGGAAGTAAAAACATTTCTTGTTCCTGCAGAGCAACTCCAAACACCTGCAGAGTTTGATCCCCCAAAGACACGTTTGTTCAGAAATGTTCTGCTGATTACGGCTGCCTGTCTGCGCTTCAAGCTCCTGAGTTAAAAGGATCAATTTTGATCTTGAGCACTGGTGTGGGTTGGTTTTGTCAGAAAGGAGCAGCATTTCTATCAGCAAAGACATAATGGAGGAAGAACTTACGCATGGAGCTCTGCAGGAGCCTTCCTGGAATAATCTACAGGCTGGTTTGGACCTGCGGTGGAAGATGGGATCAGTTTTGGGCTAAACCTCAAACACGATGCGGTTCAGTCTAAGACGGATTTGTTTCTTACTGCGGGGGGCACAGCGAGGGCTGCAGGGCGCCGAGCTGACCTGCCGCTCCACGGCGGCAGCAGAAGGCGCGGTGTTGAAGGAGGAGTGGCGGCACAGCTTCAGCTTCCTGGCATCCTGTTGGCTGGCGGGCTGGGGGTGCTTGGCTGGAGCCTCTGCGCACAGAGCAGAGATTAGAAGGGCCCTACGCTCTCCTGGTGCAATGCTGACGGTTTCCGGCTTCTCACGGGCGTTTCCAATGCCGCTGAACTCCACGGGGCCCAGCCACCTGAAGGCCGGCTTCCTGCCTCTCTCCTCTCTGACGTGAACCTTCTTTATGAGGTTCAGGCTAGTCAGCACGTTGGCGATGTCATAGAGGCGCCGCACCTTCGCTAAAAGTTCACACGGGACTCTGTTAACTTCCTGACAGAGAATCTTGAGGATCTGCAGGATTTTCAGAAGGTCTTACTTTTATACTTGCTGTGGCTCGATGAGTCTCGACTCTCCTCGATGAGGATCTGCGCTGCGGCGTCCAGAGTCACCGTCTGAGTTTTGGACACCAGGAAGAGCATGACAAACTTCTGGCTCATGATGCGCAGAGATTTGTCCTTCCTGTTTCCACCAGCTGCAAAACACCAGGGAAAACGGTAACCCTGCCTCCTCTGACAAAGGTCTGCAGGGCTCTGGGTTCATGCAGTCTGCTTTACTGCAACCAGAACCAGAACCAACATGAACAGAACTCAGGATCAGATAGCAGCTGAGCAGCAGAACAGTTCTCCAAGATCAGAGCAGAAGCAGGAGAACGGTCTGATTCACTACAGTTACAACACAACACACAAACAAGACACAAGACAACAACCACAACACAGAACACAAAATATTAGGGATGTCCCGATCAGAATAGGTGAAGGTTTGGTGACTGTAGCTTTAGTATCTTCAAAACTATTTAACATATTTGACTATATGTCATTCATATCACCATTACAAATAAAAAACAATGGCTTTCTTCCAAAATTGTTGTTGTAACATCATTGTGATGAGTTTTTGTGACTACATTACATCTTCATTGTTCACCTTTCAACAGATCCCTTCAGGGATGACCACAGCCAATCAGCTTTCACTGGTTTGCACAGGTGGTGACACAACCCTGTATTTTATCCGGGCTCGGGACCGGCCCAGGGAGACCCAGACGTTTTCCATACGTTTTCCATACGCCAGTCCTACACACAGCCAACTGAGCCGTCCAGCCGCTCTGTCTAGCTCATATCAATGTAAGTTTATTTGTTTAGGTCATTTTGACATCATTATGGATTTATTTAGTTGGTTTATTTTTTTGGATCGCCTTTTCCCGGCGCTCGCACGGCTTTGCAGCGTGTCACTGCTGTCTCTCTCGGCAGCACGGAGAGCAGTTCTCATCACAAAAGAAACAACATTTTTGAACTTTTTTCTGTTAAAATGTCTTTGTTTGAGTTGAGACAAACCAATAGAGACACTTGCTGTCAGTTTAAACATTTTATTTTAAAGAGCTATTGAGCTGGGAAGTCTGCCTCTATGAAGACCTTCCGTTGTTACTGACGTGATTTTGTGCGCCTCCTGCTGCCATATTTCGCTGCACGTCACGCCAATAAAACGTTGTGATCCGTTCATGTTATGCAGACTTCTAGAATGGCATTTATTTGAAATAACAAGTTTGGAATATACAGTGGGACATCTCAACAAAATACACAAACAAAAACACACACAAAACATGCAGAAACAGACACTGTACGCAACATGACTACAACCCAAAACATCACCAGCAAATAGACACTAAACAAACAAAATAAATTCATTGAAGTACCAGCCAAACCATGAATGTAAACAGAAATTCTGCCATAAACGTCGCTGGTCTTAATCTGTTTAAATGGCAATAAAGAAGGTTGGGTAACCATGGAAACGCTGGACCCTGTGTTGCCAAACTGTGCCCTAACCTGGGATGCTATAAAGACGTTACCGTTTCCAGTCTCAGCCTCTGCTGCTTCTTCTTCTCGACTCGACTCCATCCTCCCAGTGTCCGCGGCCTGATCCATCTGCAGGTGGTAGCCCTGCTCCCGCCCCCTCTGCTGCAGCTCCTGCAGCGTGGCCTGCAGCTGCTGGCGGCCGTACCAGTGATAGCTGTTCTTGGCTATCCGGCCCACAATGCTCAGGGACTCGAGGACATTCACGATGTCGTAGATTCGCCGCCGCTCCACCCCTGTTGAGTTATTACACAAATACAGGATCACCGCACGAGCAGCAAAGGATTTATGCTCTTAAAATTTACATCAGAGATTTCCAATAACTGAGATACTGCATCCTTCAGGTTCTTACCCAGGGTGGTGGCCACCTCATCCAGGGAGATCCAGATGAGGGGCTGGGATGGTGGGTAATCAGGGTAACGGGCCAAGAACTTCTGGCACAACAGACCCAGACTCTTCTGCTTCCTGCTCGGCTTCTTGTCTTCATCCTCCTTTTCATTCATAGCTGCAAACTGAGCGGATAAGCTTTAAATCTCAGTTCCAATCATACAATTACCATGTAACAAGCAGTGACATGTATTTTTCTTCTAGGAATATCAACAAGTCTAACAATAAAGCCGGGCCTTCTGGGTACCTGACACAGGTCTTCCAGCTCTGGGTCCTCCACTGACCCGTCTGGGCTCCCGGGGTTTTCCTTATCGTTCTCCAGGGGTCGAAACAGCACCTTCTTCATCTCTCTGTCCCGGATGTCCGAGCTGGCGGCGCTGATCAGCACCTTCAGGTTGGCTGTGGGTGTCCAGGGCTCTGCCGGAGCTGAGTGTTTGATGGGGGTGAGGTCGAGGGTCAGAGTCCTCCTGCTCTTCAGCAGCATGCTGGACTCTGCAGATTTCAGTGGGATAGACTTTCTCCTGTCCACGCACACGTTCTCCTGTGGATAGGAGAGGTCAGGGAATGTGATCTGGATCCAAACCCTCACCTAACCGCTATGACATTCCTGCCCACCTTCTGCTCGCTGTGGCCCGCATCCTGCGGAGGCCCCCCGCTGCAGCTCCTCCGCGGGCTCGTGAGGTCCCTCAGCGTCACGCACTTCACGTCCATCAGGAGAAACTGCAGAACAAGCACGGAGCCGAGCGCGCACGACGTGAGCAGCATCTCCCTTCAGCCACATTTGATTTGGCGCAAAGATCATCAGCTAACTAGCACATAGCTGGCTAACTGCGCCACTTTAACGCCACTTCCCCGTAGTGTGAACAAATCCAGTCCAGCTTTTTAGCTTCATTGGTGACCAAACTAAACAGACCTAAAAACTAAGTAGCCTCAGATAAGTTATAAAATTAGTTTATAACCGTTAAAGGGCCAGTTCCCTCTATTTAATCACCAATAAAACCTTCATCATGATCAAGCCTCATGTTTCACAGTCACTAGGGGGCAAATATATGATTTTAGTGATGATCTAAGCGGTTAATTTTGGTTTAATTAGATTTATAGCTAAACTTTTTGGGAAAGCATTACATTACTGCTCCAGACAGCAGGAAACCACTGGAGGGAAAGCTTATATTTACCGTGTATGGCCTCCGAGTATAAATCCTCCACAGCGTTGGCCTTTGCGATCTCGTCCTCGTTCAGGCTACCATCGCTGAATGATTTCCTCTTTTTGAAAATTAGCGGGGAGTTTCTTTTTTCTGAGCTGTCCCGTCATGTGACGCCGCAGCCCCGCTACTTGGAACAGTCTGTCCAGCCCAGACGCGAAACCTCAGTAACACCCGCTTCAGCTTATGTTCTGGCGCTCTGAAGCAGCTGGATCACTCCATCCAATCAGAAGCCTGCTGGTTGGAAACGTCATCCTTCTGTTATCCAATCATCGGGCCTGGTTTCCAGATGTCCGAAAAGAATGGGAGAGAGGCCACGCCCCCAGAACTGTGTTGGCGGTGCAACAGGCGCGCTCAGCCCTGAACAGGGCAGGGATGAAGAGCTCTCACTCTGACATTTTTACGAGCTCCATTCATTTCATTTTAATGTAGATAAATGTGCCAACACAACTTGATAATCAAACTGTTATTAACCGTAGTATAACAGAAAGACAAGAATTTACTTACAAGTTCACTTAAAATGTCTAAGACCAATTGGTCTTGTTAAAATTAATATAATACTACAGAAATGTATATGTGTAAAGCACAATCTTTTTTTTTTTTACTTTGGCTTTCTGTTTTTATGGGGGAGGGTCCCAACAGTAACAGAGTTTGAGAAACATACCTCGATATCAAGCAAACCTCAAACCACTGGTTGTAAAAAAAAACAACAATTGTTTTTGGTCTTTGCGATCAATAATTGTTTTTACAGGCTATTCCTCAAACCCATATTTTCTTAACAGAGTGATACATCGCACTGTCATACGATCGTTGAGACAGAGGTTCTTGTACCGCTTTTTTCCCCCCACGGGGACACTGGCGTCGCACAGCCGAGAAAGACCTTTAATCTAATCAGCAGGGCCTCTGTCTGCATGTTTGGCTGTAATTAGCTGGAGCCCTGAAACCAGGGCAGGAGGGGAATGTTTACAGATGAAATGGCGCTCTCAGTACCTGAGCTGTAGCGGGAAAAGTTGTGGCGGGGAAGTATTGACACCGCCCCCCCCCCCAGCTATGACCTTTGTTGGGGGGCGAGTCTGGAGTTTTTGCATGATTGACATGAGGGAGGAAAACCGCCAAGCGCCTCACAAACCGGTGTAGACGCCAGGGGGATACATAACATACACAAAAATAAGATTACGTTAAGATATAAAGATGAGCAAAATGACATGTTCTGATTGCTTTTTTGTTTGCATTAGGGGAAATGGAATGTGAGTAAACTCTAATTTGGGCCAATAAATCCCCAAAATTTGGAGCTTTATTGCTAAATTTCGATTTGTGAATATAATACCTGGTTAACAAAATCAGGAGATTAATTTAAAAAAAAATGAGACGAAAGTTTATAAACATAATCAATGAAACCAAATAAGATGTTTTTCCATGTTAAAGTAAAAATGTGGATACATTTTAGTTTTTATTAGATTTGTCAATCTGTCCCAAATGGTGAGGTTTACTGTACTTTTATGTCTCTTCCAAACTTTGTTGTCCACTGGCTTGAAGCAATGTGTTGAGTGATGTCACTCAGGGGCGCAACTACCTAATTTCATACGCAGACACATTAAAAAATCCCCCCCCCCCCCCCCAACCACCATCACTACTACTACTACACACACTCAGACATAAATGCACATAATAAAACGTCCCATCCACCCCTCCTAAGGTTAGCTAAACATCCACACAACACCTTTATTGTTTAAATGTTTACATCTCATTACTTCTTATCTGATTATGGATATGAACCAGCAGAACATTTTTGGGAGCCATTTGCAACCGTGTTTGCCTCAATGATTCCCCAAATTTGTGTGGTGAAGGTCATCCAGAAGAATCTTCGGAGTAATGCCTTGCCCCAGCCCTCTCCTCTGTACCTCTCTGTTCTTCTCCCTCTTCATCATCAGCTGATCGTCTCTCTTTCTCTCTATCATCATCATCATCATCTGAACCTCTCTCCTCGTTCTTCTCTGTTGGGACTGACTTGTCATGTATGTCTGTACTTGTTTTCCCAAAATAAGTAAACATGTGGTCACCAGAAGTTTAAACCAGAATGAGCATCTAGGTTTTTGTGACTTTTAAAAGTTTAATAATTCCTACCTGAAGTCATCTCTGCTCTCTTTGATAGCAGATGCATCACCAACCTCATGTCTGTCTCCTTGAGCTCTTGCCTGTGTTCTTTTCCACTAAAGCAGCTGGGTAACTCGGTTGGTAAGGTAAAGGGTTGCCATACAGGAATCCAGGGTTTGATTCCTGGCATAGTTTATTATAATGTTATTATTAAATGATATGGCCAAGCAACAATTATTTCATGTTTTAAATAAATGAAACATCTTGCTAATGCATGTTTTTTTAATGAAGAATACTATTTAAAAATGACTGACTTGGTATGAACTGGCTTTGCCCTGAACATCAACCATAAGACCAACCTGTTTCTTTCCTCCTTCTGTCCTGATTCTTTTTCTCTCTTCTTGTCTTTAACTCCATCCTCACAGCTTTATAATATAAACCTTGTGTAGGGAAGATTTTCAAAGAATACAGAGACCTAACTATATGTAAAAATAGAAACATTTTAATTTTAAATTATATTTGTGTTGGATATCACTTAGTGGTGGGATAGAATAGAATAGATTTCTTTATTGTTGTTAAACATCTCCAAATGTTCAGCTATAATCGAAAGTGTTGTTCTGCCAAAGTGATATTAAAAGCAAAAGTCTGTAAACTAAATAGTCACTCAAAAAATAATTATCCAAACTTTTAACAATATAAAAATAAAAATAAACCATCTAACCCACCATCACACATATTTCTTCCTTCTGCCCACAGGATCAGATTTTATCATCATTTTGTGCTGTTTCAGTCAAAGGATAAAAACTTTTTCAGTTTTTTGGTACATCTAGTTAAATAAATTATTTATGTCTGTCTGAAAGAAAATCAGAACAAACAAGCTCCTTTTTATCTTCATGATTATTGATACTGTAAATCCTGCTTAGTACAGCTGCAAGACACTTGTGAACAGAGTAGCTTTAGCCTGAATGTTTCCAAGCCTGTTTTTATCCCTGCTATAACATACCTGCTGTCTCTCAACCATTTAGAGAAACATTTCTTCATTCACACCACATTTTTGTCTCTTTTACGATTTCTTTTTTGATCCCCCGATTGTTTTTTCTTTTCCCTTTCCATGTAATCCTGTCATCTGAGGGGTATTCCAAAAAGCAGGTTATGTGAGTTATCACGGTAAATTTGCGGCTAAGGAAGCGCATAACCTCAACTTTCGGTTCCAAAAACAGAGGCATGTTTCAGGGTATGCTTAGTTCCCATAGCAACTCATGCTCTGAACATAACCTGGTCTGGAGCAGGTTTAGTTGAAGGTTACCGGTAGTTTGTTTTCAGAGAGGTAAAGGAGCATGGCGTGTCCATTTGAAGGACACGCCATTAGGACTGATGAAAGTCCTCAGCTGTGAGACATTCATACTTTGTTTCAGTTGAGCTCCTGCTGTACTTTACAGGGTTGCCACACCCTTTTCTGAAATAGAAGCTATCGCATGTGGTCCAGACCAGTTTGCCTTCAGACATCCTCCTTTTCGTCCTTCCTTTCTTTTATTGGCTATAAGGACCACATCACCAACTTTGAATATGAATGATTTCACATTCTGTTTTTTCCTGGTCTCGTATTCCTTCTTTTGTGTCTTCTGCATTTTTTATGTTCTGGTAAATATGAGAAAAAACATAAATATTTATGCAATGGATATTTAAAACATTTCCATTGCATTTAGATTCCTAGATGCATGTATTTCTATTCTGCCATTACCTTGGCATGCAAATCAGCAACTCCTGCAATCTTGGCCTCCAGGTGTTCTCAGTCTCCTCTACTACAACAACAACTTTGTCATTCCCTTCTTCTCATGTGACGTTTATCACACTTGCTGTTCAAGGGTGTCTTCCAAACAGGGCACAATAGGGTGTGATGCCTGCCCCTATTCCCCAAATGGATGTCCCAGTCATTTTCATCCTCCTCACAGTATTTGGCAAGCGCAGTCTTTCTGTAGCCTGATGTAATGCAATTTTTCACACCCAAAGCCAAAAAAACCCACGGTTTACCTGTAGGCACATTAGGTTATGCCTTGAAAAATAAAGTACAATTCATTACAAGTATTCAATGTCACTAATACAATGTTTTCAAATAGGTAGCTGTACCTAATTTACACATTTTCTGCCTTTGATTAGTAATGATCCTCCAACGTCAAGCAAAATATTGATAATTTTTTCTTGAAACCTTCGTGGCAGTTTTGATCCAGAGGGGTTTTGCTTCAATCCACTTGGTGGCTGTTAGAATGAACCTGCAACATGAGATTCAGTTAATTTTTAGCATCCACGACTGTCATGTTATGTTGTTTTTTTTTAATTCAAAAACTGCATATATTAGCTTTGGATTAATTTATACACACAGAAACATGCTACAAAATTTAGTGCTACCTTTTGCCCTTTGTGGTGGTAGGGAGGAAACTAAACATTTCTATCCCAAGGACACTCCAAGCTTCCTGAACTTGGATGGGATGAAGAACAGGAGCAACAGTTTTAACTGTCTCATGATACTGACAGCAGGGACACTCATCAACCTTTGAAATAGGGTATAAAATAAATTTCAGTTATTTCCGTCAAATGTATCTTGTATATTTGGGACAAAGTAGTAATAACCTATCAGGCTTAATGTGCAGTTACAGTCAGAATATCCTAATTATCATTTTAAGGGAAAACATAGTTCAAGAAGTCAAAATATCATCCCCATTTATTTACATCCTCCCGTGCAGTTTTCCGGTGGTAGGATGCAAAAAGCTTTTCCATCGTACGCCATCTGCTATGAGGACCCTCACTGTCAAGGTGATTGTGTGAGCTCATTAAAATGTCGCAACCTGCGCTTGAAACACAATCATTTAATACACCAGGAAAAGAGAATGTTATTTTAGTATCTGTGTTAGGGCTGGGCGATACGCCCTAAAGGTGAAATCTCCGATTTTGTTTTTTTTAAATTCGATTTCTGATGTTTTTTCCCGACCAGCCCCCCCCCACTTACGGAAAGCAATAAGTACAAACGGCAGACAACTTAAAGCAAAATTTGCTTTTAAAAAGTCAAAGTCCCAGCTGTGTTTAAAGTCACACTTTGTAGTCTAGACTAAAAGGAGACAAACATTCACCTTGAGAGTAGCACCATTTTCTAAAGGTTTAACAATACAGCTCATATCTGGGGTCTAAGGTTTCAACTAAATTAATAAACCCCGTCTTCTCCACAGTATATATGGGTACCATGTCTTTGGCTAAATGCAAAGCGACCACTTCGGTGATTGTTCTCCACCACGCCCCTTTTCTAGGGATGGGTACCAAGCCCCGGTATTGACCGAGCCCCGGGGCAACATTCTTCAAGACCCCAGTCTCTGTAAGATCTGACCTCAACGGTTCTGCTATCGGTACTGGAGATTTCGCATTTTTTTCATGTCAATTTAGTTATTTTTTAAATCGCCTGTTACAAAAAATTTTAATTAATCCATTCAATCGATTTTTCATCCAAGCCTAATCTGTGTGAGAAAATATACTAGTAATAAATTCATCTTCAAAAACAGCGGCATATACGTGTTACAAATTTTGATTGAAACAAAGTCTCACACATCAAGTCACATTGTTACTTACTTTTAATTTTGTAATTCTTTGATGTTCTTCGAATGGTAGCCTTTCTGCTATCAGGATTTTTGAATTGAGGGTGAGGCCATGATAAGTCCCTTGTCATAGGGTTTGGGAAATTTCGATGTACAAGTCATCCATGTTTCTTACAAAGAACTGTATTAGGGTTTAAACAATGTACCGTAATCACTATCTTACACGTTATCGGACCAACGCACAGCCAATAAAATAGTGTAATGTCATCATCAGTCGCAGGCCCCCCGAACATTAATTGCAGGCAGAACAGTTTTGGTACACACACCAGTAAGAAATGGGCCGACAAATATGAAAAATATGATGGAATATGATCCAATATATAGGACCTTATTTCATGTTTGCTTATCAAAATCAGGTTTTCAGAAGGTTTATTCTACAAACATGGTTAAAAGTTTCAACTGTTTTCAGAAGGTTTATTCTACAAACATGGTTAAAAGTTTCAACTGTTTTCAGAATAGTCCATAAAATACTATAAAAACTGGAAATCTGACTTGCTAAAATGTATGGAATCCTAAACTGTTCATAATTAAATAAATAAATATTTAATTAAATAAATAAATATAACCTCATGCAAATACATAATCAACCAATAAATCTCTCATAAATATATAAAAAGATCATGAAATTTTGAAAAACCTGCATCATTATCAAATATATTAAATTTTTCTTTTAAAAAAAACCTGTTCATTATTTTAATACAGCATTTTAAAATATTCATTTTAATAATGTTGAATTTTATTATAATTCTGTCTTTTTTCAGAAGCTCGTATTTCAAAATCAATATTTTTCAAAGTAGCTTTGTTTTATTTCATGTTGCTGTTTTTCAGAATGGCGTATTTATTTCATGAAGAGCTTTTTCAGCAGAATGGGTCTATGTGTCAATCAGTGAAGGTGGGCGGGATCTAAACGCTCATTGGCTCATCCATGGAAATCGACTCATAATCCTGGATACCTGCTCTGCGGTGTGCCAGTTACAAACTAAGATGGCATATTCTGGCGACATCCGCAGGGCTTTGTTGACATTAGCCGATCAAATGGAGGGAAACAATCTTTCGACAGACGCTATTTTGAGTCGTTTGGATGACATATTTGAAATGCTCAGCTTAATAGTTGCTGCAGAAGATGCAGAGATTGACGATTCAGTTTTTGCTAGTTTAAGAGCAATTGAGCACCGGGTTCACGTGGACCGCACTACGGAGGAGCTTTCTTTAAGCACCGGTCGTCCACGTCTTGAAGTTCCCGTGGAAACCCTCAGGAGTCTCGTTCTCTGTGGAATGACCACTAAAGCTATTGCTAGCATGTTAGCCGTGTCTGAAAGCACTGTTCGGAGGAGAATGCTTGAAGAAGCCTTAAGGTGAGTTCACAATTATTTAATTGTTTTCTACTTAAGCACAGTGTTTTTTTTTTAAAGAAACATTTAATGTTTTAGTCCCGGAAATGCATCTTTCATTTATAGTTTTACATTAGCCTGAGTCTGATTAGTTATTTGCCTTTGAGCTGTGTTGAGTTTTCTTATAGCCCAAATCAAATGATGTACAAATGTGCATGCAGTCTGTGCTTCTGATTTCCTATTGAATTCTATATATTCATGATCCTTTTTGATTTTATATTTTACTTTTTCAGTTACTGATACAAAGCCCATCGAGACGACTGTTGTTGTGAACTTGGGCTATACAAAAATAAAATTGAATTTAACTGAATTTGGCCACAAGGTCAAGAGCAGGTGAAGGGTCTGTGTCTAGTTCCAAACAAGTAAGAATTTAATGTAGGGTCAAATTAAATTACCAAAATTAGTAAACATTACACATGTAGTATAGCATATCACTGTGACATACTATACATCTTTGAGAAATTAAAATTTGCTTACTACTTGTTTTTCCCAACAGGAATATGTTATTGAAATTTCTCCATTATCTTTTTTCAGTCATGGCAGATTTTTTGTTAGTTGCATCGTTTGCATAAGATGCTTTAAGAAGCAATATAAAAAAATTGTTGTCAGTACAGGGTAGGATGTTGCTTGATATTTGTGTTTGATGAAATATATTTTTGAATTTTTATTTCTCTATCGATCTGTAACAAAGTGGTGTCATGTGAAGGAAATCTGACAGGTATTCATCAGTTGGTGATGATGAATTGGATGCCATAGTGTTGGAGATTCAGCATTGTTACCCCAATGCTGGCTGCAGGATAATGATGGGACATCTCCGATCCAGAGGCATACATATTCAAAGTAAGGTTGGACATCCAAACAGCACCAGTTATAAAAGTATTTCTCTTTCCCTGTTAAACTAGTTTAGTGGTGGATAATCCTGGTCCTCAAGGACCACCATCTTGCATGTTCATATCTTTCCTGCTCCAACAAAGTGTTCCAATGTTTGAATTATCTCTTCAGCATGTTCTCAAGTGCTAAAGAAGCCTGTTAATTACCCACTGAAATAAATCATTTGTGTTAGAGCAGAGAAAAATATTTTGCAACTGTCATTTTCATGTTTCTGAGGAGCCTGATGAGCTAAATCAGGTGTGTTAGTTACACAGAACATGCAGGTAAGTGTGGCCTGAGGATCAGGGTTGTGTAATTCTGATCTTGGCAGTAGTAATAACTTCCTAAATTGTCTCACCAGGATCTCGACTGGCAGATTCACTCAGACGTGTCAATCCAGAGGGAGTCATGATGAGAAGACTGTCCATTCAGATTGCAAGGCGCCGTCAGTACAATGTGCCAGCACCAAATCACCTCTGGCATATAGATGGAAATCACAAGATAATCCGGTCATTATTTTGTTTTACCACTTCAAATACATCTTAAAAATTAATTTAAATTTTATGTAAATATGTCAAATTTTAAGCACATATCTGGTTTTGACTTGGTTGACAGAATGTCATTTTTTAACAAGACTGACAGATATGACAGTTAAGTTTGTCCTGTAAACTGTACAGGGTTAGGTTTTTCTGCGACGAAGAAAACAAAGACTTATCTATTTCTCTGCAAGTGGATGTATCCGAATGGAGCAGGGAGACTTTGGCCCGCCCATCGCAGTTTCTGAATCAGAGCCCCTAGCTTTTTTAAACTATTTTTTTTTAAATCAAGATCTGAATTTCTTTTTTTTTTCTTTTTATTCAATCGCAATTTTAATCTTAAATGTGTTAAAATGCGTCCGCCATCATGAGAAAAACATTTTAAAAACACTAAAAACACAAGTTTCATTGGAGTGGGTGTTTAAGATATTACCCACACTTATTTCACATGTGTGTCTCAAAGCTAAAAGGGGGGTGTTTAAAATACTTTAGCCTAGTCTTCCAAATCCTGACCCTAACCCTTCCTCTGGGTCTAGGGCCATCCTGACCCCAACCTTATTCAATATAAGTGCGGCAAAGTAAAAAGTTCAGCACTAACCATACATATTTGGAAAATTACCTGAAAATAAATAAATATTCTTAACTATGGTAAGATGACAATATTTCCCCTTTTCCTTTAACCAGATGGAGAGTAGTCGTCCATGGTGGAATAGATGGTTTTTCAAGGTTGGTTGTCTACCTTAATGCTTCTACAAACAACAAAGCCACAACTGTTTTCAATGGGTTTTTGGCAGCAGTCAGCCAATATGGAGTACCATCACGAGTCAGGTAAATGTTACAAAATCACTTATAAAACATAATCTTTGGACTTTTCAGTACTGTTTTCCACCTCTTCCCTCAGGTCAGACAAAGGAGGTGAAATGTGAAGGTAGCTCATTTCATGGTCCAGACAATGGGGCAGAATAGGAATTCTCATATTACTGGCAGCAGTGTGCACAATCAGCGGTATGGGCAACTGAAACCACACAAAACTGCACTCTTGGAACACAAACCTCTGCATGCACTGCAGAATACTTCCAAAAAATTCCTGGATCTGGACCACTCCAAAAATCTAATCATTTCTTCCTTGACCCATTTCACACACATTCTAAAGATTGTATGAAAAGAAATTTAACTTTGAGTTTTGTCAATGGCCAATTCCTGGTAAAAACATAGCCCTATTGGCAGTTGAAATAACCAACTTGTATTAGTACAAGTAATGCCAGTCAGATATTTTTGGTCATTTTATAGGCTTGTTTAAAATTAAAAATGATTACTAACTTAAATTCATTGGCATCCCTTTATGACCTTCCCAATAATTGATACACAAGGATGTTTTTAAAATGATCTTCCATTTCTTTACAGAATTGAACGTCTTTGGAGGGATGTGTATGAAAATGTCCTGGACCTTTTCTACACAATCTTTACTGAGCTGGAGATTCAGGGACTGCTCAATCCTGGTGAAGAAATTGACCTTTATGCACTGCACAGATGCTTTCTTCTTCACATTCAACAGCATCTTCACGCATTTGCACAAGCTTGGAACCATCATGGACTGAGAACGGCAAACAACCGCTCACCCCTGCAACTCTGGCTACAGCATAGAAGAGAAGGGCATGACTTTTCACAGGTACAACTGTGTTTTATTCAAATTTTAACTTTCATGAAACCTTTTTCTTATGACAGCAAATGAATTGGCTTATGTTGGCTTTTTTGTGGCAAAGCATATTTTATGTTATATACTTTATTTTTTTTATTTTTTTTTACAAAGAATAGTTCATAAATAAATTCTAGTTTGGAACTGCTGTGTAAATCAACAGTAAGTGGGAGCTTGTTTTGTAGCATCAAGTGATAACAATTTGTCCCTCTGACAAAATTGATTTGCTCAAGAAGATGCAGCAACATGCGAAGGGGGGGGCTGATGAGATTTTTTTTTACCCCGATCAGTGATTGGGTATCTGCTTACTCTGAGTTCTTATCTGATGTTTTTGTAACAGATTTTAAAAATAAATTACGGTAATTCTAAAAGCAGATGCAGATTAACCTCAATTAGTATTCTTAAATAATTCTTTTATCATTTTACACTTAAACTTTTTTAAAGTACCAGTAGTTTTAACCATGAAATAAGAATAGTGCAACTGTCAAAAAAAAAAAAAAAATTAACTAGCCAATTAACTAATAAAATTAGGGGATAATTAGTCATGTGAGAAAGTTTGATTACTTACTTTTAGGATTGAACATTTTGATTAGATGTGGTTCATATCCCCATTAAAAATTCTTACAACTAAATGATTTTCTTTTAATAAGTTGTAACATAAATGAGTATTCACAATTAGCTCACATTATTCGTTTTGGTTATTCTTTTTTTTTTTTTGAGATTATGGGAATCTTTTTTTGACCTCTAAAGGTCTGGCGTTTACCTAAATTGAGATCACATTTTAGGTTTTAGTACCACATTATTTAATTCTGCTTAACTGGAGCTCAGTCAAAGATAAATAAAAAAGGCATATCAAACAATAGCAAGTGCCTTAAGGGGTTAAATCAACTTTTCCCTTCCCTTCCTACTTTCCCGTTTTTTTTCCATTAAAAAGGGAAAAAAAAATATTTCCATGGAAATGCCTTTGTAGGTCATTGTTTCCATTAAGACAAACAAATGCACACTTTGTCAGTTTAAAGCATTTATAAGGAGTTTTTGATCCCGAAAGTCTGAATCTGTGAACATTGCTAACTTTCAATTTTCTTTGCGGCGTATTTTTCAGCAATACAATATTGTGATCTGTTTATGATATGCAGACTTCAAGTAGAGTATTTATCTGGAATAATAAAGATAAAACATAAAGCATTCATAAAAATAAATTAAATGATCCCTATTGGTGTACAAAATCCAAGTTATATCGACTCTCCAAATATGTGATCAGGCCCATTTCTGATCACGATTTGACTGGGACACCCATAAAAACACGCAGCAGATTGCAAAACAGGAAAATACAGTTCTTCCGCTCAGGTTTTATCATGTGTCATATTTCAGGTGAATGAGGACTATGGCGTGGACTGGACAGGACCATATAATCACCGTCCATCCACTGAGGTCACTGTTCCTGAGATCCAGCTTCCACATACATTGACTGAACAAGAACTTTCAGCATTGCCAAATACCAATGTTCCTCTATCTCAGTCTTTGCAAGTTTACTTGGAAACTATTCATGCACTCAAAATGATGTTTTAAAAACCTTTTATTTGTGACACAAGTACATGTTGAACCACTGTTGTCTTATATAATTCAGTTCTATCTTGAACTTTGATTAGTTGTAAATGTTATTTTATGTGTTTTAAAGTAAAGAAACAGAGTGTGACCAGAAATTCTTTTTAATAAATTTTTAAAACATACAGTGATTATTGCATTTTTTTCTGGAATTGACAAAAATTACTGCCTTAGGAAAAAAAACGAATTCAAATGTCATAACATTTTCCCCCTTCAATAGTTCTGTAATAACAAAATATGCACATAATCACAAAATAGGCTCAGCTGATCACAATTAAGTTTGTCTTGTAGACTTGGGCATAATGGTGTATAAATGGGGAAAGTCATCATTTTAAGACCTTCAGATTTTTTTAAACCTAAACTCAAATTCTGTCGTATTTTTTTAAAACGTAAAACCTAAATATTTATCTGGAACTTAATGTGACTATATCAGAACAAACAAGCAAAACTGCATTGGAACCTAAATCAGACAAGAATATGGCAACACGCAGTGTAACTTCAGAAGAACTTGTAGGTCGTAGTCCTCCTAAACCAGACCAAAACCCGTGTCAGAGGAGGTGAGACATGCCTGCATGTCCACCAAAAATGACTCGTAGTTTTGGTAATGTGCAGGAATACGTAGAACCTCAAAACAGGTGGAGGACTTTGGTAAAGTTTGGTCGTTCACCACTTCAACAGTTATTTCTCTGGGCAGTACTTCCCATCCAGTCCAGAATTTGAGAAGGGCTTTTCGTTGTTCACACGATGCTGCAACACAGACAGTTTCGGACAATATTAGCTTAATGCCAACGTAAAATGGAATTTGCCATAATACGGCTAATGCCTGGTCGACCTAAACATTGCTGACTAAGGTAACAGCTTTAAAGACTCGCAGGCATGGATTTTCCAAACTATTTTTAAGAAACCGTTTCTGGTCTATACCCAAGTTTTTTCCCCCAATCTTATGCAATAAAGTATAATGCTATAGCGCCAGCTCCACCTAGTGGCCAAACTGAAACGCCCCCTAAAACAGATTAGATAATAAGCCAGTTTAGAAATTTTACAATGTTAATGATTTGCACATTTTTGTAGGAGCTTCTCCATTTTAGAAATTATGTAACACTGTATGGTTTATTATATTATTGGTTTATTATGTCACTAATTCATTTTACAAAGTGTGAACTGTATCAAATTAATATAAATATATTTAAAACATATATGAATTATGACTGTATTTCTATTCAAATATCTCTAAATTTGTAAACCACGTAAATTCAAAATTGAAAAGAATCGAGTGGATTGAACAACTGAAAAAACCTTGGCATCAAATAAAATTAATTCTGAAAATGATTGGTGATACCCAACCCCAATTTAAAAATGTACAATAATAATATGCCCATTTAACATTCCCACCCTAATTACTAATGGATTGTTTTAAGAGACTTACCATTTTCAATAAAAGAGCGCAGGTACCCTGCTACTCTGCACTGGTCTTCAAGCGAGCATTCATCATCGTCGTCATCATCATCAAGTTCCTTCCCAGGCCAAACTATCCTTTCAAGGATGGACTGCAAACAAAAGTATCTTGTTGAAACATGTTTGCCTTAAGCATTGTAAAATTTGTTTGGATTTTACAGAGAGAGAGAAATTCTTCCATTAATTGAATTGTGCATTTTTCTTAAATACTTGAGACAATTAGGACAGCTGGATTTGTAGTTTGGCTTCTGTGGGGATAAAGTAATAATCTTAAAACCAGATATTTTCGAAATTCTGATCTAAAAGAGGTAGCACTTTACCTCACCGGACGGAGCAGTCTCTGAATCCCTTGGTAAAAACAAGGGTATGATGTCTGGTCTTTCTGTCAGTAATGGCCACACCATGGTCTCCTTCAGCCCTTTCCTCAGCTGCTTGACTTGACGGCTTGTTCGTGTTATGACCTGCAATGTTGAGAAGGAAACCAAAATCATGAAATTTGTAGTTCAGATTAGATACTCCAAGGAAGGAGTTTTTTTCATGTTCCAAAAGTACTTTTTATTTGGCAAATGTTATTCACACATTTCTATACGACTTGCACAAAAACTGATGGAAGTTTATGTTGGTCACAGGTAATACATGCAGCCAAGATGTGCATTGCTCACGTATTTTTTTATTTGGGCCCTAGGTCAAATTTTGTTGTTGGGCACATGTATTTAAAGTTAAAGTACCATTATTTGTCACGCTCTTTGGTGTGTGAAATGTGTTATGCGCATTTGATTGACTTGATTGGCTGCACGTATTTCGAAAATTAAGTGTAATTAGTCCCCTTTTTGGTTTTACATTTTTGTTAATGTCACATTTAGTTCATAACAGCTGATAACTTACAGCATGGAATAAAAGACGTTCACACAGCCACTTTCGATTGGTTTGTGAGACACCTGGAAGGTCCCAGGACAGGGCCAGCTCAAGAACACTTGCTTTTTCCTGTTCTGTCAAATCAGCAGTACCTTCAAGCTGGAATACAAAGACAAAAACCTAAAAACCAGTAGTAAGCGGTGAAGTGGAAGAACTACAAATTATTTTAAAGAGTAATTTATTTCTCAAGATCAAAAGGTAGAAAAGTACAAACCAGCTGAATGGTGGTACGGATATCAATATCAGGACAATCCTTAATTTGAACTGTCACTGTTTCGGGTGAGCCACCAAAAAGGACATGGATGATAGCAGGACTAATTCCTGACAGACATGGTCCACCATGAAGGAATGCATGGCCCATCATTCTTCCTGTATTTAAAAAATAAAAATAAAAAACAAATTGTATTTAGAATAGAATAGAATGGCTTTTTTGTCATTGTGCATAGTACAATGAGATTTAAGCATCACCATCAGTGCAAGAACAGCAAGGAAGGGAAAAGTAATAAAAAACATCGTAATACAAAAAAAAAAAAATCACACAAACAGTATATACACAAGTGTGCATATTTAGTACATTAATACAAAGTTAAAAAAGCAAACCTTCAAAACTGCTGTTAATAATTTTGTACAGTAAATCTAGTATGTTGTAATTCATCAAAAATTAATCTAAACAGCAACACTAAATTTGTTTACCTGCAGAGACATGAATTGTCGAATACTATTGTCTCCTGTTAGTTTAATCCTGATAGTGGTTGAAAATCCCAGTTTATCTACAGTTTCTGAAACACGCAGACCAGCCCGTCTGGCACCAATAATCTTGTCATGTTCAAGGTCACTTCAATCACCTTTCTTCTCCATTCTGACGATCGGTTTGAACCGCAACAGATTGTCTTTACCATTTCTACATTCCTAAATGTATTGAATTGTTTCCATGTGATTAGCTGAGATTTGTGTTTACTAGCAGTTGGATAGGTATGCTTAATACCAAAATCACAGCTTTTTATTGGTTTTTTTTCTAACTACTTATGGCATTTCATTAAAATAAAAACAATTTCTGACCTGCCACCAAGAACATGTCACTCTCCAACAAGGTTTGGGAGGTGGATGGAGTCAGATGATCTGGTTCACCATCAAACAGTCTTGAAACATCTGTGTTCCCTGCACATAGTAAAGGTGAATTATCATGTAAATAAAATCTTAAACTATGATTTACTCTCTTAACTATTTATGGTGGAAAAAAAACCCAAAATGAAGTATTCACATTTTAGACTACACTATTTTTGTGTTATAGTGAAATACATACATTTAGATTTTGATGTGACAGTAAAATACATACCAAAGTTCAAATGAAAGCCAAACTGAATAAGGGACATTATTTTTGAGAAGAAGAATCTCTTCACCCCTTCCCCAACAGCAGCATCCCCTGGAGAAATAAAGATTAAATCAACAAAAAATTAAACATATTTCCATCTACTTATTATTTTTCATTTGTGTGACATTCATTACCTTGCAGTTTGCAGCAGACAGGGCTTGCCCACTCTACCTTTGGGACTTTGTAAAAGGAGAGAAGGGATCTCTCTTGATCCTCAGTACTTTCCCTCAAATCCATTTGCAGTACAACTGCCTTCCTGGTCTCATGCTGTGACAGTAGGTTGGACTTGTAGAGACTGGCAGCTTTGGTTCCATCTGGTTCACATTTCCACTCTGAAAGACAGTCATTTGTGTAGATAACTAAAATTAATAAGCACAATTATTTCATCACTAGTTGTGTATACTGAGCCAAGTAGTTTACAGAATATGTCCCTAGCTACATTTTGTGTTTCAGCTACCTGGTGCTTCCCCTGCACTTGACTTTTCTCCTTCTGGTTGAGTTCCTGCTTCCTGCAGTACCATTTCATCTGAAGAATGCACTGCTCTAACTGGCACAATGTCAGGATCCAAAATGGTAACATCTAATTCTTCTGCTTCGTTGCAAATATTCTGGGCATTGCTGTAGCTACAGGATGGCACCTCTATCCCTATCATGGAATTATTATTCTGCCTAACCTGGGCATCTGTTTCCAACTGAGGTGCTGTCTCACTCAATGGACTGTGATGAGAATAAACAAAGGTTTTAACATTCAGATATACATACAATATATATAATAAATTTTATTTTTTACAAACGCTTTAATAAAAAATTGAAACAAAATGTGTCTACCTTTTGCAGTTGATAATGTGGGTTTTCATTTTATTTAAAGGAATGTCTGTGTGACAACTTAGACATTTTGTGAGGGGCCCTTGTTGCTGGAGTATAAATGAGCCCTGCAAAAAAGAGAAAAGAAATGATCCTCTGATTATTACAAAAACAATGTGAATGTGAATAGTTTGTCAATGCAACTAGTTGATTTGGTGAATGAAAATACTGATAGATTCAATGTCTCTGACATTTTTTTATCATAAAATTGTAGCTGCCCTGTTACTTGCCACTCAACTACATAAAACCAACACATTAAGAAAGATATAACCATTTGTAACCCCATTTATTACTCACATCGTCCACAGGAATACTCTTCTGCAGAGGTCTTATGTAAATTGTTGCCTGTCCAATTCCACATATGGGGCTGCGGATATATCTCACTGTATATCCAGTGTCTGGACATGGGATCAAGCCCAGGTTACGGCTTCTGGTTGTGCCAGAGATTCGCAGCAGTTCAAACCCTCCTGTGTCTTTCAGCTGAGGGAAGTTCTCCTCAATAGTTGATTTGAAAATGTGTGGATCATCATCCCTTGCTGCAAAATAAATGCATCCCCAAATAATAAAATAAGTCAAATATATTTATGTTGATAATTTCCAACCTAAGTTTAACAGCTAAACTACCAAAATACCTTGAAAAGAAATCCGTCTCTCCCCAAGTCCAGCTGCGGTTAATTCAAACTTGGATGTTTTGGATGGCACTGTGTCTGACATGTGATCACTCAAGCAGAAGAATGAGTGTGTGTATGTGAAGCAGTTGGGTTTCTTCTTGGAAGATGGTGGGGTCAAAGATGACAATGATGTTGAGGAAGATCTTTGTCTGTACGGGGCGAATAGTCTTGCAACCTCAGCTTTAAAAGAAAGAAAGAACACTTAAAACTATGAACAACCTATAAAAACATTTTAATTTAATTTTCCAATCTTTGCTTTTTTTCAAAATTGTTTTTATATATGTTTTTGTTCATTTGTACATTATGCATTGATAATGTAGTCAGTCAGGAATTTGTTCTGCTCTGTGTGGCAGAGGTTCTCTTTGAAAATCAATTCACTAAGCTTAGAGTTTATGTTGAACTATAATCATCCTCTTTTTTGCATGATTGGCCAGTTTTCATAATCAATCACAGACATAATTTCTCTTAACACGTTTTCTTTAACCCTTGTGCCATCCTAGGCACTTTAACATTGGGAGTTGGGTCATCTAGACCCACTAGACAGAGCTCTGAACCTTTTTCTTCAATGATTTGTGATCTTCACTGGTGTCCATGGATTACATGAAATCTTTCCAACTTTATCCACCTTTGTCATGGTAGGGAGAACACGTCAATGGAAGGGGGGGGGGGGGTCATAGCACAAGGGTTAAAAGAAGTAAACAAGAAAAATAGTTCCTCACCCTAAATCTCTGAGCTGTTAAACACTTTCATCTGCTCAGAAGATAAACATACCCCCAACATATTATTTTAAACGCCCTTACCTTGTACTGGGTTCAAACTAGTGTGGGCACGACGATGGTGGTTGCCGCTAGCATTAGCGTTTGGTAACGCTCCCGCTGGACTGTTGTGACGGGAACTTTGGGCAGAGTCTTGATCAAAAGTTGTCTGCTGAGGTATTATTGTTTCAGGTAATTGCACAGTGTTGCTGTCTAAACGATTAGCAACCTCTCTTAGCAACTCCGAAACGGACTTATCTCCAGCAGCCATTTTTCTCTCGGCTCGTAACCCGCCAGCTATAAATTGGGTTTGGAGCGTCACTCGATTGTTGAGGTGCATACTCCCCCCTAGTGTTGAGGGGTGGGCATTACGCCGTCACGTTTGCTGAAGCATCTCCGTTCGATGTAGTCAGGGTGCTGCTGCTCATGTCTGAGTAAAGGAGTAGCCAATCATAAAAGTGTCTCCGCCTTGTCTGGTTTGATTGACAGATGAACTCATTCTGCTGAAAAAGCTCTTCATGAAATAAATAAGCCATTCTGAAAAACAGCAACATGAAATAAAAACAAAGCTACTTTGGAAAATATTGATTTTGAAATCCAAGGTTCTGAAAAAAGAAGTAGAATTATAATAATATTCAACATGAATAAAATGAATATTTTAAAATGCTTTTTTAAAATAATGAACAGGTTTTTAAAGCAAAATGAAATATATTGAATAATATAATGGCTAATTTAAAATCAGTGTGCAGGTTTTTCACCATTTCATGGTCTTTTTATATATTTATGAGAGATTTATTGGTTGACTGTGTATTTGCATGAGGTCACATTTATTTATTTAATCAAATATTTATTTATTTAATTATGAACAGTATAGGACTCCATAAAAATGAAGTGATTACCATTTATTTTGACATAAAGTGACAATTCAAATTTTTTAATTGCTGATAATAATAAAAAGATATATATATATTTTTTATAGTTTTGTTTTTTTCTTTCCCAGATTAAACCATAATCTTGGGCTTTCGATCATGTCTTTTTAAAGGGCACACTTATTTAATCAAACCACTGAAATCTTACTCAGTTACAGTATTACATATGCAAATCATATACTTTCACCCGCAGAAGTTGTATTACACATCACAAATACAATGCATTTTTAAAAAAATGCATGAAGTTTTGTTCAAACTACTGTACAGAAAACAGTTTAGTTTTATGTTCAGAAAATCCTTATCTGCAGTAAAATCATTTTATAAAAGTTCAATCAATGTAGTTATGAAATTCTAAAAACAACATAAAATGTATATTGATGAGAATTAATGTAAAATACTGTAAATAACAACATCTGCATCTCATGTGTTGTTTTTTTGCACTGACCCAACAGTGGTGTTAATGAGCTTTTGCTGGTGCAGCTAGTTCAGGCTTGTCTTCAGGGCAGCGTCTGGTGAAAAGCCTCATGGGAATTATTGAGAGTCACTGACTGAACGTTTGGCTGACTTCTCTTTAGTAATCATGTAACTTGTCTTTTCCTGTCTGTTGTGTTTCCAGTCTCATATCTGTTTTTTGCAGAGCTGACCAGTACAGACACTTTTCAATATGCAAAGCTTTCAATTCAGTCTATTTATAAAGCACAAAGTGCGCGACTTGAGCGTCTTTGACAACAAACATTTTCGAGGGGGGCCTGGCTGCAGACAAGATGGCGCCCAGACATTGTTAGCCGAAGTGAAAATCCTACAAAAATTCAGAATTGTAGCACCTTTAATTAAAACGTTTTAATATGAATAAACACTAACCTAACACATTAATAAAGGTTTAGTGTGCAAGATGAGCTTAAAATGGGGCAAAAAACGGTAATCGTTTTATTCCTTTTAAAGTTGATATTAACAAAGGTATTTAGATTCTGAAAACTGTTAACCCTTTTACATTGAAACTTTAGCTCCAGTGTTTACATTCCTTCGACAACCGTATTTTTTCCCCCCTTAATGTGATCAACTTAAATCAGCTTATTCTGTTGCGGAGAAAAGCGGCTTTGCACCTGTATGCAGCACTTTATATCAGTAATGTGTTGCAAATCGATAAAAAAGCGGCTTTAAAGTGTTGCTTACCAGCGCAAAGCCACTTTTCTCTAAGAATTAGCTGATTGGTGTCGATAGCATAAGGAATTACAGTATACCAAAGGGCATAGTAGGTTTTAACAGAGGCATCTCTGTTGTTAAAGGTTTAAAGCTTAAAACTAGGAAAAAAACATAACTGGTCACCAGTTGAATGAGTCTTTTTCAACCAAAAAAGGGTACTTTTCAATCGAAGAACATGAACTTCGAGTTCTGGTCTTACGTTTCCAGCTAATGATGTCTGGATGCCATCTTGTTGTCTGCAGCCAGGTCCTCTTGACCTTTTCAGCCCATGTCAGCGGCACAGTTGCAAAAACAAACCGCTCCCTCTCTTCAGATCATTTCAGACGAGTCTGAAGAAAAAAGATATTCACTAAAAAGCTCCTATAACTGAATATTACACCAACCTTCGCCCCATTCTGGAATACGGCAGCATCATTTGGTCTGGGGCTGCCAACTCACACTTAGAGAAGGTATGACAAATGAGAGAGACAGATCCAATTTTGACTTGATTTTTATCCTCAGACTACCGGTACCAACATATTTTTCAATGTCCATCACTAGAATCAATAGAATCAATTAGATCTCACTTTTTGACGAACAAAATGACCGGCAAGATTAAGTCCTCATTCCTGAGGCTGCTTTGGTCTCTATACCACAGCGAACAACACCACAAGCTGTTTTATTCTCACAACTCCTGCACTTTTAAATCTTTTAAACCTATCAAAGGTTTGTAAAAATGTAAAATTTGATGTTTTATTAAATTAATTTGGTATTTTTACATGAAGAATTAGTGATCTGAGTGATTTTAGTGTGTGAATTTGCCTATTATTGGGCTTTGGCCTGTTAGGGAAAATGTATAAATAAATAAGTAATAAAGGAACATAATCTCAAAGCAATACACAAAGACTCAAAGAAAATTATAACACTAGAACAATCTAATTTTTTAAGGTGTAAAAATCTAGTTTATGTCAAATAATTCAAAATAGCTCTAGTCTAATTGTAATGTACTAAATTAGGGCTGTGCTGCCCTGGACACACTTGCAGCTGAGCTGCTGCTAAGCAGGTTCGAAACAGCTACATGTGCTCATGGATGAGAAAACAAGGGGTGAGAGGGATGAGAGAAAGGGGTTTGTTAAGGAAAAACACCCAGGTCATCACAGGATGACCTCCGTCAGTTTAGGTCTACAGCATAACAGAAGGGATGGAATAGGGTCATCAAGGTCTAGCTTAATTATAAGCTTTAACACAAGCTAAATGTTGTAACCCTTGTGCTATCCTAGCCACTTTAGCGTTGGGAGTTGGGTCTTCTAGACCCACTAGACAGTGCTCTGAACCTTTTTCTTCAATGATTTGTGATCTTCACTGGTGTCCATGGATTACATGAAATCTTTCCACCTTTATCCACCTTTGTCATGGTAGGGAGAACACGTCAAAGTAAGGGTGGGGTCATCTAAGATAGCACAAGGGTTAAGCCAAAATGGAGTCTACCTCCTGACCGTAAACAGCAAACAGCAAACAGCTACAAACAGCAACCTGTTAGTTGAATCTCTAAGAATAACCTAGAATCCTGCTGAATAAAAACAGGGTTTGTTTGGACAACATGGAAAATTTCATTATCTAGTCAAATAAATTCTGCTTTTATCTGAAAGCCAACAAAGGGAAGCTTGTCTTGGTAAAATGTGATCTTCTTCACTTTTGACAAAATTCTGTCTGCAGCCTTTTGGATAAGCTGGATGCTTTTCATAGAAGTTTAAGAGCTGCCTCAGCAGAAAAGCACCACAAACTAATTTGCCTCAAACAGAATGCTCAAGAGGGACAGAGAAATGATTTGGAAATGTAAGAAAGTTGCTTGATAGTTTAAAGTCATGGTTTGTAGCCTTCATATTATAAACCAGGAACCATGTAATTTAGGGTGAAACGATGGTTTATGGTCTTACACTTATGTAAATGGATGATGGGATATTTTTAATTTCTGCAATCCTAAAAAAGATTTCTCTGTCAGGAGTTCCACTAAGGATCCAGATTCTTGTGTTAACTGCTTAGCTCGGTCTAGTCCATGACAGCTCTGTAGTGGTGACCTCTAGAGGCCTTATAACATTTTAGCCCAATCACAAAGGTCATTTTTCCATGCTATAAATAAAAATGGACTGGGGTCAAAGTGACATTGCAGCTGCTACACCTGGGCATAAAAATACTGCAGTAAAATAATAAAGGACACACATAAGAGATGTAACCAACACAAAGTATGAACAGAACTAAAATATCAGAGACAGCTCTATCAAAGGCTAAATTAAATAGGAGCAGAAAACCCTGTTTTAGTACTTTTAGTTATTAAATGTTTTTGCATATATGCATATACTACGTAATTCTCAACTGGATAAAACTTTTGAACAGCTCATAAACAAATTCATGTATAGACCCGTCAACCGAAACCCTCGATGGACATCTGCGTTTGACGAACGCAAGAAACATTATATATATTATACATGGATCATGAAAGACTGGAATTTCATACGAGGAAAATGTACGTAGAGGCTGTGTGACATGGCCTTTAAACTGGACAAACAAGGAGGGGCTTCTTCTTCTTTTTCATTTCTACTGTTTAGTAGCGCACATTCGCAACCTACAGTTGGAAGAGGCTTGGAGCCAAATGTAAAAGCGATGCTTTTACATTGTTGGTAGTCTGAGGATAAACAGTGGTGGAAAATAACTTTTTGAGTCACCGGCCAAGTTGGTCGGTAGATAAAAAAATCGTACTTTTTACCTTGCAAATACCATGCACACTACCATACACAGAAACACTTCAGGTGTGTTACTTATTCAATGATAATATGGTGATTGCAAACAGAATAATTAATATAATTAAACATCAGATAAAACAACTTTATTGTTTGTTTTTGGTTGTTGTTGTTTTTTTTAAAGAAACGTTTTCTAAGGAACTCCTTTAAGTCTTTGTTCTGTGTTTTTGGCGTTTCCCACCATCAATCAGGTGTTCTACTTTCTATCACAAACGAGTTGTTTCCGTTTTCTTTTCACAGCGCTTAAAACCCCCCACTGTACCCTACATGACGAGATGTAAATTTGTTTCATGAATGTCTTTTTTTAAGAAAATAAAATTGCATAAAAGTAATTTATAAATAGTATGACGACATCTGTAGTGTCACCTAACTGTAAACTAAAATTCAAACATGCTGACAAAACCAGGACAGATTTACTAAGAGGGCAGATTGACAGAAAATACTCTTTTTTCCACTTTCACCCCTGCATGTAGGTGTAATCCATAATGACAGTATGTGGTTTTGAGAGACAATCTAAAACGTTTTGTATTTATTTACACTAAGATCAGAGATCTTGACAGTTTGATTGACAGAACACACCTCATCAAGGTAATTCTGAAGCAACTCAAGCAGGAAAACCTGGAAAACAAGCAGGGCAGCACCTGTGGAGGATCAAGTTTGAAGTTTTATCTTTTTTTTTCTAAAGTTGTAAGAAAGCAAACAATGTTAGGACTCCCAGAAGCCCCTGGTAAAGGAAGTGGATGACTTCAGAAAGAAAAACACATTTAAATGTCCACAGTACAACAAGGAAGCTTAAAAAAAATGGAATGAAAGAGGTGAAACGTTTCAACGTTTTTAAAAAGCCATGATAAACTGTCCCTCATGTCCTCCTTCACTTTATCCATGACTCTCCTGCTTGGGCTTCCTGCTGGTCTCTTTTCTTTTCACCTTTTAAGGTGAGGTCATTTTTTTAACGTTTACTTCATGCTAAACCTCCAAAAGACAGTTTGATCAGGGGCAAGATATGACTGAAGAAATCAGAAACTTTCAGCTGGATCATCTAGAAATTAAAAAAAGTTAAGATCTGTATCACAATCAGCTAAAGGAAAGATGTCTTGGAGAGACAGTCCTCCTGAGGCAAAGATGGACAGAGGCTAACCAATGTATGAAAGAGTCAATTAAAACTGTGAAATGACTTAATAACAATGTCTTTCAACATAGATTATCTACAAAAACATCAACAGATGATTGAAAGAAACCTCGAGAAAACTCTGTACGTTAGGGACAAAGTGATGCCTTTGGTCCTCTGGTTCTATGGTGAAACTGCATCCCTCATCAGCAGCTAAAAACCCACATCAGGCAATAATGGAGACAGATTCCACACTTCATGTGTGGATCTCTGTGGATCTTCAGGAGGCTCAAACTGTCAAATGTCTTCTCTCTCGGTTGCACCACCATTTTCCTACTCCTGGAGGAGAAACACCCCCCATCATCACCTGTCTGACTTAGACCCTTCACCTCATCGCACCAGAAATTCTGTCATGTCTGGGGCTTTTTCACCCTCATCTGTCCCATGAGCCCCCAAACGTCTTCAGAACCCCACAGTCTGCTCATTTCCTGTAATCCTCTGGTTCCTGTGTAACTCCAAGTCCCCCAAAGATAAAAAGAAAAACCAAGGAGAGACTATGTTTAATAGCTGGGGGTTAGAAGAGCTCAACCAGAACTGCGATGAGAGGAAACTCCTTCCTTTAAGCCTCAATGAACTTTCACCTGGAAAAGCTCTATCAGGTAAGGTTCAGACAGACGTTCCTTAGGGAGAACCCCTTTGTGTTCCTCTGCCGTCAAAGACAGCAGCTCTCTTTATGGCTGCACTTCGTTTGGCAATTTTCGCTGGAAGAGTGTCGAAAACCCAATTTATTAACTGCATGATATTGTGATTTTAAGAAAACAACTACAAAACCAAAAATAATGATACTTCAGACATACAGTAAAAGAGAACATAAGCACAAGACGCACAGAAAACGCAGAGTTTTATAGCCCTTGTGTTGTTTTGCGAGTCAAAACTGACCCACTGCCATGTTTTGTTGTGGCATAAATACCTTGACCTAAGCTCTTCCAACTTAAAATTGTATTACTTTTCCTGTAGGATCTTTAGAAATCAATCTTTTGAAAAAGTTTTACTTTGCTTTTTCTATGGCATCATTTGGACTGTATACCAGTTTGATAGAAAGATTGTCTTATAGGTCATTTGTGACCCGTAGGAAAAGGGGGAATAAATAGAATGTTAAAGGGTCTGTATCATGCTTTTCTTTATCCTTTCAACTCAACTACACTCAACTCAACTTTATTTATATAGCACTTTCATACAACTGTAGTTGAGACAAAGTGCTGAACACAACAGTAAAAAACATTAAAACATGTTAAGGGGGGGGGACACAGAGGGAGATAAAACTATAGAAAACAGTAAACAGTTAGAAAAACAGTGGTCTCATATTGGGTTAAAAGCCAGAGCATAAAAATGGGTTTTTAAACGGGTTTTAAAAATGGACAGTGAAGGGGCTTCTCTAATGGCCAGCGGCAAAGTATTCCACAGCTTTGGAGCGGCTACAGCAAAAGCTCTGTCCCCTCTGAGCTTCCGTCTGGACCTCGGTACCTCTAGAAGCATCTGATCAGCTGATCTGAGGCACCGTGCCGGCGAATAGGGAGAGAGAAGCTCAGAGAGGTACAGTGGGGACGCAAGAGAGACGACTGGCTGAGTCCAAGATAAAGAGAGTTGCAGTAATCCAGCCGGGACGTGATGAAAGCATGGATTACTGTTTCAAAGTGTGCAGGTGTTAAAAAAGGTTTTACCTTAGCAAGTTGGCGAAGGCTCAAAAAGCTTAACTTCACTACAGAGCTTATCTGTTGGTCCATCCTAAAATTACTGTCCAATTTAACACCCAAGTTAGAAACAGTTGATTTTAAGAAACCAGTCAGAGGGCCCAGATCAACCGGGGACGGTCCATCATTCGGTCCAAAAATTACAACTTCTGTTTTCTTTTCATTCAAAATCAAAAAACTTAGGGCCAACCAGTCCTTAATGTCATGGAGACATGACAGGAGCTGCGTCACAGAGAGATTATCCTTTTTTAGCGGCAGATAGATCTCACTGTCGTCAGCGTATAAATGAAAGGAAATGCCGTGTTTTCTTAGAATGGACCCTAAAGGTAACAGATATAAAGAAAACAGAAGAGGTCCCAAAACCGACCCTTGTGGGACCCCATAGGGAACCCGAGCTGTGGTGGATTCATAACCACCTAAACTGACACACATGGTTCTTTCCGCCAGGTAGGATTTGAACCAGTCCAGTGCAGTATCTTGAATCCCCACCAGGTTCTGGAGCCTAGAAATTAAAATGCTATGGTCTACGGTGTTGAATGCTGCAGTTAGGTCCAGCAGAACTAGAACAACATAATCTCCAGCATCATTTGCCAAGAGAATGTCCTTGCTGACTCTTAGCAGTGCTGACTCCGTACTGTGAAGGGGTCTAAACCCAGACTGGAAGACTTCAGGAATTTTATGTTGGTTTAAGAAGTCCTCCAGCTGTGAGTAGACCACTTTCTCTAAGAGTTTAGAGATATAGGGCATCTTGGAGATGGGTCTAAAATTGGCCAGTACAGCACTGTCCAGGCTGGGTTTTTTAAGTATCGGCAGATCCGTTGCATGTTTAAAGGTGGAGGGGACGACACCAGCAGCAAGACTGCTGTTGATAATAGAGAGGACTGTCTGTGCAATGCTGGGAAAGACCTCCTTGAAAAACTTAGGAGGGATGGAGTCTAGGGGAGAACCTGATGGTTTGCTTTGACTGACTAATTCATTTAAAAATTGAAGAGACGCTGGCTCAAATTCTCTAAATACAGCTGGGCAGAGAACACAGGTCGAAGGGTCGGAGGAAGGTAGAGTAATGTCAGCCCTTGTATTTGATACCTTATTGTTAAAAAACTGTAAAAACATATTGCACAGGTCAGTGGAAGCTTCTAAGGACCCCACCTGTGGAGGATTAAGAACAGAGTCTATCATTTTAAAAAGCACCCGTGGGTTATGCTGATTAAGAACAATAATATTAGCCAAGTACTCTTGTTTAGCAAGTTTTACAGTGCCCTGATAAAAATGCCAACAATTCTTCAAGATTTGTAGTGAGATTTGCAGTTTGTCCCTCCTCCACCTGCGTTCAGCCTTCCTACAGGCCCTCCGAGCTGCCCGGGTTCTCTCATTGAACCAGGGCTCAGGTTTAGGACGGGGCTTTAGTGTCTTTAGAGTAAACTATATCCATATTTGTGATAATATATTACCTTTAGCCCACTAAAGAATGAATTTGTATGAAATATATATTATTTTCGCAGCTTGTTTTCCCATCCGGGAGAAATCCGACTCGATCTTTGAGGCTCGGCCTTTCCCTCCTTGTGGGAGACGCCCATTTCATGACATGAACGTAGAGCCGGCCTGCGTTTCTCCCACAAAAACAAACAACATCCAAACGTCTGCAAAGATGGATGTGCACGTTGTGCATATAAAATGAAAGTGTTTAGTCGGTCAGTGCTAGCTCCTTGGAGAAAGTGGTGGTGTGTGTTAGCCTGGGGGCGGAGCTGGCTGTGCAGACTCTTCCTGGAAGGGGCTGTTCTTCACTTTGTAACATTACAATGTAAGAAACACAATCGTTTCTTGGATTTGGAGGGGCTGGTGCTCGGAAAGCAGGTTTTAGAGGAATACTCAGAAAATGAACGGATCGGGATAACACTCTGAGGCTGTTTTTTGTGAGGACTGAACATTATAATACACTTAAAAGTAGATTTTGCATGATTAAGGTCTATTAAGACCACACAAGGGTTAAATCCAGTGTAGTTAATCAGCAAAGTGCAGGCAGTTGTGACAGCTCAACAGGATCCACAGGTGGCCTGAATGGGTGAAGTCACACCCATTCTCCACAGAAACCAAGAAAAGGCCAAATGAAAAAGAAATCAATCATGACATAGGCTTGATCTAAAATGTAAAATTTTTTGTGAAAGTTGGCCACAACCCACAGCTTTAGTCATTATTGACTTTTGTTATCTAAACTTGCAGGAGAATTTGTAATTGTACTTAAAATGACAAATGTATTCATCAAGTCTCCCGTAAGAGCAGCGTTTGGATGTGCATCAGCGCCCCCCAGTGGCCGCCATGCGCCGCTGCAGCGCCCCGCAGACGCTCTGACGGGCTCGGCGCTCGGAGCCCGGAGCCGCGCAGCCTGCCACATCCTCTCAGCCGAAAGGAGCGTTTTCCAGAGTGGTGCCGGAGCTGGGAGCGCCCTTTATTCAGGAAGACGTGCAGGAGCTGGAAACACGCCTTTCGCGGGAACGGAGCCCCCAACCCTCTTAAAAACGGCTCCTGTTTGCATTCAAGACGAGGCAAAGACGTCAGACAGACTGTTGTCTTCAGTGACGGCGGCGGGAATCATCAGACAGGTAAGAAGCTTTTCTCTGCAAACGACATCAGGGAGGTTAATGATGCTTTGGCTTTGGAGGTGGGAGCCTGAACGCAACACGGACTGCTCTGAGAGATAATGAGAAGTTGTGCTGAACAGAGGTGTGTGAATGCACCTGTGTGCATGTCACTTTCCTCCTGAGGACATCCCCACACACCTTCAGCCTCACCTTCCTGCTGATATTTTCTCCCTTTTTAAAAAAATGATTTGAACTCATTAGAAGCTGCTGGTTGAAAATCAGCTGTTAAAATTCAAAGAGGTGGTCAATAAAACCTTTGCCTCAGATCACGTGCTGCTGTCAGCCAGCTGTGCTGGTCCATGAGGAGCAAGTCACAGAGATGGAGGTGGGAAGCATCAGGTTGGCTTATTGGAAGCTCCTTGGCTTGAATGCATCTTGTGTTTTACACAGATCTGATCTCATTTGCTTTACCCCCTTATTTTGGTTTATCTCTTTTGTGGGGAAAAAGTTCAGTTTTGGAAATGCACAGGGGTGGAGCTAGATTGTATATATATATATATATATATATAGTTGGAAAAATATTGTTTTGTGGTTCCTGGCGACATGTGACCATGGCAGTGGAAAATGAATCAGAGCGTAATTCGGAGAGAGAGCCAGAGCAGGTTCCTTTGAGGAAAAAGGTTGTGTTGGCAAGGAGAAAAAGGCGCTTTCAAGCTAAGTGGACAAATGCTTACTTTGTCTATCTCATGGGCTGGATAAAGTCCTGTGCCTTATTTGCAACCAGGTAAATGCAATGCTCAAAGAATTCAACATAGATCATCACTGTGTTACAAATCATAAAAACTATAACAAATTGACCCGCAAGGAGCACAACAATAAGCTTTAACATCAACAACGAGGCTATGCTATTGAGGTGCTGTGCGAATTTCTGAGGAAGGGGGAGGACATGAAGAGCACGCTGTCGGCTTCCAACAGCTGGTTCCAGTGGTTCCTGAATCACCATAACCAAAGTTTGTCTCCTTGCATTGAGAAATTGCACCAGCTGACTCAGAAGTGGCCGAATACGCGGAAGAATATAATCGAGGGGAATAATTATCATCTGAATGAATGAACGATGAATGAAACCAGCCTCTTCTGGAAGAAGCAATGGTCAAAACACACGGCTGCTGCCAGACTGACGCGCCATACCCGACACTTATATCGCACTGCAGGATGTTTCGGAGGAAACACGGGCTCCTGGGTTTAAGGCAGAGTGACACTCCTACTACGGTTCAGTCGATTCCTCTGAATAAATAAACAAAACTCTTTATGTTGAGCAATAAAAGGTTCTTTACATTTTAATAAATGTTTTACCAAGCATCAGAAATGTTTCAGAAGGGTTTTTGATGAGTAAGGATCGGTGACAGACATTCTTCAGCTGCATGCACAGTAAAACATCGCTCACTGTAAAGCTGACCCAGACTTCCCAAAATGTCCGCATTACCACTGCATCATTCATCAGCAGATGTTATGAGCAAAAGTGATCAGCTTTGGGCACGGGATGACTCCCGTTGTAAAACTCATAAACAATATTTTCTCTGTGGATTTACAGAGAAAAAAAAGGCTATGTTCACACTGCTGGCTGAAACGACCCAGTTTCGAGTTTTTTGCCCCTATCCGACCTGTATCTGATCTTTTCATGACAGTCTGAACGACACAGATCCAATCTTTTCAAATGCGATCCGGGCCACTTGTGTATGTGGTCCTGAATCCGACACAAATCCGATCTTTTGAAATGCGACCTCCGTCTGAACGGTCAGGCCACATGTATTCGACCCGTATGTCATACAAACGTCATCATTCTGCGTTGGCGGGAACGAGAACATAAACATCAACCATGGCAGACAATGCTGCTGAGACCAGTCAGTGGATATGGAGTCCTATACTGTTCATAATTAAATAATAAGCTCTTCATGAAATAAATACGCCATTGTGAAAAACAGCAACATGAAATAAAAAAAAAAAAACTACTTTGGATAATATTGATTTTGAAATCCAAGGTTCTAAAAAAAGACGTAGAATTGTAATAATATTCCACATGAACAAAATGAATATTTTAAAATTGTGTTTTAAAATAATAGCCAGGTTTTTAAAGCAAAATGAAATATATTGAATAATATAATGGCTAATTTAAAATCATCGTGCAGGTTTTTCACAATTTCATGATCTTTTTATATATTTATAAGAGATTTATTGGTTGATTGTGTATTTGCATGAGGTCATATTTATTTATTTAATTGAATATTTATTTATTTTATTATGAACAGTATAGGACTCCATAAGTGGAAGGGAAACAAGGTCACCGATTTGATTAATACTTGGGGTTACAGCTCTATTCAGGCCAAACTCGAGGGCTCTTATTGCAAACCAATTTTGAAAAAATTTCCAGCTAACCTTTCCCGCGATGAATTTATTTCCTTTCCGACCGTGGTCCGAAGCGCGGGGGAGACCTTCTCCAGGGCCGAAGGCGGATCGTCCTTCGGAGTTCACTTCCCGGTTCGGACCCTCAGATTCTCCAGAGCGAGTTAATAAAGAGTCAATAGCATTTATTCTGGGGGAAGCCTTTTATTATCGTTCTGCCCTACTACTACTACTCACTCACTCCTGCGCTGCACGTGCTCTCTCCTTTCTTACACACACGTGCGCAGCCCCAGCACATTCACATCCCCCATCCACAAGAGTGGGTATAGATGATCCTGGCTCCAATGCCTTCTTAAAATGAGAAAATGGTAATTGTGCTGGCTCCTTTGTGAAAATGAATTTAATAATGCAAAAAGAGCTCCACTGTTGACAACCCGGTTATTAACGTTAGCTACTTCCGCAAACAACGCGTGACGTGGTTCACCATTGAGTATTATTCTGCGCATGCGGGTCACTTCTGGGTTCTTTCACGTTCACACAGGAGATCACAAAAGTTCGCCTTTAAATGGAAATGTGAACGGCCTTGCAAAAAAATCTAATTTAAAAAAAAATCGGAATTGAGCATTAACCCCTGCAAGTGTGAATGTAGCCAAAGTGCTGCCCTTTCCCTCTGTGCAATCAGTGCTGAAAGACATTGCTTCTGCATCTGAGACATTTGACAAAGTGCCAGAAAAGTACTTTAAAGTCATTAACAGACTTGGGCTAAAACTAACAAAGAAACAGAAACCAGTTGTTGTCAGCGGCATGGCAAATGAATGAAAATATTGAAGAAATGTGTTTAATATAAAAGTGTGTTCATGACATGTAGCAGTTATAATTTTGTTAAAAATGTTGCAGATTTGGTCATTAGTTCAAAATGTGACAAGATTTAAAAATACACAAGTTGATTTTTCTTTAACATCAATTACGTAATTGATAAACATGGAGAAACATGGTGAAAATGGGACATTTCTCCTATGAAATGTAATGTAGGACTGCTTGTGGTTCCTAGAATTTGTAAAAGTAGAGTTGGAGGTAGAGCCTTTAGCCATCAAGCCCCTGTCTTATGGAACACGGTAAGCTCTGAGCTCATGTAAGAGATGCCGACACAGTTTCTATTTTCAAAGTTAGGATTAAGACATTCCTTTTTGGACAGGCTTATTGCCAGACTAGCTAGTAATCAGAGAATATTTAACTTACTGTTAATACTTTTAAATTAAACATTAACAATTAGTTTTTAGTTGGCTGCTAGATGTTTAAAGCTGTGGAGAGTATGGTGCACTAGGGTTCTGTCCTCTATTCTTGTCTACTTCTACCCTCCTTCTCTAACTATTTATCATCTAGTTCTCTATGCCTCTGTTGGGTGCAGTGCGATTCATGTACAGCAGTGCTGTTCTTCGATTGCAGTGCGATTCCTCTGCAGTGCGATTCCTCTGCAGTGCGATTCCTCTTTCCCTAAGGTCGAAGGGCAGGGATTTCCAGTTTAGTTTAGTCTGTTTGTTAGTTCAGTTTAGTTTTTTCCTATTGAATTCTATGTATTCATGATCGTTTTGATTTTATGTTTACTTTACCGGTACGCAGCGCATTGAGATGATTGTTGTGATTTTGGGCAAAATAAATAAAATAGAATTTAAATGTAGAGATGTAAGGGATCATCTGAGAATCTAACAATTACTGAGATTAATAAAGGTTTGAATATTTGTATCTGTTTCCCATCTTGGTGTTATTGTTGATAATTATTATTGTGAAAAATCATAAAGTGATGACTCTTTTCACATATATGAGTATAATTAATTAATAACTAAAGGCAACCTGAGCAAATTTATTGGTATGACTCAGTACCCATGAAGTAACAATCAGTTTCAAAAAGGTTGGTGACCCCTGGTGTAGACGTTGGTACAGTTTTCTTTAATATAAACACAAAAATATGTTTTTTGTTATTATTTTTTATGAAAGGTTGCAATGACTTGTCAATATTATGATGTTGATTTTGTATACATTTGAGCACAATTTGAGTAAGCTTGTCATGTAAATGCATTTAAAACCACAGGCAAATGTAAACTGGCAAATGTATATTGGCAAACCAATATAAATAGGCAATCAACACTACAAGAGTTCATGTTATGTGTTTTTTAAATGTGAGTCAATGGTAACTTCTCTATTTTGCAACCTGACTCTAGTGGTTTTTTGGTATAACTGCAGCATTTGGTTCTTGGTTTGTGTCAAATTTAGGAACAGAAGGGAGCTGGATAAAATCAGTGAAAGCGCAAAAACAGGATCAGTTTTGTTTCCTTTTTCTTCTGCATTCTTAAAGGTAAAAGTGTTTATAATAAGCATCACTTCTTGGTAGCATAGTAGTAAACAAAGTTAATAATTCTATAACTGTCAGCTCTGCTGGTTTGTATTTATTATGTCACTTTATTTCTCATGAGGTTTTCAGGCTGTAGGATTTGCAACTTTTTTCTTATTTTTGCTTTATGCAGACTCCACACATTCACATTCATAGACAAACATGCAAGAAGCTGAATCACCAGCTTCATGCCTGCAGACATTTTTTTGGAGGAAAGGTGCAAAGATGGTCAGTGTGCCGTTCTTCTTTGGCTTCCAACTGCTCCCTTTAGGGGTCGCCACAGGGAATCTTTTGCCTCCATCTAACTTTCTCCTCTGCATCCACCCTAATGTCCTCCTTCTCTACTTCCATAAACTTCATCTTTTCTGGTAGATCCAACCTCAGCATCCTTTTACCAACATCATCACTGTTCCTCCTCTCAAACCATCTTCCTCTGGTTTAGATCTTCTCTACTCCTTAGTTTTCCTCTCGGAATCTGACATAGTTTTAGTCTGCTTAAACAAGAGAAATGTGTTCATAAAACTGGAGTTTTTTCTGATGCTTTTTAAGAAGTGTTGTTGGAAGAAACTTTGTTGTCTAGACATTTGTTTAAGCGTGCACAGAGGTGAATGGGTGGAGAAAACTTTCCTACTAAACTGTGGTTTGCAGAAGGCAGTTACAGGTCCTTTCAAAACAGCTGCAGCTAATCAACTAATCAATGAATAAGACCAAAATAGTCAATACTTTTCTGTCCTGATGTCCTGAATGTTTCAGTATATCCTCTTTTGTCTGAGAAGCTCCTTTCCTGACAAAACCTGAAAGACCATTAGCAGGAACAGAAATGAGATTTTTCTGCAATAACTTCCCTCTCATCTCCACCTTTTTTATCCCTTTCATGTCCTCTTCAACAGCTCCTTTCCTTGCCCGTGGGTTGCCTTGGCATTGCGAAGAGGGTGCTTTTTCACTCAGATCAATGATATTTCATTTTAAGTGTCAGATAGAATTAAGATAAAAGGCAGGAGATGAGATTTTAACGGACTTAATAGAGAGAAGTGACATGCTTTCCCATCAGCATCGATTAGGCCTGTTGTCACCTCAGGGGGGAGTCTCCTTGGATTAATTAACTTCATTAGGTATTACCCGGAGAAATGCCGTTAAACGCTTTCACCGGTTAATTATTAGTCTTTTGATCTTGAATATCCTCATTTCATGAATGCTGTACATTTTTGATCGCAAGGCTTTGAGTAAAAGTCAAAAACCATCATGACAGGGGCCAACGCAAAGGTTTTTGAAGATGAAAGGGAAATTAGAAAAACAGAAAAATGAGAACAGGTTGCTGTTTATCTGCAGTGGGAAAAGCCTGGCTGCTAAAGAATAGGAGTAATGAGAGGGTGAGATTATCTGTGAGCAAATGCAGAGGGCAGAGGGCAGAGAGCTTCGTGACTCCGCCGACCTGTGGAGTGAATGAAATCATCAGGACAGATCTTTGCCTGGTGTTGCTCAGCAGCCCTAAAACTGAGGATAAACTTTGGAGTAACTTTTGTACAATTATTCCAAGCGCAACACTCACTGTTCTGAGCATAAAACAAAATTATTTTGCACTTGAAACAGAAAAATACACTTGGAACTTAAAAATATGTGCAATCAAAACCATTTTCACTTGAAATAATATCTCTATAAATAATTTCTCTATAAATAAATTCTCTCATTCTCTTCCAATTCTTCCAATCGCCTTGACACCTGATCCAGTCTACGAGTTTTTTGGAAGAATTTCTAACCAATCAGCATCAGCATTCATGTCCATGTCTGTGATTGGTTGGCTTTTGAGGGACATTTTTAATGCGGTGACCTGCCCTGTTTTGAGGGGAGAACTAAGCAAATGTATTTGTTTTGTTTTCTGTAGTGCAAAATATTTTTTTAATCACACAAAATGTTTAAAGGTTTACGCTCAAAACACGCCGGGTTCGCTTATGCCTTTGGGCGTCGGGGGGGCCCCTGTAGGGGGGGCCTTCTCCGCACCTGGCTGGGTGGGTGGGCAATCCACTCCTCCCCCCCCTCCTGGGCTGCCTGGGTCCGGATGCTGGGGGGGCTCCTGGCCTGGGGGTCTCTCCTCCCCTCTCCTGGTCTGGCTGGTCTGGCTGGGTAGGATCTGGTTCCCCTTATGAACACACGGTTCACTTCGGCAGCGTGCATGTATCTCCCCCCCACATGCACGTGCACACTACCACACTGCTCCCTGTCTGCTTCATCCCTCCTCCTAACCCACAGTGTATTGATGGACAGATACTTTCCGCTCATCTTCGTGTCAGATTTTCACCTTTGATGTAATATTTGTCTTTCCAGAAGATCTGGTATAATTGTTACAGCTTAAAATAATAACTTATTCAAATCAGTACTTGTATCCCCCACTTTCTCCCCTCTTTTCCTTTTACTCTCTTCCCCCCCCCTCACATTCTTCCCCTCTTCCTCCCCACACACACTAAATGTAACAAATAAATAAAAAATAATACAACAAAAAGGGGTTTATACAAATCTACATCTATATAACCTCTTTTTGTGATAGTAAAACCTGTCCAACACAAAAGGCCTTCAGCTCTAATCTGTTTGCTCAGCTGTTGGACAGAACAAGTAAAAAAAATAAATAAAATAAAACAGTGAGTGTTGCGTTTTGGAATATTGGCACAAACATCACTCAGTTCAGCAGCTAAAAACTTTTAGATTGGGGGAAGTATAAAAGCTGACACTCGATGACTCGATGATGTCTGTTCTGTGGACGGCAGGTGATTTGTTGTTTACACTGGTGTGGTGGTCTTGTCCTCAGGTAGACAGTGGTGGTTATATAAATAAAGTTCACTTGTTCGCTTGGGTGGAGCCGGGGATGTACACTTTCAGTTGACCACTAACATTGTCGAATGGCTTTGACCACTATGATGACGTGTTGAAAGCTTTGTTGAATGTTGTTGCTTAGCTTATCATCTTATACAAAATGATGGCAACATTTCGACATCGCTTTAAGCAACGCGTCAACACGTTCAAAATGAATCTTCCGTTCAAACATACAGATATTTGTGCGCATCGATGATGTTTGTTGTTGTTGCTCGCAGCAGTGTATGTTTAGCGGGCCGGATGTGTGGCGCCACAAGAGTTCTTCATTTTGAAGACTTTTGAGGAAGAAGTCTTGAAGTTGAGTCATTGCAACCGGACATACTTGGATGAGTGGCAAAATATTTTAAGGGAAACATTTCAAAGTGGAAGATTTTAAGTACAGTTGCTGTGACTCCACCTCAATATGACGCCACCCAGATGAATGAGAACCCTCACCGACATATTGCGACAGGTTTTGGGGGGAAACCCTGAAAATGGTGCAGGGATATGAAAAAAACAGCTAGGAAAATGGCAGACTATAGGAACCACTTAAGGTTTTTGAAGAACTTGACCAAAAAATACATTTTCATTCATGTCCAGTAGGCTTATGAGTTGACTACTGATATTTCTGCATAACAGAGTTGATGTGTGATGACACACAGTCACCACTAACCCTTTTTCTGCTTCTTTAGTTTTTACTATGTGTCCATGATAAAGACAGAGAACACACAGATGGATGCATAGCTGGTATTTTCCAGCAGATTTGGTCTGTAGTGGACAAGAATGCATGACTTTTAAAGTCGAGAGTTGCAGACACATCCATTTATTCTTCTTAACCAAGGAATCAAAGTGGTGCTGTCCTCTTTGGTGTTTTATCCACAGGGATTGAGAACAATAATAAAGGGTCTTTTGCAAGTCAAGGAACATGACTTCCCCAAATTTGTTAGAACTTCTAGTTTATAAATTGGTGACTCTGTCAATATTTCACTGGCCAAAAGGCACAGGTGGACACTACTGCAAAATGAAACAGACCCAAAAAAATCAGAAACAATCAAATTACATTTATGTATTGTTTTTTCTCTGCAGCCTGGTAGCAAATGCCTCCTAGACAGACATGGGAGCGCGGTGGTTGGGGATCACAGCTCTAAAGCCATTTTCACAACGTTATGGTGGAAAATAACTTCTATGTTTGTATTTCATGTAAAAATTATTCATTAATGATGATTCAATTAATGATTTTTCAAAATCAACATCCACTGTTGATCAGATTTAATTTTAGCTTTGTAAATGCTAACATTTACAGCTAAACAAAAACAGTTTTGGATTGGAATCTAGAAAAAAAATCAATTGGAATCAGACATGAATTGACTCAGGATTTTATCAGCAGCTCATTCTGCCCGTTATGCCATCCAAAGCATCCGTGATGGTAACAGCACCCCATGCTTCCTCTATTCTAAACCACCCTATGCAGTTCCAGTCTTGACTCCGCCTAATGTGTTGATCTGGAACAGTGGTGCGTGCAGCACACAAATGCTCCAAATCTGCATTTTAATATTGTTTGCTAAAAGATGGATAAGCTCTTAGCATGAATGTGGCAGGCTGAGAGAGAGGCTAAGGGGAATATCCACACTTGTTTCTTATTTACACAGGCCTCATTCATCTCATACCCTCATGCTGCGCTGACAATGAAGCGGATGTGTGAAGCTCAGAGACGAGACCTGCTGGTTTTTCTCCCTCTTAGACTGGAATAAGAAATGATGAATGGCACGGCTCTTTAATGATGTGGTAGTGGAACGGCGAGTGCTGAAGCAGGCACATTACACTCTCACTGAAGTTCGATGAGGATGAGCCGGTGGTGTGCTGAACTACACAGGAAGCAGCTTTTTCTCAAATCAAAGCTTTGTTTGAACAACAAAGAAAGTCAATGTTCTATAAAGACGTTTTAGTGTAATCAAAGTGGTAAATTCCTTTGGATTTGTCACTTACAGCTTCATTGGGAGCCTGTTTATGCATTTATGCCCCAAGATGGCTGATTCACACTTTAGTGCTGCTCTTGCCTCTGCCAGTTCCACTTTTGCAGTGCAGAAAATGACGTTTTCTCAAAGCACAGTTGCCTCCAAATCCCAGCCGAATGTCTGTCTGTTCTTCAGACTGTTTTCATGTCAGCTTATCAAAAGGTACAGATGGCCAGAGATCATGTGATCAATCTCTAATAACATGTGCTATGTGTACTTGATTTGATTTATCATTTTATTTAAAGAATTAATTGTAGAGAATACAGGAAAACTAAATCACACAGATTTATCAAAGTAATTACAGAAATAATGAAACACAATGATTTAAAAAACAAACAAAGACATTTAGGTCCCCTTTGATTCATTAAATATAGTGATTATATACTAAGATCAAGTAGATTTTGATTTATTGCTTGAAAAGGAGTGGTAAGTAGCATACGTATATAATCCCACCTCTACTGAGTTCTTTTATTTTGCATAGTTTTAATTATCTAGTTCCTGCAACATTTGAACATGAATATGATTCAAATTATTAATAATTAGTTCAGGACTCAAATGCTTATATGAACATATTAAAGCTGATGTTGATTCCTTTTTTGTTGTGTTAATGTTTTTTTTGTTTTTCCTATTTTATGAATTTATGGAAGACAATTTGCCTTTCATTCTCCACATTTATCCCCGCCCATTTTTCTTTTATGGGCCTTTATATGCCCCCACACTGGATGAAGCTCATCGAATTGGTTTGTTTCAATAATTAGATAAAACAAAGTGAGCTGATGTGAAGATGACAAAAATGGAGCCCTCAGTAAAACGTTATCACATCAATGCTAAAAGCAGTGAAGAGTAGTGGAGAGCTCTTCGAGCAGGAGAGAGGAGCACACCTCAGTAAAAGATGAAGAACAGGACAGCTTTCCTTTAAAGTTGAACTCTCACAAAGTGTCTGTCAACGTGGCTGCTGCGGTGGTTCTGAGCAAAACCCACTGACTTGTTGCGTTAATGAAGAGATGTCAAATTGAACTCCAACCAGTATAAAGAATCCTTTGCGTGTGAGCTTCAGCTGCCAGGTGAAGACAGGCTAAGAAGAACACAGCAGCAGTGAACCCCCCTGCCCTTTTTTATTTTAAACTACCCATTAGTGAGGAATCTGTTTCATGTTATCTGTGGAAATGGGGTGGGGCATCACTGCCAAACCCCCAGTTCTGGATTTAATCCAACATTGACTCAATCATAAACCCATTTTTCTCATTCATTCCACAGACTGAAACTGTCAAATGTAAAACTTTTTTCTAAAAAAAGTTCTATTTATTTGATCCTTTAAAAATGAGCAGCAAAGCAGTTTTCACCACAGTTTGAAGAAATGACCTCCGTCCAAAACCCAATCAATGAATTAGTGTTACATTCTGCAATTGCAGATTTGAGGCAAAACAAATAAACTTTTCATTTTTTTAACTCTGATTGCTAACCACAAATAAGCATCAGAGTTTGTAATCTCCTTCTTAATCTCATTTGAAGGCTGCTACATACATTTTGGGCATTTTCCATGCACGTAATTTTTGGATATACATGTGTTATATACGATGTACAACTTTTATATCCGGTTAAAGTTGCACACATCACGTTCAAATGACGTAGTTGAAGCACGAATCACAAATGAATTGCAAATAAACAACAATAATGACACACCTTTATGTTCTACGTTGATTTCCGTGTTCTTTGTATGGTTTATTAATACTTCTTCAGTGGTTTTAACGTGGCTCATTCCTGATACATTTGAAAAAATTTCAGTCAGACAACTCATGCAGTAAAGAAAATGTATTTCCATATTTCTTTTAGGTTGGCATAAGGCTCCATTCAGTTACATAAAACAAAAGATCTCCAAGAAAACATAGAGGAGTTTGAAGAGAATGTGAATGTTGAAATCAGTATAGGGAAAATGAAAAGGGTCCATAATCTGTCGAAGGTTGGCATTTCTTCTTCTACTGGATAACAGCTGTCCTTGTGGGTTCAAAACAGAGTTAATAGTTCTCTTCGATGTTATGTCTGCAGACATTAGATTCAGGTCCATATCCTTCTTCAGCTGATATCAGCGGCGGTGAAAGTTGAGGTCAACTTGTCTGCAGGTCAAAGACTCTGCTGTTATTCAGGTGATGTCAGACATAAAAAGTGAGGAATCCAGGTGTCATATTTCTTGAAATTATTTGGCTCTTTGGTTTATTACTCCAGGTTGTTTCAGACGACCGTGAAAAGACACTTCTCAAAGTCTTTCATGGTGTTCACAACCAGAACCTTGGACCGGTCCGGTGGACCAAGTGGTTTGACGTAAATCCTGCAGCCTTGGTCATCAAAGCTAGCTTGTGATTATGATTCACAAACCTGATGAGGATCGCTGGTTTATCCGTCTCCTTTCTCCTGGGGAGCAGGTGGCAGGTTTCGATGGTATTGAGATCCAGGGAAATCCCTTTAGATGTGAGAAATGAATGTATTTGCTGCTCCAGAGATTCTCCACTGCTCGCTACGCTAGCGCTAGCATTAGCAGTGCTAGCTCCTGCTGCATTCAGCTTCGCTCAAGGCTTGATCGGTAATCCAGTGAGAATGACTTTATTCATCCTTACTTGTTGTTCCACATCGTCCAGTCTTTTCTCAAAATGTTGACCCGCTTTTCTCGTTGCTCATTTTGAGCCCGAAATCTTCGGAACTCTTCCATCATTTCCCAATGTGGCGTTAGCTTAGCCGACACCTGATCCATAAAAGATTTCAGCGTTGATTGAATATCATCAAGAGTCTTTTTGAGGTCTTCGTATTCCTGGGTTTTCTTAGGGGCCATGGTCAGCTCTCTTTTTGGAGAAAATCAACTTCTTAAGTAATTTGAAGATAGTATCCGCAGAGAGCCGCGACCACGTGTCTTGCCGTTACCCGGAACCGGAAGCTATCTGTTGAAAAGCCTCAACACGTAAAACACAGGAAGAAGGCAGCTTGGCCCGCTCACCATAGAGATTCCGGTCATCACAGCGTCTAGGGAGGCCCTGACATCTCCCGATCGAGCGCCACTGACACTGCAGGACGCTCCCCCCGCAGACATGGAAGCGATTGTGTAGTATACTTAAAAATAAAAGTCAATACCAGAAATGCTTTTCATTTTCAAAATGAAGCTGCATTTTTTGACTCAAACTTAAAATAAAAAAGCAATAAAACCGCTTATTCTGTTACCTAATTAAAATGATAAAGAAAATGGTATTTGACATTTCATTTTCAAAAAGTTCTCTGGTAAATGTGTAGCAAAATTAATTTAGAAATGTCTAATTTGACAATTAAAATGGACTCTTTTTCATTTTACCAGAGAACCTTTTGAAAATGAAATGTCAAATACCTTTTTCTTTATCATTTTAATTAAGTGACAGAATAAGCAGTGTTGAGGAAGAAAATGAAAAAAGCATTTTGGCGGATTGCTTTTTCATTTTCATTTTGAGTCAAAAAATGCAGCTTAGTTTTGAAAATGAAAATGCATTTCTGGTTTTGACTTTTATTTTTAATTCAGATGCATGCATGAGACGCGGGCGCCACGGCGCCGAAATACGCGGAAGCCACGACACTGCCTGAGGAACTGAAAAAGGAGGGGCAGACGCGGGGAAGACGGACACCCCCACATGAGAAGAAGGGGGACCATCGAGTCCGAAGAAGAGCGGGGGGAAGACATCATGCCGCTGAGATAAGCGAGAAGGAGAACAGTGAGCATGAAGAACTGGTGACGAGCAGAGAGCTCGCGGAAATGGAAGAAAAGGAATGGACCGCACACCTGGAACTTAAATAGGACGCTGAACAAATGAGTTGATTAAACTGAACCGCTCTCAGGAAGGAGTAACCAGGTAAGCGCACTGCTCGAGTTGCCTGGTTGAAATACTCCCAGGGTCGTTCACTTCACGTAAAGACCACAACTTTTCTCCCTTTTCCCAGGCATATTCAAATTTGACCAGTTTTCATTCGTGCAATATGCGCAAAATGTACGTAGCGGCTGTGTGACGCGGCCTTGAGCGAGTTATTTAATAAATAATCCAAAGTGAGGCTTCTTGGTGAAACTTGAGTTTCAATAAGTATAAATAACATGTGCTTTGATGCACTCTTACTACTCTAAAGGGAATTCTGGGAGTTTAAGAAGGAGCCTGTTCTCTATGTTGCTGGGATGTGATTTCCCTGGCAATGACAGTTGTAACTGCCATCCATTAAAGTGTTTCTGAACAGAGCTCTGACCTGCTATGAGTGAGGTGCAGCTGTGTTTGCAGAAACGAGTGGGAATCGGCACCAGAGCAGCATGTCAACAGGCCGAGGCGTGGAGGTTGAAGCTCATGCATCCTCAATGAACCCGGCTTTGTTTACAGTTTCCCAGTTCATGTCAGAGCTGCTGCTACTGCTGTCCTCTGGGTCTGGGTGACACTGAGCAGCCTTTAATCGCGGGCTGATGTGCACAAACACGCACTGCTGTTCACACACGCAGCTTCTTATCCAATTACTGATTCAGCATCATTTATTTTCTCAGACTCAGAAGAGGCTCACTGGAATTAGGAGCATGCTTTATTGGCGACTGGCTGGACGAGATGAGTGTGCTTTGAGTTTGGAGAGTCTGAGAGGATTGAAGTCACTGTGTTGAAAGGCATGTTGCTCCATCCAGTGGATTTTACACATCAGCTGAGGCTGTATTAGTTCATCATCATGAAAAATAGGGTCAACACAACTTTATCAATATAATATGTAAGCCGGCCAAACATTATACAAAAGTGGAAAAAAGGCTGAAGTTTAACTTTGTGCCCATTGTGCCGATTTCCTGTATTCATAAAGTGTGTGGTTTTAAAAAGTTATTACATTTTACTGGTGATTTGTGGCAGAATTTTGAGCTTCATAATTACTGAAGTTTAACCTTTTATGCACTTTAGCTCAAGTCTTAAGATTCAACTACCATAACTCTTCAGCATTAATGCATTTCTAGCGGAATTCCAGCACAGGAAAGCAGCCTTGCATTGATATGCAACGCTTTAAAGTAGTGAAACCATAATGCAATCAATGTTAAATCAACTGATTCTGTTGCTTTATGAAGATTTTATGAACTTAAAGTGTTGAACTTTGGTCAAAGCCGTTTTTCTCTGCCACAGAATCAAGTTGATTCGAGCACCCATCTGTTTACACTCTCTCCCGCTAGCTTACCTGCTACCTAACATAATCGGTGCTAAAAAAATGGTGAACAACGTTGGGGCTGTCCAGCCGTACAGTTTGGATCCAGATTCCAGCTCAAATGAGGAAATCAAAGACGTTCAAGGATCTATTTATCTGCAGGTGGATGCATCAGAATGGAGCGGAGCAGGAAACTTGTGACCTGGTGATTGTAGTTTGTACGAAACAACTACAAGCATTTTCCAGCTGTATTTTTTCATCTGCTCCTGATTCACAATGATTTGTATAAAGAAATACTCAGAAATGCAATTTTAATCTTAATTTTCTTTGTAAATGTCCCCCATCATGAGGAAAATGCTACAAGAACATGTAAAATCACCAAATACATGGTCTTTAACAACCAGTCCCTTAAACCATGTTAAAACCGTACGTATAATATTAACAGTGGACAGATCAGTGCAAACTTGTGAGGTCTAAAGTCATGAAAAATCAAGAAGCAGAGAGACGAGGAGCTTCCTACATTTTCTGTTAACACTGCTGAATGACTCAGATGATTCGGCACTCACCCTATTCCCAATTACAGTCCTGTTGTCTGTGTAAAAAGCCATTGAAACCTCCAATTTCAGGCTCCAGTCACTGTGCAAAAGCGGCGTGCTTCATCATCTGATCAGTGCATTGAGTAAATTCTGTCGACCGCTAGAGTGTTGTTGGTGATACAAACAATCCCACACAGAGGAATGACGAGGAAGAAGAGGAAGAACTTTGGGAGCTTCAGACACAATAAGGATGCAGACATGAAACCCCTGTGCCACATTTTATTATTTTGCATAAAAGAAAAACTAAATTTTAACCCCATGACTTTTTCTAACCCAAAGAGCAACACTTGAAATTCCTGTTCCTGTTTGAAGCAGTCAGTCGCACTGATGATTCCAGTCAGTTTACTAAAAGTGGTTAAAGTCCTTAACCTTTTTAAATTCCAGTGTTCTTGGTGTGATCTTCTCCGCTTTACAAATTCAAGTAGACATTCCTTTATCGGGCTCTCACATCAGTGTTCTTTACTGCATTACTTCATTCCTCATGCAGCTTTTTCCTGACCTACTAAAGCTAGAGGCCGGTTTGTTCAGGTTTGGTACCAAACCAACAGTTTTTTCAGACATTTTCCTGCACATTTGTATCTTTAGTGTATTCAGTTTTAAAACACTGGATTGACTACCTATAACTTAAACAACAAATCTCTGGCCCTGTCCATCTGGTCAATGCAAGCTCAGTCAATGCTCATTTTCAATTACGGTATCTGTTTTAAACTGCAGTTATGATGCTTTTGGACCCACTTAAATGATTGAAAAGGTTTTTCCTGTTTCTGATGTTTTTCATACATTCTCTCCAAAGCACTTCCAGAGCACATTGGTTATAAATTGGCACAAAATAAAAAAATACCTTTAATTTATTTCCCACATGGATTCAGAGTGCTGTGAATCTCTTTATACTTTAGACAGAATTTACTTCATTAGCTTATTTTTGGTTGTAATTTTTTATTATTCTTATAATTGGAGGTCATATTTTCATGTTCATTTTTTTTGGATTTTTTTACGGATGGATTATGAACGTCACTTGTTCAAAACCTTAACTTTACCTTCAGCAGTAAGCTGTCATCAGATCAGAACAAAATAAAAAAATGTCATTAAATATGAAGAGTGGAGAATCATAATATTACTCTTCAAAAAAGATGAAACTTTCTTTCTAAAAACTGTCAAAGCTGGAGTCTATTTTGTGTGGAGATATTCTTGACCCCTCAGGAAAGACAATCATTTTTTGCTTAACTGCTTTCAGCTCGTTTTCTTTTTGACCCTCCACTGACATTGCTCCTTTTTGCGGATTGGCCCCAACCCTCGTCTGGCAATGACAAACAGCAGAGCAGTTTGTTGCGACCTCAGGCCTGCAGCCTTGCTTGGCCGGGCACAGTGTGTGTTGGCAGGTTGGGACGAGGACCATATGGGACAGGAAGCATGTTTCTGGGTTTGCAAAGTGCGGTTATCTCTGAATCTATGGCACATGTGTCTATGAAGATGTGTTTGCCATCTAAGGGTTCGCTGAAAATGACCATTTGTTCTCTTTTTAGTTTAATTAAAGGAGCTCTTGTTCTGGATCACTGTTGTCCTTTGGGTTTTGGGTTTGGGTTCTCCACTATCCGGTTCTGAAAGCTTGCAACCTTACAAATACTATTAGAGGAGATTCTTCCCTATTAGTGAACTTCACCAAAGCTTGCTTGATCATAGCAGCTTTTTCTTCTGAAGAAAACACTTTCGTTTGAAAGATGTTGTATGAGCCAACTGAAGGTGGCACAGGTGAAGCGCTGCGTCATCAGCCAGGTTGTGGGTGTGTCACTGGGGGCGTGTGTGGCACGAAGTTTGAAAGGTGCTCACTTACTCGCGGTGAGGTTTGTGAATGGATGAGGAAGTGGGGTGAGCCGCGGTGTTCACATAATTTGTTGACCGCGTTACTTGACCGCGTCACTTGAGTGGGTTTGGAAGCCTGTTGTCACTGCTGCTGGAATATTTAATTTATCAATCGTTTGGACTGTATGGATTGGAAACTTGCAGAAGAAAATAAATACTTCGCAGCCAGGCAGACGTTTGGGACTTTTCATTGGAACGCGCGTCGGACAAAGAAGCCGCAGCTTAGCTCACGGCGGCCCTCAACGCTGTTTAGCCGCAACAGATGTTATGACTAACAATGCTGGAAAACATCCAAAACAAAGATTTTTAATGTTGTGGTAAAGAACTTCTTGGCAAACATGAGGTTTTCTTTTTTGGAGAGGACAATTTTTGCAGCTACAGAAGGAATTATCTAAAAAGTTTCTCTAATTTACTTTTTTTTTTGTCAGCTAAAGAGATTGCCCTTTGTTTGTGCTGCTGTTGCTGCTGTAAAACAGAAACCAAACTTCACTGACGAATATATCATGGATCTGCTGCTTGGCTCCTCCTGGTGGAACATGTCTGTCACTGAGAACATGCCACTGTGACGTTTTGTGTTGACAACAGCTCAACCTCCTCGTGTTGGTGTGGGGAAGTAGGCAGGCAGGTTTGTGGATCACAATCATACAAATTGTGATTCAAAGTGCTTTAGTGTCTAAAAAGACACAATTATTATTCAAACTGTAAAATATGATAAATTATGTCTAATTAAAAAGAGTGCATGAGTGAATGATCTCAATTGAACTGAGGTCTACATAGTGGATAGAACACTCCAGAAGCTTGGAATGCCTTTTATGTAGCCCCCTCTCGGTTTCCAATAGCAATGTGTTTGGTATCATTGTCATGCTTGAAGATCCAGACACATTTCATCCTCAATATTATCACTGTTAGGAGGTTTTTGCCAAAAATCTCCCCATACCCCATTCATCCATGTATGGGACAGAATCAGTTGTCCTGTCCCTCTGCAGAAACCAAACCATTTCCACCTCCATGCTTTACAGTAGGAGTAGTGTGAAATTCTGCATTCTTTCCCCTCCAAATATGGGTAGTGGTGTTTATTCTAAATAGTTCCATTTTGGTTTCATCTGATCATGTGACCTTCTCCTAGTCCCCCTCTTGATCATCCAGATGGTCTCTGGAAATTTTTAGACGGGTCTGGACATGTGCTTGCTTAAGCAGGGGGACCTTTGGAAAACTGCAGGATTTGAATACAAGATGATGTCATGTGTAACTATACTAACCTTTAGCCTTGTTTCCACCAAGCAGTCTGGTTTAGAATGATCAAGGCCATTTAGGTGAGCGTTTCCACTCAACTTGGACTGTCACGGCGCATGTGGAGTGAAGCTAACAAGAACAACAATGGAGGTCACCCAGCAGCTCTTTGGCTTTTGGTTCTTCTGAGATACAAAGCATTTCATGTTGTTTGAGGGAAGATTACAGGCGGCAAAGAGGAAAACAGACGCTTTCTTGGAGGTTTCTTGTTTATCAACATGTTTTAACAGTAGCTCCGCCCTAACCAGTCTATTACATTTTTCTATGGACCTACAACTAACGGGGGCCCAAAAATGGTAAGGTTTAGTCCGGCTTAAGATGTGGCTGGACCGCACCAGACCCCTCAATAGAAACAAGATTTTTGTTCATGTGGTCCCAGGTCTCTCAAGATCAATAACGTGTTCCTTTGTGTAGTTCGGGGCTGTTTCTTCACCGTTCTCCAGATTGGTTCATCCCAGCCTTGTTCAGGTCTACAATCCGGTTCCTGGTGTCCTTTGACAGCTCACTTGTCTTTGGTGTTGGTCGAGAGGTTTTAGGGCGTGGACAGGTGTCTTTTAGGGCTGGACAATATGAGGAAAACTCGTGATTTGCGTTATTAGTGATTAATATTGCGATGACGATATAACTTGCTATACATGAAAAAATAGCAAAAAAAACAATAATAACAATAATAACAATAATTTCCATTTCACAACAATTTAAGTAATAAAAATAAGAGCCAACATAACTAAAAACTAGACTACAAACGACCCTAGTCTACATAGGAGGCGAGCATCTAACATAAAAGACATCATCTGATTGGTCAAATGCACAAAGGGATTTACAGTGGTGGACAAACTTGTTAGTACCCCTCAGTTAAAGAAAAAAAGTCCACAATGCTCTCTGAAATGACTTGAAACGTTCAAAAGTAACAATAAATTAAAATTTCTAGAAAATTAAATAATCAAAATCAGCCATTACCTTTGAGTTGTCTAAAATAATTATTTAAAAAAAAAAAAACTAATGAAATAGGGCTGGAAGAAAATGATGGTACCCATAACTTAATATTTTGTTGCACAACCTTTTGAGCCAATCACTGCAATTTAACGGTTTCTGTATTTGTCAATGAGCCTTCTGCACCTGCCGACAGGTATTTTGGCCCACTCCTCATGAGCGAACTACTCCAGTTGTCTCAGGTTTGACGGGTGTCTTCTCCAAATAGCATGTTTCAGCTCCTTCCACAAATGTTCACAGATGATCTGGGCTCATAGAAGAATAGTCACAGAATAGTCCAACAGTTTTCTCTTAGCCATTCTTGGGGTTGTTTGGCTGTGTGTTTTGGATCGTTGTCCTGTTGGAAGACCCATGACCTGCGACTGAGACCAAGCTTTCTGACACTAGGCAGCACATTTCTATCCAAAATGCCTTGATAATCTTGAAATTTCATTTTACCTTGCACAACTTCAAGACACCCTGTACCAGATGCAGCAAAGCGCCCCAAAACAGAAATGAGCCTCCTCCATGTTTCACAGTAGGGACAGTGTTCTTTTCGTTTTATGCTTCATTTTTGAGTCTACGATCATAGAGCTGATGTGCCTTACCAAAAAGCTCCAGTTTTGTCTCATTTGTCCAAAGGACATTGTCCCAGAAGCTTTGTGGCTTGTCAACATTCATTTTTGCAAATTCCAGTCTGACTTTTTTATGATTTCCTTCAACAGTGGTGTCCTCCTTAGTCGTCTCCCATAAAGTCCACTCTGGCTCAAACAATGATGAATGGTGCAATCTGACACTGATGTACGATGTACCTTGATCTGGGAGTTCACCTTTAATGTCTTTGGAGGTTGTTCTGGGCTCTTTGGAAACAGTTCGAACTATCCGTCTCCTCAATTTGTCATCAATTTTCCTCTTTCGGCCACATCCAGGGAGGTTCCAATCAGAGGTTGACCTGCCTACCGCTGACCCAGTGTAGCCCCCTTGGCAGCCTAAATACTTCAAGCTGCCATAAGATTGTTTTAGCACAGGGGTGTCAAACTCATTTTCACTGAGGGCCACATCAGTATAGCGGCTGTACTCAAAGGGCCAGATATAACTTATACATGTAACTAAATGTAATGAAAAATAACTTTACCTACTCCTTAATGGTAAATAACTCATTATTTATTTATTATAACTTTTTAAAGTGACAATTACAGTTGCTTGTTACTCTTAGCATAAATTCTTTTAAGTTTGATTCTGTCAGGTTAGGTTATATGGACAGTGTTTAAGTCCTAATGTATAGTTGTCCAATCTGATATTTCAAGTCTGATTTCCCCTAGATACGAATAAATACACACCCATTTTTATTTTTTATTCTAAGAAATTAAAGACTTTTATGCTCTCGGGGGCCACATAAAATTACATGGAGGACCACATTTGGCCCTCGGGCCTTGAGTTTGACACATGTGTTTTAGCACATTTAAGGTAACCATTTTCACCGCCTTTTGCGATATGTGTATTGCACAGCTTGATATCGCGATAACGATAAATTTGCAATTTATGGTGTAGGCCTAGTGTCTTTAGAACAAATAACCAGTTCAAACAGATGACATTAATACTGGTAACCAGTGGAAGATAGAATAAGAATTAGCAGGTCTATTAAGTATACCTAATTAGATACCTAATTTCTGCTTTATTATGGAATTATTTAAAAATCAAACAAAGTGATTTCCTGGATTCTTTTTTATTACAATCTGTCGCTTAGAGTTGTAGTTGATATATGAAAAATATTACAGACTAAACTTAGCTTTCTTTAAGTGGGAAAACTTTCAGAATCTGTGCCTGCAAATACCCCCCCGGTTCTTGGTTCTTACCAAAAAGTTTATGGTAAATGTGTAATTAACTTCTATACAGTGTGACAGATTAAGAAACATCCTTTCTAAATTGTTTCCAGATATTCAAACATGCAGACTTAGAATATTCTACTGTTGCAGTAAGCATGTCTTGTGCAGCTCTGGCTGTTGAGAAGTGCCGCTGTCTTTCTTTCACACCCACAGTGTTGCATTCTGCACATTTACATTATCACAGGCTGTAACGCACATTAATACATGACTGTTTACAAAAGAGAACATTAAAACATTTCCAAGGTTACAGGGTAAAGATTGGTCTTCCTCCTCCCACATCTGATCCATGTGGAGCCTAACCAACAATCTTCAACGTTGAATTTATTAAAAAAAAAAGTCATTTTTAGACCCAAAGAGATGTAATATATTTCTGTTAAATTTGTTTTTTCGAGGAAAGCAACACATACAACGTAATACATCTCATGGGTTAATCCTTCAAAAGTAAAAAGAAATCAAAATTATTTAACAAAAAACAACAATACAGGTTTTTCTATCAGTCTTTTCTTAAATAGCATTGTATAAGCTGTCAGTTACTTATATATAACTAAAACAAATATTTTAATCCTAAACTCTTATTCAATGAGATGTGTTTTTATTTACAATGACAGAGGCCAGAGGCATCCGCTAAATATTTATGTTCAATTGCATGGGATCCATAAGGGAATAAAGATATTTCTTAGCACATGCAAAAACAGACACTGATCATTTTAAAGGATTTGAGTAAAAAACTGATCAGTTGACGGTTGCAGAAAACTGAGACTGAATTAGACCTTCACTGTTTCTGAGCAGAACAACAGCTTTTCCACCACCTAACATTATTTAAAAGGCCAGTGTTTATGAATAATGGACAAAAGGGAGTGCTTTGGCCTGATCTATATGAACACTGTACTGACGTCTGCAGTATTTACAATCGCATGCTCAACTGTTTCAGGTGCAGATAAAAGTCAAACTGCATAGGATTCAGAATGTTTTGAGCCTTTACATACGTATTTATAAATCTTTTGTTTCTTAAATGTGTTTTAAAAAAAGTAAGGGAAGATTGATATGGTAATAGAACATGTAACAGTTCAGGTCACCGTTGTCTCTTGTTTTGGAGAAAAAGAGAAATTTACATGTGGGTTTGATAAGGAGAGGGCTTTGTAGACCAAAGGTCAGCAGGTACAGTAACTTAAAGCTTATCAGTTGATTTTCATGTTGCTCTGATCTATCCTATCCTGTAGCACAGGTAAAGCAGAGGCTCACTTCATGATTCCTTGTTGGGCAAAGTTGTACCCGTCTTGACTAGTTGTGGTCAGTCAGTGAACTTCCTGACTGTTGTTTCTGTGATGGGGCAGCGTTCAGTCACTTCTACTCAAACAGGTTTGAATGATTTTGTGCAAACCTGGACAGTCACGAGTCAAATCATTATTGTGCTTCCAGCTATTTATTCTTCCTGTTTATGGTATTTGAACACCTGCACCATACTCTATTTACTAGAAAGTGTAGCTGTAAATGTGTAAACTTATTATTATATTTTTTTATAATGTCAATGAAAAGCATTGGATGTTGGCTAAGGACCATGATCTGTATCATAAATTAGGCTTTTTAGTTGCAGGGATTAATCCTTGTTGGCTGTTCTTTAGCGTTGGGGTTCAGAGGATGACATCATTACAGCAGTCAGGCTCCAGACATGCTTTGGGATCATGAGGAATGTGAATCACTTGGCAGTGACACTGCGTGCCAGCATTATTCTCAGTAATTAACAAGAATTAATTTACTCATTTCAACGCTTTTGCACATTTTCTAGAGACCAGAGACAACCTCAAATACGCAGAATCCACAAATACAAAGAACCACTAAAGAACGTCCATCACCAATTCTTCCTCATCAAAAGACACTTCAGAAACATTTTTAAAGCTTTGAAAAACATTTATTAAAGAACATTACAATATTGCTCAACATAAAGAGTTTTTTTATTCATAGCAGTAGACTGTAACGTAGCGTACTTTTTTAGCCACATTAGGAGTGTGACGCTGTCACATTGTGCCTGTGCTTCCTCCTTCAGCACTTAATTTGAGCGTTGGGCACTACGTGTCAGTGTGGAGGAGAAACAAATTCTGGCAGAGGAAACATACTGTATCTTGGCACAACACCAGTTCCATCCATCTGGATGATATTTATTCTCCACGATTACCTTCCTCTGTGTTTCAGGATATTTTCCGGCCACTTCTGAGTCAGCTGATTTCTCCATGCAGGGGCACAGAATTCAGTTGGTAGCGATTCAGGAACGGTAGAACCAGCTCATGGAGGCAGATGGGCCCCTCATCTTTGCTTTGATGCAGTTACATTTTGACAATGAAAAAGCATTTCTGTTAATCCATTTTAATTATCAAATTAGACATTTCTAAATGAAATGAGACCTTTTTAAAATGAAACGTCAAAAACCATTTTCTTTATCATTTTAATTAAGTGACAGAATAAGCAGTGTTGAAGAAGAAAAGGAAAAAACATTTAGGCGGATTGCTTTTTCATTTTGAATTTGAGTCAAAAAATGCAGCTTTATTTTGAAAATTAAAAAGCCTTTTTTGGTTTTGACTTTTATTTGTAATTATGCTACACAAATGCTCCCATAATTAAGCCAGGGAAACACTGTATATAAAAAAAAATCTACTAAAACATTCTAGGTCTGTTGTGTCCAGATTTCTCTTGTCTGGTTTCATCAGTATTAATGTGGTTCAGTGTCTACAGTCAGTACTTTATAAATTCATTATCAATACACTGCCTTACATTCACAGGAATTCTTAAGTGTCACTTCAAAGGAAAGTGTGATTAAAGAGCTCTTTGCAGCATTGTGTTTAGTCTCTCAGTTTGTCAGCAGGGCATTCGCACCGTTGTGGGTTCCCCACTCGCACACATCATCAATGTTTAGCACAGCCCAGGAGCTTTTAATGGATTTCTCTTCACATCTCAGAGATCAGAGGCTGCTGATTCTCTGCTGGATCCTTAAGACAAAACTCCTCAGAATGTCAAATCTGAAGATTAATATGAAATCAAAACACGTAGTCTAACATTAAGACTAAAAGCACATGCTCACATTATGGACAAAAGCACTCAAGATGTCTCCCACTCTGAATTTAGAGATTCCATTCATGTACTCACCTGTGGGACCACACCTGGTGGCCAGGACTGTTTGCACGGAAGCTCATCCCCCATTTCCCATTATCCATCTGTTTACACTCTCTCCTGCTAGCTTACAGCCCTTCACAACCCCAAGCTAACATTACAGGTGCAACAAAAATGGTGAGGAATATCAGAGCTATCCAGCCTTACAGTTTGGATATAAAAGAAATATAAAGTTTGAGTACCGGTAACGGAACTATTCTGACAAGGATTACAGAAAAGCCCAGGACTTCTATTATTCCTTCTCGTTTCTTTGCCCTGCCCTTAAAATTCCTGGCCAATGAATGCAGTGATCTGTAGTCACATGGTTTTGTTTACAAGCTTGGCTTGAAACAGAAATCTCCAGTAGATGCCATTCTGAATGCAGACCAAACACAAGGTTCACGACTTGATCCGGACCAAATCAAGCGGACCAACAGACTTTTCCAGTCTGAATACATCTGTTCACTAAGACTTAAAGACTGGATTGGACCAAAAGGATGTGTCTACATGTTGCCCTAAAAGAGAAACTCAACTTAAGCATCCTACAAATTTATCTGTTGTGTATTTCTATATTTGTATTCATTTCATGTTTGATACAATATGTTGTGAACAAATTTGGATTTCTTTTGTAACAACATTTGTAAATGTTATATATATTTTTTTACTCAGTGGTGAGATGTTGTCTGTGCACTATCAAAGACTAGTGCACACTCCCAGACTTAACAGTCTGCTGCAAAGATCCATGACGTCTGGTAATTCCCTAAGAGTGATGTCAGTCTGTAGTCTTTATGTGATCACGTCTGTGTCTGTCTATAAATGCTCCACTGAGCATGGATGGGTTGTCATCTTCCAGTCAGAACATGATGGTCTGGGCTCTGTCCTGCTTTGGGGATGAGGGGGCAGCTCCCTTACGTGTGATAACTCGCTCAGGGCTGCGACTTTGGGCAAGGACGCTTTCCTATCACCTGGGTAGCCTCGTTCATCACGGCACACGCTCTATCACAGCAGACAGACATGGGGACGGAGGCACAGTGACAGGATCTGCCTATTTATGGAGCTGACATCCTGTCCCTGAGCTACCAACCCCAATGGAGAGCTGTCCTTAAAACGACACACATTTATCCTTTCAGTATGAAGATGATTGACTGGAGGATGAGGCAAGACAGCATCTTTGATGCATTTTGCAGAGTTCAGAGGCAAATAGAAATAATAAATGTGCTTTTCCTCAAGTGCTCTGAAAGCTGCTTTTTTTTCTTCTTCATTGTACCACATTTGATTTTGTTTCTTTAGCCGTAGTAAAATGTCCCATTTAGGCGCAACTGTCCTCTTTAAAAAATGGAAAACATATATTTTTTGTAATGAGCCATTAAAATAAACAGGTCAAGCATGGAGATGCAGCAAGCAGATCCAGCATTCAAAGTCCTCATTAGAGATTGCCTCATCTTCTGTCTGCAAACATAGGATCGACCACTTATATGAAGAAACAGCTGAGGCTCAGACCACACTCTAATGCTGCTTTCTCTGGAGATTAACAACCACCAGGAACTAGCTTCACAAGATTTACTGATTCTTTTGGGTTGTGCCCTTTATGGTTCGCTCAGCTGAAGCAGCCTCTCTGGTCTACTGACAAATGTCAGAGTTTGAAATGAACTTTTAGGACAAGACGCTCGGCTCTGCCCGATAGGACTCAGGAAAAGGTTATCCCTAAAAGTCAGATCAAAATCAGAACTGTGTAATTACCGATTTTGCAAAATATCTTTTTCAACAAATAAATGTAGATAACTGCACAGTGGCTGGGAAAGGCTCTGGTGGCCTTGTGTCCCCAAAAGGGAAGAAAATGAATGAATGAATTAATGAATGAATTAATAAATAAATGCAGATATTGGAAGAGTGCACGGCACATTTTCTGGCACACAGTGCCAAACTGACGGCTGCCTCTTTGGAAGCAGACAACATCACCATGGTTACTGCCAGGTCTCTATAATTCGTTTCTACTTTGCTTCTTCTCAGCCATCATTCTGACTCTTTGTGTGAGGGGCGGGGCAATGTCTGGAGCCCATCCAGATGATTTACCTGGAGACTTGCTGCTGCTGACGGATAGCTGCATTACTGCCAGACGTGTCATGAAAGACAAACGGCGTAGGTAGCAGTTAACAGCTCGAGTTTGGGTGCAGTGAGGGGCAGAAACATCTTTCAGAGTAGATGGGTGTAAATTCTGCTCTGATCTGAGGGGGTTGAGTCTGTAGATTGGGAGGAGGGTGGAGGTGTGGAGGTGTGGGGAGCTGGAATTATGACTCGAGGAGAGGCTGATCAGTGAGAGACTCGTCCTCTCTGCAGTGCTCTCCCAGCGATGATGCTCTTTTAATAACTGTGATTAGAATTGAAAATATGTGGTGGTGGTGGTGGGGGGTGTCACTGCAGGTGGGGTTGATCTCAAATAACTTGTTTTAACATCACAAACTTCCTCCTTTTCACCAACAATTCAATTGGGAGGAAGGCTAAGGGGAACCTTCCAGGGTAACTGTTGGTTTTGTGTTTGGACCAATAGTGATCAAATATCCCCAGTTTATCAATTTTTTGTTGGCACAATTTTCATGCAACTGATTTAAAACCAGGGGTGTCCCGACCCAAATTTAGTTTGGAGTATTTGCCGATACCGAGTCCCTATCCGATACTTTTGTAACACATTTTAAAAATGACCAAATTTAATAAACATCCAGATTGCCTCCTATTTTATTATTTTATTTACCTTTTGGTGGGCTGCACGGTGGTGCAGTGGTTAGCGTTCTTGCCTCACAGAAAGAAGGCCCCCGGTTCAAGTCCAGAACATCAATGGGGGACCTTTCTGTGTGGAGTTTGCATGTTCTCCCCGTGTATGCGTGGGTTCTCTATGGGGTCTCCGGCTTCCTCCCACCGTCCAAAAACATCCTTCATAGGTTAATTGGTTAATCTAAATTGTCCCTAGGTGTGAGTGTGATAGCGAATGGGTGTGTGATTGAGGACATACTACCCTGCAACAGACTGGCGAACTGTCCAGGGTGTCCCCTGCCTTCGCCCACAAGTGGCCGGGATAGGCTCCGGCAGCCCTGTGACCCAGAAAGGGATGAATGAATGAATGAATACCTTTTGGTATAATTTAAACAGTGAACTGCTATAATATTGAGAATAAAATAAATATCCGATCCCTAACACCCAATTCTAACAGAGTCTGAAACAGTATGTGATCGGGCCCGATATCTGATCGCATTATCGGATTGGGACATCCCTAACTGGAACTGGCCTTTACACTGGATCTCAAATCCATGCTGTCAGACACCAGACATCAAATCCGTGCTGTCAGATCTTTAGGCAGTGTAAGTTCAACACTCTGTTTTTTTTTTTTACTAAGGATAAAGCAAAGGTCAATGGCAGAGTTGATGTTTCCAGCCTGAAAGCCATTGATTGTAATCGCATGAATGCCCTGCTGCCCTTCTTTCTACTCCAGTCACAAGCCGCTTACTGCGGGACGCCGCGTTGACCTCTGAATTGTTGCCACTATCACAAAGCTGGATGTTCATCTCTTCACATGGTCGTTACGCCGAGCGCTGCAAAGTTAGAGGTTGTCCATCCCACTTAACCCTCCTCCCCCATGCAGAATCATCGGCTGGACCCCAGCTGAAAGGCTGAGAGGCTGGCTTGGCCCATGCATTGATCTGGCTCCTAGGGCTCACATGTATTAATGCTTATTTTGGACTAGATTGAAACACGGTTCCTTATAGCAGAGATGTGTTTTGGGAGGAGAATTAATGTAAAATAAAAGCTTCACTGAGCTCACCTAACTACAAAGACGATTTTAAATACAACACACATTACGGGATTAAATTCATAAATTGTGATTGGATCATTTCTTATTTAGATAAGAAGTGCTAGTTCCTGGAAATGTTTCTCCTGTTTTCCCAGGACTTGATAATGCTGCTAATGTCCTCCTTGGCTCCTGCAGGCCTGCACGAGCTGCCGAGGTGATGCCCACTCTGTGTTTGGCTCCTTTTAGGGTTGGGTGATGTCACTTAAATTGGCAGTTGACGATGTTTGCAGTCAACCATCGGGATGGACGATGATATCGTCGGGGGGGTATTTTTAATTTTTCTTCTTATATAATTGCTATTCGTTATTTTACTTTATTTATTTTATTTCCCAAATAATGACTCATCCGCGATGATCCAGTCTAAACTGAGGGAAGTGACTTTAAAAATAAATAAATAAACAAAATAGAAAAGAAGTGGTCCGGTCCTGCACTTGATAGAGGACCGGTGGAGCGAGCGACTGTGTCTCTAGCAGAGCAGACGGACTTACAGTTTTGTTTTTTAGGGGAAGTAAGGATGCTTTGTTACGTGTGGGAGACTAAGGACTGTGATCCGTCCCGCAGCTCTACGTGAACGAGCGACTGGAATTTAGGAAAACCGGGTCTCCCGGTAAAAGTGTGTGTCGGGGCAGAGCTCGGAGCGCTAGCTAATGCAGTGTGTAAGCTTCGAAGCAGAAAGGCCGCTCAGTCCTTAGAAATCGTATAAACAATCACGTGGATTTGTGTTTCCAGCCGTGTCCCGACAAAATAAAGGCTGATGTTATTCCCACATATTTATGTGCAGCCAAGATGCAGGTTGCAGCGTTTCACGCATGGATTTTATGTTCATGCTAATGTTGTTAGCCCGTGTTAGCATACTGTCTAATCCTGGCTTCCGGCTCCGTTTTTCAACAGAAAAAGCACTGACCACACGGATTAAAATTCAAATGATGAGCGAACAGGCGCTTCATAATAACCATAACATTAATAAAAGCACGTTTAGGAGATCATCTTGTATAATACCGAGCTGACGTATCTATGTATGTAGCCGCTCAGCGGAACTAAGTTTCACTTCCGGTTTTTAAAAACACTACTGCGCATGTGCGAATGATTTATTCCGACCGAAAGTGTGACCAATGTGAATGTTTTTTATAATCTGAAAAAGTTTTTCTGGGCCCATCTACATAGTTGGATTCTAATCCGACCAATTATCAAGATATTTTGCACATGTAACCGCGTCTTATGGTGTCGACTCGCAGCGTGGCGGGGGCGTGGCATCACGATGGTGTCTCTCCATCGTGATGTCACTCACCCATCACGATGGACGATGGTATCGTTCATCGCCACAACCCTAGATCCTATCAGATTGCTGTGACCGAGCTGGAGCCTGTTCATGGCTTGTCAGTACACCCCAAACTCACAGGCTGGACTGAAACTCTAAGAAGCTGTTTACTGGAGTGAGACTTCACACCTCTGCATCTCTGTAGAAACAACTGTTAGAAACTAAAAATAATGGGAGAAGGGAAATAGGAGAGTAAAAGCTGTCAAAGAGACTCAATTTTTTTGTGTATGCATATTAAGTGTATGTCAGCCCAGAGCAGTGGGTAACAATGCTATTTATGGAAGCGATGTTTTGGGTGTGAAACTGCTCGGTGCTGTTTTTCTGCCTTTTGCTGGGTTGTTGGGAGACACACACAGGTTCAGTTTGTTGACTTTTATCCATGTTTGTCCTCAGTAAGGATTAAGTCATTATTTTTAGAATTATATATTCCACTCTCCGTGTGGAATTGACCTCGGGTCAAATCCAAGCAGCTTCACAGTTCTGCAAATTACCTGGGGGAGCAAAGTTAAAGACAAAGTTGAAGACACTCTTCACTGAAATTTGTTGTAAATCTTGATTCGTTTCTGACCTAGGTTCGTGGGACAGTAACAATGCACACTGCAGTATTTCAGTCAGACAATTCATGCAGTAAAGAAGATTTATTCCATATTTCTTTTAGTTTGGCAGAAGATTTATTCCATATTTATTTTAGTTTGGCATAAGGCTCCATTCAGATGCATAAAACAAAGATCTCCGTAGAAAACTTTGGGTATTAAACAACCCCCCAAACCAAAAAGGAGATCAGCAAGAGTTTGAAGAGAAAGGGAATGTGAAGATCAGTATTATGTGTGTTTAATTCAGATAAAATGGGTTTCGGAGCCATTCCATATTCAACAGACTCACAAGTGTGACTGCTACGTGTGACCCGGCACTATTGACCATAGGTCCACTCCAGTTCGAATACAGCGCCACAAGGGAACATATTATCTAGTGGAACTGCTATGTGTGACCCGGCACCATTGACCATTGGGCCGCTCCCGTTCGAGTACAGTGCCACGAAGGGAACATACTATCTAGATAGAAGAGAAAAAGAGCCTGGCAAATTGAACATGGACCCAATGTCTGCAAAGACGCTGCAGGGAATTATAAGTTGAAACCGCCATGAAACATCCAAAAATTCAGACGCCTCCACTGGCATACCATGATACGTGCTTAAGGAACATCCATAAATTTAACGCTTTCATCTGAAGTACTAAGATATTTGCTTAAAGGCCATAAAATTGATGCTTCCATTTGGCATACTAATAATACGAGCTTTAAGAACATGCTAATTTTGAGGCTTCCACCTGGCAAAATAAAGTATTCAAACAACCATTATCCAAGAAATTATTTTCCTTCTGCTACTAACATATTGGTTGATTTTAGTCTGAAGTCTCTTTTGGAATGCAGGGGCCTCATTTATAAACATTGCGTACGCACAAAAGAAGGCGTACGCCACTCTCTACGCAATAGTTGAGATTTATAAAAAGCAAACTTGACGGGAAAATGTGCGGTCCTCCACGCAAGCTCTGACCCAAGCGTACGCACAAAAACGGGTGAAATGAGAAACGGCGACACCGTCGGCAGATGGAAGAAACACGTGAAAGTGACAGTGTGTGCCAAATCGTGCTGGCATGTGCTGTGCTACACAATGTGGCACGTCTTAAAAACGTGCCTCTAGCCCCTGGCGCCGATTGCTGTGTTGGCCCCGACCCTGGACCCCATCCCCACACATTTAAGCCAAATGCTGCTGCTGTGCGCCAGCGTTTGGAAGTGATGCGTCGCTTGTAAAGAACAAAAGGTGTGGAAAATATTATTTATTCAAGAATTCCCTCATCGTGCAGTTTATTTCAGTCAGTCTTGATTTCGCCCAACTCCTTGGCCACCTCTCTGATTGAACTACTGACTTCCCTCTGCATTTCAAGGACTGCATCGGTGAGGACACGCCCACTGCTGGAGGGTTGAGAGCCGCGTGCCGTGGAGACGCTGGGTCCAGACGGCTGCTCGGCTGCAGCATCGTAACCACTGGCCCCGCTGGAACACCCAGCAACTAAAATAAAATTGTTCTATATCAATAATCTGTAATTGTGTAGCCTGCATACATGTGACTTGACTGCATACATTTTAATTATTTCTCTTACCTGTGTCACCCGGTGCGTCTGGCGCGTCAGTCAGGTGACTGAGGCGGAGGAGGACGCCGCTAAGGGGGACTTAATAGGGATTCCCCAATAATAGCCGCCAGTCTCTCATCAAGAGGGGTCAGCTCCGATGTCCCCTTTCCCCCACCCGTGGCAGACACACTCTGCCGATGCAGTGCTAGACGTTTTTTTGCCTCGACTTTGATGTCCGATCATTTCTTTCATTTCTTTTTTATTTCGGCCACGGTCCGAGGTTGTGAGGCTACAGCATTTACGGCGTCTGCCACTCACGTGCCTTTTTGGCATTAGTAATGCCCACACTGTGCCCTCCAAACAACACTTTTCTCCTCTTTTCCACGTCGCCAACGATAACTTCTACTTCACATTGAGTGAAGTTACGTTTTTTTAATATCCTCTCTGTGTTTACCAAGATTTAGCAAGCCATGAATATTAATTTGTGGGCGTTTCACGGACTATTTATGGGCAACTATGGGCGTGTCATGTAGCCGCAAAAGCTGCGCTACATTTAGAATCGGTTGTGATTTATAAAGGGAAAGATGCGTAGGATGTGCGTGCGCACTGTTTTATAAATCCGAATATTTCTGTGCGTACGCACGTCCTATGTTTCATCCGTACGCCACTTCTGACGCAAATCCTACGCAAAGTTTTATAAATCAGGCCCCAGAGGAGGGCCACGGCCCCATTACTTTCAGTGCAGAAATAGGTACGTGGAGTGCAGTTGTCGTTGCGGCACCAATTCAAGAAGTGCAGGGGCGCGATCTGCAGGGAAGCTGTAGGAAAAGCAGAGACTGTGGAAGTGCTGACCGGGGAGTAGGTGTTGCAGGCTCAGGAAGCGATACATAGATAAAGACAAAAGCAGTATTAGTCTTGGCAATGAATATATAAATAACTTAGCAGAACTGATCAGTTTTAGAATGCTTGAGATAAAGGGAATAAATGTCATGGTGCCTCTGTGAGCCCCGTCCCTCTCTGCTCTGCTCTGGAGGATTCCCAGCTGTTGCCACTCACCTCGTCAGCCACTCTGCTCTGGACGATTCACAGCTGTTGCCACTCACATCATTAGCCCTGCTGCCTTATTAAGGAGATCCACAGCCAGTATTCGTCGCCAGTTTGTTGCTCCTCCATGGATGTTATCACCACGAGTGCTACCTGGGAGTCCCTCCGGGATGGTCCGATCATTCCACGCTTGCCTCGTCAGCTGTTCATGCCCTCACAGCCTTCACAGAAGTCCTCCAGCCATGCCACATCTTCTTGCTACTCACCTGCAATCTGAAACGAAAGTTCTCTCTTTTGGAAAACCACCTGCAAGAAAAATAAATCTAAAATACTTACCATAAATCTCTCCTTTTATCCTTCCGGGTTCCAGGATCTAGGTCTGCTTCAAAGTCTCAAACCATGACAATAAAGGTGCTTTTAAAGAACAAATCTGATAAAGTGAAATCAAGTAGTGAGTTTAAAGAGAGGGTTCCATGTGTGTATTCACTGCACCATAGAAAGCCATCAGAAGCACAGATTCCAACAGAGAATCGACTGAAAAATGGAACCTGCACGTAATCCTAACGCCAAAATTTTATATGCACCAATGGTAAGAGAAAAGTAACCTTTTGTCATTTCCGGAGGGGCGCACCTTTAGAAGGCCATCGAGGAGCAGGCAATGGACGGCAGCTCGGCTGGATTTGATGCTTAATGCTTGATATAAGCGGTTCCCAAATAGGTGGACAACAAAAGCACAGACTACTGAAATATCAAATGGCAAAGGGGTGTCTGGATACTGGCAAAGGAAAAACAATTTGAGATCCATTGGGGATCACAGGTTTTAATAGTATTTTAGCCGGGCCGAACCTCATGCATTAAGAGGCGAAGTACAACAAGTCTCTAAATGGAGAAACTCTTAGTCGAGTGTCATCTGCTTAAAAGCAGGGCAAATTGAGGATTGGCTTCCGGACACAAAATGTAACTCTTGGAACTGAAGCTAGAGAGCGTCAGTGATATTATTTCTGAACTACCTAGAACAAGAAAACAAGATGAACAAATGACTGTGGGGAATAATGCACATAGCAAAATTCAGGTGGCCCAACAGCGACAAAATCCCTTTTTATACATCCAAAGATTGAAAAAACAATGCACGGCACGACCTTTCTGTGTGGAGATTGCATGTTCTCCCCGTGCATGCGTGGGTTTTCTCCGCGGTCTCCGGCTTCCTCCCACCATCCAAAAACATGCTTCATAGGTTAATTGGCAACTCTAAATTGTCCCTAGGTATGACTGTGAGAGTGACTGGATGTGTGATTGTGGACGTTCTACCCTGCGACAGACTGGCGACCTGTCCAGGTTTTCCCCTGCCTTGGCCCACAAGTGGCCGGGATAGGCTCCGGCAGCCTCGTGACCTCGAAAGGGACAAACGGTTAAGAAAATGAATAAATGAATGAATGAATGAATGCACGGCACGAATGCGAGGGACTTAATAGTGGGAGGAGCGGCTTGCATCAATGAACCTGAGATCCATGGCAGAAAATAAGTTCAGACGGGTGGAGGACCATACGTCTTACTTAGATAAAGTGGAAACCCAGATTTGAAAATGAGTTGCAACCAGAGGCATGACCGGGGGTAAAGTAGGAAAATTGACCACCGAGAAATCATCCAGAAGATGCAAAAAACGAAGGGGAGCCCATAGGCTTACACAGAGTCCAGCACAGGTTTTCTGACAAATAAATTGGAAACATGAGGACTGTTATGACAGCCAAAAGGTAAACTGATAAATAACACTTAAAGCACCACCTAACGCCAAGAAGATGCCACTGGGAGGGATGGAAAGGCAGAACAGTGAGAACATCTGTGATATCCGCCTTCCCCAGCCATGCATTGCGTCCGGTGGAATTAATCATTGAGATGACATGGTCAGCCAAAGTGCAAAAAACAAACAAAACCGGAGGGAATATGAGGAATTAGGCTGCTGATGCCCAGAATCGATGAACTGCAAGGCGCCGACAGGTCTAATTTAAGTCGCGTCAAACCTGAATACTTCCGAGAGGCCACCCTTAGGGGCTGACTCGAAAACGGGGCCCTGGAAAGAGCCCATCACATAGCCCCCACAAACCAGCCAGAAACCCCTAAACCCACCAAAGAGAGAGAGAATAAAAAAAGATCTGTTAGGTTGAGAAGACGGGCCGCGTACAAAGCTAACACATTCACAAGGGTGGCTGACATTAGTTCCCCGAAGGCTAGGGCTGGACTCTTTGGGGAACACAGAGAGGGGTGACTGTCCCCACACCAGCTTGCCCCAAGGGAGGAAGGGTGGAGCAGAACCAGACAGCTGAGCATGCGGTTGTGACGACACGAGCCGTTTCCGGACCAGGTGAATTAAAGTCAGAATAGGAGCCATAGATGCTGCATAAAAGTCCAAAACAGTTAAAATGTCCACAGATGAGACACGAAGTTCAACGAAGGACCAATCCAAACGCTGGTTAAACTATCGAATGTACACAGCAGCTTTACCAGAAAAGAAACAAAGAGCCACCGCTGTTTTGACAGAACAGGTGACTAAAGAAAATGTAATCTACAAAAGGAGAATTTCTTGCATTAAAAATAAGCATTCCAAAATTTCCCCTAGATTGATGAATCACTATTGTATCCTCTAAGCATTCACTTCATCAAAATTTAAAGGATCTGGTTGACCTCAAAACTTTAAAGGGAATTTAAATAAGTCCAAATGATATTTTAGAAAGAAGAAAAAGGATGGCAGAATGTTGATAAAACCGTAATAAAAACTGGCATTTGCTGTCCTCCGACTAATGCTGCAGAGGTCATCAGTTTTTGTATTGCTCAGAGGTGCACATGGAGGATTTTCATGTTAATATCTGCGATGCATTAGAGCGCTTTACTGCACAATAACGATAGGGACATAATTTTAATTAATTTCTGAACATTTTACAGATCTGAAACAAAAGGGGTTTTTATTAATTTAGGAGGGAAAGAGGGCAAAAAAACTGGTGCATGTCTATGTTTATGAGCCAAAAACAATGCAAAGAAAACAGGGGTGATCTTTGTTCTAATATTTTCCGTGACTTTCATTCTAATATCTTCATAACTACAAAAGCACAATAAACTACAAACTAACCTTGTATTCTCATTAAAACAATAAGATGAGCTGCAATTAAAAGTTCACAAAACACAATGTGTCCATGTCCTTAGCTGAGTTTCCATTGACTGAGAAATTGGGAAAGTGGATTTCCATTCACCACAAATGCTTTTGTGCTTGGAGGAGGTGGTTTTTGAGGTATATCGAAATTTATATATTTCCCTAATCTTGTTACCAACAACCGGATGGCAATGCCCTTCTTGGTAGGAACTGGGTGCCTTGGTCACTGCACAGCGGGCGCAACCAGAGGTCCCACAGCATCACCTGCTCATCAAAAGTTGAGCGTGTTATGTAGAATTGTTGGATCCAAAGCTCATCTGTAAAATTATCAACCACCATTTCCCAAAATGGCTTCATCCATAGCCCTCCCCACGTGTAAGAGGCTCTCCGCTCCATGTCCTGAATAAAACGTGATTTTTGCGCCATTGTTCCAAGCGCAACACTCATTGTTTTAAGCGTCAAACAAGTTATTTTAAACTGTGAGGTCAAAAATTTCAACATATCCATCTTCTGCACGTGAAACAGAACAGGGCACGCATCATTTCAAAGCCAGCCAGTCACTGACAAGGACATGAGGGTTGAGGGTTAATGGTAAATGGTGCATACTTGTATAGTGGTTATCTACCTTCCTCGAAGGCCCAAAGCGCTTTAGAGCCACTGTCTCATTCACCCATTAACACACACATTCACACACTGATGCAGAATACTTAAATATTAAAAGTCTGCAGTCTGTTTTTCTTTTAATGTTTTTTATATTGTTTTTTTGTTTTTCTAGAGATTTTTGACCAAACTTTCAATATAATTTTTTTCTGTTTTTTGAGATTTTTTTTCTGTTTTTTTTAGAATTATTTTTCTTTTTTTCTTTGCAACAGAAGAATGAATGCTAGTGATTTAGGACTACAGTTGTCATCCTTAATTCGCTTCCATAGCTGATTTCCTGTAGCACTATATGGATAAAGATAGTGTGAGGTTCTTCATTTCTTAATTTTTGATCACCATCCTTTGTGCTACACTTCCCTCCTGTCTTTCTTAAACACCAAACCTGTGAAGAAGGTTTGGAGACCTTTGAAGAAAGTTCATCTCTAACATGAGTTTAAATTAACCCCATCCCCATGTTCCCTGAACAGAAATGTCACAGCGCCGTCCTTAACCTCCTCAATCTCCCCTCCTAGGTTTGATACTAAGCTGTGGATTGTGTGAGATGGAGCTCTAATTGGATTGTCATATTTCACATGCGGGAATGTAAGTGATGAAAAGGGGAAAGAAAAGATTTCATGCATTGGCCTTGTTTGACTCTTCGTTTCCTCCTCCTCCTCAATCCCGCTCTTTTCCCAAAGAGATTTGTTTTCTTTCTGTGCGACTTGTTGGAGCTTAGCTCTAATCTCCTCTGGAGTACATGAAAAGCAAACGGCTATCATTCCCTTGGATGTGTTCTCCTTCCAAGTTTCTAACAGATCAATTCTCCCTTGCTCCCCCACCCCTACGACCAACCCTTTAACTTATCTGGAGGAGCTGCTGTTGTAACGCCTCACAGCTGCCCGGAGGATCATATAATCCTGGAGCTGTCCCGTACAAAGATAAACGGATGGATGTTGAAGACTCAAATCTACAAATGGAGACAAAATAGCAATTGATCTTCTTATAGTTTAAAAAAGTCTTCATGTTCTGTTCAAGAGACAGGAAGAGAGGAAAAAGAGAGGAAACCAGGACAACAAAAGCCTCCGTCTTCAAGGTTGAGGGACATTTTTAGAGTTGAGGGAGCAGCTTTTAGGGTGTTCTGGATCTTCCTGTGGTCAGAAGATTATCAGCTGCCTGTTTTCAGCTGCAGTTCCATAGATGGGAGAACCCAGCATGACGAGGGAGATAACCAGATCCAATCGTATCCCACGCCACCGTCAAGCTGGATTTAACAGGGCAAAGGTGGGGGGGCATTTCAACATGAGGTCATGCTCATCTCCTCACAGGGAATGTAATCAAACTGAAGCACAGCTGCCTCGAGTGCTGGGACATAGAGATTAGGCTTCATTGGTGAACAATGACCACTGTTTTATTGAAGAGGAAGAGCAAAAAAAAAAAAAAAAACAGTTGATGGTTTCAATGTCAGTCCTGTTTAATCTTGTTAGGAACAGTATAGAGAGGGGTGGGGGTGGGTGGGTGGGTGGGGGCTGAGATAAGATCAACTTAGTTTAGTTCAAATCTGCTAAAAAAAAAGAGACAAAATGCGAAAAAAGACAATAAAAAAGGAAGTTATTAAGTGGAATTGTTTCTGATCTTCTGTATCCGGGATGTTTTATGTGTTTCTAATCTTAAAATCCTCCTCTGATCTATTTTCAGAGCGTTTCCAGGGGCTTCTAGATAATGATGATGCAATTTTTAGCCAAATCTAAAAACCTGCGTTGTTTTCTAGGACATAGTTTCTGCAAAGCCGCAAAAGCTCATCAGAAATTCACCTCTGAGTTGTGCACGTAAGAAAGCTTCTGCTCATTTCCCATCATTTCCCATCATCCTTTTTTTTGCCTCTGGCTCATCTCTGGCTCGTCTCTGCTCCTGCTCCTGGTTGTGGTTCCTGTCTCCGGCTCGACTCGCGCCTTTGACTGTCCCCCCAACCACGGCTGGATGAAGCACGTCTGCTGGACTTTATATATGTAGTTGTAGATTTAGATAAGCTAATTCTTCTCTAAGAGTTCTGGTAAATCGCCTGTCCGTCCTGGGGGAGGATCCCTCCTTCACGTGGGCACCCCTGAGGTTTCTTCGTTTTTTCCGGAATCCGTTTTTTTTGGGAGTTTTTCCTTACCGCGAAGGGGGGTCTAAGGGCAGGGATGCCAGTATAGCTTAGTCAGTTTGTTAGTTCATTTTAGTATTTTCTTATTGAACTCTTTGTATTCGTGATCCTTTTGAGTTCATGTTTTACTTCGAAGCCCATCGAGACGACTGTTGCTGTGATTTTGGGCTGTACAAATAAAATTGAATTGAATTGAATTGAATTTACACTCACTCCTGCTAGCTTATAGCCTCTCACAACCCCAACCTAATATTAGCGGTGTAACAAAAATGGTGAGCAATATTGGAGCTATCCAGCAGTTCAGCTTAGATACAGATTCCAGCTCAGACGAGGAGAACAAAGATCTATTTATCAGAAAGGAGTGGAGCGGGGAGCTTGTGGTCAACCGCTGTTACTTGTATATCACACTTACAGACTTTTTCATACGCTATTTTTTCATCTGCTGATTCACAATTTGAATAAAGAAATATTTAGAATTGGAATTTTTGTCTTAATTTTCTTAATAAATGTGCTTCAATCAGAAAAATGCCACAAGAACATGTTAAAAACACCAAAAACACACTTTTACAATTGGAGTGGGTCTTTAAATAGTCTTTATCAAACTTTATTTCCTTGTCAAATAAATTGTTAATACATCCATTCAGATTAGCTAAATCATTGCCTCCATCATGGTCAGCATTGTGGATGAAAACACATGGCTATGGCTACTTCCTTTACTGTGGAGTGGAGGGTAAGGAGAGAGAGAAGGACGCCAGTCTTGCAGACAGAAGCTTAATGAGGTAGTAAAGTAGTGGCTATGCAAGACATGGCTGACTCATTAGTTATTATTGAGCTGATTTAAAGCCAGTTTTCAGCTCCATTCTCATATTTTGGCCTGAAAATCCACATCAAACCTCATCTTAAAATAGATCCCAACATTGGTCGGTTGTCAGTTCTGAGATTCTTACTGCAGTTATCACTGAAAAAGGACATTTTCAAAAATGGCCAACTAGGCAGGACAAACCAAGGCGGCTGACTATTGGATAGGAGTTTTACCTGCAAGTTTAGAGACCATTCTCTCAATTTTATCTCAAAAATGACTTAAAATTCCGTCTTGTATATGAGGAGATAAATTGAATAATTTGGAATTAAAGTTTAAGCATGTGTAATTGGGTCATTGAGCTGTTTTTCATTGGAGTGAATGGGACCTGACTTGATTATGCAACACACCATCTGTAGTTGAAGCTTTAGTCACATGCATCTGTAAGGGGATTGACCTGTTCAGGTGCTGTGGGTTTTGGGTTGTTCGGGTTCATAGACGGTTGTAGAGAGTAGGGGCGCCATCTCAGGAGGAGCATACTGTCTTGCAGTGCCCTTGAGGCCTGTGCGACCGCCTCATAAAAATAGACCACCTCAAAAAAAAGACCACCTCGTTGCCGTGCGTGCGGTGAATGTATCCTGAAGTATTTTCAAGGAGTCCCTTACGCAGCAATAAAAAAGTGAAGTGTGCGCACAGGCTCCTTACTGACCACGAACCAATGCTGCATGAGGTGATACGTAAGTGCTTGTAAGAATCCTGTAAGATACCCACACAAACTATGCTCTGATCATCTAATTACCTTATTTCTAACAGTCAGGCTGCACGCAAGGGATGCCCATCGATCACCACTTATCACCCGAACAGCACTTACAAGCTTCCTGTTCGCAGTAATTAAGGGGTCAAAAAACAAATCTGCATGACACACCTGCGTCTCACCTATTGTATTTCCATTTTACTTACCCTTAAGTGTTGCTTAAGTGTTCACAACAACCTGTCACCGCAGGCCTGTAGAAAAAAATGTGCATGAAAAGTCTTGCCTTACGTGATCACTGGGTTCTCGACGAAAATACTGTACGGGTCACCTGCGCGTCCCACACAGATTTACCTGTTTACCCACAGACAGCTCGTATCCACCCATTGGGGGCAGTTGTGACAAAGGCCTTAAGGTCATGTCACACAGCTGCTATGTACATTTTGTGCATTTTCCACATATGAAATTTCAGTCTTTCTTGATACCTGTGTACATACATACATATATGTAGATCATTAGTGTTTCTTATGTTCGTCATTTGTCCATCTTTACAGATGTCCGTCAAGGATTTTGACCGGTCTTCACGTGAATTTGTTTTTAACAGTGAAAAACTTTTGTTTGGTTGACAATTATGCAGTTTACGCATATTTTACATAGTTTCTACGCAAATGTTGCCTAAATTATATGCAATTGTGTATAACTTACGCACAAATCACTAATGAATTGCATATAACACGGTTCATGTTCTACGTTGATTTACGTGTGCTTTGCATGTTTTATTTGTGGTTTTAATGTGGTTCATTTGTCAAACATTAGTGAAAAAAAGACCACAACTTTTTCCAAGTATAATCACGTATGACCAATACGTAGGTACCAGCTGTGTGACGAGCCTTGTAACATGGTTTTTCTCCTTTTCAAGGAAGGAGAAAGTGAAAGTTTTTTCTTTAACTTAAATGTTTGCATCTGTCTGTTATTCCCTCATCATTGGTGTCATTCTAGCTAAATTGCAGTAAAATTAAGCTAATGAATGTACTTTGGTGAGTTTTCCGTCGTTCAGTCAGGGCTCTTTTAACTTGCAGATTCTCGGTTCATTACCCCCATTTTAACCTTTTTGTTTGCGCCTGATAATGTCTCCATTACGTGCATGTGGTGTGTCTCCAGCCTCTTAAGTCATAAATCAGGTGAGTTCACTACATCAGCAGTTTATGATGGCGGAGACAGCGGTTCTTTAATGTGCGCAGGCCGCAGACGTGGGTCGCCGAGCCGCACACATACTGAATCAATGCGCTCACGGCTTCCTGCCTGGATGCTAATGAACAGTTAATACTCTCCCCTCCTGCTGCTCAGAGGAGCTTCCTCTTTGAAACCGCCACATGATTATCTCATTCATAATGCATGAGTTTAGATGTAAATGATTGTGCCCCACCCCTTTGCCCCCCACTGTGCAGAGGCCTAATTTTCTTCATGCAATGGTGTTACTTAGGTTAGCAAATGTAATATATCTGCCCTGCAGACGCATGAACAGCCATGCTGAGCTTGGTGCAACAGTTTACAGAATTGGCAAAATCTGCTTCCAACAAGTCTTTAGTTGGGCTGCTTTAGGCCAAGACTTTCAGCCTATGTTTTTTCATTTTTGGAAGACACTCTTTTAAGATTTATGTCGGTAACTTTTTACTGATGCATCACATGAAAACATAAATATTTCACGGTTCAGAATCGATTTCACTGCTTTTACATGTAAACCCCCCTCTGTAAGTAAGCACATTCACTGTGTTTCAAGTAGCTCTTGTAGCTAATTGCTAAACCATGCAAATCCCACTGTTCTGAGCAGTCTGAATCTTTTTTTTCTTTTTTTAATCCACCCTCACGCAGCCCTGCCAACACTGCAGTCATTGTTGGACATGATAATCGATTACATGCTGCAGGATGAAACCAGCTTTGAGGAAGCTTGGAGTCTGCATCACAGAAAAAAAAAAACGCCTGGTCATCCGGTGACCTCTAAAGAAAACAAAGTTCAGTGGATAGAACATCTTATTGGATTGATGACAGATGATGTATTAATGATGTGTGTCTCACAGGAGCAGCCACAGAGGCAACATTTGCCGTCTGAGGAAGGCTGCAAATGTTTTTATGGCAGACCTTCTCTTGACTTCTGACTTTGAAGTGAGCATGTCCTACTAAGTGGAGTGGGAGTGAGGATTCTGACTATTGACTTTTTCAGATGTAAGATGGGTTAAACAGTAAACCAGACTGGTTTAAAACTCAAACGCCTGGAACCACAAAGTGACCTTGACTTTTCTTGTTCTCAGCTCTCTAGTTTTAACTGTTGTTCTTGGGTGATCATTACAACTGATGGAACAGAAATAATGACACTTTGACTGCAAAGAAAGGAATTGCACTAGCACCGGGGTCGGCAACCTTTACCACTCAAAGAGCAATTTGGATCACTTTCCCACAGAAATTAAATTTCTATGGGAATTATTATAATATATTATTTTCCCACGAAAACACGGTGTTTGCAGTGAATTGCATAATTGTACTCGTTCTTTTCATTTTTTAAAATCCTCTTTAATTTAATGGGGTCAGATGAGAACTATTTCCAGATAGGCCACAAAACTAGCAAATATGTTATAATTAACTTGCAGTTAATCCGCTTCTCCGATGGATTTTTGTCAACAAACAGCTGTTTTACTCATCTGGATCAGGACGTTTTTGGGTAAAAGCTGCGTGTTTATTCTGGAATATCTTGCTACATTTGAGACTTTGTTTTTTGCTAATTCCTCATTACATATTAAGCATACTGGTAAATTCGTTGAAAGCAAAAAAATCTGCCCATGTGCCATTAAATCTACTGTTTTCTTCAATTTTCTCAAAACTCTCCATCCTTGGGGGTATTCCAAAAAGCAGGTTATGCGAGTTACCACGGTAAGTTTGAGGCTAAGGAGGCGTATATCCTCAGCTTTCGGTTCCAAAAATGGATGTTTGTTTCAGGCTATGCTTGGTTCTCATTGCAGCTCATGCTCTGAACATGACCTGGTCTGGAGCAGCTTCCAGTGAAGAAGCTCCTTGCTTTTTCAGTCACCTGATGTGATCCGGTTTTTCTCCAACACTCATATTTTCCTCAGGAGTGAATTTCATTACGTACTCACACAGACGAATCAGGATGAAGCGTTGGTACCGAGTAGTTTTTTTCTTTTCTTTCTAAACTGATTTAAAGTGCATCAGATAGCTTCATGCAGTACTTTGCATAATGTGAACACTAATATTAAACTAAACAAGCTTAATTGTGACTGTAAGCAGGTTTAAGTACCAGCACTAAACTAAAACACACATTTTAATCCTTTTTGCTAAAAAAATTGCCATAAAAATGATGACTGTTGGCATTTGGCATGCCGCATCTGTGCTTCCTATACTGTCTGATGCAATCTGCCGCTCTGTTTACATCAAAACAAAATCAAAGATATTCACAGAAAATGTTGCACTTTTGCACGCAGAAACATTTCTTTTAAATTTAGTGTAAAGTTTGTCACAATGTAGAAATTACTGATGCAGCGCAGGTGAGGAGATATCTCATTTAGGTCTTTTATCGTGATCTAACATAATACCTTAACAAAACAACAAAATATCACATTTATACAGAACAGGGATGAAGCAGACATAAATATCTGTTATACAAAATGTACTTTCTGAAAATGGAAGTTAATTCTACTTGACTAGCCTATGAAACCTGTCCCTTGTGGTTAATCAAGGAATTGCAGATTTTTAGTTATTTAAAAAAAAAAACTGTTTGTCATGGCTAACACAAGCACTGGCTTTAATAAACATGTTTTTTCGTGCTGTGTTACAATTTACCGGCCGTAGGATGTACTTTTCTGACGACTTTGGCAAAATTAGAAAAACGACAAGATCTAATGACAGGACATAGGGAAAAGAAACGACGTAGCTAATGACACTAGCAACGGTTTTCAAGGACTTTCCTGATGACGTCGTGAGAGGACAGGGAGTAATGAAATTAACAAAGACAAATGCAAAGACAATGAACCAAAGACAAAGACAGTGGGCACAAAAACATATTTTTGGCACTGAACCTAATAATTTTTCACTAATATAACCATTTTTCCATTGTAATTTTCAAAGAGGTATTTATCTGACTCAGCTACATTTAGCAGCACAGAGCTAAACATTTTTTCTTCTAATTGGCAAAGAATTTTAGCTTTTTTACTTGCTGATCAAGATTATGCAATGGTCATTTTAATGATGTAAAAAAAAACATGCAGCTGTCAGAGCAAACATTTGAACTTAAATAGACATAGGACAAGGTTTTTAAAAACAGATGTACAAAATAATTATCATAAATGTTCACTATGTTCTTGCCAATTTTTTTTCATTATATAAACTACTATTTCTTAATTGCAGCCTCAGCCATCCTCATAAAAAATGACCCAGCAAAGTCTCCCCAACAGTCCTGACTGTGGATCTGTCTTTAATATCTGTTAGACTTGCCCTTGTTTTCTTTAACAGATGTAGCCCTACGTGCCCAAGCGTCTACTGAATCTGTAATGTTGTTTCTCACTTTTAAGTCACCCTGCATAAGAGTGTCAGCCGAAAGACTAAATTTAAATGTGAATTGCTCGGAGCTTCTGAAACTGCAGAGCTGGCTGCAGTTTGTTGCTCCGGGCGGCCTCCTTCGGATTGCACATGGAAAACTATGATGAATGAATTTTGGCAAATTAGGCAGCTCGCCTCCTGTGCTCTGGGATTCATGGGGAATGTACCTAATGGGTGTTTCCATAGAAACCGATTTATTCCCCTCTGTGAGACTGATTATACTATGATGGTCCACTCTGCAGTGGTCCACCTGTACGAGGAGGTTAAGGAGGGATTTAGAAATGAGTTGATGTAGCATTATGATGTGGTCTAAAGTGGAATAAGGAATGAAAAACTAGATGGAGATGTACAAACTAAGTATAGCCATGTTTAAGCTTCAATAATTTTGTCATTTGGTCTGGCTTAATGGGCCCTTTTTATAATGGAAATGCTCGAAATACTGGACCGAACCGGACTATACCGCTTAGTGGTATCAAGGCTTAAGAGACATTCAGCCTCAACACCAAAGCAGAGTCTGCTTTGTAACCCTTTAACAGTGGAGCTGTTGTCACCGACTCTTAAATAACATGCTTTTTGACACAGTTTGTAAATTTGTCCTTCTTCATTGGATCACTGTGACTTGACTTTTGTAAAGTGTTGCATATCAGGGCAAAGCTGCTTTTCTCTGCTTCAGAATCCACTGGAATGGCTTCAAATGCTTTTACGTTTGATGACTTACGGTAGTTGAAAGAATAGAAACACTGGAGCTAAAGCTCTGGGTTGAGGTGTTGCTTCTGAACAAACAGGAGCATGATGAAGGTTGAACTACACGGACGCGGTCATTGAATTTATGCCCTTGCCAGCAGGAACTTCTGCTATACTTTGGCTCAGAGCCACAGCAAATAAACTACTCCCAAATAAGGGCGATTAGGAGATCAGACTGGGACTCAACTGGAGGAAATGTAAAGCTAAAACGCTACGCACAGCATGTAGCTATTGACAGCCAAAGGCTGGCGGGAACAGAGGAGAGGACGCTGCTGAGGGCTGCTGGAGATCGGCTCAGTCTCAGACTGCAGGACAGCAGGGGAGAACAGATTTCCGTTTTCCGAGTGGACATCTTGCCTCTTTGGGTGGAATCCAAACAAGCGTATGGCAGCAACCTGGAAGTGCTAAATAAGACATATAGGCCATATGCAAGCTGAATGGGAATATTGATTTCCACCTGTTTGTTCTGCATAGCTACATTCAGAAATGAATGACATCTCAGCCATAAATATGAATTTATTAATGTGCAAAGCCTCTTTTGGCCTGATCTCAAGTTAAATTATTTCCTTTCCTGTAGAACAACAAATATTTAGATTCAGATAAACTCAAAGTGTGTGAGGCAGGAGGAGACGCTGAATAAGAGTGGGTGCACAGAGAAAATGTTTAGTGATGTTTATATATAGACTTAAGGAACCTCAGCATTGGAGAGAAGAGTTTACACCACCATTAGAAACCTATCAGAACTCATCTCTTCTTGAGATGGTTCCAGAAGTGGAGGGATGTGCTGTTTCCTTGCTGTCAGCACAAAGATGCCTGGCTGCTGCCTTCTGAGCTAATTGTAGTCTGGAAAGGTTTAACTGTTAGCCACAAACACAGAGAATTACAGACATTCAAGCGAGAGGGAGTGATATTAGGGAAAACAGATCCAGAACAGAGTACACATACAAACCTATTTGCTTAATTATGTCTGCTGGCAGAGAATACCCAACTGAACTTGTTGATCAGATTTTCTGTGAGCTCTGAAGAATTTTTATTAAAAATGTAAATATTAGGAACCCTTTTTTTTATAAAAATTCTGCAGAGCTCACAGAAAATCTGATCAACAAGTTCAGTTGGGTATTCTCTGCCAGAAAAAAAATGTAAATATTAGGAACCAGGATGCACGGTGGCGCAGTGGTTAGTGCTCTTGCCTCACAGCAAGAAGGCCCCCAGTTCAAGTCCCGGCTTGGGGACATGAAAAACACAATATCAATGGGGGACCTTTCTGTGTGGAGTTTGCATGTTCTCCCCGTGCATGCGTGGGCTCTCTCCGGGATCTCCGGCTTCCTCCCACCGTCCAAAAACATGCTTCATAGGTTGATTGGCAACTCTAAATTGACCATAGGTATGACTGTGAGATTGAATGGATGTGTGATTGAGGATATTCTACCCTGCGACAGACTGGCGACCAGTCCAGGGCATCCCTTGCCTACGCCCGAGTGGCTGGGATAGGCTCTGGCAACCCCGTGACCCCGAAAGGGAATAAACGGTAAAGAAGATGAATCAATATTAGGAACCATCTTAAACTAGTGTTTTTTTTTTGTGTTTGGCTCTTTTGTCCACAACTGACATCTTCATCTGAAACTCTTAAATAGTCATTTCATTGCTTCTGGGTTTTTCCATTAAAAATATTTAGTCAAGTTCAGTCCCTAAATATTAGCCATCTATAAATTAACGACTTGCATAAAAGCCCACAGGGATTTTTAATATTTTGGCCGGACACTTCTGAGGGAGGATCTCCAAGGTCTTGTTGTCTGTGAATAAAATAATGTAGAGTTCCTTTGGATTTCATGCCCCTATTCCTGCGGAGTGCAAAGACCAGCCATACGTCTCTTTAGACTTTTCTAGGCCTGCTTCAGGTCTTCTCTTCATAGGATCTGCCCTTAAAGACCCACTCTGTCACGGTTTGAGTTTCTTTGCCTTTGTTTCTATTTTTGGTCTGTCGTGTTTTGAGTTTCTGTTTCCTGTTTTATTTTGTAATGTGTTAGTTCTAGTTTTACTTTTGTCTGATTGTTCTCACCTGTGTCTTATTTGTTCTGTGTGTATTTAAGTCCTGTATTTGCCTTCCTCCTGTGCTGCTCCATACATCCTTATTCCCTGTTTGTATCTCTAGTTCGAGTTGATAGCTTGGCCTGCCTGCTCTGCAGTGTTTTTTCTTTTTTTTTGAGTATTAAACATGTTGACTTGGAACCTCCTGGCTCCTCATCTCTGCGTTTGGGTCATTCTTCTACCCCCCCCCCCCACACACACACACCCCCTTCGTAACACACTCAAAAGAAAATGGTATTTTTAATATGTTCTGATTGCATTTTTCTGATGATGGAAAACATATACATATAAAATAATTTAAACTCCTGAGTGTTTCTTTCTTCAAATCTTGTTGAATCAGTGTCAGGATGCAGTGTGGACACAAAGGCAGGATGCAGGATTTTTCAAAGAAAAGTTCAGATCAAATCAACAATATTGCTCTGTAGACAAGGATGCTCTTAGCTCTGTGAAACACACAAAAGTGTGTTTCACAGAGTGTTAACAAGTGCAGGGGAGAGGAAGACTAAAAACATGAGGACTGATTTAACAATTACATACAGGTGTGCACAACAGGGAAGGCCGGTGAACACACTGGTAAATTTCACTGGAGGGAAAAGCTAAGACATCTGAAATGAGGACATGTAGGGATGGGTATCGTTAAGGTTTTAACGGTACTACTACTCTTATTGTGACTGCTTATCGATCCGGTATTTTAACAATACTCATCGATATTTTTGAGGACGAAAAATAAATAAATTACAAATTAAGAACATAAAGTGTTTTATTTCCTCATTATGTAACAAGATTGTTTTTTTAACAAAACATTTCACTTTATACATGATAATGTAACAATACAAACCTGGACTGCACGTGGATGTGCAAGAGCAGGGGTCGGCAACCTGTACCTATTTAATAGTCATTTGGATCAGTTTCCACTGAGATGAAAGCACAGGGAGCCACATCACTCGGGGTGTAAGAAAAATATTTTTGCGGATAAGTCGCAAGAGTTCATTTAGTACTTGTATTGATTCAAAATGCTGTCAGGATATTTATTTAATTATTTAATTACATTATTTTTATCCTTTATGTGTGTGATGTTTCCTTTGATCTTTTGTCTGTTTTTCACAACCTTGAATAGACTTTTCTGTCTGTCAAACACCTAGAGGTATGATAAGTGAAATGATGGAAACAAATTCACTTTAAAGCACACTCCTGTCTATTTATTTATTTATTTAATCCAGGGAACCCAATAAATCATATTGATGACAACTATTTTTTTATTAGGAAGCAGATGTTAGTTTGTTGCGGGTCTGAAATCATAAGGGGTGAATCTAAGCCCTCCCCCTGTCTCGCTACCTGTTTGTTGTTTCCCCCCGCGTCAACACCCCCGCTGCCGAACACTGGCGCCAACCTTCCACCAGAGGAAAGGTGGGGTTCTGTGTCCTGCCCAAGGACACACGGAAAAAGAACCTGCAATCTTCCGATCAGAGGTCAACTATCCTCCGGCTCCACCACGGCCGTCCCAATTGGTTCCAGCTGCCCCTTCAGGCCCTTACAGGTGCATACAGGCTGTCTGCAGGCGAAAAATAGGCAAACCTGTACAGGGAACGCAGTTGGACGGCACAAAATTTTAAAATTGTTTGATTAACTCTCAGAGCAAAAATGTTCGTGCATGTTTTTTCTACAGAGATGCTGTGGCTGACAGGTAGCAGTGAACACTTATATAACATGTAACGGTAAGTAGGGGTGAAGTATGATGTGTGTTCCTCTTGCACACCTGTTGTATGCTTCGTACATGACTGTTACAAATTAGGAAGTTAGACAACCAGGGCGTAATTTGTGTGGACATCCTACACACCCAGTGCCTTCAACATTTGTGTGGGGTCAGTAAGGACCCAGTACTTGCACCTTACCAATGGCTAGACCTTACCAATGCTTACCAATGCTTTGCAATATACTTACCACATCCACGACAATGGTACGTTCCATTTCATGCCGTATGAGCCTCAAGGGAACTGCAACCTACACTCACTCCCCTTAAGATGTGGCCACACATCTCTATGACCCTCCACGGGCCGGGGCAACCCAAAAATCTGCATTACGCAGGAGTTTTGAACGCAAAATCTCACAACATAGGTTTAAGGGGTTTATGGGCGTTTACAAAAACATTACATCTGTTATACATGCATTTCTCCATTCTTCAACAAATCTGATCACAGTTGCAAAGAAAGGCAGGTGTAGCTATTCAATGCGCACCGGTTGCATGTGCGAAATGCGTCAACGTCCGGGCGGCTTTACCGTTCTTTTAAGACGTTAAAACTGCTGGTAAAAACAACAATAATTACATCTTCAAATGTCATGGTTAGGATGAGATCAATGTAAGTGACGTAAGACCCACGGATATGCGATCCCAAAGCGCGGTTTGTTTATGTCCCGCAGTGAAAAAAATCCCAACGTCCATAGATTAGTTGGTCCAAAGGTCCAGTTGATTCCAAATCTGGATCTGGAAAAATGAATCACCAGGGCTGAGACTCTCTCTTCTTATTTTTGGTTAGTTATATAAAGCTACAACATAAACAGACAAACTGTTACAGACAAAATACTTTACAAGACAGCTTTTGGACAAGAACACAGAAAAAAGGTGCAAAGCTCTGGTAAGCCCCTTCATCTTTTTTTATTTTTGAAAAATGATAATCTGATTTTAGAAGGACATACATCCATCTACTGTACTGGGTATGTAAATATGGTTTGGAATCTGGTGGAGAGTCAAGAGGGTCATACATATCCTGGAGTAGTTTAATGGATCTGATCAAGTGTTTGTTCACCCTCGAGAAGACTTTTTTGGAGGAGTGCATTTGGTGGAGGTCTTTGCATAGAAAGTCAGGATCTGCTGTCATGTGGCTCTCTCTGCTGAGGGTTTTTTGGCTTTTTTCCTTCACTCTAAATGATCCTCATTTAGGGTTGCTTTGGTTTCCTCTGTCAGACGATGCTACTGCCTGATGTGCCAGAAGAAACACAGAGACACAAAGTAGCTTTTGCTGACTCCTCTGAGTCTCTGGTTTGCTGTTTTTAATATTCTATTTTGGTTTATCTCACAGAAGACCTAAGATTATTTTGTCAAAGTGAATGATGGTTCTGATTAATTAGCCTTACATCCTGGAATCACCAAGCCATACTTATTTTCTAAAACTTCTTTACATCTGAGATCAATGTGGCTCAGCTCCAACACTCATTTAGTAATTTGTCTCGCATGACTCCTGAAAACATCTCTTTCTTGAGCGCAGCTTGCTTAAACTACACAGTAGAACCCAACGCATGAAGTGATCTGTACCCCACTACATTCCAGACAGCATCTGAGAGTGCTGGATAACTGAAACAAGAACAGAATTAAAACTTTTATCCTTCTGAACAATGAAAGTTAAATTGAACATTTGCAGCGTCGTCTGTGCTTCCTTTTCAATAAAGTCCCACTTTTGTGTTACATAATTCTTGGCGGGAACCTAAGTGTTTTAAAAGTATGCTCACCATACCTCACTACCAAATCTGAGTCCCTGATTGGTTAACTGGTTTAACTTTTTTTCTTCTTCTCTATTTTAACTTGTCTTGTCCAACAGCTGAGCAAACAGATGAGAGCTGAAAGCTTCTTGTGTTGGACATATTTTGCTGTTACAATACTTAACAAGTATAAGCCATTCACCATTTACCATGATTATGCAGTTTTTAGCCATAAAAAAACTGGGTTGTTTTCTAGGGCATAGTTGTTGCAGGAGTTCATCAGAAATTCACCTCTAAGTTGTGGGTGGGACTGTTGGCGTGGAGAAAGCTTGTACTTATTTCCCATCACCCCTTTGTCTACATCAGTGGTCACCAACCTTTTTAAGACTGAGGGCTATTTCATGGGCACTAAGTGGTATGAAGGGCACCACTAAAAACCTCCTAGCCCCCCAATGCCCAAACACAATTTGTGGACGTTCCTTTGTGTGCCCTATTTTTATTTGCTAATTATACACACAAAAACATGCATAAATATTCTTACAAGGGGGTCAAACTAAGTTGCAGAGGGGGCCTAAATCCATTGTTTACATTGTGGCTTTAACTGGGATAGTGATCTTTGTGTCGTTTGTGGAAATGATGTAGAAACTGTGGAACATCTTTTCTTTGAATGTTTTCATGTAAAAGAGTTTTGGTCTTCTTTTCATAATTGGCTCAAATCCAAAAATATTATCATTAACCCTTTAAATTGGAATAAAATGAAAATTCGATTACAATTAATTGACAAAAATCTGGACTTTCTGATTATTGCACTGATTGTAGTTTCAAAGAATTTTATTCCTACTTGTAAAGTCTTAAGGGTGAAACCTCACATTAATGGATCACTCAACCGTCTCAACCTATTCTCTAAATCTTTACATAAAATGAATCATAAGAATGTCCAGACATTGTGTAATTTATTTGATCTATTTAAACTTTTGTAATAGACCCTTATTTTTATTGATTATTTTTTTAAGTTATATTTGTTTTCATATTTGTTTTTTTGTCTACCTTTATCTCAGAATTGATATTGTTGTGCCCATGCGCCCGCTGGCACAGTGTTGGTGAGCCCTGGTCTACAGTCTCTCCCACTAGCTCCTCACCCCGCCAACCTAACACTACTGTTGCAACAAAAACAATATTGGAGCTATCCAGCTGTACAGTTCAGATCCAGATTCCAGCTCAGATGAGAAAAACAAAGACGTTCATTGATCTATTTGTCTGTAAGTGGATGCATCAGAATGGAGTGGAACAGGGACCTCGTGTCCTGTAGTGTCAGGGACTCGTGGTGGAGGACCCAAATGCAGGAGACCAGGATTGGTGACAGGAAATAAAACATTCAATTAACAAACTGAAACATAACAAAACTATGAGGGGAAACAAAACTGTGACAAAACAGAGCAGATGACCTGACAAGGAAGAACAGAAACCAAGACATTTAAATAGGCTGAGGGCAATTAACTGAACTGAAGAGAGCTGTGGATCATGAACCTGAAGGTGTGACTGACAAGAAGGAAACCTAAAACATGACAAAGAAAACCAAACCACTGAATCCTTACATGTAGTTTGTCCGGGCAGTTACAAGCATTTTTGCTCCTGATTGATCACACTTTGAATAAAGATGAACACAGAAACACAGCTTTAATTTGATTTTTTTTCTTTAAATATGTCAAATCAAATCCAACCTTATATATAAAGCACTTTTCCTATAAAAGCACAACACAAAATGTCCCCCATCACGAGAAAAATGCTACAAGAACATGTTAAAATCACCATTTTCTTCTTTTCTTAACCCTTGTGCTATCCTAGGCACTTTAACATTGGGAGTGGGGTCATCTAGACCCACTAGACAGTGCTCTGAACCTTTTTTCTTCAATGATTTGTGATCTTCACTGGTGTCCATGGATTACATGAAATCTTTCCACCTTTATCCACCTTTGTCATGGTAGGGAGAACAGGTCAATGCAAGGGTGGGGTCATCTAAGATAGCACAAGGGTTACCTTGTTCTGTCTAACAACTGAGCAAACAGACGAGCGCTGAAGGCCTTTTGTTGGACAAGTTTTACTGTTACAAAAAGGGGTTGTGAATCTTCGGATAGCCAGGGTTTAAATTTGTATGAACCCTTTTCTGTTTAAAAAAAAAATATTTTGTATTTATTTGTTACATTTTGTGTTTTAAGTATATAGGTATATATACATATTGTTTTTATAAAAGGGGAGGGAGAGGGGAAATTTGTGTGTGTGTCTGTGTGTGTGAGGGGGGGGGTAGAAGAAAAAGAAATAAAAAGGAAGGGGGTGAGAAGGGGTACAAGTGCTGAGTTGCTAATTCGGATACGTTAGGATTTTAGTCTGTGAAACTTTTATGCTAGTACTGCAGAAAGGCAAATATTACAGCCCCAGTGCCCGACCCAAGCAGCCCAAAGATCACGACGCAACCACAGTTCCACCCCTACCTCCCCCCACACTACACTACCCTTTTCAGCCCCCCTCACCCAACACGTCCCTCAATCCCTCCTCCCTTACCCCCCCGCTGCCCTTCCCGCTCTGGAAATGGGAGGGTGATCCCCAGCGAGTACTGGCGAGTTAGCCCCCAGGTCTACACACCGTTTTCATTGGAGTGGGTCTTTGAGGTGGTGCTTCCAGAGCGCTCATATTACATTTATCTTGTGTGTTTTTGGTTTGCTGACTGGAGTTTCTTTTGTCAACGTGAGGCTGTATTCACACAGGCTGGAACATGGACTGAGTCTTTCATGTTCGTTTGTGTTTCAGCAATGATGCTTTTTAAAAGGAAAGGCCTTGGGAATGATTGACAGTGTGTTTGCGCCCTGACAGGCGACTGTGAACGGGGATATTTGATTACATTGAGCATTTTGGAGGCTAAAGTAGGCCAGCTTTTTCTGTGACTGATAGATTGGCCTCTTTTAAGCCCGACCCTTCTGCTGCTGTAAAACAAACTGGTCTTACTGCTGCAACCTTTGTGCTTTTACTGCAGCAATAACTTTAAACCAGATGACAGCATGCAGAGATTGGCTGAGAGGAAGCAGTGCTGTAATGTTTCCTCACAAATAGGAAGCTTGATTTTATTTTTAAATCTTGTCCTCTTTTTTTTTATTCTCATCTTTTTATCAAAATCTTGAAAGAATGCACTTTCTTCTGCAGATAAAAAAATGTACAAGGTGAAAGTCTAAACAGAAATTTTCCTCCTGTATATAAGTATTTGGTCAACTACAAACAAGCAAGATTTCTGGTTCTCACAGACATGTAACGTCTCCTGTAAGAGGACCCTCTGTCCTCCATTTGTTACCTGTATTACCTGTTTGAACTCATTATCTACGTATCCAAAATACACCTGTCCACAACCTTAAACAATCGCACTCTAACTCCACTATGGCCAAGAGCGAAGAGCTGTCTGTGGACACCTGTGTTGCATCCAAAGAACACCATGCCTACTGTTAAGCATAGGGGTGGAAACATCTGCTTTTGGGCTGTTTTTCAGCAAAGGAACCAAGACAACTGATCCGTGTAAATAAAAGCATGAATGCGGCCTTGTATCGTCAGATTTTGAGTAAAAACCTCCTTCCACCAGCAAAGGTACTGAAGATGAAACGCGGCTGGGTCTTTCAGCATGACAGCAATCTCAAACATACTGCCCGGGTAAGGAAGGGGTGGCTTCCTAAAAAGCATTTCAAGGTGCTAGAGTGGCCTAGCCGGTGTCCAGATCTCAGCCCCATAGAAAATCTTTGGAGGGAGTTGAAAGTCTATGTTGGCCAGCAATAGCCCCAAAACATCATTGTCTAGAGGAGCATTGCCAACAAAGGGTATATTATTTTCCACTACAATTTGCAATAACATTTTTAAAAAACAGCCAATGTGATTTTTTGATTTTTTTTTTCTTCTTTTTTAGTCTCTTACAGATGAGGCATCCCTATGATAAAATTACAGGCCTCTCTCATCTTTTTATGTGTGAAAATTTGCACAATTGGTGGCTGACTAAATATTTCTGTCCCCCACTTTAAGTCCATCTTCTAATTTATTTGGCTTGGACAAACTTCAGACGAGTGGCAACAAAAAGCTAAGCGGATGAATCTTGACAGTATTGTCTCGACCACTTGGAGGTTCACACCTGAACATATTTTAAGGCACAACACAAATGCAGAAAAAGTGATTTGAATTAAAATAGCTTTTATAATCAAATTCAGTGCAGATTCTTTCAATAAGGCCAGAACTTTTTAGTAACAGCTTTTAGAAATGACCAAAACACATCAAACAGGTTTAGGTGTAATCTTTGGCGAGCGCGAGGGGGGAACTGTGCCGCACGCACATTAATTTTTGATTGAATTCTTATTAAGCTTCAGCAGAAGTTTTTGCCTATTTTTTATTTTAATTTAATGTACTCCATGTAAAGAATAACATTGTAGAAAACTGGAGAACTTGAAAAGGCTTTTCTTATAATTATATTTCAATACTTTATCTACGACATGACTGAAACAAATCAATTTTTTTAGAAGCTAAAAAACATTAGTCACTTAATTTACTTTAGTGTGTAAATAATACTAATTTATTAATAATTTATTTAAAAAAAGGAAAATAGCTTCAGATTTAACATTAGTAAAACATCTCTTTGCCTTTACATTAAAGGATTCTGTCTGAATATTCTTTGACACTGCATCAAAAAGGATGATATTTATGCAGAAACACTGTGTTTTTGTCATTAAAATCTAAGTCATCTTTCTTTTCAATTTAATTCAGTTTTATTTATATAGCCCAATAATACAACAATTTTTGCCTCAATGGGCTTGATTAACTCAGATTTGAATGAGCATCTTGCTGCCTCCTTGTCTTTCATACAGCTGTCCACAGAAGCACCCTTGTTCACTTCTTCAATTTATTGCTTTGTCTGGCCAGGGGAGTGGGGTGGGGGGAGTGACCCAGCCCACCCAACAAATCAAGCATCTCTGCAGGCAAGGAGAGAGGTTGCGAAATGCAAACCCTCGGGCTTTAATGAGAACGATAGAGGGATGCAGGATGGATGGTGCTGAGAAAAGTGACGGGATGTGATAACGTCTGCTCAGAAGCCCCCAGCTATTCCAGAGTGTGGAGCAATTCTTGTGAAATGAGAAATATCGTAAGATGAGATCAAATTTATTGATCCTAGAGGGAAACGGGGTCATTTCAACAGCAAGTGGTGGTGGGGAGGGGGCTAAAGTGCAAAGAAAAAAAGAAGTACAAGAATATGCACCATAAATGGGGAAAAATGGAAAAAATCTAGTTTTTGCAGAGATGAGGAGTGGAAATGTGGTTCACTGAGCCAATCACATCTAGTAATCTGATTCAAATGCTTACTATATTGGGAATGTGAATGAACGCAAAGAAAAGGGGGAAAGTTAAAAAGAAGGAAGCTCTGTGTGACTGCGTGTCTCATATGTACGCGTGTGGATGAGTCAGTATAAACTCTCATCATTCTCTGGTCAGAAGGCTGCAGATTTGCACCGTGGTGTAGTTGGGCTTTATATGGGTATGTGGTCATTGTTGGTGTTGCATAATATGTGTTCCTGGATAAGCAACTACTTAACTGCCAGACTTTGGTTGAACTGTTGACCTACTCTCAACAGTTCCATGTGAAATAAACCAAACGCAACAAAAGTGTATGATTTTTATTTTACATCCAAATTTAACAGAACCTGATCCCCAGGAATGACGTTGTGAAGGTGTAGATGTCATAAATATATGACTTATAGGACACACAAAAGTCTAGCTGGTGCACAGATGCATAATGTCTTGAATTGAACTGCGATATTCTGAACATCCAATTGTAACAAATGTTTACAACCGTTTGACATGCGCAGAACTATCTAAAATACTGGAAACAGCCGTAGAGGAACTAGCAGAGTTCGGTTGTAAACAAACATGGCTGTGGTTAGCATGTAGTAATCTTCTGAGTGGGCCATTATTTTTGATAAAAGTGACTATTTGCACATACTTTTCTTAATACATGCAGCCAGTGCTGAACTCCTCTTGGCTGTACAGACCCAGAGGAAGGGTTAGTTTTAGGGTTATGGTAATATTTAGCCTTGGACGCACTTACAATATGTGCGGGGAATGCAGCAATGGGCTTCTTGGCCGAATGTCTTACATGCAAATAACATCAGCCTTTATTTTTTTATCTTTTATTTAGATAAATCATTGGAACACAAATTCCAATGATTTTTTTTCACAGGACTGCTCGGAGTGGCATTTCCGCAGTCATACACCGTCCCAAAGACGCTCCTCTATTTAGAGACATGGTTCTCTGGAGTGTGGCATCTCACTTGTGCGGAGCAGCCAGCCGGTCCAGAGCAAACATCACCAACGCATGACGTAAAAGCCAGCAGTAGATGACCCACAAGTAATAAGTGTTTACATGCACCACAATCAGATCAGCAATCAGCATAACCCACCCGTCTCAATAGCTGATGGCTGTTGGGATTCAGTTTTAAGCTGTTATACTTAACATGCTGATCAGCAAGATAACTATCAAAGGTTTCTGCCACATCACTAACTGTAGATATAACTAAGAATTGAGAAAATTGAATTGAGAAAAAAGAAAAACATTTTTGAGAGGCCAAATTATATTGTATGAAAATAATCCAATCTTAACCACCAGTACCCAAGGCAGATTTTTTAATTTTTTGTTTATGTTTCTTTCAAAGCTAAACAACCCCAATCAACTGGAAGTGACTGGAAGTCACAGAAACTTAACAATCATCTTAACAAATTCAAAAAGTCATGCTGTTACTCCAAAGCAGAACAGTAGAAACACTTACAAATGTCACCGTGTAAATACTGAGTCAATGCTCCGGTGTGCCACCTTCCTGCAACCTGCTTGGCTTTTCACTGTCTGAGGTTTCATGATATTCAGGGTTTGTAAGACACATGCAAAGTCTTGCCATTCTTAAAAACATTTCAATCATCGTATTTTATCTATATTTATGTAATAAAAAGATGACCAACTAAAAAAGAGAAAAATGTGTTCGTTTTTGTTTTGATAAAAAGCAAGACAACGTTTTTAATAATTCAAAAGAGGCGAAAGTGGGAGTTATAAAGGCTAACATGGCTGAACATGACGCTGACAAGTTCTGACGACACGAATGTCGGTGATAAAAAGAGACAGCCGTTCAGTAAACCCTCCATGCTCCTGTCAGCTTACCATCCCTTCTATGAGCTTCCTGGAAGAGCCGATCCCCACAGGACATCATAATAAAGCCAATTTTCAGTCAATACTCCTGAGTCCGCTTTAGGTCCATACAGACGCAGCTGTGCATGCAGCCTCACCTCTTATCCTCGAGTCTAATCAAAAGCTCCTGTGCTTTCATCTGCTCTTAGAGCTGAGCTGTAGCTCTGCTGATGTGGGGGTGCAGCGCTTCACATCGCATCTTAGAGAATTATGCAGGTTCTAATGAGGAGGTCCACTCTGTTTTCCTGTGTTCATACTCGTGTGCTCATTCCATGTTGTTTATGCATTAATCCATGTACACCTTTGTTTGCAAGATTAGCGAAACAAGAAATCTGCTTTGTTCTGCTCTATTTTGCTTATCTTGCAGACAAGGTGGACTGGAGATGCGCTTCTGAACGCACCTGGCAGCAGCTGCAGCCATCTCTGCTTATCTGAGCTGTAAGTTAGTAACTAAGCAGCCTGTTATCTCCATCCTGTCCACTGCTGCTCTAATCCACTTGAGGACCAGGCTGCAAGATCAGAGAACAATAATTTGACCAAGATTTATTCTTTTTCAATGGCAGACACAAATGTTTGTTTGGTAGAAAAATTTTAGACAGAAAACAGGCAGGTCCTGCTCAGATCTTTATAGAAGACGAGTTGAAAGCTCAGACACATGGTTCGCTACGTAGCAGATGGAATGTGTTTTTTTTCAGCTGCATTCAAAGGCAGATGCTAGTTTATATTTTACTCTACAGAATTTGATAATGACAAGTTTTTAGTGAGAAAATGTTGAGGATTTCTTCTAAATCTTTGCCTTTAGGGTTTTCTCAGCCTCTACGGCGACTTCCCTCACCCCGGCCCCTTCCTCCAGCTCCTCTTTGGGGACCACGAGGCATTCCCAGGCCAGCCGAGAGACGTAGTCTCTCCAGCATGTCCTGGGTCTTCTTCGGGGATGCCGCCAAGTGGGACATGCCTGGACCACCTCCCCATGGAGGTTTTCAGGAGGCATCCAGACTAGATGCCTGAGCCACCTCAACTGGCTCCTTTCGATGTGGAGGAGAAGTGGTTCTACTCTGAGCTCTCTGCGGGTGACCGAGCTTCTCACCCCATGTCTAAGGGAGCCCCCAGCCACCCTATGGAGGGTGGCTGGGGGTGGCTTGCTCCGGTCATACAAAGACCGGAGAGCCCCCAGTAAGACTCCTCGGACCCCATACTCCCAGAGCACCTTCTACAGGATACCACGGGGGACGCGGTCATACGCCATCTCCAAATCCACAAAACACATATAGACTGGATGAGCAAACTCCCACGAACTTTCCAGTGAAAGAGGGTGTAGAGCTGGTCCACTGTTCCACAACAAGGACGGTAATCGCACTGTTGGACAGACTCTCCTCTCCAGTACCCTGGCGTAGACTATCCCAGGGAGCCTGAGGAGTGTGATTCCCCGGTAGTTGGAACACACCCTCTGGTCCCCCTTCTTAAAAAGGGGAACCACCACCCCTGTCTTTCAATCCAGTGGTACAGTTCCCGACTGCCACGCGATGCTGAAAGAAGGCGTGCCAGTGGGATTGAGGAGATTCTCAACGCCCGACAATGTCTCCAGTTGAAGTCAACAACCCCCCACCTGTGCTGGAAATGGTGCCTGTAGAGAACTGCTTTCCCCTCCTGAGGCGCTGGAGGCGCTGGAGTTTGCCAGAATCTCTTCAAGGCCAACCGCTGGTCCTTCTCCATGGCCTCACCAACCTCCTCCCAGAACTGAGTTTTTGCCTCTGCAATTTTCCGGGCTGCAGCTCGCTTAGACTGCCAGCACCTGTCGGCTGCCTCTGGAGTCCCAAAAGCCATCCAGGCCTGGTAGGACTCTTTCTTCAGCTTGACAGCATCCCTTACTTCCGGTGTCCACCACCAGGTTCGGGGGTTACCGCCGCGACAGACACCAGAGACCTTGCGACCACAGCTGCCCCCCCTTGATTCTTTTTATGAAGTTCTCCCGGAACTTGGAGTTAAAGACTTCCCTAACAGAGGCCTCAGCCAGACGTTCCCAGCAGACCCTTACACTGTGTTTGGGTCTCCCAAGTCTTTCTGGCCTCCTTCTCTGCCAGCGAATCCAACTCACCACCAGGTAGTGATTGGTGGACAGCTCTGCCCCTCTCTTTACCCGAGTGTCCAAAACACAAGGCCGAAGGTCCCCTGAAACAACTATAAAGTCGATCATTGACCTCTTACCAAGGGTGCCCTGATACGAAAATTGATGGACACCCTTGTGCTCGAACATCATTTTCATTATGGAAAAACTATGACGAGCAAAGAAGTCCAATAACAAAACCTCGCTATAGGGCTTTTCGGCTGAAACCACAGTGTCAGATAAATACATCTAGACATTAAAGAAAAACACAATTATAAACAACAAACCACAACAAGAATCAAGTTTCTCATGCACGAGGGAGAGGAGCAAATGTGTTAGAAAAGGTCCACCACGCTTCTCTTCTCAAAGGTCTGCCTCTCCCCGTGCTGCTTTTATTAAGAACACAAGAAGGAGGTAACAATTCAAGACAAAAAGAAAAAGTTCATTAGGGGGTGTCGTCAAATGACCCTTTTGGTTGGATTCTAAGTTCAAACAGTATCCCTTATCAGCTAAGGACAGTGTGTCGTAAACCCCTCATCCTGGGTGGGGGATGAGAAGCAGATGAACAAACACACAGAACTGTTTTCAGAAGAGGTAAAAAGGTCAATCTGAGTTAACATACATTTAACCAAATACATTTAGGCAATGATAATAATTAAACAAATTCCTTCACATACTCCCTCCTGTTTATCATTGATAAATGTTAAAATCTCACATCCAATATCACATCTTCGTCGACAAAGTTCCTAAAAACTCTGTGCCATTGTAGTTACGCAATGTGGAAACACAGTTCCTGGTTCCACACTAGCATATGGAGCTAATGATTTTGTCAATTTCAGTTTTTTAAACTGATACAAACTCCTGTAACTCGGTCTTACAAGAGTGCCATTTGAAGTGGTAACGGCTCCAGTACTAATATACCCTCTGGTACTATATTCAATAACACAGTCGCTTTTCCACTCAGAAAATTGCTTTGCCTGCAAATTAGGATGTAGGGATGAAGTTGGAATTACAGAACAAACATAGCAATCAGATCTATTCCTTTCTTTAGCCAGTAACATAACATACCTATACCAAGAATTTGTCATATACAGGTGAGTTATGTTCATTTTTGGACTATTCAAAACATCATGTTCATCAATACTCAGCCATCGTCGAGAAATGTTTAGACTGTCCTCGTTGGTGGTTCTTCTTGCAGGTGGATAATGATTCCAAAAGAACCAAATCCTTGTGGTGGCTCCTGTCAGGAATAGCAGGAACAGTAAACAAAATAAACTGTCTCTTAGCCCAGTTGGACACGCCATGGTGGATATGTACCTATCTTCGGGAGGGAGAGGTTACTAGCACATCACCTCCTCAAGTCCTCTAACAGTGTAGGATCCGTGTAGTGCAAAAGAGATCTGGTGTGCTTTCTTCCCTAAGACTAGGTGGATCTCTCGGCTTCGCTGACGTTGAGACAAGCAGCTTCTATACAGCTGCCTCCCTTTGTAGTCAGACTTCCCCACCTAGCAGTTGGAATTAGCCTCACCCAGATGCTTTTTCTTGCAGTGTGACAGGTGGATCCAAGACGTCCTTTCAGCAATCTTGACAGCTGTTGGTGTAGTCAGCAGGACTTGGAATGGCCCTTCCCACCGTGGGCTGGACCAACACTTCCTTTTTATGGCCTTCACAAACACCCAGTCACCAACCTGCACTGGTGAAGTGTCCTGTGGAGATAAAAAGGAATCTGGCACTTGATTTGTCCTTTGCACATCTTTAGTGGTAAACATTTTTCTCAAATAATCCACTAAATTTGCATCATCATCTGGAGAATGTTGCTGTGTAGGATTAAGGTCTGGTAACCTATAAGAACGTCCATACAACATTTCAAAAGGCGTTAAAGGTTGACCTGCTGTGCGTGTGATACGCATGCTTAGTTGAACTAAGTCTATGCAGTCAGGCCACTGTCTGTTTGTCTCTTCCATGTATTTTTTTAACTTTGATTTGATAGTGCCATTAGTTCTCTCAACTAATCCTGCACTCTGTGGGTGATAACTACAATGTCTCTTTAAATCAATACAAAGATGTTGAGCCATTTTGTCTATCACTTGATTTACAAAATTTGTACCATTATCACTTCTTATCACTTGAAGTATGCCAAAAGTTGGGATTATTCTTTTACAAATAGCTTTAGCTACTGTAATAGCATCTTGTGTTGCACATGGAAAAATTTCAACCCATTTGGAAAATGCATCAATAATCACTAAACAATATTTCAATCCTTTGCTTTTATTTAATTCAATAAAATCCATATGGATTGTATGGAAAAGAAAAGTTCGTTCAGGAAATTTTCCTTTCTTAGGTCTAACATTGCCTTGGGGATTATGACGCATACATGTTACACATTGTTTACAAAATGTTTTTGAATAGAGAATAAATCCATAAGTTGTTTAATATTTCTCTAATAAATTCATCCTCCCCCCTGTTGAATCATGGCAAAGCCCATGACTCAAAATTGCTACCCATTTGTTCATGGATTTTGGTAAAATAGGTTTACCTTCTGTGCTGACATAAAGACTTTGTTCTAACTTTGCTCCCTTTTTCAACCATAAATCTTTTTCTTGTTTCGGTGCACTGTGTTGCATTTCTTTTAAAACATCAGCGGTTGCATCTGCAGTCACATACTCATTTGTGCACATTTCTACATCTTTTGTTGCAGCTTGCTTTTCTGTTGCATCTGCAAAGGCATTTCCCTTTAGAAATATGATCTGTTCTTCATTTGTGTGTCTCTCATTTACATATTGCTACTTGATGGTAACATTACAGCAGTTAATTCTTTCAGTAAGCCTACATTCATTACTGGTTTTCCTGTTGACGTTTTAAACCCTCAGTTCTTCCACTGTTGACAAAACAAATGCACTGTAGCAAACGCATATTGGCTATCAGTATAGATCGTAACTGGCTTATCTTTAAACAGTTTGCATGCTTCAGTTAAGGCTGTCAACTAGCTGATTGTGCTGAGTAATTTCCACGCAGGGGTCCTACCTTCAGAACCTTATCTTGAGTTACAACAGCTAAACCCACTTTGTTTCTGCCTGTTCAAAGTATAAGTCACTTCCTGCACATGTTCTTTCATTTCTTCCCATTTTTGTTGTGAACCTTTAGTACAAGAAATAAATGGAACTGCATCTGCCATTTGTTTCCAATTTGTCACTCTTTCTGTATACATTAAATTTTTTGCTTCTGGTGTAACTGTCACAGTACAGAAACTAGTTTCATCTTTCCAATAAAAATCATTTATTGTACATTTTTGAAATCGTAGTTTACTCACTGCTTCATCATATCTCCTGTCAGGGCTCTGGACCAGGAGACTTTTTGCATCTTAACATGACATACAGATTTTCTGGAGACATAAAATCTGCATGGGGTGACACTCTGGCTTTTGCTTTTTCCATTAAGTTTTTTGCAGTCTGTCCAAGATCAGTTTTCGGTAGATCTAAAGTCCAATAATAGTGTGGTTCACCTCTGCCTTCTAGCACACAGATGTCTGTATCTGGGCAACGTCGTGCTTGCATCCCCCCTTCTCTGGTGGGGTAAATTCCTAACTTTAATCTTATTATGACATCTCTCCCTAAAAGATTAAAAGGACAGTTTGGTGCTAAAACCACATGAATGCTTGTTGTTTCATTAGTGTCAGGATTTTCAAAACAAACTGGTTTACTCAAATGTTTAGTTTCAATTTGACCATCTGCAGATCTCATTTGTATTGTTTTATTTGACTTAGGAAAATCATTGTACTGACTTCTTATCACAGTTCTACAAGCCCCTGAGTCACAAAGAAAAACAAATGGTTGTCCCTGAACATAAAGAGCTATTTCTGGCTTTTCCATAAGACAAACTTCAGTGAGATCTAAAAATTCATCACAAATTGGTTGAATTTCTGGTTCAGATTCATTGTTAATCTTCTCATTACTTCTACCATCTAGTCAAGTTTATTTCTTCCTTTCAGGACAATCTCTCTACCAATAATCTCTCTGTCTACAAATCCAACATCCATCATCAACCTGCTCTGACCCTCTGTTGCTACTTCCTCTAAACCTTCTTCCAAAATTTCCTTTAAAATTTCCTTTTCCACGACCACAATTTCTTCCTCTCTTCACATTCCTTCCAAAAAACACATCACTACTTTCCTCCTGCCAAAATGTATCTACACTTTGATTCCTAAATTTCTTTCTATTCACCATCACTTTTTTCTGCATGAACAGTAAAATTCACAAACTGTTGTAGTGCTCCTGTAGGTAGATCAATGTAAAGTGTCCTTATCTAGTCTGCAATCTCTGGTCTCATAGCTTGCAGTAAAGCTTGTTTCAGCTGCTGTCTATAGGGATCATCATCATTATCATCATATCTGAGTCCACTATTAGCTTTAAAACTTCTTCAAATCTGACTCTCAATCTTTTTGTTTAGTTTGACCAATCTTTCCATAATCAGGTCTCATTGGAAAGGCTTCTCTAATTCTTTGTCCTAAAAATGTAACACTTTGAATTAACTCTTGACTGTTATGCGGAAGAGGTCTGGGTGGATCGTCATCATTCATAGGATTCCTTTACTTTTGCCCAGTCTGCTTTCATAGTAGTCATACATGGTTTCTGACATTTAATGCCATTCAGATGATAAGCTCTCTGAACTTCCATCATTTGCTCATGAAAATCCTGTGGATTTTCCCTGTGAGAGATAACTCCCTCTACTGCCTTCTTAACATCCTCCACTGTCCAGGTCCTAAACACAAGAAGTGTAGGCTTCTGGCCATCTTCTCCAGCTCTAGGATTGGACACTTCAATGATTGGAAATGTCTCTGCAACTTTAGATGACTCTCCAGCTTCTTCCAAACCAACCCCCGTAGTTCTACTTCAAACAAGTTTTTTCTTTTTTTCTTTTCCTCAACATTATTTTTCCTTTTTCTGGTTTATTTAAATCAGTCACTGGTGGGTAAAAACCCGTCAACAGAGGAGCATTTGTCCCCTGGTAGGGAGGAGGTGAGAAATCAGCTGGTTTCTGCTCTCCCCCCCTTTTCATCCTGCTCCTGCTCGGTCTGCAGCCTGCTGCAGCCTGCTGTTGCAGGGGTCTGAGTCACACATCTGATTTATCCTACTCTTTTTTAGCAATCAGAAATGCTTCTCTAGTTTTACTTTTCTGTATGCCATTCTTTATTGTTCGTTGCTTCATTTAAGAACAGTTTTGCACAAATTAATTCTTCACTATTTTTTGTTTCGTTTTTTAGTTTTTATTTTGTTTTTAATTTGTTACCTTTGAACTAATTCAGTACATTCCCCTTAAAATCGTAGTTTTTATCCCATTTTATCAAGAATGTAGTTGAACCTGGATGACCCTCTTTCCAAATATTTTTTATCTTATGTTAATAAAACTTTTTTATTTGAATTCCCCCATTTGTTTTATCTTTTTTGTAGTTACGTTAGTCACACAGTGTGATCAGAACCAACAGAGAATTTCTCTCAGGACCGAATTTCACTCCCCGTGCAACAAGCTTCTAGGTCAGACCTATTGTCTGATCCGGTCACACGTTTAGGGTCCTCCCAGGAGCAAAACCCGTTTTAGACTCTGGGTTCCTTTCACCTAAAGCCAAATGAGATGAAATCTTGTTCTACGTCAACAAGCAGCCTTGTGTTAACACCGCAAGGTTTCCAGCTGCTCACTGCTTTGAACAAGTTCACTCCTTACACACATGCACACACATTCACACCAAAAAAAAACTTTTTTTTTTTTAATTTATTTTTAAATTTTAATAGGCCTTTTAGGGACTTGAACCCTCTGACGCGTTTTAGGCTGCAGGACTCGAACCTACACCTTTATACAGAATTCTGGACTTTTCCGGGACTTCAAACCCACACGTGTTTTAGGCAACAGGACTTGAACCTGTCCCTCAGAATTCTGGGCCACTTCAGGGACTCGAACCCATGAAAAAGCGCTGTACTTGCCTTGTCGTTGTGGTCTGACTGGTTAACGAATAACGTCAATCCGGACCCAGGGATCAGACCAGTCGATTGGCCGGCGTAGAATTCACTACGACGGACTTTCCTCCGGAGACCTGGTCTCACGGGCTGTGCACAGACTTCAATCGGCATGGTCCTCCCCCAAGGACGCAGATATGTTGTCATCCGGCTCGAATGGACCAAAGAATGTCAGATAAATACATCTAGACATTAAAGAAAAACACAATTATAAACAACAAACCACAACAAGAATCAAGTTTCTCATGCACGAGGGAGAGGAGCAAGAGTGACAGAAAACGTCTACCACGCTTCTCTTCTCAAAGGTTCTGCCTCTCCCTGTGCACCTTTTATTAAGAACACAAGAAGGAGGTAACAATTCAAGACAGAGAAAAAGTTCATTAGGGGGTGTCATACAATGACCCTTTTGGTTGGATTCTAAGTTCAAACAGTATCCCTTATCAGCTAAGGACAGTGTGTCGTAAACCCCTCATCCTGGGTGGGGGATGAGAAGCAGATGAACAAACACACAGAACTGTTTTCAGAAGAGGTAAAAAGGTCAATCTGAGTTAACATACATTTAACCAAATACATTTAGGCAATGATAATAATTAAACAAATTCCTTCACACACAGTCAGAGACCTGTCCCCCAACCGAAGGCGGAGGGACATGATCCTCTCGTCCACCAGGGTGAACTCCAACACTTGGTGGCTGAAATGGGGGTTCACGAGTAAGCCCACACCAGCCCGTCACCTCTCACCATGAGCAACTCCAGAGTGGTGGAGACTCCAACCCCTCTCTAAGGACTAAGTTTCAGAGCCCAGGCTATGTGTAGAGGTGAGCCCGACTATATCTGGACAGTATCTCTTAACCTCTCGCAAAAGCTCAGGCTCTTTCCTTCCCAGAGAAGTGACATTTTATGTCCCAAAATCCAAGTTCCATGACCGGGGTTTGGGCCGCCGAGGCACCCGCCTTCAACTGCCATCCAAAGCACATTGCACCTGCCCCTTTTGAGGTCTCCTACGGGTGATGGGCCCATGAAGGAGTGGTCCCACGTCGCTCATTCCGGCTGAGCCCTACCGGGGCCCGTTGGAAGAGCCTCGGTCACCAGGAAGCCCAAAGGCCTGCAAAGCCCCAACCCCAGGCCTGGCTCCAGAGTGGGGCCCCAGTTACGCCGGTCCGGGCGATTTAACTGTAACGGGTCCTTGATTGAACTTCTCATCAGAGGCTTCTGAACCACTCTTTGTCCGACTCTTCACCCAGGAAATGCCTGCCATGGGAGACCCTACCAGGAGCGTAAACCACAGAGAGCTTAGCTCCTGGGATCACTTGAGCTCACAAACTGCCCCACCACGGTAAGTGGCGGTTCACGTGGGAGTCAGAAATCAGGGAATCAGAATAACTCACATCATAAAGTTTCTAAAAGTTTCCTCTCTTCAACAGAAACATAGAGTATCTCAGCTCCAACTGCATCTACAGTCAAACACTTCTGGTGCCATTGCAGAACCAGCCCAGACAGATCAAACTCATCCCAGCTGAGCTTCAGAGATCACATGGAATCTGATCTCTGAGGAATTGCTCCACAATCTGGAATAGCTGGGGGCTCCTGAGCAGACATTATTACATCCCGTCACTCCCTCAGCACCATTTGTCCCGCATTCTCATGAAAACCTGAGGGTTTGCATTTGCATTCAACCTCTGTCCTTGCCTGCAGAGATGCTTGATTTGTCGGTTGGGGTGGGTCACTCGTCCTTCTGAGTGATCCCAGATCTTTTATTTTCGGTCAGCTTGATTAGGAAACCATCAGTGATAAATGAAGACGAACTCTTCAATGGTTTCAAACTCGAGTCTTTACTGGAATTTCCTAAAGTTGTGTCCATGCTGCAGAAGAGGTTTTATGAACTGCAGCGTGAGCAGCAAGGACTCAGAAGAGCCGCTTTTAGCAGGAAAAATGATGATTCACAAAGGGTTCTGCCCTTTCCAGCAGTGCGTCTCATTGCTTCTGTCATTTTAAAACTGAGCAGAGCTGGATCTGCTCGTTACATGGATGGAAGATCATAGGGCTGTGACCGCGTCACCGCGTCACCGCGTTCTGCATATGGTGCGTGATTGGAACTACAATAAACACATTAAACAGATTCATCTTTGATGATAATTTACTTTCTCTGCTAGTCCTGTGTTCAGACTTCAAGGGTTTCTATAGGAAACCTTTTATCACTCTTCTCCTTCTCTCCTCCTCGCACCCGCCTGCGCGCATGCGGCTGCCACTGTCTCTTAGAGAAGCACGCGGCACGTGCGCACTCTACTTACACACACACGTGTGCTGTTTCGGGAAACACACACACATCCTCTTCTTACAAAAGAAGTTTTTGTCTTGCGAGGAAATAGGACAAATTACTGCGTTCTAATTATTAATTTCCATTACAAGCTGTGTGCGTTCTTGAGTGTGCGACACGGCCGCCGGCCGGAGGATTTTGTGTGTGTGTGGGGGGGGGTATTATTGTTCTAAGTCACTCTGTAACACCAAACATGAACGCGCGCTGTTAGATTTCCATGAATATCACTACACTTTTTTGTTTGGGAACTATTTTGTGCAGCGCAAAGTTACGTGTCTGTATAAACAGAGGCGGAGCCTCCTGCTCCACGTTCTTCATGGGTGTCAGGCTTCATGGCTACCAGAAAGGTGACAGTATAGTCTCGTTTATTACTGGGCAATAGATAATATTCTGAGAAGATGTCTGTACCAGAGAGCACAGGTGAAGCCTCACATGCAGCAAGACACACCGCGGTGTGTCTTGTGTCTAGGAGAAAGCAGCGCTGTTGTAGATTGACAAAGTCACAGTCAATCTACAACACCTATATAGTTAGTTCATTAGTTAGATAGGTAGTAGTTAGTTGTTACTGTTATTTGTTAATAAAGAATAGTACGTTGTAATTGTATTTATTGCGGTTAACTTAATTGTTAACTGCGGTTAACCGCGACACCTGGTGGTTCATCACCGCGGTGATCAAAAATCCGACACCCTCACAGCTCTAGAAGATCAACATGATCATGAAATCCAGAATGATTCTTTTTTACATAACATTAGCAAACTTCCAAAATTTGTAAAGTAGTTTTTTTTTTACTGTTTTGTTGTTGTTTTTCCCCCAAAATATTTATTTAGATTATTTATCTTGACCCTTTTTCATTCAACTCAACTCAAACATAATAAGCAGGAAGGTCTTTGCATTTGTCTTATGGATCTCACGTTTGAGTTGCTTGTCCTCTTCCTTTATGTGACCCTGCATTTTTCCTCCCTTGATCTACAGTCTGGTCAGTCTGGACTGTCTCATTATCACCTCAGCTTCTACCTGGAAGGCCTCCAGGCTGGAGCTGCTTCGGTTTGCCTGTGTTTCCCTCAGAACCTGTGATGGAGCTTATTAGAACTCTCAGTCCTTTTCACCTCCTCTCGGTGGTGTCTTCATCCAGGTGTCTGCTTTGAATATTCTGTTCTCTTTTCTTCTTTCAGCCGAATCCTCTTGTAATCGCTCCTTCCTTCTCTTCTCCTCCTGACTTTGTCCTTCTTTATGTCTTTGAAAGCTATGCTTTTAATTGACGTTGCTTTTTTTAAACTTTTGCCTAGTCTTGTCTTCAGCCTGTCTCGGATTCCTACTTTAAGCTACCTTGTCTTTACCTCAGTGATGGACGTTAACGAGATGCTACAAAGGAAAATGTATTTTCTTGATCCTGGATTTTGCTGCTTGATTAAATCATTAGAAATCAGGGCAGAGAACCTCATGGGAAATGTATAGTTAATATAAAAATATGTTTTTTTAGAGGATACTCACTGGAAAAAACCATCAAGCAATCTTCACTATGATGGAACTTATAACCAATGATTGATTAAAAATATATAGTGCACTCAAAAATTATAGTGAATAACTAAAAAAATGAAAAAAAATAATTTTTTTCTAGATAACTATACATCTTTGATGAAATGGCTCTTTTCATAAATTTCTAGTAAATGGTTCAGCTTGTTTTTTTTAAAATATGCTTTGCTTAATTTTTTTGGGTTTTGATTCTTCAAAAAGGATTTTTTATTTTGGAAAAATTAAAGAACTTTACAATCAGAATCACGGTATGTTTGCCTCAGACGGTCAGAATATGGTGGCTTATAAAACAAAATCTCCCATAGTATTTTAACCACTTATCATCTTTATATTCATTAATCTGACTGAAAAATATTTAAATATTACCATAAAAATCAGTTTTAATCGTGTTTATAATGTAATTTTAAAAATAGTATTTTTACAACTTTTACATTTTTGCTTTGACTCTGGCACATATAGGACTAATATTTACTAATCATTTAGAACGCAAGCTTTAGTTTTAAACGCTATTGGTTTCTCCATTGACTATCTTTGAGAACTGGAGTGAGTGTCTCCTCACCCCTGGTGTTTCAAACAGGTAGTACCGCTAGCTCCAAGTAGCCAAACTTCCATAGACTTCTATGGAGAAATAAACAGCTGTTACTCAGTCACATAGGTCAGAATACCCATTCTTATATTTCTTCAACATATTTTTATTAATCTTTTCTTCATGATATATTCTCTTTATTGCAAGTTATTCAAGTTATAAACTGACCAATCAGATGATTCAATAGAAGTAGGTGGCCTCAAGTCAAAACATTTGATTGACAGATTCTCCCGAGCCTGCTTTCAAGTGAGTGGGGTGTGTGGTTCCAACAAGCTCACTCCTGATGAGTCAGAGTGGTTGCCATAGAAACAATGGACTGACTTGAACCAATTGCTACTTACTAATATTGTCTGCCCCTAACATGGCGGCGTTGCAAAATAAAGGCGACTGAATTGTCTTCTCTTTGTTGGAGCCGTAAGTAAACCATTTTCTATGGGTGACGTCACAGTCACTCAGTCCAGGTCCCTTATATGGACGTGAAAGACTGGACTGCAGACTTATCTCTATGTCTTCACAAAGTGCAGTTATTTTATTCTCTGAAGATTCAATATCTTTCTGCTCTTTGTAGATTTTTTTTTAGCCAGTTGTTAATCCAAAAGTAAAGGTCATCAGAGAGGTACAATCTGGTGCTGCCACTTTACTACTGCATGGCTCCAACTGCATGGCTCCTATACTGAAAATTGTGGCTAAATGTGTAAATTGTTTAAACCAGCAATTAAATAAAATAATAAGTAAATTGTTATACCAGCAATTAAATGTGTAAATTGTTTAAACAAAAGGAAAGCCTACCTTTTTTATTGTGAGACTTCTCTAAATGCAAAAAAATAATCCAGATTAAGGTGCTATGATGTAGAAACTGGCTCTGGCAAACAGCCACGCATCAAAGACTTTATGGAGTCCAGTAGAACAGTGTTTTTCAACCTTTTCTGAGCCACGGCACACTTTAACCTCAAAAAAAATCCCGCGGCACACCAGCATCCAAAAAATGAAGAAAAAAAAGGAGAAACTCATAGTCTGTATTGATCTACAGCCCCTCCACAATCTCACATGCATTTTTGTGATAATTGTTGCAGAAAAAGCTGGACTGCAGCTGTTTGTTTCTAAAAGATGCAATAAAAGTTAAGTTAGAAGATGTAAAAACAGTTTGATGTGTGTTCGTTGATTTCAAGACGTTTAACAACAGATCTCCTTGTGCGCTGTCACTCTCACAACCCAATGCATCATGGGAGATGTAGTGCATTAAACGGCCGGCGGAGAACGCGTCTCTGAGCTTCATGGTTTTGTTCATTTGTTCCACGGTCTGATACCGGATTCTGTGGAAAGCTACACCGCTAAAGACGAGCTTTAGCTGGTATTTCTGTTGGTACTGAGCGACTTTACGAGCTAAATCGGGACAAGGAAGTGAAGACTTCAACCACTTCTGATTGGTCAGACTGATGACGCGATTAAGCCTTCAAGAATGATTGGTGGAGACAGTTAAAGGGGCGGGACTTTTCCAAAATACAGCCGGAGCTGCAGCTGAATTGCTTTGCCGTCATTCTTATCAAAATGTCTTTAATAAAATAAAATAAACGCAAAGAAAAAGTATTTTACGATCCTAACTCCTCGGTGTTTTATCAGGGCCTGTTTGGATGAACACAGAGCTGAGATCCTGGAGATGGGAAATGTTTTTAGATCAGTTAATGAGGGCAATTTCCCACGGCACACCTGACCATCTCCCAAGGCACACTAGTGTGCCGCGGCACACTGGTTGAAAAACACTGCAGTAGAATACGGGCTTAGTTCATTTTTTAACTCAAAGGTGTTTTAGATCAAATAAAGGAAACGATAAACTGTTTTTGGAGCCACATCAATGATCCAAAATAATTTTGATTTAGAGAGGTGTATCTGTGACTTTTCCTTAAACTCTTTTCTTTGTTGGGGTGGGCTAGACAGAAGTGTCAGCTGCTCTGTCAAGGGACTGAAGGACCTTTACCCCTTTTTCTTGTGTATAGTTTGATCATGAGGGTCGAGGCCATTGATCATTTAGGTGGAACTGATTGTGCAAAGATTGCTAAATGAAATGTAAACATAGAGGTCAGGAACGTGAAGGAACTTGTATGCCCAGGTGAGTAAACCTGACTTCTGCTTGCAAACGTTCTGCTGCTCACCAGTCTTCAGTAAGCACATCTTTTTCTCTTCAGCTTTGTTTCTTTCCCTTTCATTGTGTCTTCAGGTCAGTAACCTCCTCATCTTCACACAGACCGTGTTCATCAGCAATCTTCCTCCCTCGGTTTGCTTCTTCTTTCCTGAGCTGTTCTCTCCGCTGCTGAATCACGGGTTATCAGGTCTCAATTGCCAGCCTTGTAGCACCGCTCAGGACATGTTTACACTGTTCCAGGGACATGTTTGTCTCCATTTAAAGAAAATTAGATTAAACTGAGGTTTCCAGAGAATGACCACGAGCGAGGTCAGTTTTGTTCAAGGTCTAGTGCCTGCAAGAAACGAGCAGAAGCTCCTCTCCAGCTGCATGCAGACATATGCAAGGATTTTACTGATGATAGTGTGTTGCTCTCAAGGCTGTAGAGAGGTTGCAGAGAAAAAGGTGAATGTGTTCAAGAGGACTGACAGTACATCACAGGCTAAATGAAGGAGCACTGCAGCCCTGAAGGGTCCTCAGCGCTGTCTGGAGCATCATACACGCCGTCGCTGGTAGATGGTGACACCTGAGCACCCCCACAGGACCGGAGACCTGTCTACTCTGGGACGAGTAAAAACAAGACTCAGTTCCGCACTGACTTAAAGCAAAATGATGTTGAACTGGTAAAGACAAACAATGGGGTTTGCTGTTTTTCATATCCTTACCCGAACTTCATCATTAGCTTCTCACTTTTAATACAAACATGAAAGAACGTTTTTCCACAGTGGGTCTTTTTTGACCCACTTAGGAGTTCAACAAATTTTAATAAGAAGAGATCTTAGAAATGATTAGAAATAATACTGTATTATTTTCATAGTCTTTGTCAGTTAGTTTCTGGGCCGATGACATCTTCCATGCTGATGGGATAAGCTCAGACTACAAATGATTAAATGTCAGAGCCTAGACGCTGATGGTGGTGGAGGGTCAGTCCAAAGCTGCGTCTCCACTGACTATGAAAATACATTTTAAAAACGTTTTTGCGCTTGGAGGAGGTGGTTTGTCGAAATTGATATATTTCACAAAACTGTAATAGAAACTTTTTTTTCGAATTAAATGGGTCACATGACCAACAAGCAGATGACAATGTGCTTCTTGGTAGGAACTGGTTGCCCTGGGCACTGCACGGCGGGCACCGCTAGAGTGCACAGCTGCTCTGTAAAATCTCCAACCACAATTTCTCAAAATGGCTTCATCCATAGCCGCTTCCACATGTATCAACTTCTTTGCAAGCGTCAAATGACCTTTCTCCCTCTTCTTCCCTTTGGGTCATCTCTGCTTTTCTGCAGAGCCTCCCTCAGCTCCCAGTTCCCTGCCCTCCTGTAGCTTTGGAGTCCAGTTGCCACACGATGAGAATATTTGCATACCAATTAACTGATGCCTCTGAGCCTCCATTGATTACCAATGGAACATGGAGTTGACTGGCAGGGATCAGATGGTGTTTGATGCAGAGTAGAATGTGAACGAAATACTTCTAAAGAGAAAGGCAGAACGACAGAGTCCTCCAGCATCACAGCTGCTGGGGTTTCTAGAGAAAGTTCTATAGAATGTTCATGTCATCCATCAATGCGGCTTGGGCTGTCCACACAGTTATTATGGATAAAAATGTGTTTCATTAACCAGAAATTTCAACTGAGTTTTTCATGTTCGTGTGTTTGTTTTTTTCTGTCGCTCAGCCTGTTGTTAGGGAATTTGGACCAATGGGGTTCAGCTATGGGCCGAATAAGGGAAATGGGAGGGGGGAAAATAAAGTTGGGAGAAGCGCTCTCGTCTCGGAGGGAGATAATAAGGAGTTGCTGAATTAATTGTACGGCGTTTGTTGAGGTCTACAGTAACCAGAATAAAGAACCTTAAAATATGTTAAGTCTCCGTGCCTCAGTGTTGGAAAGGGACACTACATTATTGTATGGCTCTTTCGAAGTTACATTTAAAAATATGTGGCGTTTATGGCTCTCTTGGCCAAAAAGGTAACCCGACCCCTGCTCTAGAGGCTCTGGATGGATGCATCCTAGCTGCACCCCTGCTGGTGATCTGTAGTTGTTTCTCTCTTATCACCTATTACTGATTTGTTGTGTTTGAATCGTTTCTGCTACATTATTTCTCTAACTGCAGCATCATCCTAACACTACACAGATGCAGAACATCAGTCAGAGGCGCCGCTCCATAACATTGTCCATCAACAAGGTCCTCCTCAGACTCAGCAGGTCACACTGGGACCAAAGGCAAAACTGAATTTCCAGAGCGGGCAGCGAGTCATTGCCCAACAGTGGAGATGCAGGTGTTAACCAGAAAAAACCATAACGTTTAAACCTTGTGTCCCAAAAAGAGGCAATAAATGTGTGTCAGAAAAACTATTTAATTCTGTTATTCTAAAACCTATGTTTCCGATGAAGCTTAATTTAAGAAGAAAATCTTCTGTTTTTTCCTCGCAGATCTTCAAAAAATCATTTCTCTTTCAGCTGAAGGTCAGTTTATTGGACGTTTCCATCTCTCCACTGTCACTCCAGCTATCTCTTGCTTCACCCTTTCCCTTCCTCCCTGCTCTATCTGAGCTCCACTGCTGCACCCGTCTTCTCCACTTTTCATTCTCAGCACAGCTGCTGCAGTTCTGCAGGCAGTTGGTTACCAACTTGGCAGTAAAGATGGAGTGAACTAGGAAAAAGGCACAAGCTATCTGGCTCTTTTACCCTCACATCAGGAGTTCAGTTGGGTTCAGTTTTTTTTAAACTTCTAAAGACCCACTCTAATGAAAATGGTGTTGTTGGTGTTTCTAACATGTCCTTGTAGCACTTTTCGGATGATGGAGGACATAGAAAAATTAAGCTCAAAACTGCATTTCTGAGTATTTCTTTATTCAAATCTTTGTGAACAGACGGAAAACTTCCATTGGAAAAGCTTGTAGTTGTTACGTACAAACTACATTTGGCGATCCACAAGCTTCCTGCTGCACCCCATGCATCCAACTGCAGACAAATAAATCCATGAAGGTCTTTGTTTTCCTCGTCTGAGTTGGAATCTGGATCTAAACGGTACAGCTGGATAGCTCAGATATTTCTCACCATTTCTTTTGCACCGCTAATGTTTACTTGGGTTGTGGGGGGCTGTAAGCAACTCCTGCTGTCTGCAGAAACTATGTCCTAGAAAACGACACAGATATTATGGATTTTGGCTAAGAATCATAATTAAAAGATCCCTTTGAAAATAGATCAGAAGATGATCAGAGTGGGACTTTAAGAAAACTGGATTTTGTGGTTTTTATTTGTGGATAATTGTGATATAACAGATAGCAAAATTAAATTGACTCACTTTTAGTTAACTGGAAAATGTCCTTATCCTTTAGTTTAACAAACTTCTGACAATGCTGAGCCTGCAACAAAACCAAGGCCATCAAAACCAGCAGCTGTCCATCACCTCTTTGATTTGATACAGTTGCCAACGAGCAGATAATAAATAAAGAATAAACATGTTTCTGAATCCTGATTAGAAGCAGAGTTTTGAATGTTTTGTTGTTCAGTATTCTTTTTTTGCTTACACACACACACACACACACACACACACACACACACACACACACACATATACACACACACACACACACACATATATATATATATATATATATATATATATATATATATATATATATATATATATATATCTTTACTATATATATATATATCAGATACCCTGCAGGAATAATAAGATGGCCAAAGGAAGAGGTACAGACCACGGATGTTAAGGCACAGCTCCTCTACATGCATGGAGGTTCCATCCCAAATCCAGCACCCTGACACTGTATGCTAGCACAAAGAGGAGGCCGGAGCTGAGTGGCGTAGAAGCCACTATCCAGGATGGCTATCCAAGATGTGTAGTACATCAAGCTCAAGGCCCCAACTGACAGTGATAACTCAGTGAATGTCTCAGGCAATGGAAACAGAGAGATACAGTCACTGGAGGACAGATCCTCATGGGGATTAAGCCCCTGCATGGGATGTACCACCGGTTCGCAACTTTAGTGGCTGATATCAAATCCTACCAATGAGCTAGAGGGCTGGCCTACAGGACAGCACTGAGACCTCCTGGCAGCTCAGGAACAAGCCTGACACCAGAGCAATGAGGCTCAGATCTACCACACCAGACAAGACCCAAGGTGTAGGCTGTGCAAAGGCACCTCAAACAATCAGCACATAACTGCTGGCAGGTAAAGCGCATATATGGGCGCCACAATCAAGTGGCTGGAATAATATACAGGAACATGTGTGCAGAATATGGACTGAAACCTGAAGGTCAAAATGGGAAACACGAAGGTGAAATTGCAGAAATGAAGAACATAAAAATCTGTGGGACTTCCAGTCAGACTGATAGGATGGTAATAAGCGAACCAACCTGACATTGTAGTGGGTGGATAAAGGAACAGAGAAAGCACGTTTGTGGTGGATGTGGCAGTGCCAAGCGATGGGAACATCAGGAAGAAGAACATGAGAAACTGGAGAAATACCAGGGACTCAGAGAAGAATTGTAGAAAATATGCAAAGTGAAGGTGACAGTGGTGCCTGTGGTAATTGGAGCACTCAGGGCAGTAACCCCCAAGCTGGAGCAGTGGCTACAACAGATACCTGGAAAGATCTCAGACATCTCAATCCAGAAAAGCGCAGTGCTAGGAACAGCTCACACACACACACACACACACACACACACACACACACACACACACACACACACATATATATATATATATATAAAACTGTCCATTTCTTCTGAGAAGCTCTGCACTCCACTTCAGCGCTTTTTTTCTTTTTGACAACATTTTGGTCATTATTGTGTCCCTACTGATCATTTTTATAGCAACTTAACAGCGGTGAGGTTCGCGGGAAACCAAACTGCATCTTACCCAGATGCAGAGCTGTTAGGTTTCACTTTTGTACGTGCAAAGATGTGCTGTTTCACCTCTGTTGCTTTTCCTTTGCTTCCCTAGTGGCGGAATTATGCATTTCGGTTATTTAAAAAAAAATCGTAACTCGCCACAGGAATGGACTAGAAATGTGCTTTTTTTATATTTATAACACCCCTTGGGGGCCCTAGCCCCTTTTGGGCATCCTCCTCCTGGGCGGGGGAGCCCCCCTGCCTTGGTCTCTCCTGGACTAACCGTGGCCTGAGGGGGCTGCCTGGAGCGTGGGCCTGGGTCTTCCCTGGGGGGCCCTGCCTCGTGCCTGGGGCTGGGGGTGGTGAAGGGGGTGCTCAGGACTCCTGGATGGTGGTGGGCCACCTGTCTTGGGGCTTGGGGTGTCCCCCTGGGGTGGGGTCCCTCTTTGGGGGCTCCCTGGGCGCGGTGGGGAGGCTGCTCTACGGGTTGGGCTGGGGCTTGCACTCTCTACCCCCTGCGCCCCCCTGCTCTCTGGCGTTGGGGGCCGCTGTGGTGGTCCCGCTGGCCTTGCCCGGGGGTGGCGGATGTGGTTGCCCGGCAGGCAGTCTTTCTCTATCTGCTGTACTGTGCGGGTGTTAAGGGTTCCCTGGCTGCCGCTGCTGCTGCGGTGGGGCCCTTGGTGGGGGGGCGGCGGTTGGGTTCTCTCCCTCTTTTTTACATTACATCCTCCACCCCAGAAGAACATAAACACTCACTCGAGCACATGTACTATCTCACCTTTGCACAAACAGTTTGCGTGACTGAATGAAATGTTTCACATGTGTTAGTCTGAATGCATAAGTATGCTTGTGTGAATGTTAGTGGTAGTATGTCCATGTAGACTCGTTTGTGTGTGAACACTAGTTTGTCAGTGTGGAACTTCAAGTGTTAATAAATGTATCTATATGATACAAATAGAACCACATTAATTAGAATTTAAGTTTTTAAACTGTGAAACACAGGAATGTTAAAAACACTCAGAAACTACTCAATGTGAAATGTTGGTTTACTTTTTATTATTGAAATTAAGTCATAACAAAAGAAAAACCCAAATGTTAAACATGATTAAACGATATAAAAGAAATCACGACAGGATCCTCAATCTAAGAGGGCGGGGATACGACTCTGGACGAGCATTGGGCCCGTTATGTGGATCTGGGGGGATCCACATAACGGGCCCAATGCTCTGGATCCAGCCGGGGCTTCACTGCCTCGGCTGGCGCCTAGTAGCTAACTTAGAACTGGTGCTGGTCATGGGAATCTGACTGTTTAATTAAAACAAAGCATTGCCAATGGCGGGTGCTGACCATGGTGCTGACATGATGTGATTTCTGCCCAGTGTCAAAGAGGGTGAAAGTGAAGCAATTCAAATAAAGCGCAGGTTTATGTGTTCTTTGCGTGGTTTGTTATTATTTCTTCTGTGGTTTTAACGTTGTTCATTCGTGATACATATGTGAAATTTTGACGTAAAGACCACAACTTTTCTCACTTTTTCCACGTATATTACGGTATGAAAGTGCGCAAAATGTACATAGTGGCTGTGTAACACGACCTTTGGAACATCAATGAAACAATATTAAATCTCCGATGCACACTGTCATTTAAAAAATATGAAGAGCAACAAAGATTATTTAAACATTTTTCTATAATGTGATGCAGGGATTTTAAGTTCTGTGTTTTCTAATGTATCTTTGGTGAGAATAGCTCCATGATGAATGAATGTCAGCGTTGGACTGAAACCTCTCTAAGATGTTGAACCTGCTTATTCCTTTGGCATTTCCACAGATGACAGCTGGCATTTTCTCCTTTAGCTTGCACTTTTCTCCTGCTCCCACATTCTTCTATCTCCTTAGAAATGCAACATTTTTCAAGGGAAGACTTTTTAAGCGGTCTCTCTTTCTTTTCTATTTTTGTTAATTTTTTAAGCTACATCAAAGGGGAATGAGCAATCCTGAAGGGTGTGATCATCCTTCTAATGTGTTGATAGAGAATGTTCTCTTTTTCTGAAAATGTCTATTCCTGTCAGCAGTCAGAGGTTCATTTAAACCGCACATCCATTGTTCTCCTGGCTGCGTGGTTCTTCTCTGCACTGATGCATTTTTACCAAGCGGTCGTGTTATATCAATGTGCATCGATCATAATTAATGGTGACCAGCACAGTTATTTTCCCATTTCCGTGCACTTATTGATTTTTTTCTCTCTTCATGCAGGCGAATCTAAACGGATTAGGCAGCAGAGAAATAAAAATAAATATGTAAGAAGGTCATTAGATGACATAAATCCACTTCCTCTAGATTTCACCATTTGTCTGTGCTTTAATCCTGACAACAGCAGTCACAACACGTGTGGCTGTTGCATACAGTTTGGTGTTGGGGCCTCCAGAGGTTTATCATGACAACACAAAAGAGAGGAAATAGTCTTCAACACAAAAGGATCATAAAGGATCCCTCTGCATATGTGCCTTTGTGTAGATACCGATATGAAGCTTGTTGAGACAACTATGTTGTAATATTGAGCTATATAAATAAACTTAAATTGAACTGTCTATGTTCTGGTGAAGTTTGCTAGAAGAATAAAAGATGGGCAGACAAGCCCTGCCTCTCTGTTCATCCTTGAATCTGGAAGTGCCAACTCTTGGAGTTCCTGAGGGGACAACTGGAGTCTGGCGACACAGCGCATAAGGTGATGCTTAAGGCTTTTTCTTCATAACTTTTCTTTTACATACCTGTATCGAGGTTGGAATCAGACATTAGTTTTCTCTCTGATGTTCCTCTGAAGTCCACAGGCGATAGAAATACACAAATCCCACAAATGTTGACTACTAACCATTCAATATTTTAACTGGAGTCAAAGTGAAGATCAGTCTGGAACTGCTGCAAAGGTAAAAACTGTTGCCGGCTTTGCAATTTCTAAAATTCCCAGCAGAGCTTGGACTCCACAGGTCATGTTACTTTCTTTGACTCTGCTGGATTGTTCAGCAGGTCTGGATTCTTGAAAAACCAAAGAAGTGATTCCTGAATCTTCAAGCTCTCCGTTACAGACCAGCGCTACAGCATGTATTCATAATAAGGATCTTCAGCTGTTGTTGACTGAAACTCAAAAAGGCTTTAAAAAAGAATGAATCCCCAGATTTACTTTTCCGCTAATGATAAACTGGTTTTGTGTTGATCAGCAGCACTAACCTGGAATCAGACCATCTCCAACACCAGCTGCTCCTCAAAAAAATCCCTGGAAGCGTTTACCTGTGAGCTTCGTGCAGGACCGGTATTGAACCTGCGTTTTCTCTGCTGCACTTCCTCTTTTTAAATTAGAAGAAAGGAGAATGAATCATTTATCCATTAATTTTCTCCATCATTCATACTGTCCTGCAGGTTTTCATGGAAAGTGGATGACCCTCAGCCAGGTTCTAAGTCAGTTGTTTTTATGTTTGTGCTCCTGGTGATGTTTTGTTATCTCTAAGTTCATTTTTGCCTTTTGTTAAATCAAACCATTTCTCCTCAAATAAGTCAAATTCTCAGTTTGCATTTAAAAAAAAGAAGAAAAGAGAAAGTATCATTCTGCATCACATCTTAGTTCTCTTACCAGCAACTCTGGCTGTTGGCGGTAGAAAAACAGCAAAGGAACTTGTGTTCTGGGCTCAACCAAAAACAACATCAATAGCAAAAGTATTCCTAAAGCCCAGTCGTTCCCAACCTACACGCCGTATACTGTTGGACAGTTGGCACCGGGCCGCAGGGAAAAACAACAACTTATAGTTCAAGTTTTCTGTCAATTGTCAAAATACATATTCAGAAATTTTCTCTTAGCAAAAAAAGATTGAGAGAGGAAACAGAAGAAGTGCATTTGACTTCAAAATAGAAGAAATCTGCATTTAACAGACAAAAACCTTGAGGTCTTACTCCAAATATGGATTTACTGTGACATGGGGCGGCCATGGTGAAGCGGCAAGGTGGTTGACCTCTGATCAGAATATTGCAGGTTCGGTCCCGCCTTGCCCGCCCATGTGTCAAAGTGTCTTTGCCTCAGGTGGAAGGTTGGCATCAGTGTTCAGCAGCAGAGCTGCCACCAGTGTGTGAATGTTTGCGTGAATGGGACTGTGACTGTTAAGTGCTTTGGGCCTTCGAGGAAGGTAGAAAGCAATATACAAGTGTTGTGAATGTGACCAACGTGGCTAATTAAAGTTACTTTTTACTGGAAGTTAAGTTGGCCTCATCATTTCAAACATGAACATAACATGGTACCAGAAGTAAAAACGTAAAGACCAACATTGAAACCGCCGGAAAGCTTGAAACTGATGGGAAATGTCAATTAAAACTGGCGCACCTTCAAGCAGCAATTCCATCTGAATGTTGCAGCGAGGGAACTGGAGACGAAGCCAGATGCTAAAAAGGTAGCGCTACTGCTAACGATAGCAGGGCCACAGGCCATTGAAGTATTTAACGTTTGTCTTTGACAATCCTGGTGATGATGAAAAATGGGATGTTGTACTAGGCATATTTGACGCTCACTGTTCTCGAGAGATAGTAAGAGACTGTATGAGAGATACGTTTTTTGTTCTCGGACACACAGGGGACAAGAGCCGTTTGATAGCTTCCTGAGAGACCTACGTTTAAAATCGCATCCTGCAATTTCGAGATGCTAAAGGACTCCATGACCCAGGACCAGGTTGTTTTCAGTGTGGAGGATAATAAGGTCAGAGAGAGGCTACTTCGAGAGACTGAACTGACGCTCATGGGGGCCATTAAGATCTGCCAGGCCAGTAAGTTGTCCCACAAGCATGTGAAGATGTTTAATGAGATGTCTGCGGTCGCTTCAGCGCTGGCGAGCGACGGTACTAGAGCTTTCGGAGCGGTGACGTATCAGCGTAAAAGACGCACACAGACCCGGCCTGCACAGCAGTTGGAGGAGATCAGCTGCAGACATGCGGTTCGCAGCACAAGCCCAGACAGTGCCCAGCTTTTGGTAAGCAATGCTCCAACTGCCAAGGCAAGAATCTTTTTGCTAAACAGTGTTTCTCCAAACGAAAAGAGGGGAAGAAAGGAAAAATTGTAAACCTAATTAAGGAGCCTGAGCTTGGTGACATGTTTTTTTGCTGGAATTGTATATTGTGAAAGTGAACAAGAAAATAATTCACACAATGAAAAGGATGTCACTAGAAGATAAATTAGTTAGCTCCACTAATTGTCTGGACTTGGCTCTGTCTCGCCATTTCTGGGGTTCTCCCAGTCACCTGTTCCCTGATCAATGAATGGCTTCAGTTGTGTCCTGCGGTATATGAGGTGGGTGTGTCTTCTCATTCTGACCAGTTCGTGATTCTTCTCCTAGTTGTATCTCAGGTTTCAGCGGAAGGAGCGTTTCTGTTCCTACTGGCCCCACACACTTGGAATCTGCTTCTCTCCACTCTCGAGGCTCACGCAAGGAGCCTGCATCTGTCAACTCTCAACGCTCACATGGAGCCTGCCCCTCCCTACTCCCGATGCTCATGAAAGCTGTCTGCTCTCTCCTCTCTCGTCTTTCACGCACAGAGCCTGCTGTCTGCACGGAGCCGGCTGTCTCACATCTCACGGAACCACCCCGGTCTGTGACGTCACGCTTCCTCACAAGCTCAGTAGGACGTAACAGCAGTCTTCAATTGGACTTTGGACTTTTGGATTTATGGAACTCTCCTAATAAACTTTTTCATACCCTGTGCGTGCCTTAACTCATAACCGAACAAGCTGGCCACAATGGACCCCAAGGGCACCTAGGACTGGAGAGCGGGCATAGAGGAGGTACTTCAATGTCTTATAGATATCTCCTCAGAAGCTGTCAGGCCTTCCGGACCTAGCCCAGGAGGGTGCACCGGAACCCAGCATGCCTCTCCCAGAACGTTTTTCAGGTGATTCTGGACACTGTCTGACATTTCAATAAATCCTTCCAACAATTTGCCGCTGCCCTCAGACGGGTGTTCAATCCACTCGTTCCATCACATGAGGCTGCCTCGTTTACTCCAAGGAAACACATCCATCGACGATAATGCCATAGACTTTCATATGCTCTCTGCTGATTTTGAGTGGAGTTCGCTGTATGATGTCTTTTATCATGGACTCAACGACCCCATCAAGGATGAGCTGGCGGCTCGAGATCTTCATAAAGTAGGAATGGACTTGTTTCATCTTAGAGGCAAATACTATTTAGTGGTAATTGATTACTACTCAAACTTCCCTGCAATGGTGCCACTAGCAAACTCATCGTCAACCTGGGTCATAACACATGCAAAATCAATCTTTGCCAGGCATGGCATTCCATACATTGTGATGAGCCATAAGGACTCATGCTTCAACAGCAAAGAATGGCAGAAGTTTGCATAGTTGTACGATTTTAAACATGTAACGTCAAGCCTGCATTATCCACAGTCAAACGGAAAAGTGGAAAAAGAGGTTCATATTATGAAGCAACTCTTAAAGAAAGCAGCTGACAGTGACTCTGATCCATACCTGGCTCTATTGAGGTACAGAGCATCACATCTTCAGAGCGGTCTGTCACCAGCTGAACCATTGATGAAGAGGAAACTTCGAACCACCTTACCGAGCCATTTAAACGACACATCAAAGCAAAGACAAACTGCCAAGTTTGAACATAAGCTACGACATATGACACCAAAAGATGAGGCAGAAACCATTCTACGACAGGACAAAAAAACATCTTTATGCTGATGGATGGAGTACAAGAGCAACTGTTCAGCAAGAAGTCACTCCACGATCATACACTGTGAGAACGGATGAGGGACAAATCCGGAGACGCAATCGTCACAGTCTGTTGAAAACTCCTCAATAGAGTGTTGGTGAGCTCAGTGTGACCTGTGATGAATCTCAGGTAATTCCCACACCTGCGATGGACAATGACCCTGACGCACATACTCCAACTCCTGAGTTGAGTAGATCTTTCAGAGAAATCAGAAAGCCTGATAGACTGAACTTGTGATTAAAAAATATAAAAGAGTGAAAAGAAATAAAAAAGTTGAGATACATGTTAATTTGTGGAACAAATGTATGTTGGTTATCGTTGTTAATGCCATATAGCCTGATTTGGGTTAAGCAGGCTGGTATATACGGTTTATTTTTTATTGGAATACAACTGAGAAATGGCAAAAGTAATGAACACTGATGTGATGTTTGATAGTTTATATTATTGCATTTTGCCTTAGAAAAAGGGAGATGTTGTGATTGTATGCAGTAACGGATATTGACCACTAGCTACCAGTTGGTAGTCAGGTTATTAAAGATATACAATGGAAGAAAAAATGACATGGTGAATGTGAACAACTTGGCTAATTAAAGACTTTACTGGAAGCTAACTTGGCCTCATCATTTCAAACACGAACATAACAAGTATACGCCATTTACAGTTGTTCCTACAGACCATAATAATAATGCAGAATATTTATAAAACAGCTGTCTAATGTTACGAGGATGCTGCTAATAAAGATGATCAAATGGTTCAAACGAAGCTGAAGTTGGCGTCTGATTTTTTAGCTTCCGCTTTGACAGTTACGGGTTAAGGGAACATCTATATCACATTTTAAGGGTTCCTACATGAAATCTAGTGAACAAATAAAGTTTCAAGCGGCTGCAGATATTTTACAGAGGATGAAAATAAATGTTACCCTTAAAAGCTAGGGGTAACTGGAATCAGACGCCGACTTCCGCCTTGTACAGAACAGTCCATGAAAATGAAGTCTGATAGTAAACTGGTCTGAGGCCTGAAAACGATTTGAGATTTTATTTCAGTGCTAAAATTGTGTTCTGAAAGGATTGTCTTGATAAGTATTTTCCAACAATGCCACATGGTCTACCTGCATTAACCCTTGTGCTATCTTACATGACCCCACCCTTGCATTGACATGTGCTCCCTACCATGACAAAGGTGGATAAAGGTGGAAAGATTTCATGTAATCCTTGGACACCAGTGAAGATCACAAATCATTGAAGAAGAAAGGTCCAGCGCACTGTCTAGTAGGTCTAGATGACCCAACTCCCAATGTTAAAGTGCCTAGGATAGCACCAGGGTTGAGTAGCTGTAAGAAGTGACTGCAGATGCAGAAAGCGCCAATCCAACTGAACACTGTGGTGGAGCGGACACATCATCTGTTGTCTCCCTGAGAGCATCCCGTACTGTAATAGCCACTGAATCTGTGTTATGCTGTGTATGAAAAACATTAAAACAACAAGAACAACTTTCTTTCATTTTGGAATCTGTCGGTTTGCAGTGAAGTCAATTTTTGATTATTGCAATGAACAAAGCCTTGTTTGTGTTTGTGTAGAAATACTAATGTAAAAAAATAGCTGTTTCTCAAGTGAAAAAACAATGTTGCTGCAAAACACCTGACAAAATGTACTAACTAATCTAAAGTTTATGCTTTAAAATGGGGATCCTTTCCATGTGTTTGTTCCTGCTTTTGCAGGATGCATGCTGTTGTAAATTAAGCTGGACACGGGAGAGTGGAAAAGGGAGGCAGCAGCAGCTCTTCAATACAATCCTCAGCAAGACAGGCCAAAGAAACACGTCAGCAAAATGTTAATGGTGTTCCTCATTACTGCCATGGGCTGAAAACACAACATGAAATAAAGCCTCTCCTGATGCAAAGCTGTATCAGCTGCAGCTTCGCATCACACAGCCCGCATCTGCTGGAAACATTCAGCATGGGCAGGGTTTTGAAATATGCGATTGATCCCGCTGCTACTGTAGGTGTGCTCAAGGCTGCTGTCCCTCTGCCACATATTTCATCCTCTTTCATCACTTTGGGTACCTCATACATGTAAAGCAGCTTTTTGATGGAGAAAGGGGGGTTAAGTGAAGCAGTGTCAGATGGGAAGATGGTGGTCAGCCATGCTGGGGGAGGGCAGCTACATGACAAGGCCTGCTCTCATTCTTCTTTATTTAATCAAACAGTTCGGACTGATTGCACACTTTTTCCTCTAAGCGTCTCGCAGAGTCACATTTATGCTCATTTTCTCCACCATGTGGCCCAGTTTTCATGTTTTTACATCTGAACAGCCCACCAGAGAAACTGGGGGTCAGGTTCTTTGCACAGAGACACCTTGGCGACTGTAATTAAGGCTGCAACTTTGTTAAGCTTCCTCCTCCTCATCTCCTCTAATGTTTTTGGCACAAAGCATTTAGTGAAAACTGTGAACTGAGCCGTAACAGTGAATGCATAAAAACATTAGATTTAATGAGAATCATAACAGTTGTTTGGATATCTCAAATGATTTAAGCTACCCTTTAATGTTTTTTTTAATTTGACTCTTTCTTGTTCTGTTTTCTTAAGTATAAAATTATGAGGAAACCTGTGTAAAACTGTTCACTCCTGGATGATGCAGAGCACAGCCTTTAGGGTTTAAGCCTGGACACCTTTTGTGTTTTAATGTTGAACAGGTTTTTAGAGTTATGGGTCCCAAACATTTTGAGGCCACTGACGAGTTTAATGTCAAATAGTATTTTCAAAGACTGACCTGTATGAGGATTAAGTCTGAATTTTATTTTTTAGCCTCTATAGTCTCTCTTAACTTTTGACGGTAAAGTTTATTTTAATTTCTATAAATTATCTGCAGCTGCTTTAAACTTTATTTGTTTACTAAATTTCATGCAGGAACCATTAAAATGTGATCTAGATTTTCCCTTAACCCATAACTTTCAAAGTGGAAGCTACAAAAATCAAACGCCAACTTCAGCTTTGTGCAACTTTTAAGGTACGACGGATGAATAGCAAAAAGAAATTATTTTTAAATTATTTTCTAAATATATTAATAAATATGAATCCACCGTTTAAACGACTTTATTAGCAACAAGCTCGTAACATTGAACAGCTGGTTGCTGAATATTCTGGATGATTTTTATGGTCTGTGGGAACAACTGTCCAATAAATCCATATTTTTGCTGCCTCAAGGAAGAAGCTTTTAATTACAGTTGCCATGTCTTAATTTCAAGACGTCCCCTGAATGAATGAGAACCTTTGCTGACTTAATCTAAAGACTTTATCAGCTTTGTCATAGTTCAGGAACTAAGTTTCAGACATACTGTCCTGCTGGGTATTTTCTCCTTGGCATTGGAGTAGCTCATGTTCTTTGAACATTTCAGCCAAAATCATTGTCATTATCTTAGAATAACATCTCAAACACAACACAACAGAGTTGTATTTAGCACTAAATCGTGCCATCACATGTGCTTTTGAAGAGTTCAGCTGAGCTGCTCTTGCAACTCAAAAACACATTTTAAAAAGTCAAAGTGACCGTATGCAAACTTCACTGATGTACTAAAACAAGGAGAAGATGCTTGCTGAATTTCAAATATATTCAGACTAAACGGCCCCTATGTGAGAAGTCAGGTCTCAGCCTTGTAATAAACTCAGTTGTATACAGATCCCAGTGCCTCCACCTGATTGTTACATCTTATAGCTTATTGAATGTCAGTTTTTTTTTGCTGTAAATGTAAATAATTGCCTCATCCCTATGTCCTGATGTTGGTGAAATCTTTTGTTAGAATTTAAACTATAATCTATGACTTGCTTATATGTAGGTTGTCAAAACATCTTCTGTCATGTTGTGTTCTCATGCAGCACAAACGTTCTTGGGTCTCAGGTGCTGAACCCACCTCTGCAGGTTAGCAAAGAATTCTGAGTGATCACAGAAGCCCAGAGGAGCTTTGAGGGGTTTTAGAGCCTTCTCACTGGACATCAGGAGAGTGGTGCTAACAGCGTCACAGGGAAGACTGCTTTTCATTCTTGGTGCCACTCTCAAACCCTCTTTACTGTTAGTGCTCAGGCATAGATACATCAAGCGGGGTAAAAGTACAATTATTCATCTTTTGTCCGAATTGAGGAAAAAATTGGTTTTATTTGGATGATTTATTAGTATTTTCAACACAAGTCATCATAAATTAAGCTAGTCTTGATTAAATATGACAACATACCAGGTTATTTTCAAACCACCTTTATTTTAAATTCATTCAGGTGGAGACATGGGATATTATGCAGGACGCACAAGTGTGAGATTTTTGCGCAGAAAACAATCCTTCTCTTCGTGAAATCATCTCCAACTGTTCAGTCTTGAAATATTCATTTCCTTTCTAAACACAATGGATGGTCTATTGCAGTGTTTTTCAACCTTTTTTGAGCCACGGCACACTTTAAACTTGACAAAAACCCTGCGGCACACCAGCATCCAAAAATTAAAAAAAAAAGGAGAAACTCAGTCTGTATTGATCTACAGCTCCTCCACAATCTCACATGCATTTTTGTGATTATTGTGGCAGAAAAAGCTGGAAGCTGCAGCTGTTTTATCTAAAAGATGTAATAAAAGTTAAGTTAAAAGATTTAAAATTGTTTGATGTGTGTTCATTGTGGTTTGAAGACGTTAAGAGGAGAGACTCATTTGTGCGCCAAGACGCTCACGCTGTTCAATAATCCGCTGAACGGCGAAAGACTAGCGTCTCTGAGCTTCATTGTTTTGTTCACTTGTTTCACGGTCTGACACCGGATTCTGTGGAAAACTAAACCGCTAAAGATGAGCTTTAGCTTGTATTTTTGTTAGAACTGAGCGACTTTATCAGCAGAATTCAGAACAAGGAAGTGAAGACTTTAACCACTTCTGATTGGTCAGACTGATGACTTGTGATTAAGATTCCAAGAAGAGGGCCCCCCCTCTTTCGGTTTTATTTGCACCTTAGACATGTAAGGCCCTTGGTAGGGGGGGTGCTTGGACATCACTGCCAGCAAGCAGCGGATGTCCTCCTAGCACCCTACCCGCCAATTTTAACCACACCTTAGACATTTAGGGTCCCTTGGTGGGGAGGGTGAGGGGACGTCACTGTGAGTAATCAGGAGATGTCCCCTTAGTGCCCTACCCGCCAATTTTAACTGCATCCCCCTTAGCACACACACCCCTCCCCCCTCAATATATACATTCCAACATAAACACACACACATGCACACACACACCCTCTCAAAGACACATACACGCACACACATTTTGCAAGGAAAGTGGGACCTAGGACCATCTGTCCCCTGCCTCTTCCCTGGTGGGGGGTACGGGCCCCTTTGCAACGGCGGCCGTGTCCCCGGGGTGCCGGCTTCCTGGGCCCGGCGGTGCTCTCTCCGCGCGGCGGGGGGGTTCACATTACATCTGAGCCGGGAGTGTTCGTGTCCCTGGGGGGTGGGTTCTGGTCCTTGCTCCCGAGCGCTGGGCACCGCCAAATTTCCAACTGTGGCCGAGCCTGGTCGGGCCATATTTACAACACCCCTTGTGGGCCCTCTTTTTTCCCCGGGGTTCCCCCCTCTTGGGCGGGGGCGGCGGGCCCCTGCCTCGCTCCTCCCTGGACCAACCGTGGGCCGGGCGGATGGCTGCCTGGAGTGCGGAGCGGGTCTCCCTTGGGGGGTCCTGGCTCGTACCTGGGGTTGGGGCGGGGGGATGCCCGGAACTCCTGGGTGGTGGTGGGGTGCTCGTCTGGGGCTGTGGGCGTCCTTCTCCGGTGGGGCCCTGCGTTGGGTTCTCCCGGCGCGGCGGGGGGGCTGCTCTCCTGGTTGGGCTGGGGTGGCGCTCTCTCTCCCTCCGTGCTTCCCTGCTCTCTGGCTCTGGGGGCCTTGCGGCGGTCCTGCTGGCCCTGGCCTGGGTGGCGGGCTTGGTCGCCCGGGCGGCGGTTGTTCCCTGCCGGTTCCCGTGTGGCGTTGGGGGGATTCCGGCTGAAGCTGCTGCTGCGGTGGGGGTCTTGGGGTGGGGATGGCTGGGCACTCTCCCTCCTTCTTTCCACGTTCCACCATCCATTTTAGAAGAACATAAACACTCACCTGAGCACAGGTGTTAGCTCGACTTTGCACTAACAGTTTGCATGACGGAATGACTGAAATATCTCACACTAGTTGGTTTTAAGGCATAAGTATGCGTGTGAACACTATCTGTTTTGTATATATGTCGACAGGTGGACATTTTTTGCAGCTAGCAGGTGTGTTTATAACATTTGAGTGTGTGTGTGGACAGGCTCCGCCCTTATTGTACTACATTTGAACCTTACCATAATGATTAACAACCAGTAAACTTGTTGCTTTATGCTGCTTCATGGTCTTATCCCCCTTCCCCTCCTATTATCACCCCCTACCCCCCCTCTCTCTATCATCCCTCTCTCTTCTTCCCCTCTTTCCTTTTCCGTCCGGTCCAACACCAAAGATTTTCAGACATGATTGAAATTAATAAAGTTTGGCCCCAATTACAAAAGGGGTTTATCCAGACATACCTTTGGTTTGTCAGAAGATTCATAACCCCTCTTGTTAAAGTAAAATCTGTCCAACACAAGAGGCCCTCAGCTCTCATCTGTCTGCCCAGCTGTTGGACAGGACAAGTTAGAAAAAAAAAAAAAAAAAAAAAAAAAAAGATTCCAAGAATGATTGGCGGAGACAGTTTAACGGGCGGGAGTTACAGAAAGCGGCTTTAGTTGCAGTTAAATCGCTGTAACGTCATTCTTATCAAAATGTCTTTAATAGAATCAAATAAACACAAAGAAAAAAGTATTTTACGATCTTTCATATTCCTAATTTCTCAGTGTTTTATCAGGGCCTGTTTGGATGAACAAAGAGCTGATATCCTGGAGATGGAAAATGTTGTTAAATCAGTTAATGAGGGCAATTTATTTCCCACGGCACACTTGACCATCTCCCACGGCACACTAGTGTGCCGCGGCACATTGGTTGAAAAACACTGGTCTATTGTGCGTTAAAATCACATTAAAAGTCTTGATAGACGTTTTTCTGAGGGGTTTTCATTTTATTCTATGCAGCCAGCTGAGGGACATTAATTTCCAGGTTTAAAAGATAAACTTGTAAAGAAAATGACTTACACTATATCACTATTGTTGATAAGATGATCTCACAGGTGTGTTTGCACGAATTCATTCCGGATATGAGTTTTTTGAGATAAGCTTGTATATTAGCTTTTATTTGACTTTGAAGAGGACTCTCAATATTCAAGGCTGTTCTTTCAGACTCTTTTATTTGTCTTATTGAAGCGTTTTTCAGACACGCTTTCTTGAGAGTGAATAAAGAAGCTCGGCTCTATTCTTGGTTTTCAGAGACCCCGGGGGCTCCAGCAGCCCCCTCCAGTTGGAATGATGTCATTTCTAACTGGGAGTGCTGGAGCCTTGATGCACAAGTTAGAAGAGGGAAGAGAGTGTGCCACACACTGCTCTGCTCACCTCCTCAGATCCTCCAGACACCAGTTCTGCATGACGGCATGCGCCTATTTTTAAGCATGCCATCACTGAGGCGCACGCAATGCCTTCATCCACCCTCAGCCGCTGATGCCGACAATCCCAGCCCCACCCTACTAAATACGGCATAGTCTCACTACGCTTGCAAAACAAACTGGCCATGGATATTGAAAAGGCATCTTAGTGTGCAGCTTTCATTCTTCTGACTGGCTGCTGAAACAAAAAATTGAGAAGACATCGCTGGAAACAGGAAAAAAAGGGTGACACTTACAACAAAGCTTATCTGCAGGCAAAACTGTGTGTCGCATATTTATCAGTGCATGTGTGTGACCTGAAAATGAGCCATTTGAAGGGTTGATTGAACAGATGGGTAACAGTTTTAGAAGGACTTGTGTGAAAAAAAACATGCAGATTAGAAGCTTTAGCCTCTGTCCATGTAAGTGTTTGGTCTCAGAAGTAGTCCATCAATGCTGTTATTGACGACACCTGCAGTGAATCTTGATGCTTCTGAGCCTATCGTTTAACTAATTTTAAAAATAAATAAATCTTATGAAAGAACTTCAAAATGACGTCTTTCCATTAATTGACTTAATGAAAGATCCAAATGTGGATAGTATTTTGCTAAGGAACTGCAGCAATAAGAAACCTTAAATTTCACATTCTCAGAGTCAAAGGTGAAATAGTGAGGGGCTGGGATTTTTCCTTTGTCTAATATATGCCACCGAATATATTTTTAAGACACTCAAAAGTGGTCAACGTTCAGGACAATGTGTCCTGCAGGAGGTGGCAGAAAAAGCTAATTCTTGCAGGAACTTCAGCTTGTCTTGGCTGGTAAGATGATGCTGAGTCTGGGACAATTGCTTACAATAGCTCTGGGAGGTCGAGGTCAGGATCATGTGACTTTCCAGCATCAATTTAGTGCTTATTGCATACTTGGAGAAACTCTGAGATCACTCAAATTAGAAATGCTGCAGAAAAGTTGTATTATATGTTTTCTGCTCAGAAACTGTTGAACCTATACAAAAAACAACTAAAATATCTTCTCCATGAAGAATCTCATTCCTATTTTTTCGAGCATAAAAGTAGGGTGGCAAATGTTCCTTTATTAGCAAAACAACACAAACCCAAACCTCATGCAGGCTAATGCTAAACTGCATGAATTATCAAGATTTTCTTCACTGCTGTTTTAATGTGTTCTTGTTTTTTTTTTTACATCCCTTTAGACTGAAGCATGTTTTAGATGTGATGCCTTACTGTGCTTTCTGTGTTGGCTGCAATTCTTTCACACAGCTGGTTTGCAAAAAAGAGACAATTGGGGGGATACCATTGTTCCTTCGTCTGATGGCCATTAACAAAGCGCCTTTAAGTACAGACTATTCCCGCTCTTGTGTGCACATTTGAACAGCACTATTGCATTGCAAAACCAATAAGAAACATTTTTTACCAAAATTAAAGATAGGGAAAGGTATATCTAGAGAAAATCGACTCACTGAATTTGTGTCTATGTTATATGTATGGATTTGTAACTTGACTGCCTGTTTGTGTGTAACTTTGGATTTGTGTGTGTAATTTCTCACTGATACAATATGTTTTGTTTGTAACAGTGTGTACTTGCAATTGTGTATTCACATAAAAACATTAATATCAGAAACTTACAACAAGGGGAAATACAAATTATGGATGCACACCTTGTTGAGAAAAGCTCCTTGTGCTAATATGCATCACTGCACAGTAGTCAATGTAAATAAGCTGGTTCTGTCACAGAGAGAAGTTGCTATGCGCCGTTGTGCAGCAATTTACATTATATGGGCAAAATATGAAAAGCTGCTTTCTCAGCATCATACTCAGCTGATTTGTGTTAATCGCGTCAACAGTCAAAGGTATGTCAAAGAGTGTGTCACCGGGGACTTCACTGGTGTTAAAAGGTTATGATACAGAAGCGGATGCTTCAGCAGTGCTTTCAAATGACTTTGTGTTTGTGTTTGTATGTTTCCAATCATCAGTCTACTGCTGTGTTACTGTTCAAATCCTAATGTGATGGCTTTTACACCAGAATATAACCTCTGCTGAATATTTGCTGAGAAAATGTACAGAATGTGCTGAACTTTTCATTTATTTTAACACAAAAACCATCATGTTCCAGCTGTTCCGGTTTGCAGCTATTTCATTCCATTCATTTTCCCTAACCTGCGTTATCCCTTCATGTTTGCGGTGCTGCTGGTGCCTATCACAGCTGGGCCACACAACCACACACAATCACATCTAGGGACAATGATGAATGAACCTATGCAGCATGTTTTTGGAAGGTGGGACGAAGCAGGAGTGACTGGAGAAAACCATCACTAACTGCACACAGAAAGCCTCCAAAATGTTTGTTTTTCACAGTTTTGCATAAACTGGTCCGTCATTTTCTTGGTGCGATTATCAGAGGAAGCTTATTGCATAAAACATGTCAGGGGTTTGCATGCATAAAACTATGTGTCTGTTTACCTTACTACTTAATACAGAGTGAATTCGTGTTTATAAATAGTTATTAATTGAATAATTAAATTGTTTGTTTGTTGATCCACATTTAATAATCAGAGTTAACTGTGGATATCTCTTCAATCAAAGTGATAGGACATCATCTGGACAAATAAAAAAGAGGTGAGCTTTCCCTCTGAAATGATGCTTTGGATCACTTAACATGATGATTAGCATATATATATATATATATCACTTTTCGCCGCTGTTGCAGGGCGAGGTCAATGCTGGCTCAGAAGCCGACAGACAGCTTGTTACACTGTGTATCAAATAGTCTTCTTCTTGAGAAAAACAATTTAAATGTAAAAAAATAACAAGATTAAAGTGGTAATAATTGGTTTCCTATTTATCTCTTTATCTCTCAATGCAGGATAACAGATAGGATAATAATGGATATTAATGCCCTTCCAGGTGTCTATTATCAGAAATGAATGGACTTCGCAGAAGCAACTGTCCTCTGCTTTGTGTTGGACGGTTCATGCCTCAACATCGTCCATTCATTTTAGGTAATGCACACCTCATCGGGCATTATCTCTCACACAATGTTAGACTTTGGACATGTGAGGAAATTGCTTCCTCTTGAAATAGCCCTCTGGTGGTTGTTTGAAGAACTGCCATGTTTAATTCTTAAACTCAAGAATAGAGTTTTTTTTTATGTTTCCCTCACACCATAAACGTTGTGAAAACAGGACTTTATAATCTTAAAAACATTGCCAGAGTCCGCCCATTCCTCTCTCTTGCCAGCACAGAGGTGATAATACGTGCTTTTATCCTCAGTCGTTTAGATTAATGTAATGCCCTGCTCTCTGGTTCACCCAAAAACATCTCTTTCAAACCTATAACTATTACAGAACTGAGCAGCACAGGTTATGACAAGAACCAGACGGTGGGAACGCCTTACACTGGTTTAAAATTGCATTGGCTCCCTGTGGGTTTCATTTTTATTCTCTATTTTTTCATTAATCTATTTTCTCAATTTAATATATATGTTTTACTCATATAAGGACTATTATTTTTTAATATACCACCCTTTTTACTATTATTGCATTAATGATATTTAAGGTTATGTTTTAATAATTTGTACTGTTTTTATTAATTTATCGCGAAGGGGGGTCTAAGGGCAGGGATGCCAGTATAGCTTAGTCAGCTTGTTAGTTCATTTTAGTATTTTCCTATTGAACTCTTTGTATTCGTGATCCTTTTAAGTTCATGTTTTACTTCGAAGCCCATCGAGACGACTGTTGTTGTGATTTTGGGCTATACAAATAAAATTGAATTGAATTCAATTGAATATTGCTATTAATGTTATATCTTATTTTATTGCTATCAATACAAATTTTTTTAAATTCATGTTTCACATGCTGATGTTTTTTGTTACTCCAGTGTTTGCTCTAGCCTAGGGCAGTGTTTTTCATCCGGTGTGCCATGGAAGATGGTCAGGTGTGCCGTGGGAAATTGCCCATTTTCACTGATCTAAAAACATTAACCATCTCCAGAATATCAGCTTTCATCAAAAAAGCTGATGAACAAACAGGGCCTGTTTGTTCATCCAAACAGGCCCTGATAAAACACAGAGTAGTTAGGAATATGAAAGATCATAAAACACTTTTTTGCTTGTGTTTATTTGATTCTATTAAATACACTTTGATAAGAATGACGGTACCGGGATTTAGCCGCAGCTTCAGCTCTGTTTTTTGGAAAAGTCCCGCCCCTTCAACTGTCTCCACAAATCATTCTTGGACCCATAATCATATGTCATCAGTCTGACCAATCAGTTAAAGTCTCTCATTTCCAACAAAAATAACAGCTAAAGCTTGTCTTTAGTGGTGTAGCTTTCCGCGGGATTCGGTGTCCAACTGTGGAAAAAGTGATCAAAATAATAAAGCTCAGAGACACGAGTCTTTCTGGCTTCGGTGTCAGTTTTTGCACTACAGCTCCTTTGATGCATTGTGTTAAAGTGACAGCATCTCTGCGCTACATTGAGTCTTCCCTGTTAAATGTCTTGAAACAACAATGAACACACATGAAGCAGTTTTTAAATCTCCTTGATGAAATCAGAATCGAACCCTGATTTCATGCATGTCAGTCTTTCACCTTACCAACTGAGCTACCCAGCCGGTTCACCTGGTTGCCACCCCTGACACATGTCATGGATACAACACTGAATCAAAGCGCTGACAGTAAGCCATTGCTTGGTCAGGTGGCAGATGAGGAAACCTGAAAATGTAGACTTCATGCATTAGTCCATGTATTTAAGTATAACTTTGTTGTGTTACGCACACATGTGCAAATGTAATTGAAATTGCAGAACATTCTAGCTCATGAAAATGCACGCTTGTCCTTTTGTCACCTGTAAACTCCACATTATGACTGTCATGGAAGACCCTCATCCACACACAAGTGTCACAATCAACTGGACATCCCTGAGACACCTCCACTTGATTTGACGCTCTTGTCTGTGTAAGGCGCACTGTTCTGCTTTTTATTGTGCACAAAAAAGATGGGGGGAAAAAGTGGGAGCTATGACATGCTGACGACACCTATGGTACATGGCTAGTTCACTTACTACTGGACCTACATGTGACGACACGGTTACAAGCTGTTGGAAATCACAACACCTGCCCCAACAATTGAGATGCAGCCAAGACATCAGAGTCAGCGCTCAACGGCTAGAACATTTGCTTTCGAGGGTTATTTTATGTGTGCAGCTGAAGTGAATTAGGTGTTGTACAAAGTTTTTTAAAGGAGGAAGACGGGTGTTCTATTTCTTTTCTAGCTGTGATTGCACCAACTCAAATTTTCAAGTTACACAAGTCCTAAATCGATATTAACCTTGTTATATGGTAACAAAAAGGCTATCAGCTCTTTTTCTGAAAAAGGAGAGGAGCAGTCTAAATAATCAGAAAAGAATATTGGGCATCCCTTCCTATCCCAAATCATTTTTGCACAGACATTTACTTATTTAACTATACATAAGTGGCCAACAGACACAATTTAACTACATTGAAACAAACTAAAAAGAAATAAAACATTTTTGTTAGTTTTCAAAGACTTCATTTTTGATTAAGACAAAAGAAAAACTAATACAACTTCAACACATTCACTTTTGTGGAGGTACAGAAAACACAAATATAATGTTAGTCTTTTTGTGTAAATTTTACCAAACATATTGTGATCATATAATTGTTAAAAAATAACAGTTACTTAATTTTTGGATGCTGGTGTGCCGTTGGATTTTTGTCAAGGATAAAGTGTGCCTTGGCTCAAAAAAGGTCGAAAAACACTGCTCTATAGGGGATTCATTGTTCTAGGGCACTACTGGCTCCGCCTTTAGGGGGTGCTGTTGCTGCGGTGCTCGTTCTCGTTTGGCTGGCTGGGGTCCCATCCTGTGATCTAATAGCTGTAGATTGGGGCCTAAGCTGCTGTGTGGCGGGCTCTGTGGCAATGACCCTCGTGTTCGGGGTGTTCCTTGGAATAAATGGATCTCTGTTATACCGTTTCATCGAAGCATTACAGAGCCACACAGTTTCTTTAAGCTGCAGTTCTTCCTCTTTCGTTCAGGGTTATATTGGGGACACTTGGTGGGTAGAGGGGGGAATCCGGAGAGGGGGTGGTGCCAACTGTGTTTGATTGTCTTGTTTTCTATTTTAATCCATATCCGTCTTTTATGACTATTTTATTTGCTTTTATGTAAAGCGCAATGGGTTTTCAAACGGAACGAAAGACGCTATACAAGTTCAGGGGTGTGAATTGGCAAGAGTCTGGTGATATGATACACGTCTCATGATAAGAAATGTATCACGATTCATCTCAAGTGTCACTCGTTCTCATCTGGAGCGCACAAACCACCACAATACTGCGTTTTTATACATGGCACAGAGTTTCGGTTCAGTACCCATCCCAAGTAAAAAGCTAAGCAGTACATGTCTCATAAAAAAAATGTCGAGGCTGACTGAACATTTAACACAAGTGTAGCACTTGTGTCACATTTAACCAGCAAAAGCTACACAAAGTTACTAGGTTCGATTAAGGCAAAAATTCAGTAATCTTTGTAACATGTATTATTATTAGTAAAAGGCGTTCACTTTTCCACAGTATGAAAAAATAGCTTTGTAAAATGTATTACCAAAAAGGTATAAAAATTACTATAACCATCATATAAAACAATATTTTTAATACAATGAATACTTCAGACACTATTTCAATTACCTTATCAAAAATACATATACATGCATTTTTCTATCAGAAAGAAATGCTCGTAAAAGACCAAAATTAAAAGAACCAGAAAGCTATCAGATAAAGTATAACATTTATAATACAGTTAGAACAAAAAAACATTTTCTAAATACTCTGGATTTTTTTGTTCTCCTTTTTAACCAAATTTCATTTAAAACATAATCGCCAACTCCATTTTAGAACTCTTTCCTACTCACCAAAGCTTCCAAGAATTCCTAAACATGATGCATCTGCTCTGAAAATATTCTTTCAGCACACAGCGTAGTTGATCTCAAAAAACACAAAAACAAAAGTACTTTCTTTTAATTCCTAAACTTTTTTTCTTCATCTTTCTTCTACAACACTACCGATCTCCCTGCTGCTCATGCAGTTCCCTGTCTGCCTCGTGCTCGCAAAACAACAAACAGAGACAAGATGCCACTCCACAAAGCCCTGTATGGAATGCCTGGAGGGTGAAAATATCTATATTGTGAATGCAAAATCAACCCTTTAAATGGTTGTAGGTTTTTTTATATGTGGGCTACACCAGCTGATTCTTGCGAGATCTTGTTGTTTTGGTGCAGTGTAGAGCTGCTCAAAGAGGCTTAGTGTGCAATGCTGCTAACTAACGGTCGGGGGTTTAAGTGGCAAACAAGAGTCAGATGCTGAAGGACGCCTATAATAACTAACTATAAATAACTAAATAAATATTGTCTTAACAACATTTTTAATCTATGCAAGTATGGGCAAAGGAAATATCACGATATAGCAAAGATATAATTTCCCTGCACCCCTAATGTTTACTATATTGTGGGACCACAAGGCACACTCTAATTTGTGAGAAATCATCAGTGCACCTTTATTCTGAAAAACCTGCACAAGACGGCATAATCTTGTTTCTCAAACTGGTTCCGTGCTCGAGTGCTAGACTGCCTATGTTTCTCTGCATTCTTTAATTCTTCCAGGCTGACCCTCAGTTAACGTGACACATAGCTGCCCGTTGTTTTTATTTATTTATTTATTTTTTGATTGATCCTAAGAACCAAGTTAAATAAATTAAGATTTGACGTGAAGATTTTCTCAAATGGAGAAATGGCCTTCTGGTCGCAACGTATCTGTAACTGTACTAAATAGTGACAGTCATGTTGCCGATTCTTGGAAAGGTTCACGCCTGATGACACTGCTTGTGACAACTGCAGAGCTGAAAAAACAGCAACAACAACAAAAAAAGCTTCAAATCTCCCCAATAGGAGTCACTCTGGACTGTTGGTATGCATTTGTTTAATGTTACAGCATTTCATTTAAAGGAAAAATTAGCAATTCACCATAAGCATCTTTATTGGCTGGCTGAAACACACGGCTAATTAGAGGTTAATGGGACTAATGAGTCATTAGAATCTACAGAATAATGGTGATTCAAAGGAAATATCACGATATAGCGCAGATATAATTTCCCTACACCCCTAATGTTTACTATATTTTGGGACCACAAGGCACACTCTAATTTCTGAGAAACCTGCACAAGACGGCATAATCTTGTTTCTCAAACTGGTTCCATGATCGAGTGCTAGAGTGCTTGTTTCTCTGCAACCTTTAATTCTTCCAGGCTGACCCTCAGTTAACGTGACACATAGATGTCCGTTTATGTGCAAACATGTCACAAGTGCTGTTAAAAAGGGCTTCACTTCAGCCGTCTCTGTCCGGAGTCTCCTGTTGCCATGTCAACAAAGAAGATAACAGCTCACACTGGAGAAGACGATCTTCCTGCTCAAGCAGGAACACGGCAGTCTGTAATACTGCCAGTGTTTATATAGATAAAGACCCAGATGAAAATGTTACAAGCGCATAAAAGCTGGAAGTAAAAATCCATTCCAGGTTTGATTTTCATGTCTGGAGTCTGAATGTTTTTTTCTTCTTCTGTGCAGCAGCTCTGCCTTTGTTGTCTCTTCCAACCTCCACCCTGAGTCTGGTTTAAGAGGCTCAGATCAAGCAGCCCCCCACCCTGCTCGACCTCACCATAATCGTCCTTGCCCTCTCCACGTCCACCATCACCTTCACCTCCCTCCCTTAGTATCAAAGCAAGATCTCCTCTCATAATTCAATTCTGAATCAGCCCTGATCCTGCACATCAACAAGTTCACCGCCTTGGAATGACATTGGCTCTCTCTGAAACATCCCGCCCCACCCATCCCTCCCCTGGTTAAGGAAATTACATATTTTTTCTTTGCTTATTAAATAAAACCATGTTTACTGGTTACCTGAAAATTGGGTTGTGCCTGGTGTTGTTGCCAGCTGTGAGGCTTCAATCAGGTAAATAATAAACTGGTTTCGATCAAAGCCAGTGTGCTGGAAATGAAATGACATTTCTGGAATTTAGCTTTAATCTTGTCTTGGGCAAACATGGTCACGAGGTGTTTGGTGTAATTTGAGGGACATAACTGTGCATGAAAATTTAATTAAAATGCTTTTCAGAGACCTGAATTCACTCCTCGCTGGAATTTAATTTGCACCAAACATCCCCTGGGCAGTGCTTTTTGTGTGACAGACAGATGACATGCGTGTCTGACATTTTTACAGTCCCCCCTGCCCCCCTTCTTACAAAAGCATTACCTTCCCATAATTCAAAGCTGTTGTTTTGAGAATCTGCCACAAGTTGCTCTTTCGGTCCACTTAGTTGATTTTAACCAAAGCTAATGAAGCCTTTAATGAGCTGCAGTGCAACAAAGAGGAGCTGCTGATTTAGTTTCACCAACAGATATTTTTGGATCTTTGACTGACCCCCCTGGGAAGCCAGAGATGTTTTCTTTGGAATATTGATTTTCTCTAGGTCTGACTCTAACTCCCACTGTAGAGGACGGGGCTGGAGGGGGGGGCTATCACCACATGGAAAATGTCAGGATTTGTCCTGCTTCACAAATATTTGAGCTGAGTTTTTTGTTCGACTGATTAAAAGAGGTTCAGTCCCATTGAAGTAAAACACTGGAATATCAAGCATTTACATTTACTTTCAATTTTTCTAGTAAGTTCTGGCAAAGCTTTAGCCAAAAAATGGCTATCCGGGTGCACATTTACTCAACATTTATTCCAAAGCTGTCATTGTGTTCACCTATGAAGCAGAATCTCTTGATTCTGTAGATATTGAAGGATTTTACTGAAATGTAAACTTGAAACGTTTGTTTAAAGTTCAGTTTCTCAGTTGGTTTTTGTCAGAAATCCCATTTGCTGTATAGCTACATTCTGACTATCACAATAAAAAAAAAGAGAACCTTTTTTCTGAAAGACCCAAGAAGAAATGAATGAAAACATTGTTGGTGAGTCGTTGGAGCTGCAGGAAGTGAAACAGAACTTCTAGTGAACATAGATTTTGGACTCACATATTTGACCTCATTTCCTCTGTTTGTTTTTCATCTAGTCCAATAAAGAAAAGATTTGTTTTGGGGTTTGAAGGATTTTTAAGGCTTCTTCGATCACTGTACACTGAATTTTAATGATACTGTTCTTTAAAGACCGGTAACAAGATCAGGTCAAGATCTGCTTTGTGTCAAACTGCCGGGCAGCAGAAAGGAGTGTTCTTTGCTCAGATAAACTCCAAAATTCACATTTAACACTAGAACGCCCAGGATTTTTCACTCCCCCTGCAGCGTCCAGAACACAGCCAAATGGCTGGGTGGCTCGAAATGACTAATTCAACAGCCTTCAATTAGCCACCTTTCATTTGTAAATGCAGCACCAACTACCTGATCATCTGGATGAAGACATGCCCTAGCTAACCACATTCTTTACTCAGATCAGGGTGGGGGAGGTTTTTCTGCTTCAAAAGAGCCTCCAAGCTCTGACAAACTTTGACTCCCAGTTTGTCAACTGAAAAACCAAGATGCCTTAATTTTACTACCCTGAGCAGACATTGAAAATGATCCTGGAGCAAGTCAACCCATTTGACTCTGAGAGAGAAGAGATATTCCTTCAGCTGGACTCAGACTGATATTTCTTTTGATAAGATTTCATGAACATCTTGTTCTCATTTGCTGATTGTAGCAGTTGTCTATCCATTTATTTTCTGTGCCTGCTCATCCTGGTCAGGATCACAGGGGTCTGCTGGAGCACATCCCAGCTAGTCACAAGCAACTGGGGAGGGGTACACCCTGGATGGGTCACCAGTCCATTGCAGGGCCACATAGATAAATAACCAGGCACACTCACATACACACCTATGAGAAATTTAGTCATTTAATTTAACCACATGTTTCTTGGACTGGGGAGGCAAAGGAGGCCTATTTGACATGTTTTGGAATTTATAGTTTCAACTAGAATTCAACACAAAAAATTAAAATAAACAAGTGAAACAACATATATCTTTACATTGCTGAAGGTTTTCATTGCTTAGATCTCAGAAATCAGATCACAGTTGAGGAGATTTCATTGCCATCAGAAAAGAGAGGACGACAGAGAAGAGACACACTGTGCCAACAGGAAAAGCAAAATATGCCATGATGTGGCTTTCAGGAAAGGTTGGGAGGCCTCTCCATCACAGCACAATTGAATGTTACACTGCTGAGGAAGAGCCAACTGCTTTGGTCAGAAGTACGGTGTCGACTCGCTTACAGAGTTTTCTGTGTTTCCTCACTCTGAACATGCTTCAGACTATTCTGGACTGTGTTGTTCAGCATGAACGTAAGACAGAAGATGACAGCTGGTTCATGGCCCTCCCTGAGCTATTGGGGTTCATTGCCATCCTCCTTGTGAGGGGGGGATAAAACTTCCATCCATGCAAAACGCAGGATGCAAGATCGTTGGCAAAAATGGGAAATCCACTGATCTATAAAAACTATGGTCAGAAACCACTTCAAAGAAATCATGCAGCATTTACACTTTGATATCAAGGGCACGCGCATGGAACAAGTTGGGACTGACAGGTTTCCTGCAATCTCCAATGTTTGTGGGTTTGTTGTTGCCAACTGCCTCAAACTTTCAACCCAGGCAAAATTCACTGGGAGCTTCCAGAATCAGTAAAAAACCTCGCACAGTTACATGCGGGAGCTGAGAAGGCGAAAAAGGAATACCGTGTTTGGTGACAAGCTCCCATACCTGGCAAAGGGAAACAGGTAATATGCCAGTTGAATAGTCAGTACAAGAACAATAATGCCAGAGTGCGCTTTGTTGATTGCTACAAGTATACCATGTGGCAAATGCAGAAAGGAGATTTTGGGGCAGTACCAAGTATGCGCAGACAAGTAGTGGGTTGAAGATATGACTTTGACCACATTATTTCTTTGCTTGAACATTTCAGTATTATGTCGGTAAAGAAGTGTCTCTTGTGCATGAACGATAAATCTCAGCCAAAAAGAAAAACCAAACTGTGGTGACCTCTTACTAGAAGTGACAGAGGTGAGGGGAAATAGTGAAAACTTGCGCAGCAACTTGGCTTCTCCTTTTTGCATGCCAAAAGAACAACCTAATGGCTGTGCTGTTCATGTGCAAACTATGTTGAAGGCTGCTCTTTGGGCATGTAAATTTTAACTAATCCAGCCACTTGGCTGTCCCTTGGACATTGTAGGTAGAAAAGCCAAATGGCTGCCCTACGGGCGTTCTAGTGTTAAAGTGATGATTTGTCATGCAAATCAATGGGTTTCTTCCTTTTCTTTCAGTTTTCTCTCCATCAAACGTGTAGGCAGAATCCAAATTCATTCCCTACCCCTACATTCCCTATCCCTCCAAGCGGATAGTAATTGAAAAACTGTGTCATTCGATGATGTCATGAATGGTAGCCAGTCATCTACGTGTGCGCAAAGCTGCCAGTGCTTGGAAAATACATAACAACATTGGTTTAATAACTTTAAAAAGTCAAGCAAAAAAAAAAAAATACCTTCATTTAAATGTAAACCTTCGTGCTTCAGACCACATCCACGTGAAGAAATAAGTTTCTCCTCCAGGGCACAGTGCGACGTGGCAGAGGGATACCCAACCCTCTGCCAATCTTAAATCTCTATGGCTTCTCCTTTAAAAAACAAATGTGGGCACCACCACAGCTCCAAATGCCCCTGCAATCAGAGCAAGAGGGAGGAGCCAGACGGGTAGGGGAGGAATTCGGATTTGGCTGTAGAATTACTTTTTTGACTGATCCTAAGGACCAATTTAAATGAATTAAGATTTGATGTGAAGATATTTTCAAATGGAGAAATGGCCTTCTGGTCGCAACGTATCTGTAAAACTACTAAATAGTGACAGCCATGTTGTCGATTCTTGGAAAGGTTCACGCCTGATGACATGGCTTATGACAACTGCAGAGCTGAAAGAACAGCAACAACAACAAAAAGCTTCAAATCTCCCCAATAGGAGTCACTCTGGACTGCTGGTATGCCTTTATACTCATACAACAAAACAGAAGTGTTTTAACATGTAGCAGTTCCGTATCTAAATCTTAGACGCCTGTTTGCCTTAGGAGAAGCTCTATAAGGCTATAAACCTATGCTGGGTTACAGCATTTCCTTTAAAGGAAAAGTTAGCAATTCACCATAAGCATCTTTAATGGCTGGCTGAAACACACGGCTAATTGGAGGTTAATGGGACATCTAGAGTCCTTAGAATCTACAGAGTAATGGTGACTTTACAATTACATTTTCACAAATTAGGCATAATGATCGTCCTTTTATATTCTGCAGGAGTGCTGAGAAACCCCCCCAATAAAGATCCTTCCCCTCAGAACCCATTTAAGCTGCGTCTTCAATTATTCATATTAGCTCTAATCCTCTTGATGTAGCTTTTATTAGCTTGTCTTATTTATTGTTGTTTCTTAGTTGCTCCAGGGGAAAACTGAAGAAGGCTTTTTCTGTATTACATCAGGGATGCTGGCCATGTAATGAGTTTTCCTTCTGTCTTATGTGTCTTTGTGCCTTCATTACTTGCTTCAATCAGTAGTTTCATTCACAGAGTCATGTTTTGTGTCAGCTGCGCTCAACAGAGTAGCCCTGCATGCAGCACGCTAGTTTTCATTATCTGTTCACTGTAAAAGCACTGCTTTAAAGAATCACCTCTTTCCTCTTCATTAACTGAAGGGAAAGCCTAATCTGGTTTTTTAGGTTAACAGATTTGAAACATGTTTGACATTATTACTGAAGAAATGAGCAGAAATTGCAGGTTTTTTATTCCCTCACTGCTGAGTCTTGTTAGATATGCATTGAAGTAGTGGCTCACTAGTGGAGGCTATTTACATGCTTCTTTGTATGCCTTGGTGAACACAAGACATTTTTGATGCGCTGGGTTACATGGATTAAAAAAAGGAAGAATAGGATGCAGGTCTCATAAGGATTTGCTCTTCCTGCAACCGATCAGCAATTCAATGGACCCCTGTGGTTTTCATAACTACTGAATAGCGCCTTTTCCCATAAATCATGGATGTCTTGGAAATAAAAGAACACAAGACAAATTGTCTCTTTTACTGAATTTAAGTGGCTATTTTTCCCACATTTTCCACATCTGCACAGTTCTATTGATTCCTATTATTGCTTTCACTAAGGTTTTGTCTCGTTGTCTCCAGTGTTGGTAAGTATTTCCCAAGATGTCAGTCGGTTTATGGAATATCTTTGTGTGTAATGTTTCTTTTCAGCAAAGCCTTATTCATACAGCTGCTTAGCAGTTCCAGTTAACACAGCTTCCACCAACAGATCTGTCATGTAGCTGCCAGGCACAGCAGTGAGTGCTGAGCAGTTAGTGGGTTAACTGTCTTTTAAATTTGAATTGAGTGCAAAACTAAAGTGTAGTTAGAAACTAAAGGTGTCTTTGGAAATGTAATTTTGAACACCCAAAATGCCTATTAATGTGTGTTTACATTGATGTTTCACTGGAAATGGTCTTTTGAATGTGTGTTGCAGAGGGTTGGCTTGAAGGTAGCTTTTGGCCTGCTAGGTTTGAGATCTTGAGTCATCGAAGTCAATGTCAGGGAAGATTTTTGCAGGAGTATAAGCAGTGACACTTTTACCTAAAGACAAGCTGTTAACCACAGGTTTTGTTTTATGTGTCATAACTCTTTCAATTGACTTGCTTTAGGTTCATACCAAATTAAGTCCATTCAGTTGCTACTTTTTCCACGATATTATTATTTGTAAATTTGCCATATTGGAACCAGAAGTCGACACCTCTACCATTTGAAAGCTGGCTTGGGAGAATCCGTCAATCAAATGTTTTGCATGTTTTATGTAAGACCACCTACTTTTAGTGAGGCATCTGATAGGTCAGTATATAACTTGAATAACTGGCAATAAAGAAAAAAATATGACAAAATAGGATTATCTAGAAGATGTGGGAAAAAGGATCATTAGCCAGACTGGTTATTCTGACCAATAGAATGACTGAGTAACAGCTGTTAATTTCACCATAGAAGTCTATGGGATTTTGGCTTCTTGGAGCCAGTGGGTACTTCCTGTTTGGAACGCCAGGGGAAAGGGTTACAGTCCAGTTCTTAGTTGATGGTTTTGACAAATGAACCAACAAAAGCTAGATGTTGCTAGAGACTTGTGATACTTCCAAATCTCCATCTCTAACCACCTTCCAATCAAAAGACATGCTTCAAAAAATCTGAGCATGCATGGAAAATAAACTAATGAAAAAAATATTGACACCAGCATGTACATACATTTATTATTGATGTAAAGTCTAACTTTTAAGGTTTGAGGTACTGCAGTTTTTGGTACAAATTTTGAATGGAGACAGCAAATTTTTAGACGGCTTGGTTTATGCAAGGCCTTGTTGCTTCACCACCAACCCATTTTGTGGTAAAGTCAATAGAAATTGATTTGACGGTTGCTGAGGTGCTGCTTCAAGGTTTGTCATGTTTGGTAGATTAATGTTGCTATTGTAGAGCAATGGGTTTCAGATATTAGTTCTAGGCTATAAACAAATCAACGGCCTGGATTTATTTAATAGGGTCAGTCCTTAAGTGAACATGTAACTTGCAGGCTAACCCACAGGCCCACAGGTTTGGCTTTAACGTGGGTAATCCATCCTTCCAAAGACGCTAATTCTTTCATGAGCCGCTGACCTCCACCTAAGTATGCTCAGCAGTGTCACCAGAATGGATCGAGAGAAGATGAGATGCAGCAGCACAGCAGGGAGGTACAGGAGGGGGGCGAAGCATGGTGGATGAAAACGAGTGATTTGAGCCCCTCCCTCTGCTCATGTCTGCTCATGTCTCACGGCTGGCCCTCATCATGGTTATGGCCCAGCTTGGCTCATCTCTGCATCTGCCATCTTTCTGAAAGTTGGAGTGCAATATTTGAAGATGCACATTCTAGTCAAATGTCTGACCTAGGAAACATTAGGAAATGGGAATATAACAAGAATGCAGATGACCTGAACATATTCAAGATTCAGTCATAGTGTCATACAGTCCCACAGATGTAGCTGGTGTAGATGTTTGGACCAGCAGCATGGAGGAGAATGTTAGATAGCATCACCAGCAGTTGTTCACAGAAGATTTATTGGGGAAAGAAAAGTTTCTAGTTTTCATTTAGGGCATCTGGAGCAGAGGAAGTGTTCAGTTTAGAACAACAAACTGCCACACCACTGAAGGGAGCAGTGCATTTGAAAACTCTGCAGTCTAAGATGCATGTGGATAAAATTTGTCCTCAGCAGCTTCTCCAGGCAGATGAGAGTTAAATATTTAGCCGTGAAGGTGTAACTGCTATCGTTTTCTGGACTGTAAGCTGCATCGTGTTTATCCACTGTGCTGTTTTAAAGTGCCTGCAGACATGAGTCTACCCTTTTTTTACGCCGGTGCTGTGAGATTGGCAGCTAATCTCTGCATAAATAGTATAGACATGAAAACTGATAGGGGAATGTGCGGTAAAATAAAACATGTTTGACGTGTTTTTCCTTAGGTGCAGTTAAAACTGTTTACCTTTATGGTTCATAGCTGTAAGAAATCATTGTTCAATTAATGTTTGCAGGAATTATAGATCAGCTCCTTTTTTGTGACTAGTGTGTTCTCCAGTAGAACTGCTAGTTTGCATTCAGGACAGTCAGTATCAGCTTTATAAACAGATGATGAAATGTTTTAAACTTTGTAATATAACTTATACTTATTCCAATTTTCCAGGAAAGTATTTGATTTTTGATTGGCTACAGGGTGCCCATTAAGATAGAGATGGTGCCCAATCTTCTTCTTCTTTTGGCTTTTCCCATCAGGGGTCGCCACAGCAAACAAGTCGCATGGTAAACTTGGCAATGTTTTACGCCGGATGCCCTTCCTGACGCAACCTTCTCAAAGCAACCGGGCTTGGGACCGGCACAGAAGTAGAGAAGGGAACAGGGAGCAGCCCGGAGTAGAACCCTGGTTTCACGGACGGAAGGCGCTGCAAACCAGCACGAGCTAAACAGGCTCCCCAGAGATGGTGCCCAATAAGATGTGCATTATCAGAAATAAATGGTAGAAGCCTGAACTGTCTCATGCAACGCTAAAATCTGTTAATTTCTGATAATGCACATTTCAAATTGCATTATTCCGTTTATACCATGGTCACTTACGAAAGAAATAAGTATTCAATCAATTCTTAATACTTTAGTCTTGTTATGTTTTTGGTTTAAATAGCTTTTTCACAAAAAGCGGATTTTGCTACGCAGTGCAATACATTGTCATGGTAACAGCTACAGAACCTACACTGAACCCGCATTCTAGCGACAAAGAAAAGTGATATGCTAAACATCTCCATGAATTAAACAAAGCATCAGTTCAGCCCAGTTCAGTTGCTACGGCTACACACTGGCATTTAGGCCAGCGCAATAATATACAACATCTGGACTATGTGACCTGAACTACTTTCTTAGGTGTGCATTATCCGTGGGGTATATAACTTTTTAATTGACACCCAATCAGAATTGAATATTAACCCGGATCATGGTATAAATATGGGATTATGCCCGACGAGGTGTCCATTTTTAGAAATGAATGGACGACATTCACATGAAGGTGTAAACCATCCGACACAGAGCAACCGTCCTCAGGCTTCTGCACTGTCTGGTAATTTCTGATAATGGACTCCTCGCCGAGCATTATCCCTTATTTATAGACCCATTTTACTAGGAACTCTGCAAGATGTTTGATTTTTATTTGTATATTTTAAAAACTTAGTTAATTTACGAATTTTTAAACATGGAATTTAAGAGTCTGGATTTGTTCTGGATTTTTGCTTCTGCCTTTTCTTATTTGCTGTTACTAATTTTATAATTGTATAACCTTCAATTTAAAGCTAAATTTAAACCCACATTTTTAATTTCACGTTTAATTCACACTGGGATTATTAACAAATATTAAAGTCCTTCAAAAATCCATAAGACGGACAGGCGATGTACCAGTCCTGGTACATCGCCTGTCCGTCCTGGGAGAGGATTCCTCCTTCGTTTAGACATCCCTGAGGTTTTTCTATTTTTTTCGTGGAATTAATTTTTTTTCAGGAGAATGATGTTCTCAGGGAAGGCATGCCCATTTTAGCTTAGTCTGTTTAGTTCATCAGCTATTGTATTTTATAACTGATTTTATGCCTTGTACAATTAGTGAAGCCCATTGAGACAATTGTATTGTAATATTGGGCAATATAAATTCAACTGATTTGAATTGAATTGAACTGAGTTGGTGTCAGAAGTGTTTCCCAAAGGGTTTGAAATTTTTTTTAATGCTTATTGCTTTGTTACTGCTTTGTATATTCAGCTGTCTTAAATTTTATTGGAGCTCAAATTTGTACGTTTAGGTGCAAGATCCCTTTTTGGCAGGTGGTTTGAACCCAAATAGCTGATTACCGATTTGGAATGTATAAGGTGGGTGGAGTAAACTCTGGTCAGTATGTCCCTCCCACTTCAGGCTAAATTTTTACCTCTTAAAATGAACTGAGTCCCGTCAAGAGCCATTTATCTATGGCTAAAACATGACAGCCGTGGATATCATGGTCAACTCAATGACTTGAAACTATCAAGGTCAGCGGCTACAGAAAATTCCAATCTTCCTACTTTACCTTAAAAAGAACCATGTAATTTTTGTCACCGTGTTTATTTATTTTCTTTTAAACAGTTTGACAGGACTTGGCTTTGGTTTTATTCTGAAAGGTTTTTAGGAAAGTAAATCAATATAGACTAAATGATGACATTCATAAGTGTTTAACCCTTGTGTTATCCTAGGCACTTTAACATTGGGAGTTGGGTCATCTAGACCCACTAGACAGTGAGCTGAACCTTTTTTTCTTAAATGATTTGGGATCTTCACTGGTCTCCATGGATTACATGAAATCTTTCCACCTTTATCCACCTTTGTCATGGTAGGGAGAACACGTCAAAGTAAGGGTGGGGTCATCTAAGATAGCACAAGGGTTACACTGTCATGTATTCCAGTGAAAGTAATTTTCCGCTTTAATCCCTGCCTGGGAACGATCATCAGAACACAGTTTTGTACCAAGAATCATTTACGTCTAACTGCCAAGTTCCTTTTCTCTCAACTTACTTAACAATTACCAAGAAAGAATTTGAGCAATGTTTTAACCTCTTGAAGGTCCACATGCGGGGACTCTCACATTTTGCATTATTTTAACACAGTCGTTACCTCTGCTTAACTGGGGCCCTATTATACAGAGAGGAAAAGGCATGTCAAACACAAGCTTGGGTTAAAAATGGAAAACATCCTAGTGGAGAGAGTATCTATTCACCAAAGTCTGTCATCTGATCAAACAGAACAGAAAACCTGGTCAGAACTCCTGTGTCGCCCCAGTGCTTGGGATCATCAATTTACAGTTATGCTGGGTCCTACTGTAGTGTGGCCATGAACATTTGCATCAACACATGGATAGAGATTACAAAAGGGATCACAACTGTCCCTACGGGTGGATATGAACTGTCTGTGGGCCAAAAATAGGAAAAACTGTAAAGGGGAAAGCAAGTGGCCCAAATAAAATAAAACAGTAATGGACCTTTAGGTGAACTTGTAGAGTAAATATGTTCATGCAATTTCTTTTCTACGAGCATGCCATGGGCAACAAGTTGTACAGCCCATAACTAGCTGTGAGGGTAGCTAATGCAATAAAGTTCATAGTGTCAGTCGTTACTAACTGACTTCTTGGTTCTTTTGTTATCATACAGGGGTTATATTTAAAACCAACTGACATGTTTCGACGGACACGTTCCAGCTTGAACAGAGTGATTGTGCGTGACGTACATAAAAACTCCTGATTGTCACTGAGGCGGAATCACCCGTCAGACTTTAACAGGTGTCTCTGCCCCTTGCTGTCTGTTCGCTGCTGGAGGATGTTGCTCCAGTTATGGGAGAGCATGAAGGCCTCCCCATCCTAACAGCCACCTGATGACGACTTTGACGAAGATGGTATGTGTCCATCGAAACATGTCGGGTGTGTTTAAACATAACCCGAGTCTGAAAACAAAAAAACTAAAAAGTCTGTAAGGGTAGTTGTGATTACAGCTTTACTAATGACTAGAATGCGAAGTAAGGGCACTGTGTAGCATCACCCGTACCACATAGGTGCATGCAACTTAAATTAGTCTTGTGGAAACTTTACAACACACTTACCACACGCACACGTATGAGCTTCAAGGAAACTACAAGACCTGCTCTCACCCTACGATGCAGCCCCTCCTCCCTTCGACCTTCCATGGACCCGGACAACCCAGAAACCCACAGCACCAGCATGGGCCAACCCTGTACGTGTGCATGTGGCTATGGCTTTGACATGGGTGTGTGTGTATGAGTGTGTATCATGTGTTAGAATAAGCTTTGTACGTACTAAAAGGTATACTTCAAATTTGATGGGTATATGACTGTAGATTTTTACTAAAAAAATCTTTCAAAATCCACCTTTTTAAAATGTCTGTTTGTTATGAGTTGCACCGACCAAATGTGATGGTTTTTTAAACCACTGCAGAACAAATCCAAAAACTGCAGCTAGGTCACATGGACGTAGGTGGGGGTGAGAGAGCAATAAATGCTCTGGGGCTAATGTCATTAATCATCCTACAGGAAGCAGCTCCACACATTTCTTTTAAGATATGGACGCTCTTATCTTTGGGAACACACTTTAAGTCGTTCATAATTTCTGTGACGCTTTTAATGTCCTCCATCACAGCCATCACACCTGCAGACTAGAGCTGTGCCTGAGGTGGCAACAGCAACTCACGTGTTTTTCATCCCTTAGACCTTCAAGGGTTTCAGAGTTTAGGCACATACATATTTTTAATCTCCAGTTTTTCTAGTTACAGTACTACAACTAGTAGGCCTACATTTAACTTCCTGAAGCCTTTATTTCCAGTGTTTTTCCATCAGTCTTTGTCAAAGTTAACGATTTGTTTGGTTTTCCTCCTTTTTCACTGAAACCTGGCACATTTTCCTCTCCTCAGTTTGCCTTTCCTGGCAGCAGATGTCATGAATTTGGGTTTTTCTGACTTCATGGTGGAGCACCAACCTACCTGTCACCTGCTTGTATGGTCTTGTTGATAATTTTGCTCTTCTCCAGAAAGTCTTTGTTCTTCAGGCGTCATGTCATGACGGCTTCTGTCATTTTTTTTTCTAATCTCACATCAATGCCAGCTCCAAAACCTTTTTTTTTAATTTCATGCAGCAGCATCTGCAGCGGGAATAAAACAGATCTTGAGATGGATTTAACCTTCTGAGCTTTTTTGGTTTCCAGAGATAAAGAGCAACTGCAATAATGCCTGCTGTTGTCACGGCCACCTCCCTCCCCTCCCAGCATTTTTTATCCTGGCACCTTCATCATTATTGACAGCACTCAAACTCGCTCCATTACACCCGGCAGGCTCCTGCTCTCCTTGCTTCTCCAGAAAAAAGCTTGGAAGTGTTGTTGTGCTTCCGTGACATTTCTGCTTTGCTGGGTTCTGAAAACCCATGAGGCTTTGTTCATTATGCCACATGTTATTGGCTCTTGATGCAGCTCCAGAAATGTGGTAAACTTGAGCTGTTTTCAGAGAGAGCTGACCCAGAGTTAGCTCCATTTTTTCAGAATCCTTCTTAAAACTGTCTTGCTGTTTCTTTAGCATCCTAATCTCTGCTCTGTCTGGTCGTGTTTTAGTTGTGGAGAGAAATTCTGTCTCCTTTTGGCCCTTGCTCTCCTGACGAGCATCCTCGCATGCTTCATTTTGTTGTTTTTGTTTGCACATTCACACTGAATCCCAGCATGGCTGAGACAAAAACAACGTTGAAATGTGAAAAACATTTCTCCTTCCAAAAATAAAAGCAAATAAGAGAAAAACGAGGCTGTGAGCTGGTGTGTCATGTGTTGGTCTAAATACTGTCTGATGACTGCATTAAACAACCTGTGCTCCAAACTCCTCTCATGAAGGGATTAAAGGGGAGCTGGAAAAAGAAATGCTGACAGGTGACCAGGTTAGAGACATAAAGTTAGGCTTCAAATTGTTTACAAACTGAAAACTTGTTCTGTGGGTTTTCTATGGTTGTAATTTTTTTATTCCTGATGAAACAAACACAAATACACAAACATACCAACATTTTAAGACATATTTATGGTTGGCTCTTTATAAGCTCCATTATGAGAAAACCTTTGGGTGTCATTTTTTCCTGGTTTGCTGCATCAATGTCTTTCATTTTTTTTTCTCATGTAAAGGTGATTTTAGTTGGTGTGAACATAGATGTTCAGCACTCATGTTTGCATGGGACATGTTGCCAAATGTAGCAAAAACCAAACCAATACAGATTCATGAAGCTTCTTTGGGTTTAAAGAAACTCGTTTGACACCTACAGCAGATTATTCAAGCCTCCTAGCTCTGACACTCATGGGGAGACACGCACTGGTGGACTGGCAGCATGAGATTACTTCATCTCTGTCCCCAGCTCCTTTTTCACTTTGTTCTGACAGAAACCCCTGATGGATTATGTTTTTAGTCTGTCTAGATTCATTTGTGAAGTGGTTATTTTTCATTTTACAATAACTAATAAGAACTGAAGTTATACAGTCTTAGATTGTTTTGGTTTATGTCAGATTTTTGTCCCATTTATAAAGTGATCTATGACTGAAAACGGTGATGGGAGTCTGCTCTCCGGCACTCCTCTCCTCACGGTGCTGCTGCTCCTCACGCTGCTGCCGCGCTCTTTGTTCCTCCTCCGTTGGGTGGTGCCTGAGCGTGGATGCAAATGCACTCCAAGAGAGGATTTCCAGGTTGGGTTGAGTCTCTCCCTGTTTTCTCTCAAACTCCCCCCCCCCACCACCTTCCTTTGCGCGTGTCATCGGCGGTGTTTGATGCTGTTGAGCTGCAGCCTGCACATGTTTCTGTACGTTCAGTGTGTGTGGGGGGGTGTAGGACGGCTCTCTGTGAGTCTAATGTGTGTAAAGGCAGATCAAGCGCAGAGAGGATGAGCACACATTCTTTGCTGGTGTCTGTTTGTTGCATGCCTCTGTAGGTGAGCAGACCCCCCCCCCACCCCCCACTCAACTCCAGGGACTGGCATGTTCATTATTCTTTCTAAAAGAACCATTAAAATTTCATCAGTGCAATGCAATCTGTAGCAGGGCAGGGGGTGGGAGCGTGCGCACCAGCGCGTGTGTGGGAGGGAGAGTTGCCGTGAAGGGGAGGGTGCGAGCATCCTCCCCTCATTCACCGCTGCCTGCCTTCATGCCTCTCTCCTGCTCCTCCGCCTTTCCTCCTTCATAGTCTTCTCCTCCGGTGGCTCAATTCCCTGTTTGAGAGTGCTCACAGATTACCGCTCGTCTCATGATGTGAAGCGCCAGCATCCCCCCCAACCCATTTTTCTTCCAGCATCCATCCTGCCTCCTTCTACAGCTCCACATCCCCAGCCAAGGATGCTTTCCTGAAGGAGCGTTGTGGAGTTTATATCCGGGTGGACCTGGATTAATCTGAAGTAATATTTGGGAGGAGATTTTTCCTGGAAAATTGTTTTCAGTTTGATGTTCCTTTAATCTGTGGAAGTGTGGAAGTTTAAGGTGAGACTTTTAGTGATTTCTGTCTGATACTTGTTGACCTCTATGAAAAGACGTGAACTTCCTCCATTTAGACTTTAAGTTTTCCTGTGTGTTTTTTTATTTGTGGTGACTCCCTCCACCCCAAACACCATCCCCCACCATATGTGGCTTTGTTTTGGAGGACTTGATGTCACAGGTAGCTCTGATGCTGCTAATTGACTCATAATTGCTCTTCCGTGTTTGTGTCGGTGAGCCGCTGGCGAGAAACACCTGACGTGTGTCTGGGCGGGAGTCTGTGGAGATGCAGGAGCGGGTAGCCTGTGAAACCTGCAGGCCCATCTGTGGAGGTCTTTTGATGGGTGGAGTTTGAAGGAGGGTGTGAGGTGTGTGAAGAAGGGAGATGAAGAGGAGCAGCCGTAGGATGGGGGGATGGTATTGGGAGGAGGCAGAGGAGCTGCTTTTCCCATGTGTGTGTGTGTATGTGTGCGTGCGAAGCATGTAGGTGTTGAGCATTCCATCACTGCTGGGCTAATTGAATGCTGGAGACTTGAAGGCTCCTCTCTTGTTGCTCCTCCATCACCACACCTCATCCACCCGAACAAACGGCGTTCTGGGAGGAGTCTTGCTTCGCGTTGGGATCATCTTTACATTATTCTTTTTTGCTGTTTCTGTTGACATGAGTTTTAAGTGAACCTATGTTTTGTTTTAAGTTTGATAAAAGATTAAAACAAATAATGAATACTTCTTTAATTGGTAGAATTGATTAATAATTTATCCTCTTTGCTCTATGGAGGCTCTGCTCGTCTGGAAAAAGTCTTCATTTTTTTTCTTACAAAGTCTCATTACTCTAAACATAGGGCAATAATATAATATTTCATAAAATTCCTATACTTTTTTTGATAAAATATGCCTCTAGACATCAAAAAGTACATTCTTCATGACTGTTCCGAGTTAAAATAGTGTTAAATTATGTTTTTTAGGTTTTGAAGCAGTGCTTTCAGTTTGTTTTAAATACGTTAAATTCTTCTGGGAGTTTGAATATGAAGAAGATTTACTGCTTCCCTGTCAAAAAGGCTAGAAGTATTGTTTTGTTTTCATCCAAAATATCTCAAATTATAATCTGAAATTATCGTTAGAGTTACCATTTTCTTGGTCTAAACTAAATGGTTTTTGTTTTATTTTTCTGTATTTCTGGAACAAAAGCATAAAGAGAAAGCATTGTCTTTCCTCTACCAAACAAGTTGGAAGAGTTAATTCTCCAAAACCAAACTCTTCTGATAGATAAACCCTGATCCCCAGGGCCCACAGTCCAGCATGTTTTTCATGTTTCCCTGCTGAAACACACCAGAGTCAGCTCACCATCGAGCTCCGGAGAGGCCGGATCATGAATGGGGTTGGAAATGGGTGTGTTCAAATGGGAGCCTGGAAGTTCTGAGAATTAAACGTAATAATTTAAGGCTGTCTTTCAGCTGTTAAGCCATGGAAGCCCACATCATGAAGCTTACACCACTCCTGCTTTGCTCTTATACTAAACTGGAACCCTTCAGCTCTGGAATCAAGAGAGCTGATAGTAAATGGATGGCTTTTAGCAGTCCACAAAGCATTTATGTTGTGCTTGATGCTTTTACTGTGACCTGTAGAATGGAGGAAATTGTAAAATCATGATGTTGCAGAGGTGACAGCTTTCTTTTACAGAGCTTTAGTTCAAGTTTCTGAGCTCTTCAGAACAATGCAGCCATTTTAAGGATTCATCAAAATCCCATAACGATTCGCTCATAGACTCCTGGAGGGAGCAGCCCAAAGACTGAGAAGAAGATTACTAATTACATCATGGGTTTGACACGTGTAAAACCTTTATTTAGTGGTATATGGATGGATGTATTGTAATTTTGTTGTCTATATCACGATTCAAGATTCAAGATTCAAAGGGTTTATTATCATATGCACAGTAAAGAAACGGGTTTCCCTGCACAATGAAATTCTTTCTTTGCCGTCTGCTCCGAATGCCCAAAAGTATAGAGGAAGCAAAACAATTCACTCACATCATACACACAAAAACACAAGATGTCGAGTGGCTGTTGTAAAAGTGCAAATGTGCAAAAGTTACAATGACAGTAGCAGCAATTAGGATAAGCAAAGGTGCAGTTTGTTTTTTCCAGACTCCAGTCAGCTGTTAAGGAGTCTGATTGCAGAGGGAAAGAAAGAGTTCTTGAGTCTGGTGGTCCTGCACTTCACACTCCTGTACCTCCGTCCTGAGGGGAGGAGAGTGAACAGTCCTCGTTGCGGGTGGGTGGGGTCCTTGATGATGGAGGCAGCTCTCCTGCAGACCCTGCGTTTGTAGATGCTCTGCAGCGAGGGAAGAGGAGTCCTGGTGATATTGGACGCAGTCTTTACCACTATCTGCAGGCGTTTGCGGTCCGCAGCGGTAGAGCTGCCGTACCACACTGTGATGCAGCTGGTCAGGATGGACTCAACCATGCAGCTGTAGAAGTTGCTGAGGATCTTCGGGGACATGCCGAACCTCCTCAGCCTCCTCAGAAAGTACAGCCGCTGATGAGCCTTCTTCACCAGCTGTGACGTGTTTAGTGTCCAGGTGAGGTCCTGGCTGAGGTGGACCCCCAGATATCTGAAGCTGCTCACCCTCTCCACTTCCAGACCTCGGATAAGAAGCGGCTGATGAGGGTTCCTCCTCTCCTTCCTCATGTCCACTATCATCTCCTTTGTCTTTTCCGTGTTGAGGGTGAGGTTGTTGTCCTCACACCATGTCACCAGACCGGCCACCTCCCTCCTGTAGGCTGCTTCGTCCCCGCCAGTGATGCGTCCTATCACAGCGGTGTCGTCGGCGAACTTCAGGATGATGTTGTCCTTATGAGAGGCCGCACAGTCATGGGTGAACAGGGTGTAGAGGATTGGGCTGAGAACACAGCCCTGTGGTGTGCCAATGTTCGTGGTGATGCTGGCTGAAGTCCTGTTCCCTATTCTGACAGACTGAGGCCTGCCAGTCAAAAAGTCCAGGAGCCAGTCACAGATGATGGGATGTATTCCAAGGGAGAACAGTTTGTGGGTGAGCTTGTGGGGAACAACCGTGTTGAAAGCAGAACTGTAGTCAATAAAGAGCATCCTGATGTAGGAGTCTTTATTCTCCAGGTGTGAGAGGGAGGTGTGCAGTGCTGCAGCGATGGCATCTGAGGTGGACCTGTTGGGCCGGTATGCGTACTGCAGGGGGTCTAGTGTGTCTGGAATGCTGCTCTGGATGTGGGTCAGCATCACCCTCTCAAAGCACTTCATAATGATCGGAGTGAGTGCTACTGGCCTGTAGTCATTCAGGCAGGTGGGAGGGCTCTTCTTGGGGAGGGGAACAATGGTTGTGGTCTTGAAGCAGGAGGGGACCATTCTTTGGCTGAGGGACAGGTTGAATATGGAGGTGAGAATGTCTGTCAGCTCGTTAGCACATGCTCTGAGAGCTCGTCCAGGAATGTTGTCCGGACCGGTTGCCTTGCGGGTGTTGATCCTCCTCAGGGCTTTGTTTACCTGGGCTGATGAGACGACTGGTGGGGGTGAGGGGGGTGTAATTGTCCAAGAGTATAATGGTCCCTCCGTGTGGGGGGTGGACGTCTCAAAGCGGGTGTAGAATGCATTGAGTTCGTCGGGCAGGCTGTCTGAAGCACTGATGGTGCTGGTGCTGCTTCTGTAGTCCGTGATGTGCTGTAGGCCCCTCCACATGCGGCCAGAGTCAGCAGTAGAATAGAAGCCATCCAGCTTCTCTCTGTACTGCCTCTTTGCTGCTGTGATGGCCTTCCTCAGGCCGTACTTCGCAGCTTTGTACTCGGACTCATTGCCAGATGTAAATGCAGTGGAGCGAGCACGCAGCATGTGACGTACATGGCTGTTTATCCAGGGCTTCTGGTTAGGAAACTTCCTGACTTGGATGGTGGGCACAATGTTCTCCACACAAGTGCTGATGTATCCAGTCACGTAGTCAGCATAATCCTGTATGCTGACAGAAGAGTCCTCCAGAGTGGCTGCAGCTTTGAAAACATCCCAGTCTGTTGTCATGAAACAGTCCTGCAATGTGCTCTCAGTCTCAGGGGTCCAGAGCTGAACCTGTTTGGTGACTGGATTAGATTGTTTGAGTCTTTGTCTGTAGGCTGGGTACAGAAACAAAGAGATGTGGTCCGAGTGTCCAAAGTGGGGGCGGGGTGCGGCCCTGTATGCACCCTTTATGTTTGTGTAAACATGGTCCAAGATGTTCTTGTCACGAGTGGGAATGTTAACATGCTGGTAATATCTGGGAAATACAGTCCGGAGATTGCACTGATTAAAGTCGCCCGCAGTAATAAAAACAGCATCAGGGTGAGCCGTCTCTAGAGCGCTGATGACGTCATATAGTTCGCCGAGAGCCGCTGCAGTGTTGGCTCGCGGGGGAATGTAAACAGCAGCTAAAAACACGGCTGTAAACTCCCTTGGCAGGTAGTATGGACGGCACTTTAGCAACAAAAACTCCACATCAGGCGAACAGTGCTGGTGAACAGTCCGTACGTCCCCACACCACGTGTTGTTGATAAACACACACACGCCGCCCCCCTTCGCTTTACCGGAGGCTGCTGTCCGGTCTCCCCGATGAATGGAGTGCGTCTGTAGCTGCAGAGCGGAATCTGGGACGTTTTCCGAGAGCCACGTTTCGGTGAAGATCAGAGCGCAGCACTCTCGTATTTCCCGCTGTGTCGTCGTCCTGGCTCTTAGTTCGTCCAGTTTGTTGTCCAGAGACCGCACGTTGGCTAGCAGGAGGCTGGGTAGCGGGGGTCGGGTTGCACGGGCTTTTAGCCGAGCGTGGAGCCCCCCCCTCTTCCCTCTCTTGCGGCGCCGTCTCTGAAGCACTCTCCTCGGGTCAGCTGGTTCGCAGGAGGCCGGCGCGCCGGGGGCATCCCGATGGCTGTGGGCTTGTAGTTTATGTAAGTGAAACCATGAAGTCTTTGAACTTTTAAATAGTCTTTAACAGACCGAATGTTTAGAGGATTATCCATGAAAATAAATATTGACTTTATCCAAACTAATCAAGACAAAATAATATATGAAAAGTTCAGCTTGCTTCTTGGTCACTTAGAAATTATTAATAATAATAAATTATACACCATAGTGGTGGAAACAAGAGCCTAGTTTTTCAGAGAAACCACTGCTTTCCAGCAGCAATTCACCTGTTTCTCAGAGTAGTTGATGCATTTTTAAAGACAACATAAAAGCAGCGCCTGCAGACATGACAAAGGCGTGGCAGAGGGGGGTGCTAGGCCTCTCCGTTTTCAGTTTTTTTTACCAACGGCTGCAGCTTTCTGCGCCTTCTGTAGCCATTCCCATTTCCACCTCTTTCATTGGACTTCTTTTTTTTGTAACTCTTAGATTTTACAAATGGTCTCAAAAATACAAATATTTAAATCAGGCTACTTTTTGTAGAACTAAAATTAAGTAAAAATCCAAAGAAGCGTTTAAAATGTGCCGCATAAATTAATAATTTTGCACATGAGAATGGATCGAATTGAAGCCCCGGTGATCATACTTTTTTTTAACGGTTTTAACAGGGGAATTATTGAAGTTGTTGAGCAGAGATCAGGAAAATCTGTAAAGCTTAGTTTCAGTGTTTTGTGGAGCCAGGATTACATAGTTCCAAGTTCCTGAACAACACCTGACCATTTTAAAGGACACCACTATTTATGTATATTCAAAATAAAAGTCGATCTGGAATCTTCAAGTGGTCATTTTGAGTGCTGCCAGCCATTAATCTGAGGGGTAAAACTGCCATTCCAACATTTATTTTTTTATTTAATTTCTACTTTAATTAACTTTGCAGACTGTAAAAATATCAAGAAAACCATGTAAACAAGGAGCCAGATGATCAATCATTGTAGGACCATCTGGCTAATTACTATCCATGCGGTTAACACAGCCTCTTTCCAGGATCTGTATTTTTAAAGATAAACAGCTCAACTCCTAAAACACTCATTTCAACCTTATTTCTTGGTTACTCATGTTGGGATTTATTTTTGGGTTCCTTTTTTTGAGCAATACAAATTTTTTGGATTTGTAGTTGTTTTATTTAAACCTAATTTATGTTTTTAATTAATTTTTTTTTCAAACCCAGAATAAAGTTAGTCCCTTTTTAACCTCTGAGTTGGGTTCAAAACAGCCTAACGTGGGTTATTTTTTAACTATTGAGGTTTTAGTGTATCATCCAGAGTTTTCTATGGTTGAAAAAGAGTGACAGGAGCTAATTTTTTTTTTAAACCTCATATGTTTAAAAGCTCCTGATTTCTGGTGTTTTAATTGTTAAGAAGGACTAAGATATTAAAACATTTGCTTTAAAATACAAGACACAGCTTCAAAATTCAGTTTAACCAAAGCAGATTTAATTTCTCTGCTGTCCACAAGAGTTTTCCTCCAAAATCAGGTCAGCAGATGAATGCCTTTTTTAATTCAAATCCTTGATTTAATCGTTTTCTTCAAATGTTTAATTTTGTTTTGCTTCAAATAAGAGGTACACTTTTAGGCGTGAAAAAGCTTCAAGTCAGAGAACGTCAGGACGGCGTCTTTGAGTTGACTTTCTTCTTGTGTGCCCTTCGCTCTGCGCTTGTCAGCATGAGTTTGATGACCTGATGGTTTACAGCAGACACACCAACACAAACTCTCTTCCCTGCTCGTTCCTCGGTAAAGATAACCCTCTCTGTGTTTGGAACAGCCGCTCTTCTCTGCTGGGCCTCTGCTGTAATTTATCGGGGCTCCTGAGGTATGGTACCCAGCATGCCTCCTTGCTGGGGGAGGGGGAGCCTGCAAGTTCGTGTGAATGCATTTCATGTCATGTGGAGCGAGGGAATTTATACAGGATGTACTGAAGCAGTAACATGAGAGCCCCCCTTTCCTAAGGTCACGCACATCTTCCCTGCGTCCCCTTGGATTGGGGCGGCGGGTGTTGAAATGCTGATTTTCCTCTGTAACGTTATTTTATTCAAAAGGGCGAGGCTCGGCCCGCAGTATCACTGGGGGAGTGGGTTTGGTAAAGTGAAGGAAATTTAACCCCCCTCCCCTGAAAGGCTGTATATCATCTAATTGCAGCCAGGATTGGACTGTTTGGAATCAGAAAGGTTTACGAGGCATGGCAGACACGAGCTTCTGTGGTGAAGGGGGAATAGGTGTTATATTTGCTGCATTTCCACTGACGCGTGTCCCTGTTACCCTTTGACCCCACAGCAGCGTGGAAAATGTGTCAACAGGCTCTTCTGTGTAGTAAGGCAGCAGCATAATGCCACAGTGTGTAATTGAGATTTAACAGCATTGATGAGATTTAACAGCATTGATGCCATTGCTTCTCCTTCTGTTTCTCCTGCTCTCAAAACCTTATAAATAAGTAAAGATAAGCGCCCCCTTCCGACCTCTCTTCCTCCATCCTCTGCTCTGCAGCTGTAATCACATTTGATGTTAATCCCAGCACAATATCAGAAGATTAGCGTGGATGAAGCTGCTGACAAGCGTCACGGAGGGTGGAGAGGGGATTTGGCGGAACAGAACAGACTTGGCTGGGTGAAAGCACATTAATGCGATACACGTGTAATTGCATGGTAATGCTGCTTGTATGTAGATGAATGACTCATTCTCCTGCTGGCTAACGGGCCAAGCAGTCGTCAGGAGGCGTGTCATAGTTTGAAAGTGTAAAGGCTGGGAGACTCCCAGTGGTTTATCTCCAAACTGATTTGCAATTCTCCTCCCGTTCAGAAAATGCAATCACTGAAATTGGCTGAGCTGCAGCAGCTAGAGAGACGTTCCCAGTCTGCAAAACTGGATTTAGACATGTTGAGTTCAGCAGATTGGATTGGAGAATGATTTTGCATGAAGGCAAAGAAAGGCAAAACAGCAGTCTGCATCATGGAGATGCAGAAACTAAACCCAGAGGATGTAGTTGAAGTTGTCTGGAAGTTGTGAGCAAAGCAGCTTCAGCCTGTTTGGCTCGGACTCGGTTCTAACAAAGCCCGCGCCAAAGAGTCAAAGAACCAAAGCCAACGCCAAAGCCAAACCTCTCTTCCTTACTCAATCCCTGTCTGCTTTTTGGGGCCAGCTAACTCCAAACCTAACAGAACGAACCGACCATCATGGACCCAGCAGGCTCGGACCCCTTTAACCAGACGTTTTCCTCCCACGCTACCACTATGGACCCACATGAACAGAGGATTCACAACCTTTCGGATAATCAGCAAGCCATCTGACAGCAGTTGTCCCAGCTCCAGTCTTTGCTCAAAACCATTGCCGATTCGTCACGCTCACCTGACTCCGCTGGCGCTGCTCCTCCGCCGCCGGCTCCGCCAAGTCATACTATACCAGTCTAGGAAGCCCGCATTCTCAATCTGGATCAGTTTTCAGGAACAACTGACCATTTTAGAGGTTTCCTCCTCCAGTGCTCTCTGGTGTTTTCACAACAATCCAGCATGTAACCCTCTGATGAAGCCAAAGTAGCCTACGTGGTCGTGCTCTTGAATGGGCCGAAGCAGTCTTAGCGAACCACAGTCTGGCTGCGTTATCTTTTAAAGACTTTATGGGCCACTTTAAACAAATATTCGAGACACCGGAGAGATACCACAACGTCTACCGGAAGCTGCTGGCTCTGCGCCAAGACAAACGCTCCGTGGCCAATTACTCTGTTGACTTCTGCATCTTGGCGACGGACGCCAAGGACACTAAAGCACTTCTGAAAGTGTTACACAACGGTTTATCTGACTCCCTTCAATATCTCATCTCTCTCTCTATCAGAATTGACAACGGCCTTCGACTCATCCCCGAACTACAAATCCCAGCATACCTGTTTGATAAGCCCTCCACTCCCTCATCATCCACAGAGGAACCTATGGAGCTGGGGAGGACTTGTTTAACTCCAAAGGAAAGACAGGAATGATGGACACCTGCTGGTCTTCTACGAACTCTACCTATCCCCTCCCGGCTGTGGTCTCTCATCGCCGTTGACTTTGTCACCAGTCTCTCCGCTTCTAAGGGGAAAACAGTCATGCTCACCATAGTCGACCATTTTTCCAAGGCAGCACACTTTGTGGCCAATGCTCTTTCTAACAATGTATTCCGCCTCCATGGCATTCCCTCTGACATAGTCTCAGATTGTGGGCCCCAATTCACCTCCCAGGTCTGGAAATGTTTTTGTCAAGCTCTTGGAGCCACTACCAGTTTGTCTTCTGGCTTCCAGCCTTAAACCAACGGTCAGGCTGGCACTAACCAGGACTTGGAGTCCGCTCTTCGCTGTGTCTGCTCCCAAAACCCCTCAACTTTGTCTGATTTCCTAGTGTTGGTGGAGTACTCCTATAATTCTCTGGTTTCTTCTGCCCCTGGCCTTTCTCCTTTTAAGCATCTCTGGGATACCAGCCTCCCCTTTTTTCCTTCTGAGGAGTTGGATTATGCAGTTCCATTGGTGACAGCCCAAAATCCGCTGTTTTCGTAAGTGTCACGGTGCCCCCGGCTGGGCCCTCGTCATCTCATCCACCTGTTGACAACGGCTGTGCCTCATCAGCGTCATCTGGATCCAGGCTCTTAAGGAGGACCAGGACCTGTACTCGACGCTAGTTCGTTGTACTCCTCGGTGCTTCTCTGGCCGCTCATGCACAATCTCGCTCTAGTCACCTTGCCTTGTCTAATCCCTTGTCTGTCTGCCTCTCAGGACTCTCGCTGTCATCTGGACCTACGGTCGTACTCACCTCTCGCTGCCTCTCGTCTTGGCTTCTCGCTGGAAGATCCTCGGACCACGGTGTTCGGCCACAAGAACCTCCAACCAGCTCCTGTGGATTTCCCCTCTGTTAATTCTGCCTCCAGAATTAAAGAAACTTTTGAACTCACCATTCTGTCTGCCGAGTATCCTTCCGGGTTCCAGCATCTGGGTCTGCTAAAAGCCTGCTAGCCATGACAGTAAGGTCTGGACCGCAACCAAACAGTCTCTCCTCCAGACTTCTCACCGCACTAAGACAGCTGCGGACAGATATCGCACTACTGCTCCTGCTTATACACCTGGACAAAGAGTTTGGCTTTCAAGGCTAAGGACTACTCACAGAATCAAGAAAGTTTTCCCCCCTTTATGTTGGCCCTTTTGAGATTGACTCCATCATCAATCCTGCTTCTGTCAAGCTCCGCCTTCCCCGCTCCATGAGAGTGCACCCTGTATTCCACGTCTCCCACCTCAAGCCAATGGTGACCAGTCCGTTGTGCCCTCCGTCCGTGCCCCCTCCGCCCAACTGGCTTGTGGGTGGCCATCCTGCCTTCTCTGTTCATCTAATCCTGGACGTCCGAAGCCGGGGCCGTGGTTTTCAGCATCTTGTCGACTGGGAGGGCTATGGTCCTTAGGAGCCGTGTTTGGGTGCCTCATTCATACTTTCTGGATGATGATCTTGTGCGTCAATTGCGTTGTCGGCACCCTAACCGTTTTTGGCCACCGGGTGTCGTCCCTTGTGTGGGGGGGTTAATGTGAGGTGTCGGGGTCGCGCTCGTACACCTGATCGAGGATCTGATCACTCACACTTGTTGGGCATTCAGACAACCTATATTAGTCCATCACACCATCCAGCCATTGTCAGTTTGTCTGCTTCCATGAAGGATTCACCGATTAAAGCCAAGGCCTACGCCAAAGCTCACGCCAAAGAACCAAAGCCCACGCCAAAGAACCAAAGCACACGCTAAAGAACCAAAGCCCACGCCTAAGAGCCAAAGAACCAATGCCAACGTCAAAGCCAAGCCAACGGCAATGCCAAAGCCAAAGCCAATTCAATAAATTTCACAACTCCAAACTTAATCCCTGTCTGCTTTTTGGGTCCAGCTAACTCCAAAACCTAACAGTTGCACTCTTCAAATGTCACTCTACTGCTGAAGAAAAGAAAAAAAATTCCCCCATTGTGGGATACATAATGTCTTACCTTATCTTATCTTAAACCTGCAAAAAGTATTTGGGTCTCGCAGTGTTAACAGATCTATAAACTTACAGAAACCTTTAACATGTTAACATTTACCTGATATTCAGTGTAAGGTTTTAAAAAGGCACAGGCATGGAGTCCCAAAACATCGATTTAACTCGGTGAACATGCGCTCTGAGCCTCATTTATCAAACTAAAACATTATTCTGGTCCTACTGACGTTTATTAATTAATTTAATTTGATTCTTTTTTACAGCAGCAACAGTTGGCTGCCAGTTAGCCCACCTCAGCTGCGAGTTAGCTTAGCTGTTTTTGTTTCATTATCCTCTTAATATTAACCAATTTTTAATGACATGCACCTTTGATTTAAAATATCTAATAAGCAGAGTGGCATGTCTGCTGCCGCTTTCAGGACTGTTTTCCAACACTTCTGGATCTAAAACCATCCGTTGATGCATTGTTTACACGAGTTGACGCCCGGTACCGGCGGAAGATCGTTGTATTATTAGATTTTTCAACAGAGCTATAGTAACAAAATACTTTCCAAGTTATGGAATCAATGATATTTTAAAAATTTATATTTCATTTTAGTTTAATAAAAAAATATTTTAATACGCATGCGCAAATTTAAAAAATGTATGTTTCCGGACTTGTATATGTCTGTGGTCCTGTGACGCATTTTTGACGGGTTGTTAACAGGAAATTGCATATTCAACACAAAGACAAATCCTATTCATAAGAGACATTTTAAACATAAAAGTAAAAGTTGTATTCATATTTTTATGTAAAGTATTAATTTGTGCACAACTTTGTCTTTATAATTATTTTTCTTTTTGACAGATTCATTACCCCATAGAAATGCTTTTTATTTATTTGCTTTCTTAGAGCTAAAAACCAACCCTTTTTTCATGATTTCAGCTTTCATTATAACAATAAAATCAAATAACCAAAGAAACAAATCAAATAAAGAAATTGGTTTGCTTTCAGACAGACGACAGACGAAAGGTGGAATAAAGACAACCTGAACCCTGTCTACGTCTTACACGCAAAGTTTATTTCCCCACAATCAGCCACTGCCCCATTCAGAGGAAATGGGATTTTTTTTAAAGGAAATCCCAACTGATTTGATTGTATAGTTTTTGTTGATTGGACTTTTGTCTAACCAATCACCATTGAGGCTTTTCAAAGGCTTTTTAGTGCTTCAGACATTGACGTTTGATGGGATTTTTGAGTGACGAAACCGTCTAAACTGGTTTATAAGTCGTCTCTGAGTCAAAGCAGGGCTCCAGACTAACTTTTTTCACTAGGAGCACAGTGGCCCCTAACTGAAAATTTTAGGGGCGCAACCAGAAAATTTAGGGGCGCATACCGTAAATCAACATTCTAACCAAATCTACTAATTTCCACTGTATTACGAATAAATACTTTAATAATAGATGCAGAAAGTACAATGTGCCATTTCTAATTCAGTGTCACATTTTAATCTGCACTTTTGAAAATGCAACAACAGGTAAACTGACAAAAGCATCGCTGTCATGACAGTACAAATAAGTAAAGAAAACGGATGGAAATGTATGTTGGGGACACCAAAAGCGTGTTTGAGATCACCCAGGTGGACTCAACGCTGCACAGATCACCTGGTGTGTGACATATATATATTTTTTTGCTCCAACATCTCCTGTCAATCAAAACAAAAATATCAGGAGAAAGGGGCGGAAGCAAGACCCCAACCTGAGCGAACGCAGCTGGAAATGTAGTACTGCACTGACTGAAAGCTGCCCTGATGACTACAAAACAATGCATTATGGGACATGTGTCCTGATGGTTTTTTGTAGTTCAGTGATCAATCAAAATAATTGAAAATACCAATTGATTAAAAAAAGGCTACATACATTACAAAACATTTAAATAAGTATGAAATATATAATAACACAGATCATACTGCGGGGGAGAGGAATATTAAAACTAAATTGAACGTTAAGGACAACTCCAATTTCCTGTTGTCCTTCATTCGCCTTCACCCCCCCCCCCCCCCGTCTCCCCAATGATCCAGGTGCGGCGCTGGTTCATCTTAAACACGTTTATCATTGCATTTTCCCCACGTGTTTTCAGTGTGTCTAAAACTAAATCTTGTCACTCGCACATATTTAAAGTCCAAGCCCCGTTAGCTGTCACGCATGTAGGTGTGGGACATTTATTCTCCTCAGCTGACCCGACTCCCGCGGGAGCGGTGAGCTACCGTAACACAGCCGTGCATAAACCGTTTGTGGTCGGGGGTGACACGCCGCTGCGCGCTTAACCAAAACCGTAAGCCTTTCTCCGGGTCTGTGCGACCCAGAGAAAAGTTCAGCACGGACTGCATGGATTTAGAAAATTACGAGCGAATAGATACGTTCTAGAAAGGAAAGATAAAGGAACTCCTTATGTGGTCCGGGGAGGGAGGGGGCTGTCAGGTGTCCTGCTTTCAAGCCCTGTCATTGTCACGCCCCCAAGAGTCGAGTGTGCCTGCGTGCGTGTGCGCTCGCGTCTCATTGATTATTTCTTTGATCATCGACGTGCCCCTTCTACGTTAAATGTATTAAAAATACGGAGGGGGGGGGGGGGGGCAAATTTACTGGTCGCACATGTGCGACTGGATGTAAAATTCAGTCGCACACTCTCAAATTTTGGTCGCAAAATGCGACCAATTGCTCGCAGTCTGGAGCCCTGCAAAGCGATCACAGCTGATGGTCATCATCACACAGAGGGACTTTCCTCCCCACTGTAATGCAGTTGTATGTTTTGCATGTTTGGGTGAATCTACCAAACACTTTCTTGTATGATTTTCTGACACCTCTGTAGATCAATATTCAATTACAGTTGAGCCCATTTTGCCTCATTCGAACAAATGATCAGGACCAAATTAAATGATATGAATCTAATTCTTTTTCTTTGCTCCTCAAGAGAAGTTCAGTTCTGAAATAGTTCTTTAAAGGATGCTCAAAATAAAATAAAATAATGTAAAGACAAACCTAAATCTAAAGACAGAAAATAATCACATAAGTTTGAACAGAGTGAGACTTAAAAATCACAAAGGGGAGAACCGGTTAAAAAACTTGTCTGGATGTGTTTGTCAGACACTGTTCCACACACAGTTCCTTCATAATATCAGGGTCTCGCGTTCCCAGCCCACTTGTGTAACTTTAGAAAGATTTTCTAATAAAGCCAGTATGAGTGGAGTTGCAGACTGCTCTTTATCTCCAAACATGTGTAATGTTTGCAATGCAGAGAGAGTCCCTGCTGTTGGAAACCCCATTCTTCAGGAGAAAAAGGCTGTAATTTTCCCTCATGTGCTTTTGCTTTGTGTGCTGTCAGATGCTACTTTCAGGATTTTCCAGCTGGGAAAATAGATTAAACAAACTGAATCTGCTTTTGTCTGGGACCGTGTCTGAAAGACAACGGGGTCCTAACCTTACTGAGAACTCAGTTGAAGCTTGAAATTTAGTCCAACAGCCCACAAAAAAACTAACCCTTTTCCCCATTGTTATGACAGAAGTTTCAGATTTCAGAGAGTTCAAATACTTGGCAAGAAAGACTCAGAACACAAAATATTTGTTCATATATCTTTATTGAGAAAGATAAGCTGGTAAAACATTTTATCATATGAGGAAATGTAGAAGTCAAGGACAAACAAAATGGCTGGAGTATTGATCTGAAGGGATTCAAACTTGGAAAAGGAGAACCTTTCCAGGACGGAGGCATCTGATCTATAGGACAAAACGGAAGTTGACAACAGAGACACTGGACAAAAATGAACCCATGTCAAAGAAGGACAGCGCTGAGCAAAAAGAGCACATTAAATCATCTCACATTTGACCAAAATATCTCAATTATCCCAACATTTTTGAAAAAACACTCTTTAGACTGAAAAGACAGATGACAAACAGTGCTTAAACATTTTTTTTTCTACATTGTTTGAAAATGTGAAAAATAACTGAATTTCCCACTTATTTTTCTGGGTGGAAGGTCGTTCACTATACCCAAAAATCCTTTTTAATGGTAGGTGTATGCAAAATAAGGGATTTTTTTGAGTATCTGGTGGGGGTCAAATTTTTGCTCAAAGGCACAGTGAGAAAGTGGAATTTTGAAAACATTTGTACCCTTTATTCCACTGCTGCAGGATAGAATAATGTGATTAGCACGTCAACACTGAGAGGGATTTAGACCAAAAGAAAGCAGTGAATACTTCATGAAGTACATTGAAAATACTCTATAATGCTGCAGCGCCTGCATAGTTAAAACTAAAAGGTGTTTCTTTGTCAATGCTCCTCATTAGACCATGTTTAAAAGAAAAAAAAAAGATCTGGAGTCGTTTGATGTTTATTTCCAAGTGTAATTAAAGTTTGACAACCAACCTCCTAGAATCCTGGGTGAAAGTCTGTGTTCCCGAGTTACAGATGTCACTCCTGAAGCATTTCTGTCTCTGTGACAAACCCCCTGTCTACATTGGAAGTAATAGGCTGCAAAGTGTCAATGAGAAGTAAGTTACAAGCAGGTGTGTCGAGCAAATGAAGCAGCACAGAAGTGACATGGAAACAAACGCGTCGCAGAATTTGATGAGTTGCTGCTTCTTCCATCAACATGATTCAGAAGAATTAAGCTACCTGCAGCCATGCAGGTAGCTTAATTCTGCTGCTACCTCTGCTGCTATTTCTTTGATCCCAGTTACCGTGACAACAGAAAAAGACAGCTCGTCTTTTGGGGTACACTGTTGCTCCAATACAAATGAAACACTTACCTGTCTGCAGCTTGAAGAATCACGTCAGCTCTTTCTCTTCTGTTTGCTTTTGGGCTGATTGCAAACTTGTTTTGAACTCTGACAGTAAGGAGGGTTCATTAAAGTAAAGCTTAGAAGATTGACATAAGGACTGGAAAATGTTATTTTTCCTTCAGTTGTTTTAGGTTTGTGTCCTTTGTTGTAATTAGGGCACATATAACAGCAATGCTTCATTTTTAGAAGGTTTAGTTTACTGCTCTCTTCACAGAAGCAGTTTTTTACTGTTTCAATCAGATGCAGCCACTCCCAGGGAAAGCTAATCCTTTGAATTTCCTTTTCATTGTGTTGTGTGGGGGATCTTGCGGTGGGGAATCCTAAAACAGTAAGTCAGTGTATTATAAAAGTTTGCAGATGTGTATTTAAGAGAGTTTCTCAAGGGTAAATGATGATGTAATCATGAGCAGTTTAGAATCAGCGATTCCCCTCTGACAGTGTTAGCTCCCAGCTATCTCTTTCTTACTTATAATTTGAGTCAGGAGATTCAGATTTGGATTTACCAACCATGTTCGATCCAGGTAAAAGCCATGTCACGGTCACTATGTACATTTTGCGCATATTGCACAGATGAAAATGTATCATACATGGATGTACGAGGAAAAAGTGAGATAAGTTGTGGTCTTTACATGAAATTTTCACAGATGACTCATGAATAAACCATGTTGAAACCACGAAGAAGTACGTGTAAACCACCCAAAGAACACACAAATCAATGTACAAGTCTAATCTAGCCCAAAATTTGTGCCCTTATGTAATTTTAATATGACATGTGCACCGTATTCGAAATATAAAAGTTATTCATCTGTGGTACATGCATGAAAAGTCCATTAGACATATGTGGAACGGTCGTGGAAAGCCACAAATTTCTGTATGCATCTCGGAAAAATCACACACAAATTGCGTAAGATTTACATAATCATTGCGTATTGTGTACGGTCTCAATCAGCAACATGTCGGGCGGAAATAGCAGGAAAACTATCAGAATGGATCTGGAGACCCCGGGTCAAGCATCTTTTTCTCACTTGCAGCGGTTCTTTATAGGAAAAAAGGACAAAAAAAGGAAGGGCAGTCAAGCATGAGAAGAGCAGTTTCACTCATGTGGGCCAAAAGAACGAGCAACCCTCTGGGTTCTAGACAGAAGGTTGCTCAGAACTGCACAGCAAAACCGGGCCTCTTTGTTGCCTCCTTGTGGTCTTTTGTGTAGTCAGTTTTCTCTCCAGGCCGCTGGGGAAGGAGCCAAGCTGACCGATGAACCTTAACACCATTAAGTTGCTCATGCTGTTTTTGTGTTTCAGTTACCTGACCTCACAAAAAAGGAGAAAAAAACCCCACAGAAAATGTCCAATATCTTCAGTTCTGTTCCTCGTCTCACTGGACCAATTTTTTTAGGCAGAGTCAAGGGTTGGAGGAGGTCTGATTTGGGGAGCACAGGGTTTAATTCCTACTTTTTGCAGATGATAATTTCCTGATGACTTAATTCAACAAAGACTCCCAGCATGCATTGGGACAGTTTGCAACGAAGTAGGTAGTGGACTGAATGAGGGTAAGCACCGCAAAGTGGGAAGCCATTGACTAGAGAAAGGTAGTTTGTCCTTTCTGGTGCTCCTGCTGGTACAGAAGTTTGAGAATATTGGGGTGTGGCTCACGAGTGAGGAAAAAGTGTAGTGAAATGAGTTTCCTCCATAGGGTGGCTGGGCGCTCCCTCAGAGATGGGGTGAGGTGCTCGGTCTCCTACAGAGGACTTGGAGTAGGGCCGCTGCTCCTTCATCTGGTCCGGATGCCTCCTGAAGGTCTCCTTAGAAAGGTGTACTGGGCATGTACTGGGCAGAGACAAGCTGGAGAGACTACGTCTGTCAGCTTTGCCTAGGAACACTTGTGCATTATCCGAAAGCGGCTGGAGGAAGTGGTTGAGGTGGGGAAAGTCTTTACCTAGTGACCCGGTCCTGGACAAGCATAAGACAATAAAATGGATGGCAGTAATCGCGAAGCAGTTTTCCAGGTATGAATCATGCGGGATGTAACTGAAGCCGGAGAGCATCTTTGTATCTGCCAGACATTATCACTAACGTATCATAAACACAAGTGGTCACGACAATCTATGACTGCCAAGATGTGACTCCGCCAGATCTTTGAGTAAAATCTATTTGATGAAAATCTACTTTGAAATAAATTTCTCTTGTTTATGTAATAAGACTTGTCTCGGTGGTTCCATCTTCAGGATCATGCACTCCTGTGATCTCCACACTCACCAGATTCAGTCCAATAGGGTACCTTTGATTTCCTCCTGAAGCTGGTTGAGCCGTGACCATAGAGACTATAATTTCTCTGAGGAATTCTGGATGAATTCAATTCAAAGGTTTCCAGTCCTCAGACATTTCAGCCGTCTTTTCCCCTTCTTTCTTTTCTCTTTTCACCCTTTTGTGTCTGTTCTGGTGTCCTTACAGGAAAATTTGCCTTTGTTAAGAGGCAGTCAAACTCTCTTCAGGTATACAACAAGCGTAGCTTCTGTGAGGCAGCTGAGGTGATGTTTACCTACCTGTGTGCTACAACTGTAGAAGTATAAAAAAGCAATTCTTTCAAGCTTCTCAGAAAATTGGCAAACGGATTAGATTTATTTCAAAACTCACTTCATAAAATATCAGATGGTTTTTTGAACCCAATGTATTTCAATTTCATTTGAAAAACAAATCTATTATAGTTTTCTCTTGTGCCATAAATGACTTTGACTACCTTTGCGTTGTTTGCTGTAGATTAAATCACAGTAGTGATTATCTTTATCTCCTTAAAAATGATTTAAACAGTTGCATATGGGGCTGGACTGTCCACAGCACTGAAAGATTAACTACAATTTATATTTACGATGCACTGGCCCTGCCTCAGGACTGCACACACACACCCACTCACATGCATATGGCCTCTGCAGGATTGCTATACAAAAACAACTTTGCACATTTTGCCCATCATTAATATTTATCGTAGCATATGAGGTCTTTGTTCTCCCATATGCTCCCTGTGGATTTGCAAAGCTGCAAATATTCACAAATGCGGTTATTGTTTTAGAGAGCTACCATGTGGGTTTTTATTTATCTGTGTGCTTGCTGTGCTGTTTATTCATACTACTGTCACAGGATTCATCTGTTCGCCTACACATTTATGTAAGTATCTCATCACTTTTTAAAAATATTTTTTGGTAAAGAAAACTATAACAGAAGAGGAATATAAAACAGAAAATAATGCAGCACAGTTTTGAAATTAACCTCGGCTTCAGGCCTTAGAAATTTTAAAGGACACTGAAAGTCAATGCATTTCCCAACCAGCATCAATGTGCTTCTATAGATCCCCAAAGAATGTGTGCCATTCATCACCACTGTTTATGACCCACTGCTACCAATATTTCTACTGTTTTATTTAATAAACATATTAGGCATGAACCAGCTGTTTGAAACAGTTTTACAATCACTCGTGCTTTCACGTTTTTGTATAATCCCTCCCCCCTTTTCCATGGAGCTGTAGTGTGTTAAAAAAAACACTTTACAAAATGCTTTAGCGAACATGGACATAGTTTTAGATATAAAGGTGTCCATATTTTATTCATTATTTTGGGGGTACAAAATCAGAGCTTGTTAGGATTTGTCAGCGGGTTTTCTTACTTCTGACACCACCAGTCAGTAGTTGTTTGAAGGCCGTGTCACACAGTCACAAACAAATATTTTGTGCATATTGAACAGATGTAAACTGGTCATACGTTCATATACCTGGAAAAACATGAGAACAGTTGTGGTCTTTACGAAAAATTTTCACAGAAGTACCAATAAAACATGCAAAAAACACGTAATTCAACGTAGAACATGAACAGTGTCTTAATATTGTGCTGTTTATATGCAATTCGTGAAGTGATTTATTGCATAATTTATAAACTGAAGGTGATGTATCGCCGTAACTGCTGCAATGTAAAAGTTATGCATTGGTGGTACCTGCATGAAAAGCCTGTTAGACATCCATGGAACGGTTGTGGAAAGCCACAAATTTGCATATGCATCTCACAAAAAATACAACTGCACAAGATTTACATAATAATCGTGTATAAAACTGTGTATCGCTTAACCGACCAAAACTGAATCCACGTAAAGACGCAAGAAATACTTATGAATTATGTGTTTCAGGCATATATCATGAAAGACGTCATACATGGAAAATGAGCAAATGTACGCAGAGGCTATGTCACACAGCCTTGAGGAACTGCAGCAAGCTTTGATTTCTGTCAATTTCAATTATGTCGATTAAAGATGGGGGACTTGATATTACTGCACCAGGGGCGATATCATAAATACCAAAAATCACAATCACCTGAAGGATGTGTGGGTAGATAAACAAACAAACAAACAAACAAAAAAAAGATACAAAAGCGTTTGGCCAGCCATCATCCTCACCATAAAATACTTGACTGACATGCAGAAATGCCTGAAGGGAATAATTGATCTTCTTCATCAGAATAGTTTTAAATGGACCTGTTTACTTAATTAAAAACAAACAAAAACAAATCTCAACACTTTCATTTCTTTGGAATATTTGTTTCTGTAGGTTAATTATCCAGGGATTCAATTTAAAAGATATTAAATGTTAACCAACACTGAGGGTGTCATGAAGATTTAAAGCCTGTTGTGTTTTGATGGTCAGTTCTTTCATCTGAAGCTGATGGAATGAGGTTTATGTACGCTGTATGCCCTTATTGTACTTTAATGTGAGGCCTGGCGTTCTTAATGGTTACGACCTTTGGCCTGCTTTCGGCTGATAATTTATGGCACCAGCTGCCGGGGCCCTGGAGCCCTCCCTGAGGAAATCAGACTGGATCTATGGCTATCATTTACATCTCCTTGAATTAGGGCAGCAGTGCGTGAGCAGTGATGGCCTAAGGGCTCATGAATCAAACTTTATTGACCAGCTGGAGAGTAACAGACACCACGTTGAATACAAAATTAGCAGCCCAGAAAAGGCCACGGGGTGGGGGAAATGTCTGATGGCTGTGGAGATTGAAAGTGGGATTACTGCTTCAACTCACCCGGCTGTGATGAAACCATGGAGCCTGCTACCCATAAATATTTACTCTTTGCTCCAAGTAAGATTCTTTAACACCAAAGGGGGTTGAAAAACACTTCAATGTGCCTCCAAACTACACCAGTGAGGGAGCCAAATTTTCCCTTAAAGCACTTAGTATTATTCCACTATTCTGCAACAGCAATACACACAACTTTGGGCGCAATTTTGGTATTTTGATCCATTCACACATTTATGAATAATCCTCTAAAAACCTGCTCTCTGAGCACCAGCCCCTCAATCCATGAAAACGAGTGGGTTCTCACATTGTGATGTCACAAACTCAAGAACAGCCCCTTCCAGGTAGAGTCTGCGCTGCAGGGCACCACCCCGGGGCTGACAAACACATCCATTTTCTCCGTGGAGGAAGCGGTGATCGGCTGAGCGTTTCGACTACCTGCACAATGTGCACATCATCTTCTGTAAATGTTTTGGGCGTTGGTTTTCTTTAAGAGAAAAATGCAAGAGCGCCTTTTTCAACGCCTGTATCTGTTAAGCCCGATTCTAGGTTGGCACGTCATGAAATGGGCGTCCCCACAAGGAAGCCCGGCGGGGCATCAATGATCAAAGTCGTCTTTCACGAACAGAAAAAAGGAAATGCAAATGAGCTCCCCTTAACCCTTGTGCTATCCAAGGCACTTTAACATTGGGAGTTGGGTAATCTAGACCCACAAGACAGTGCACTGAACCTTTTTTCCTCAATGATTTGTGATCTTCACTGGTTTCCATGGATTATATGAAATCTCTTCACCTTTACTGACCTTTGTCTGTGGTAAAGGAATAACCATTAGAGATCATGGAATGCTAAAGGTTAGAATGAATTTTTGTAAAAGTAGTGCGTGTAAATCAAGTGTGGCTAAATTTAGGTGGATGTATTGTGTTCTTTTTATTCTAGTATACAATTTGGTTTTACTAAACCAAAATAGGGTTTTCTGTACTTTGCTTGTCGAACTGGTAAGGAAGTGAACCAGTTTGTAACTGTCAAGCAGAAACTGCTGGTATGTTTGGGTATTCCTTTCAGCTGTCAGATAAACACTGATGGAAATGGACGTGTGGACTCCCAACACTTCCAGAAGTCACTCAGGACACAAGGATCACTCTGGGCCACCAGCAAATGATGCAGGAAATCCACATGGGCAGCTCACTGTAATGGAAAAACAAAAACAAACAACAATGCTGAAAAACATTTTTATCAGGTAATGTCTATTTGAAAAAGACTTATCACCTAATCCAGACCAAAGAAGCTTAACAAACATGTTGAACTTCTGCACATCTTTCATTGGTAGACAGGTTTTAGGGACATCACCTTTGGCAAAAACTGCTAGAAAAATGAGTAAGTCAACAACATTCCAGTCAGTTTAGTTTACTATGACCAAATCCATTTTTAGTTTCATCTAAATTTGGGCTCAGATTGATAATAAATGTACTTTGAAATAACAGTTTGTGTGAGGATCTCTCAGAGGGATTTGGTTCAGTCGGCTGTAATGATTGTGGAGAAGAATGACTCCACTGACAGGAAAGAAACCTCCAGACTCAATAATGCAGCCTCTTCCCTCCACTGGCTGTGGTTAGGAGAATCGATTTCTACAGGGATTTTTCGTTTGTTGTGTGAGTTGGTTTGATAAATAAACAATCTAGCTGATACCACAGGGCTGAAAGTCCAAATCCAATTTGTCATCAGCTCCCTGTTAGGTTCCGCTGGGAGTCTATGGCATGTGGAAAGCCTGGAAGAAGACAGGGTGGTGGAAGAGAGAACTGAACAAGATAAACATGTTGATCTGCATGTTTTTTCAGAGCAACCAAGAAAATACATCTCTTTAAAATTCATGGTCTATATAGAGAAAAAGCCTTAAAAATGTACATTTGCAGATGTTTTTTGCAGTGAAGACTCCAGATGACCACCCTTTTTATTTAGATTTTAAAAATGGTGCACATGTGGGATCATAGTCCTTCTTACTGGGGAGATGGATCCTCAGCTCTGGCTGATCTCGCAGTTTGTTTCATTGAAAGCTGAGCTTTTTTTCATCTCTGCTCCTTTTTCCAAGGCCGAGCTTTGATGATATCATATTCTCCCACAGTGAATCAGATACCTTCACCTTTCATCCATATGTTTTTTCAGCTCTCCTGTTCTCCTGTGGCCTTCATCAGCTTGAATAGACGATCTGTTTGTGGATGCTGTGGAACTTGTGGTATTTTTTTTTAAGATTCATTGTGTGTATTCTGGAGCGACAGCAGTGAAGTCTCTCTGTCCCCGGTGGAATTTTTGTAAAAGATGAAGAGAGAAATGTGTGACTGCGGTTCAGATCCAGATGAAAAATAGTGTCGCTCGAATATTACTGTCTGATTTTTCAAATAAATAATTAAAACATTTAGTTTTTTCTGCTTTGTTGAAATGCTGAACGTTTTCTTTAGGTTCTGTATGTTTTTGAAGTGACTTGATAACAGATTTTGCTGGACAGAAGGCTGAAGTTGGGTTTACTGTGGATTTCTTTCTGTCTGGGGGTATTCAGAAAGCAGGTTATACTGGCTCTCACGATAAGTTTGAGGCTAGAAGTTGATAACCTCAGCTTTTCGGTTCCGAAATGGAGGTATGTTTCAGGGTAGGTCAAGTTGCCATAACGCTCATGCTCTGAACATAACCTGGTCGAACAGGTTTAGTTGAAGCTTAGTTTGTTTACAGAGGTGCTTGAGGCAGCATGGAGTGTCCATTTTGAAGATGATTTGTGGATGAAAGAAGCTCCAGATAATACTTTTGCCACAGTGAGATGGTGATAAGACCATATGGATTGGAAAAAATATTATTTTTACTGATCTAACTTTTATTATTTGTTTCAGTTAAGATAAATCTTTTTTATGCGATCAGTTTAAAATTGTGATTTGCAGTTGTACCACTTTCATTCAAATTAATTCTCGTCTAAGTAGGTGTAACTTTGGTGCTGCTGTTAGATCGGCTACGCAAAAGGATTAATGGATATCATTAAAACTTTTGCCTGTCTGGGCCGGATTTGGGTTAAGTGTGGGTTTTTGACCAAATGTGTTTAGTTATTTAGCTGTTTTACCGTGTTTGCCATGTTTACGCTGAGTTAGTTTGCCATACTGAGCTTGCGTCTCTGCACCATGAGTAAGAGTGAAAGGAAGGATGATGATGAGTTTATAAAGCACCCCACTGCGGCCAACTCCTGTAGCGACAGTGGCGATAAGTCCTACTTGAAGATTTTGCACTGCGTGCATTTCTCCTCCGTCTTTTTTGTTATAAAATGAAATATCTACCCGGCTCAAACTTAGACATTTGAGAGTTCAAGAAATATTATTAATTAAAATGGAAAAAAGATGTGAGTGGAATTAGGAGTAATACTGACATTTAGTTGAATAAATATGTAAATTTGAGTTGTATGAACAATTGTGGAGTTTATAGGCGTTGCCGTCTGCTCTTTTACAAACATAAACTCTTTCTTTTTTATCATGCAACCGTGTTACTTTTTGATGGTATTATAATCTTCATACTAGCGGTCATTAAAATCTCGAACTCCGTCTCACTGAAGTACAGTACAGCGTTTTCTTTTTTTTTTTCACCACGCGTTTCCATGTTGACTCCAGAAAATCGGCGATCTATTGAGAATATCTTTATGTACCTGCCGTGCACTTTTCCATTAACCCAGGGTTACCAAGTCGAGCGTAATGCATAACTCTTATCCGGTCTTTTGGAACCGGCCTTACTTGGTAAGCCAGAGTTCAGGCGGATTTCAGCCAGAGTTCAGGCTTAAAGTCAGGCTAGTTTAAACATGCTTCCTGGAATACCCCCCTAATTGAATACAAGCTGATGACGTCAGCTCTTTACCTGTTTGTCAGGCACAGCAGAGTGGAAAAAAACTCCTCCCTCTAAGTGTGTCATCTTTATTTACTGCAAGTTAGAGCCAGACCGGAGAAAAGTAGTTTGTCGTATCTGGGTGAATTGGGGAACTCCTGAGGTGAGGATCGACAGGCGAACAGCGTTCCCTGTTATGCCACACCTAACAGGCATGAAGATGCAGCCCAGAAGAGCTATGTGCATTCTTGATTGCTCTTTTAGCATACGGTGTTCACACTGGACTGTCGTCTAGCTAATACCAGCACATGTCTACCACCTACAGTTGGAAGAGGTTTAGTATGAAATGTAGCAGTGCAAATCTGGCAAATCTTGCTCCAGTGTTCTCTTTCACAGGTAATTCAGATGGACTTCTTTACAATTATTCAATTATCATTTATTAATTGCCGGAAATGGTTAGCACCTCCAGTGTTTGAAAGGATGCTACTCAAATGTCACTATCTAATCCGAGAGTCCCTGACATCGTTCACATACTGCGTCGCGTTTTTTATGCAGAGAGCCCAAAACAGACTTAAAAAGGTTATTGTGACGCGCAGGAACACAAGCACTTTGAACACAGAAGCCCTGAATGTGTTGACCTTTTATTGGAAGTGGGAGTTTGAATGTGCATTTCCGAAGCCTGGTGTTAATATAGCATTATGCTGCCATTGTGCCGGTCTGTCATGGCGAAGCAAGGTTAGGGCAGAAATCAAAAGCTCTCAGTTACTGGTGATCTTAGGTTCCAGTACTCACCTATAATATGTTCATGGGCGGTTGAAATAAGTCTCCTCCTTATAAAGAGACCTGAGAAGCTCGGTCCCCTGGGGAGTGTTTGGAGTAGAGCCACTGCTCCTCCTCATCCAAAGGAACCAGTTGAGGTAGCTCGGGCATGGGGTCCACATGCCTTCTGGGCCCGCTCACTGGGAGTGTTTGGGGATGTCCAACTGGTAGAGGCTCTTGGAAGCAAAGGACCAATGGAAGACTAAATGCGTTAAGCCCTGGATTCCCAGAGGAAATGGAGAAAGTGACCAATGAAGCGAAGAGTCTAGATATTCTGTTTTAAAGTGTGGAGTGTGGCCTATTTTTAATAAGCCAAAATATAGTAAATAGTCTCCTATTTCATGTTGCGATTGTTTTAATATTTTTAGAAAAGAATAAATAGCGAAAAACACAATATAAACAACGAGGGCGGCCGCCGGCTTCACGCATTCCGCCGAATTCGCGCCGCCCTGTTTGTGGCGTAACGAAAGGCGAGAACCAACTTGGCTAACACGATGGCCCGAAGCACAGAGTGATGCTACCGTCTCTATTAATACGTTATCATCAGATGAACAGAAAGATGAAGAGGAAAGTTGGAGATTATCGCGATGATGAGTCACTTTTGCATAACGTGTCGATTGAACCCTTTACTGAAAGTGAGGAGGATATAGCAGTAGTAGGTCTAGTGATGCCGATGGCGATAGCCAGCATGAAGATTGACTAGACTCCAGTAGAGATCTAAAAATGTATAGAATTAAATTACTCCACTTACCTAAAATATACTCAAAATGTCCCTTTGACCTAATCTAAACAAAAAAAGAGTAAACACTGGTTTTAACAATTTACAAAATAAATATCACAAAATAAAAGTTTCCCAGATATTACTACTCTTTAGTTAACAAAGTCACTGTATACCAATTAACAACTGTGGAACATTAACAGTTTTACCTGTTTGAACCAGTTTGAAACCTTTTCGTGCAGCCTCACACACACACACACAGTTCCGGTTACTCGCGTGCCGGCACCTCAAAGCAAAAAACGCGTTTGCAGGCCTGTTGCTTCTCTTGCAAAACATTGAGTCGTTGAAATACTCAGTTGGATCAGGACAGCAGAAAACACGACTTCACTTAGCCTCAATGTAGAGTCCATCGTGATGCACACTAGCTTAACAGCCTCCGCTCCCGACTCTGGCGCCTTGCGTCCTCTCCGACCCAGAAAACGGCTCGCTCGCTTCCAGCTCACCCGCCTTTCCTCGACTCAGAAGCCAAGATCCTCCTCCCAACTCTCTGTTCAAAATTTCTCTTGGTTGTGTCCCAGTTTTGTCGCCTTCCAGCGCCAGACTTCTCCTCGCCACAGATTCTGGAGGAAAATCATCGCCGTCCACCTTCTTGAACTTTCCCCTTTTTCGCTTGGCGTCTCTTGTTTTGCAGGAATTTTATACACAGATGATACACTTTCACTAGATGTGTGCTACATCAGCTGCCACACAACGACTTGGCATGTTGATGATTAACAGATTTAAACACGAGAGAGCGAAGACTACCTGTTTTGTTTACACTGTCGAAGCGGAACTGCGAAAACAACGCCACAGGTCATATCGGGTTCACTTCAGCCCCTGCGCTCTGTGACAGATCAAATCTCACCAGTTCCTTGAAGATGTCCTATTATTCTTATGCTTGGTTTATTTCGTAGCGAACTATTGAGTATCCAATAGAATTAGCGTTTAAAGAGCTTTTTATTTTGACAAAGTTGTTCCAAAAGCATAGCATCCACACTTTTAAACTGCTGCTCTCCAGACCTGGTCTTGGACTAGCAGACAAAAAATGGATGGAATAAGAGAACAATGTAACTTCCACAGTTTTTGAATATTTACAATGGAAAGGAGGTAAATTAGTAACAGGACAGCGATTCACGAAAAACCTCAGAGCTTCCCGATAATTCATCTGGAGAAAACTTGGAATGTTCAGGAGCAGAGATGAACTTTTCGAGGGTTTGTTTGATGATCACAAAAAACGTCATGTTCTGTGAAGTGACATGAGGTAATGGAAACGCATTCACTGATATCCTGCTCTCACATGTGCCGCCTGCAGCTGAGCCTCTGGGTGTTGGTGGAAACATGGTCGAGCTCCAGCTTCAATTCATCAGGTCCCCTTAGAATGAATTCTGCTTCGACAGCACTTGCCATAATTGGCCTTAAGTAAGTGATGGGTTCACTGTTACACCTGATGCTGGCAGCACTCAGAGGAGCTCATCAGATGAAGTTAACAGAGAAGATGGAGCATTGCTGTGTTGCTGTTTCAGTTGAAGTGCTTCACCTGCAGGGATTATTGGAGCATTTGATTGGCTGTGAGAGGATGGAGGCTTAAACTGCAGTGCAGAGATTATTGATTTTGTGGTGGTGTGATTGTGTTTGTTTGAGCAGAGAAATTCTGTCCAGCACTTCGTCCGTGCTCCTGTGAGGTGACCTCACACCTGACCTGCCATGTTTTTTCAAACATGGTACAACACATTTGTTATTTTTTTTCTTTTCTGTAAAACCACAACTTTGGCAAGAACATAAACGATCAAGATGAAGAACTTCACAACAGCACACATGTTTCTTTCTTGAGCCTTTGCATCAAGATGTGTTTCACAGACCTGATTGTTTTTGAACTTATCTATGGGGATAAGAAATTACATGATTCTTAATTTCCATGTATGCTCTCCTGATAACCACCATAATGTTTGGGTTTTATATGTACTGATACTTTTCTACGGTGGCCCTGAAGTGCAAATCATGCTAACAAATCACTCAGTCCAAAACATTCAAAAGATCACAACAACAACTAAAAACGGCGAACCAAATCATAAAAAACAGTACATTTTAGAAATCAAAACAAAAATTCCAGAAACCAAAATACAATTACCAAAAAGGATTAATATAAAAATGAAACAAAAGTAAATCTATAGAAATCAAGATGATAACCTTGGTTATCATTTCAACTGAAACTGATTTGGAATAATGCAATACTGGATATGCTGTCTACTAATCGTTAGACTTTTACGAGTATGCAGACATTGGGGACACATTTGAAAAAACGTTCACGTTATCATTTTTCTGGGAATTAATGTTTTTTTCTTGAAAGGTTTTGTTTTTATTTTGTCTCTTTTTTTCGAATTGCGTTGATTTCTTTAATGTAATGTTGTTTATTATTATCTATTTTGCTTTTTTGACTGTCCTTTTGGTCTTTAATATGTTTTTGCGTTGAGTGATTTGTTAATTAGTTTTGACCTTCAGGGTCACCGTTCTTGGTTTGGTTCTGTTTTTCCTCTGTCAGTCGCACCAGGCTTAGGTTGTCAATCATTCACAGCTGTCTGGAATTTGTGTATTTAAGGGTCTGGCTTTCAGTTCTTCATGGTTGAGTCATCTGTTTTGCCTTCTCACGTTTTTGTTGCTCCCTTTGGTTTGTTATGTTTATGTTTAAATGTTTCAGCTTCTGCCACTGCATGACAACTCTCTTAAACCTTTCTCTTAAAAAGGTGTCAACATTTTTGCACCTTTATTGTAATGAGTAGAGGAAAGAGTGCTATGTTAGTCGGCTACTGGAGCACAAAAAGATCCCAAACTGACCACTCAGCTACTTAAAGATTTAAAAAAACATGAACGTCATGGAAAAAAACAAACACATTTTAGTTCCAGCTTCAGCAACTTTAATCAATAAATTGTTTAATCTTTTCTTTTGTATTTCACCGTTCATAGATAGAATCCAGAACCAGACAGGAATATTCAGTCATTTCAAAATCCCATCATTCTGGAGCACCTGTAATGAGGCATGAAGGACATCAGCAGACACCAGCTGACACAATCAAATGGATAATTATGATTACATGAGTAGCAAGGATTAAAAAAAGAAGATTAAAAGTGTCTTAATGGGAAAATGCTTCATGTCCTTTGATGCGTTCTTAGCTAACTTTTTAAATTAAGCTGTTTGTCAGCCAATGGGACAGCGAGGAAGAATTAGTCCCCATACTTCCAAACAAGATTTGCGGTGTGGAGAGAAAGGGGCGGCACTTCATGTATGTTGGTTCCTTTCAGCCAGAGAAGCCACTTTTGAACGCATTGGTTTAAGAGGAATCCACACTGATCAACAGGAAGCAGGACCTGTACACCACATCAATCTGTCAGCTTCATTATTATCCACATTTTTATATTTTTATTTGAGAATTCTAATTTTTGGAACATCATAATTATACTTTTTTCAAAATAACTCAATATTGACCACAGTATCTGTGTTACTTTAATTGACCTAGATCAGATGGTGTTCATGGCCTGGCCTCAGGTATTTACCAGTCCTGCATGAATTTATACTTCTTAAACAAAGACTTTATCAGTCTTTATTCAAGCTCTCCCTCAGCAGCTAATTTCCTCTTCTACAAACACTGAAGCCCCCCCCCTGAATTCTCTGTGTTGAAGGTTGCCTTGCTCTGGTCTGGTTTGGTAAATGCACAGAAATTACTGTTCTGGGGAAAACTGGAGCTTAATGTTTTACTTTATATCCAAGTGTTAAGAAATTTTTCTTTAAAGCTAAAAATATAAATCTGGAAGAAAAGAAAAATACTAAAATAACTCCAGCCGCTTTCAGTCTTTTAGTACCATAGCAATGAAAACATTGATCTGCAGATAGGACTTTTAGGAAAAGCAGGACTTTTGCATGATGTGACTGTCTAAAATTGTGCTTTCTTTAAAGCTATTTGTCCGTCTGATATCACAACTCTTGTGTTGTCTCTTTATTTTCCAGATGTGAAAGGGAGACTGTGTGCTGGTCCCAGACTCAAAAGGCTGTAGAAATTATGCTGTCTCGGTAGCCTTTGGAGGTCGGCTTTGCCCGTTTCTCATACATAAATCAAACACGTTGGGCTTTAGACCCCCGACCGCGATGGATTGTCCTGGTGGAGGCGTGTGCTGGACACGGGCCCTCGTCGGCAAACTCTAGCCATCTGTATTCTTTTGGACGCAAATTCTCCGTTTTCATTTTGGATTTATCCTTTTGGAGTTATTGGTTGTTTGCACCAGGGATGGATGTACCCGAAGCAAGCAAGCATGGCAAAAAGTCAACAAGTCAGAAGCTTGAGGATCAAAAAAAGGTAGGCGAGTCTTTTTTGCGGATGTACCTGCGTTCATGATCCATGTCCTGCTGTGCTGCTTTTGCTGTTTTGCAAAAAAATGGTTAGCAAAAGACAAAAGCTGGTTTACTGTGGGAATTATGATTTATGACCAGAAAGAAGAAGGAGATGCAGTTGCCATAAGCCTCTCTGCTTTTTATCTTTTAATGACTGTTTATGAAGACAAAAGTGCAAAGGTAGAGATTCTGCTCCTCAGTGCCTGCATTCTTTCATCTGCGTTTGTTGGGGGGGGGGGTGCCCCCCCCACTGGGAATGCATATTTATCTCTGAAATGCTTTTACGTTCTTCCCTGAGGGGTCGGGACAGAAATATGGTTCATAAACATGACACTAGTGGTTTCTGTGTAGCAGCGCCTTAGGTCTACATTTGGACTATTTCTAGGGTGTGTGATAGCAGAGATGGTACCGATAGGTTTGGTTGCTGAGTGCACAGAGGGCTCAGATCGCATGAGCATCAGATTTGAGAAAAAACAGACTTCTTAGAGGGCCAATAGACAGAAATTCTTACACATTATTGAACAAAAAATGTGCAAAAACACCCACATTCCACATTTATATCACTTGATAATTTTGTTGTGGTGGATAATCTTAGAAGAGAAAATGTCAGGCCTGTCTGAATCAGTTGTGGTCTTCTTCTTCTGCTCCTTTCCTGAATTTTTACCACTTTGTCAGATTAGAACAGAAGATTTAAGAACAGGTGATTTCCCTCTTGCAACACTATATTCACTTTTTTAAACTAGATTTAAGAATGTCCTCTAATGCCCAACCTTTATGTGGGATAGAAGCACAAATTCTGTTTGCATTTATCCAGTTCTGTTGTACCTGGATAACATGAAACTCAAGTATATCTTATGTTTATTACCGATGCAAGTATACTATGTTTCTGAATGCTTATAGCAGTAATGCATCCTGGGAAAAAAGCTTCTGTAAATAGATCCGATTTCAGATCATTTGCAGTGATTCCTGTTAAAATAAATGCAGACGTGCATAGACCCCCACAGATGTTCAGAACACTACCCACCTCTGTCTCTGTTAGTCTGATCTGATTCCTGTAATAAAGCCTCTGATAAATGGAATAATTGTTCAGGTGAGGCCAAGGGGACATCTATGAATGGGATTTCAAACATCTGCTTTTAGATTAGTGAAACTATTAGTGTCCTGAAATAAATTGATCTTATTTTCTCAATTTGCATGCCATGGTTTCTAAACCTTCTATAAAACTTCTTTAAAAACCCACACCAATGAAAACTGTGTTTTTGGTGTTTTTTAAACATGCTCTTGTAGTATTTTTCTAATTGTGGATGACATATATATGTGAAAATTAAGCTTAAAATTGCATTTCTAAGCATTTCTTTATTCAAATTGTTGTGAACCAGGAACAGACGAAAAAAGGCTCTTTGAAAAAGCCTGTGGCGGTGACATAGGTGCTACAATCACCCAGGAGCTCCCTCTGCTCCATTCTGATACATGCTCTTGCAGATAAATTGATCCATGTACGTCTTCTTTGGCATTTTCAGTCGTTCTTGTGACTGTTTAAAATTTTAACTCTTTATATCATTGCAGCCATTGGCCAAAATCAGTAAAGTTCACTTTATTTCTCAATAATGTCAATGAGTAAACCATCTTGACAGAAAAAAACAGACGTTTAAAAATGTATGCAAATTAACAAAAAAAAGAAATACAGTAAACCCTTGTTTTTCGCGGGGGTTACATTCCAAAAAGAAGCCGTGATAGGCAAAATCCGTAAAGTAGAAACCTTTGTTTTTTCTTACAATTAATATACAGTGATCCCTTGATTATTGCGGGGGTTACGTTCCAAATAGAACCCGTGATAAGCAAAACCCGTGAAGTAGAAACCTTTATTTTTTTTTACATTTATTATACAATGAAATACACTATTATACATTGAAAAGAAAGAACAAACCATTTAACAGGCTAAATCAATTGTTTTTTTAACAAATAAAAGTACTTTAGAAACGTTTTTTCAACAAATAACTTCTGTAGTGTGCTGTCAAATAATAATTTCAATCGTCGATAAGAACAGAAGGCTTTAAATTGCGGAGATTAGCCCCGCCCACCGCGACCCGAGTGGATTAAACGGAAGAAAATTTAAAATGATTATGAAAAAAATAAAAAAGTACAGTGGGACAGATAGTGACTCCGGTCTTTTTAACTGCTCTTCATACTGAGCCGCTGCATCCTCTGCAGCGTTTTTTCCTTCTGACCTGCAGCTGCAGGTGTGTTTGTTCGGGAGAGGAACATAGTGATAGGCAGTTGTTGTCGCTCTTTTTTCTTCTTTGTTAAAGATCCTTATACACCGACATGCCACCATCGATTATGTTGGAGAACTGTAATGAACGGCTCATCAAAGGGTCCCATTCTTGAGCTACTCGCTGAGTGACTTTTTAGCCAATCAGAATGCAGAACACAATGCACAATCCAAATCCGTGAAGTAGCGAAACCGTGAAAAGTAAACCGTGATATAGCAAGGGATCACTGTACAATTAAATACTCTATTATACATTGAAATGAAAGAACAGACCATTTTACAGGCTCAAGCATTTGTTTCACAAATAAAAGTACTTTTGGAAACGTTTTTTTAACAAATATCTTCTGTACTATACTGTCTAATAAAAATAATTTTAATCATCCATGTGAACAGAAGGCTTCAAATCGCAGAGATTAGCCCCGCCCACCGCGACCCGAGTAATTGGATTAAACGGGAGAAAATTTAAAATGATTATGAAAAAATACAAAGTACAGTGGGACAAATAGTGACTCAGGTGTATTTCACTGCTCTTCAGACTGAGCAGCTGCATCCTGACTCCTCTCTGCAGTTTTCTTCTTCTGAAGCCCGCGGTGCAGCTGTGTTTGTTCGGGAGAAGAACATAGTGATTGACAGCTGTTGTCGCTCTTTTTTTCTATGGGTTTTAGAGAAACTCGAAATTGCGAGATGATTTGCACGTACATAATGTAAATTTGGCAAGCTGTTTTACATACGTGTACATATTAAACTGCAACGTTATTGACGCACAGGTAGAGAAGAAGCGAAGTGACTTTTGAACCAATCAGAATGCAGAACACAATGCACGATACAAATCCGTGAAGTAGCGAAACCCTGAAAAGTAAACCGTGTTATAGCAAAGGATCACTGTACAGAAAAGTCCAATGGGTACATGTTTTCAGACCCTTTGCTGTGACATATTAACACAGAGCTGACCTAATTATTGTTAAAAATCTAATATTAAATAAAAGAAATGTAAATAAACGTTAGGTTCATTTGTTTCAAAATGAACCTTTTTGTTGTCAGTCTAATGGATGAAATGAACAGGAAGTATTTTACTGGCACTGCCCATCAAGATATTGTATACCTATATAAGCAGGAGCAAGCAGACAGGAAATCATTTAGGAGGAGAGAAAAGTATAATGGAGCCACAATGATGCAGTATGAGGAGGACTTTAAAACCAAACACAAGCTCCCAACAAGTTTCTCTGATGCCATGTCCTTTACGGTATATTGTGGCATTACTGAGCTGGTGATGCTTGTAAAGAGGTGAGAAGATGCACATTGATTTAATCTCATCCATGTTGTGTCTTAGTTTTCTTCTTTTGTTTCACATAGACTTTTAATGTTTCCGATTTCTTTCTTTTTCTGGGCTGCTAAACACCATAAAAAGCTCTTTTTATTTATTGGGGCAAACATACAACACAGAAACGAGAAAGCCAGCAAACCAAAACATTTCTCTTTAGATGGTGCTTTTTGAATATTTTTAACAAAAACAAAAAAAAACATTTGTACAGTGTTTTATTTTTGTTGAAAGAAAAAAAATGAGTACCAATGGACCAGCAGGGAGTGGAAGGTGCCATGTGTCTCTGTTGTGGTTCAGTGGGCGTGCCTCCGCAGTGACTACTCCTCACCTGCTCCTCATCATCTCGTCACCTGCAGCTCATTACAGACATTATTTATTCAGAGATGGAGCCGTCGGCAAACGCCAGATTATTGTGCCTCATAAGTGAATATCTGCCAGCCCGTGTATTTGCCTCCCTGTCTGTCAGCAAACTCCGCCAGTCTGCTCTTCTGCCTGTCTGCCTTCCTGCCAGTCTGCTCACCTGCCTGCCTGTTCTCCTCCCCTCCATTCATCCCCTCTGCCAAATAATATTAAAACTTAGTTCGCCACTCCATTTTTGTGTCCGCGCTTGGATTCTGCAAAGCTCCTCCGGTTTTCACAACAGTCTCTGTGGTTACCTGCCACTTTGAGCTTCCATAAAACCACACCTTAAATAAAGCATTAAATTTGCTCTGATTGTTCTGTTTAAATGACTTTAACACTATACTGGGATGAACTTTCTCTGAAGAACTAGGCTGGATGCTGAAAATTGTCCAAATATGATATCATCATGGCTTATACAAAGACATCTGAACCATGCTGGTTCGTCTTGATTGATCTGCTGCAAGAGTCACGAGTCTCACATTTTTGTGTTTGCATACATCAGGGGCTGGGCTGTAAATGTTTAGCTGATACATCTTCATTTAATTGATGTTGAACTGTGAGAAAAACATGTAAGAGTCAATTCAACATTAAATAATGCGTCTAGTAAACCAGCACATCTGTCAGGTTGTCTTCTGCTCTGTGGATGGAAATTATTTTTTAGTATGTGGTGCACTTAAGTAAAATTACAGTGTGTCTCAGTCTTTGTTTAAAAGCTTTATAGAACATTATTTAGATAGATGCTTTTGTTGTAAATTTCATTTTTTTTCTGTGGTTTCTAAACTGAGAGTATTTCTTTCTGCAGATTGGGTGGAATGAAAATTGCATGTCAGATAGCAGATTCATATATTCATGAATGAATTGGACCAATGATTAAATAATTGACATTTTTGTGTTTTTTCCAGCTGAGCTTTTTGTAGCAGCAACTTTATCAATGTACATCTTTCCATTTAAGAAAACGTTCAGTGGGATAGAAGAAAATAGACTAACTTTTGACAGTGAAGGTTGTTGGTTTGATTCAATTGTTTGGTTAAAGCAAATATTAAAAAAGCAGTGTCTCGGCGCTCACCTAGTGTTGAAAGTGAAATCCCCACATCTGCATCTACACATTCCCAAGCTATAAACCAAAAAGGATGCACAGCATCAGTCTTTGGGAGTAAGGCATTATAAAGTAATAAATTCAAGTAATTTAGTTACTTTTGTCCGTAATGGAGGAACATAACAAATTACCGAAAAAATGTTGTGCCATCATTCATCTAAATTTGTGGAGATTATTTAAAATTCTCTTCTGTAAATGAACCCTGGTGACCCTAAAGAAAAGTGCTGGATTACCCTGCAGTTTCTCCACAGCATGAGGAGGATTCTGTGTTCACAGCAGCAACATGTCCAGCAGGAGAGCATCGCGCCCTTATACGCTTACCAACCGAAACAAGAAAAATTGGATTCCTCTGTGCTAAGTATGTTACACGGATACGCCTCTAAAATATTCACTCTCACAGTCAGAGGAAGAAGGAAGTGTAGCGTCATCTTTTTACTCAGAGGAATCATCTGAAACCACTGACGAAAGAAAAAATAACTGACCAGTAAGAGCAACAAAGATTTGGGTGAAAAAGACCTTAAAGAAAGGCAAAGTAAAAGCAGCCATTATAGCTCAAACAAAGTATTTCTTTTAAAAATGGGAGAGAAGAGTTCGAAAGAAGAGCTGGAACTCAAAAATTACAAGTTCCAAATAGAATAAGGCCTGAAAAGAGTTCCCGGAACAGAATTGTAACCTGTAAGTTTCTCCTGTGGTTCTGTCCATGGCAATGGCCTCAAGCCTTTTTACATTTCATTGCACTCCACTCCTGGTAGGAAGTCTTTCTGATAGTCCTCTCCATCTTACCTCCATTACAGCAACCATTCAAAAGAGGAGGCTTTCCTCTGTAATGTTTTCTGTTCTTCCCATCAAATCTGTCTGGTTCCTTCAGTCCTTTTCTTTCTGGACATAACTTGTCTTCAGGTTTAGAGTCATGTTGGGTGAAGAAAAATCTCTATTAGACGCAGCGGGGGATTTTTGTCTTGATGTTTGCTCCTTTTATTGTCGTTTCTGATCTGTTGTTTCGTTGTTTGGTTTTGTAATGTTTTTTGCTATATAACTTTTGGTTTATTACTTTTGCTGTAAGTTTAAGTTGTAGTCACATGCATCCATACGAGGGGTTAACACGTAAGGGGGCTACAGGTTTTTGGGCTTAGAGCATCATATAAAGAAGCGGATAGATCTTACTGGAGTACAGACGTCCTGCCATTCACCCGACTGAGGTTCCTACGACCACCTTTTAGGGTGTTTTCAGACTAGAAAGTACGTTGGTCAGGACTGGATCCGCTGGTTTACTAGACTTGGTCTGGTTCAAGTCCTGAACCTTGTGTGTGGTCTGTATTCAGACTGCTGGCAAGCAGACATTCCTGTTTCAAACCAAAGCTTGTGATGTCACAGCAGCGCAGGGCGCGTGCCGCGTAAGGAGACATAAAAAATCGTGTAGGAAACATTTTCAGCTGTGTTAAAATAAGCATTCTAACAAACAAGCAGTTGGATCTTTTTTTCCTGTTTGATAACACGACAGTCGTTGGTTTATGTTTGTCTGTGGCTCATCCTTTACCATATTCCATATTAACCATATTCAAACTGAGGAATCCCAGAGTGAACTGAAGCTCAGTCTGATTGGAAACAAACTGAGACCCCCTTCAGAGAAGGGTCAGAGAGCGGTTCCTGGTCCCAGACCAGGGTTCGCTTGGGTGTATTCAGACTGGAAATTTTCTCCGGATTATCAGGGGAGATGAACTCTGGTTCACTTTAAATAAACCAAATGTGTCCACCCTAAAATATGCCATAAAAATGGAACATACAATTTCAGTGAGTTGTAAGTGTATCGTGAAGTGTTTGTAAGGACAATGCCTTCTCTCTACGGGTTCACCAAGTGATCAACGTCTTTGATATTTGTGTGGACCACCTGTGTGCCCCTTTAAAAGTTTACCAATTTTTCACTTTGCTTAACAAAGCTGCTGCACTCATGCTGGGTTCATGTTTAACGGAGAAGACAGCCGAATCTGTGAGAACCAAAGTATACAGGTTTTAACGTGGCGTCCTGACTGACCCACAGTCACAGTAGAAGGTGTTCAAAGAGAAAAAAGATTCACAAATACCAGTTACATTTACAGTTGTGAACAGCACCTTTTTTTAATTACTTGAATGTGCGTTTACATTTTACTGGATTTAAACTTGTTTATTTTATGTTTTCTACATTCTCTGTGCTGTTTTCACAGCAGTGTGCAGCTCTTTGTGTCAACACACAAAGTATCAGACTTTCAGCGCTGATGGTGTTTGTGTGTCTGAACAGCATCCAAATGGATTTGCTCACATCTGGTCTGTGACTTTAAAGGATAATGTGTCATCTGAGGCTTCCTCTCTGAGATGCAGCTGCTCTGCTGGGTTTGCATCCGCGCTTTGGACATTTAATGACAACAAACAGGATCATCCCTGCAGCTGAGTTCCTGACAATTTTCACAGTCCCAGAGGGAATTCTCAAATCCGGCTTATGACTGAAGCACAGAACAAGGAAACATTTGTCCCATCAATGTCCTACAGTCTTCACATGCTGACGTGCAAAGGTTGTGACAAAACAATGTCGTGATTACTGTATTGGCATTATTAGTTTTACACATGTAAACCTTTTTACTGATCTCACTAAAATGTGTGAACATGACACAACCAGTAGTAAAAAGAAAAAAACTTCAGTTACAACATCACCAAACACTTTTGTTAGGTACATTTGTTAAGTTGCTTGTTACCATAACTTGCTTGACAGCGACTTCATGGCTGCATTTCACTGCCAAATGACTGAAATGATTCAGGTTTGAATCACAAGATCACAACTCTGTTCTGATTTCTGACTTAAAACTAATTACTTTTTAAGTTACTTCTCCATTTTTTTCTAAAACCAACTTTGTTCATAAAACTTGATTTACAAACTTGAACTGAACAAGGATGGGTAATTTATTATACGAATCGTTTTTACAAGAAAACCCTACAGGAAATCAGTTTTGGGCATTAAGAGATTTTTAGAAATTGCTTTAAAAGAGCATTAATTTATTTATTTAGTGGAAATTGCTTTTGGGCTGCACAGTGGTGCTGTGATTAGCACTCTCACAACTAGAAGGCCCAGATTTAAATTCCTGCTGGGAGTTTTCTGTGTAGTTTGCATGTGTAGGTTTTCATGTGTAGGTTTTCTGCTGGCATTCCAGCTTCCTCCCACAGTCCAAAAACTGGCCACCTGTCCTGGGGGATGGTTGGATGGATGGTGCTGTAGTTTGTCTGGGCCTCTAAAAGTTCATGGGAGGAAGGGTTGTATCTTAAAGGGTGTGTCTTTCAGTCCCTTGAGACTGATACGGCCACTTCAAGGGACGTCATGAAAATGGAACGTACCATTGTCGTGGGTGTGGTAAAAGTCTCATGAAGTAATTGTAGGGATAATGTAAGTTAAGCACAGTTATGTGGTGATGGTGTTGTATGGTGTCCTAACACCACACTCTAGTCGTTAGTAAGGTGCGAGTACTGGTTCCTTACTGACCATCCGCAAATACTGCACGCACAGGGTATACACATCGTAGGTGCCTGTAAGATGACTGCTATTGTCTGAACAGCACTAAGAGGCCCCTTGTCCAGGTTTCAAGGGGGTTGAAAAAAGGAAAAAATCGCCCGGACACATGCCTGTAGAAGAAATGTGTGTGAACATTTTCAGCATGGGGCTCACTGAGTGGGCGATATCTTTGAAATTTCTTACGGGTCACCTACACACCCCGTACAAGTTTGCAGATTTTCCAGTTACAGACAGCTTATATCCACCCGTAAGGGCAGTTGAGACTAAGGCATAACCCTTGCGCTTTGTATACGTTTACACTATGACCTGTTGCCCACAGCATGCATGTCAAAAGAAATGTGCGTTAACATTTACTCTCTACAGGTTCTCTGAGTGGTCTACATGTCTGATATTTTGTGAGGGCCACTTGTGTTCCCCGTACAGGTTTGTCTATGTTTCATCCGCCGACAGTTGTGCCAAAAACCACTGAACACATGGTTTGAGGGAAGTTTTGTCATTGGTCAGACACTTTAACTTTTAACTTTCCTAAGGTAAAGTTGTTAGTTGAGGTGATTGGTAGATTTAGTTCTTTAATTTGTTCTCTTTGGGAAAGGCACATTTCTGAGGTTGTAAGCTTTTAAGGGGGATTAATGACAATCAGATCATCAGACCAGTATGTATTACAGGATTTTAGTGTTTTTTTAATGAATTCATGTAACATTTAAAAACCTTGAAAGGAAAAATGGAAATGGAACCTGCAGGAATAGAGGACGAGGCTCTGGACAGAGGGACATGCTGTAATATGTGTCAAAATCCAGAGAGAATGTGTTTGTACAAGTTGACCAGAAAATGGGAGAGAATACAGTTAGTGGGTCATTTTTCTTTAGTTGGGTTGTTCCTGTGGTAGCCCCTCTGGTTTTGTGAAGCCTCACTGCACCAGGGGAGGAGCCTTCAAGGTCACAACAAACAAGGGTGCTGCGCTACCACATAATAAGCATTTCCTCAGAAACACGGCCCACTGATCACAGAGCAGACCTTGTCCTTGGATGAAAATGCTCCTCCAGCCCCCGTAGATAAACATGCCGTCTGCAGGAAAAAAATGTTCCTCTTTGCTAGATTTGGATGTCTCTGTGGGTTTGCCTTCTTAACATGTAGTTTGTGTCTCCAGGCAGCTTTAAGAAATCTGACATCTTCATGTCATCACATAAAGACATACATTTAAAATGCAATAAATAAATGATTGGTTTAAAGAATTTTCATTCCGCATGACCTTTAACAGGCCTAAGCAGGTTTACAAGATAAATGAATAAATAGGTTTGATTCTCATAGATTTTGAATACAGGACACGATCCCTTTACCAACTTCTTTTTCTTATTTTTGTTGGTTCCTGCATGACAGTGCATGAGAACCGTCATTTATCTCTGAGTTTTCTGCAAATATTCACAGCTTTAGAAAACAGTGACACCAAAGGTTAGGACAGGAAATTAAAAAGAATAAACATCTTTTTCAAAGAAAAAAAACAGGGAAGATGTTTCAGTGATGACTCCAGCCTTCTTTGTACTTACTACAGGAAGCTTTCACGACATGAAAGTTTAGGTGAGTATGTTAGAGGGAGTCTGTTTTGATTTGGATGCAAACACAGGGACTCTGGTCCAGCTAAAAAAGGATGTCTTGGTTTGCTTGAAGGTTCTGCTTCCTGCAGAGTAAATCCAGACAGTTTATTCTGATATCTAAGAAGCAGAAATAAATACAGTAAATAAGTAGATGCTGTGTATTTAGAGTAAAAAATTCAGATGTAAAGGATACATATACATACTGAAACAATGCTATGGTACTGATGGTAGCAGCTGTATCGGTTAAAAACCAGATGATAAAATCAATCAGCAAGTTAATATTTATATAGTTCCTGTCAGTTTCTCTTCCTGTTGCGTCTCTACTGTATTTGCCTTTTATGTACATGTGATGCAAACAAAAAGACGTCCAATCACAAGATGCCTTTACCAAGTCAGGTCAACTCCAATTAGCTAAAGGTGAACTACTGTGAGGGATGAGTGTTGTGTTCACTAAACGCATGAGAAACCTGTTTTTTACAGCACTGTAAACAAAACCTGAAGAAATTGAAATGACAAACTTTACTTAACCACAAAGAACAAAACAGTCTAAAAGACCCAAAATGCAGGTTTGGATGTTTGAAGTCTATTGGATTTTAATTCCTTTATTAAAAGACATTTCATTTATAGTTTAAAATGCCAAATAAAGAATAAATATCTAGATTGCATCCATGCAGGTAAAAGAATTGGATTGTATCATATTGCCACAAAGTTAGCTGAATCTCTCATTGATTCGTGGAAGATATAGGAAAAGGGGATGTAGAGGTTAATCTGTGTTTCTGTTCCTTCCACTGTTGTTGTTTTAACCTCTTCTTAAAGAATGGACAACACAAATTTTGACGAGTATGACAACTTGGGAAGTTGCCACAAGGATAAAATAACCATGTTCCGCCTCCGTACATCTTTATTTTTAAAGTCAAGAAAAATACATCTTGTTCTATGAATATCAACTGCATAAAAGAACAGGTCTTCTCCCTCTAGTGTTCATACAATGCTTATGTGTTGATCTCTGAACAACTGTTCAAAAATTCAATGTGGTTCTAAAACAAAATAATCTGATAGTGGAGCTTAATAGAATTTAACAAAATTAAAAACAACACATATTTCAAGCTCATAAAATGGCACTAACAGAGACATAACCCTAGTTATAAATTATAAAGGTCACCATACAAATCAATCTAGAAGTATTAAGGAAATTAGTCACCTTTTGGTATTTTTGAGGTACTCTTTATATCACAATCTGTGGCTGTTTCGGGCCATACTAAATGAGCTCAATTTATGGATACCTTAACTCCAAAGACAGTTTTTAAAAGGAATCTTAGTGATAATTTTAAAGAAAAATTTTGCCCTAACTTAGATTTAGGATTCTAATGAATGTAGTAATTTTACTATTTTTTATTATTTAATGATTTTCTGCGTTCTTGCTGTTTTATCCAGATTTTTGTTCTATGTCTCTCCTGAAACTCGTTATTTTTTAAGTTTTAATTTTTTTTTAATTTTTTGTTTCTCAAAAGGTCTTGCCTTTTGCCAGGCCACAGTTAAAAATAAGAAATTCTTTTCTTCATTTGTCTTGTCTGGATAAATAAAGGTTAAATAAGAAAATTACTGCAGGCTGCTTGTTTTCAGAAATGCAGTGTCTTCTGAAGAAGATGGAAGATATCCGTCAAAACATGTCAGGTATGTGAAAAATACAAGTCGTGTCTGATAACAGAAGAACATAGAAAGCAGTTCTCTCCTAGATGTCCTACATTGCTGCTGATGAGCTGGAACAGGAAGTTCTAACTTTTGACTGACTTCATTCAGTTACTAGTAGTTGAAGAAAGTACTAGTGGGCCGGTCCAAGTCCTGCAGAGAACAAATGATATTAAAGATAAGGGTGTGGTTTATTAGTCTGCTGTTTGAAGGTGGACCGAATTCTTGAGAAATGTTTCCGACTCTCAATGAATCTCTGCCATAAACAATGTTGGCCCAGTTTATGAAAGGTGTACCCAATAAAGGGGCCAAAGAGTGTGTCAGTGAAACAGAAATTTAAATGACAAAAAAGCATTAAAAAATAATTAACAATAAAGTGCACAATACAAAAAATGCACAGTTGTTTTTTTGTTGTGCACATGGACCTTATTTTTTTCAGTTTATTATGAATGCTGAGATTCAGTTTTAATGTCATTTGATTTTTTGAGCCTTGGGAAATTAGCCGCTCAGTTGGAAGTGTTAATTAGGTGAGGTTTTCTAAGTCAGCCTCGACACTGTGATGGCTGAATCTTCACATCAGTCTTTTTCTTCTCTGTGGACAGATGTGAAACTGACCCCACAGACTAAACTTCTAGGTTTATAACAACAACAACAACTAATCCAACTAAAAACTAAAATCCAATAAAAACTACTAATCAGAAAATATTTAATTTACTATTAACATGTTTGAAATAAACTTAACAATAACAATTAGTTGCTAATAGGCTGCTAGAAGTTTGAAGCTGTGGAAACTATGGTGCGCTGTGGTTTTGTCCTCTATTCTTGTCTACTTCTACTTTTCTAAATTCTTGATCATTCATTTATCATTTAGTTTTCCATGCCTCTGTTTGATGCAGTGCGATTTATGTCTTGTCCCTCTTTCCCAATCCCTTCCAGGGGAGTGGGAGTAATGCCAGATTCTAGTTGGCTCGTCCATTCACCTGTACTTGGCTGTGGTCCTGTACTTGACCAAGTACCTTGTTCATGGGTCGTCTCTTCTAATGCTCCTACACTTGGCTTTGGATTCTGCCTCTGGCTTGTCTCGCGCCCCCAGCCGTCCCCCAACTCCATCTGGATAAGGCCCATCTGCTGGACTATTTAAACATGTAGTTGTAGAGTTACATAAGTTAATTCTTCTCTAAGAGTCTAAAGAAGACAAAATAATTTTTTTTTAGAGTTTTTATTCTGTTTTTGTGTCTTGTTATATATCTGTCCTCCAGTACTTTGGGAAGTTCTGCAACAAATGTCTTGCTTTCTCTTTGCCCTTTCCACTTTTCACAGACCCTCACATCACGATGCTTCATTGGACCACTTTTAAAAATAGCTGTGAATCGTCTTTTATTCTATGTCAGTTTTGCCAGACAGAGTTGTGGTTTTCCATCCTAAAAGTCATCCAAAGTCCACCAGACCCAACAAAAAAAACTAAAAATATTAATCAGTGAGAAATAAGCAGTAATTAATCGTGCATTATTTATTACTTCCTGATTTAATTGAAACTTAACACATTTTAATGAAATTACATCCACCATGTTTACAGTCAGTCAGACAAAAACATGAAATAATGGACTTCAATTTTTGGGGAAAGTTTTAATAATTTTATATTTCTGTCTCTAACTTAAAGCTCATTTAACCCAGTGTCTTTAAACTTCTACACAAAGTAACCTAATGGGTCTGCTAATAAATGTTGTAAAGTTTGCCTCTGTAACAAAAATACAAAATACATGGCTTGACCTCAAATACACAAAGTAAAATGTTACAACTGACCCCATATAATAGGTCAGTCGTAACATGCTCTTAGGTAAAATGTAACACTAGATTTTATTAGATTTGCTTTTATTATCATTGTTCATTGTATAATGAAATTGAAGGATCGCCATTTAAGTGCAATATACTATTAAATAAATCAGTATGTACAACATATACAAGTGTACAAATATGAACTGTAATAAAGAAATGTACAAAATATGTGTACAAAATTGCGTACAAAATTGAGTGCAAACATGTCAGATGTGCAAGAGGTAGCAATGAGGTAGAGTGTTGACGTTGGGTAGATACATATGTGGACAGAAGTATGGATAAGCATGTATACATATACACATAAATAAACATGTACATATGAATGTGCTATTGCAGATTTTATCTGTGCAATTTAGAATTGAGCATGGTTATTTCCTTGGGAAAGAAGCTGTTTTTGAGTCTGTTCGTTTTGATTCTGATACCTCTGTAGCGCTTCCCAGAGGGCAGCAGGTCGAACAGGTCTGAGCCAGGGTGTGAACTATGAAATAAGATCATGAAAAGTGACTGTAAAAGTGACTTTAAAATATTTTATATACACCTTTAGACAAAACTGTTTAAACCCCTCAGATTGGGGAAAAAAAAACTGTGCACTACCAATATCAGGTTTTCGTTCAATACTACTTTTCCTTTTGGCTTTTCCCTTCAGGGTTTGCCAAAACAGAATAAAAACAATAAAATAAACTTGACCAATTTCGTATGGATATCTTTGAACTGATTTTTCATATCTGGTTTGGCAAGGATTTTAAGTCGGATGCCCTTTTCTGACATCCCACAATGTTCATCCAACACTAAAATTAAAAAATGTAAAAATAATTGGAAAAAAATGAGTGAACATGTAGGCATGTGTGAGGATGCTTGTATGTTTCTATTCAGTGTCTGTATCAGATGACTGTGATGACAGTTGAATGGCACTCCTGAAGGAGATCGTTTGTTGCTGGATGGAGCAAAACGTTGCTCACACAGTTGGAGCAGAAGCTTCTGAGTGGCAAATGTGGCACAAGCTTAGTCAGTATCTGAAGTTGAAAAGCTTGACCTGGACTATCTGTTAGTTGTGACTCTGCAAAATCCAATTTCTCAAATATGGTTGGATTATATACTGTAATGCCATGACACTGGAATCTAGCTTGTATACTCTTTGTTGTTTCTACAATGAATGAGGGTCACTCTTCAAAAGAACAATTTGACAGTCAGTCCACAGCAGCAGATGTTTGCACAGTAATTGCTGTGTGTATTAACGGCTCCCGAGACTTTTCTGTCCCCACTCATCTACAATTAAAGCTTGGTTATTCATGCTAAATTGCAGCACTTCCTTTAACAGCGCTTGCCTGTTGGCTTTCATTAGACTTTAGTCTCAGTCAAGTGTAAATGGGAAATCTGACATGTCTAACATCTGGCTTTGTTTTAGTGATTGCCAATTTGTTTTAAAAAAAAGGAAAAAAGAGAGATAAAAACAGAAAGACCATAAGAGCTACTGCAGCATTTTGACAAAAGGTGAAACAAATGACAAGTAATAAACCTTTTTAAACGCTATGCCACACTACATATATTTTGCATAATTTCCACATATGACACTTCAGCCTTTCGTGATACATCCGCTGACGGGTCATTACGTAGAATATGTTTTTGAGCAGCCTGTTCAACATTTTTGCTCAGTTGAGATTTATGCAGTTTACTCCTATTTTCATATGCAATTATTATATGCACTATACACAGTTGTGCCTGATTCTTGTGAGATGTATGTCTTTCCACGACTGTTCCATGTCTAACAGACTTTTCACGCATGTACCACTAATGAATAACTTTCATTATACACGTTCAAATTCTATAATTGACGCAGAAAACATGAATGAATTGCATATAAACAGCGCAATAATCACTCATGGTTCATGCACAATTGGCATATTGTGTGACAGGTATATTAATGGGCTGATCTTTCACCCCTCCAGCAGTCTATACTAAGTGGGGTCTCCCGCTCCGCCTGTCTGGGCGGGGGGATAAGCTTCTCCCCACAATGTGATTTCCGCCCAATGCTCTGGATGTCAAGGTACAGTAATTCAATGAAGCTTGGTTTTGCGTGTTCTTGTAGCGGCAGTTTGACACGGCCTTAAGAATTAAACACTAGTCTCGAGTGTGGTAGATTAATGCAAAAAATGAATATGTTAAAAAATGAACATGTTGTGAAATAGTCAGTTTGGATTTGTAAGAGTCAGTCTTTTCTGAAGTTTCTTAAAACCACAACATGCTGTCTGACCCATTTTGACTGCTTATTCTGCCTTCAGTTTGTCATTGAGAACAGATCAGTGTTAGGAAGTGTAGGAGAGTTTTCTGTCTGATCGTCTGCTTGTAAGGCATTCAATTATTAAATATTTTCTGAGCAAAAATGTGTCAGTTCACTATAATAAGTGAACAGCCTGTCAGCAAAGAGAACTATGTTTAAAAAGTAAAAAATTCAAATGTTTAATATTGTTGTTTAAAGAAAATTTGTCATAGGTGTCTTATAAATCCATCTGACTGATAAGAAGCTGGTTTTAAGGTTGGCTGTTTCCTCATCACTGCTGATTGTAACACTGTAACAGTTCAAAAAACACCGTTGTTGATTTTTGTTTCTCTACATTTACTTAAACACTGTATAAACTCTTCCTCTCCGCATCTGTACATGTATAAAAATGTGTTTTTTGTCTTTGTTTTAGCATCTACGAATGGTTTCTAGATACCTTTGGCTTTCCTAAAGTTTGTGTAAAACATGTACAGATTGTTTTGTAATATTTTTTTAGTATCTTCGCGATAATTTAACCAGAATTTACAAACACCATACTAGCTTTGTTACTTATCTTTTTTTATCATCCAATCTATTGATAGACTATCAAGAAATCCCCATTGAAATAACTTTTTAAGAAATGCGGTTAAACAGTTTTTCATTTCTGTCTTCTATATTTGCAGCACTGTACTTCTGTCACATTCCATTAGCACTTCTGTTGCTGTACAAGCATCAGCAGGCTGCCCTTTTTGCCTCCAGGTTATCAGACATGTTTCCTCTCAGTTCTCAGGAAGTCCATCATAAAAACATGGCACATACACATTTTCATCAAACCAGGATTCTATAAAACAGCAGATATTTTTTCCAGCCCAGCTTCATGTTAACTATGTTGCTGTTTGTCATGGATGTCCTGAGGACACACATTGAAGCAAATGTGTGGCAGACATATTTCACAAACCATGACCCAATCTGAGGTCTACAGTCCTGTGAAGAGAGACAGACCTGCAGTCAGCTGAAGGAGTGACGGATGCTCAGCTGTTGGCAGGATGGGGACAGACACATGCCAGCACAATCTGTCAGAGCACATTAGAGTTTTTATTTTTTTATAAGAAGCAAAATACATCATGTAAGTGAGAAACCAAACAGTGTTATCAGTCTTCATTTTTGTCATCTGTGATAGACACCAAGAGGTTGTATTGAACTCAATATAATACCATTTTATGAGAGCAGATGGAATATCATGCCTGGTTTGGGAACAGCACAAAACAGGACAGGAAAGCTATCTGGAGGGTGGTGCAGTCCACCGAGTGCTCATCCATATCAAGCTCCCTGACCTGCAGGCAACTTAAAAATAAACAGTTGAGGTCAGGGAAACGGTTTTATTCCCTGAGGCAAACACAGAGAGAATGAGGAGGAGGTTCTTCCTTCAAGCCTTTCAGGCCCTTAACCGAAACACCAAGTCCCTGTCTTTCTGTAAAACATGCGATTCTACCTCAGCTGTTTCTCAACAGGAAACTTGCTACTCCACATGATCTCTGCACAGTATTGTCACTTTATTCACCCAATACTCTTTGCAGCACATGGACACTTTACACTTTGTGACCATAATACTGTTATCGCTGTTTATGTCGTACCTTTGGCTAAAGAATCATATTTTATTGAGATTTCTTTTTTATACTTAGTTACTTTTAGGCTCTTCTACTGTACTCTGTTGGAGAGTTGTTATCAACTGTGTTGTCACTGCATACTATATTTTTTGGCCTTTGTCAATCATGGATGACGCATCCTAGCTCTCATTAGGGTTGCGAGAGTGGTCAGATACTAGCCAGGGCAGTGTAGTATGGAGGAAATCTATTGCCCATGTAGCGGGTCCCCCTTCTCCACGTCATCGATTGATCCAAAGGAACAGCAGGCTGCTACAGTTTGGCATTGGTGATGTCGCAGGAGTTGCCAGAGTGAGGCTGCAAGCAGCATCAAACAGCTTAAGCCTTTTACAGCCTGTTACAAGAGGAACCTTGGGCTTTTCTTCCTGGTTCTGGAACAGCAGATCAGCTCTACACTTTACACAGAGTATTTCAGGGTTCACAGGAGTTCACCTCTCCAGTCCCCATGTGCTTTGTGGATTTAAATAAAGCATTTGGTCTTGACCCATCTTACATTGTTTTGTCTGATGTGTTTAGAGACTATGGAGTCTGGGGCTTCCTACTGAGGGCTGATGGTTGGTTTCTGTACAACCAGAAAAGGAGTTTTTCTGTTTGCTGCATTGAGGTCAAATCGGTTTCCAGTGCATGTTGGACTCTGGTCAGAATGCCTGACAGAAAATCTTACCAACCAGAAACCAGAGGGAGTCTGGTTTGAGGGTCACTCAGGATTTCATCTCTGCTTTTTGCAAATTATGCTGATCTGTTGGCTTCAGTGAAACGGGCCCTTTAACATGAATTGGGACGGTTCACAGTCAAATGTCAAGTGACAGAAAAGAGAATTAGCATTTCCAAGTCAGAGGCCTTGATTCTTGACCTACAAAATGGGGTTTACCCTATCCAGGTGGGTGGAGAGCTCCAGACCTAAGTAAAGGAGTTGAAGGACATTGGGTCTTGTTTACTAGTGAGGGAAGGATGGAAGCTTTTAGATGGTACAGTAAAGACATCTCTTTTACATGGCTCCTGGACACCCATCCAGTGAGGAGGCAGCCCTAGAGAAGGGAACTTTCTCGGCTGGCCTGTCTTGGGAACATCTTGAAGGTTCCTTGGCAAAACTTGAGGAAATTTCTATGGAGAGAGGTGTCTGTGCATCTCTGCTTAGACTGCTGCCTCCATGACTCAGTGGTGGAGAAGATGGACAGATGGTTTATATCCCCAGCACATCATGGAATGATGGTCTGTGTGAAAATCATTAAACATTCTTATTGGGCAGCTTCTAGATTTAATAAAGGTTAAACAATAAAGGTTAAAGGTTGATGTGGAGATGTCCTGAGTACAACGTTAATCAAACTGTGATTTTATTGTCACTAAAATTCGATAGAGAATGCAGTTTAGTGACCTCTTCCATTGCTGCTGATCCCTGACAAAATCAAAACATATCAGTTTCTGAGATCATTTGACCCACTTGTCCAGTTTGATCAGTTTGATCCTTGACATGCTGTCATCATAACATCATCTCTAATCAGTGGGTCTCCTTATAGATAATGTGGATGCCATTGTGCATGAAAGGTTTCTTAAACTCAAAGTTATTTCTCTCCCACAAATTTTCCTGGGGATGTTCTGCTTCTCTTCAGTGTCTTGCTGCATAGACCAGATGAAGCGGGTGATCACCCTCAGGCGTCAGTGTCACCTGTGTTTTTGCAGAGATGGAGACTAATTTGCTATGTCATGAACACTGAAAAATAAAAGGAAAAATGCAGTCTGGAGGGTTCACCAAACCCTGAATTACAGAACATCTGTGTCACAGATAACTTTTTTCTGATTTTGTTCCCAGTGATCTTGTGAGGGCTCACTGATACCTGCGGAAGTGCGGATACGTTTATTGGGTTTGGGTTTTTCCATTTCACATGTTTCTTCTCGGACTGTCAGAGCATATAATCATAACTGTCATCCAAAAGAGAGCATTGGTGTGATTCTCACACATGCTCTTCCACTGTTCGTGCTGTAACAGTTCCCACATGAATCACTCAGCTCATGATTATCAGCTGCAGTTGAAATGTTAACAATTGTTGCCACATGAAAGTCTGTACAGAGGATCACTTTGTGAAGTTAACGTAGATGTCTTCTTCAGCAGAGAGAAAAGATAAACTCTTCCATTCGTGAACGTGACAATTAGAGTCTTCACAAGCCATTAAATCACGGCGCCTGATCAAGCACTTGATATATGATAAGGTTCGTAAAATTCAGAAGAAAACATTACACTTATGTGTACGTTAGTGATACTTTTTACAGAAATATATAAAATTAAAATATATATTAAAATATGCAAAAGGATGTCTGCAGTTTATGTAAAAATATTTTGAATGATTGATATAAAGAAAAATAAAATTAATCGTAGGCATACCACCATATATTCATGGTAAAACCTTTTCTGGTAGTAGCCAAACATGGGCCATGTAACCCTTGTGCTATCCTAGGCACTTTAACATTGGGAGTTGAGTCATCTAGACCCACTAGACAGTGCGCTGAACCTTTTTTCTTCAATAATTTGTGATCTTCACTGGTGTCCATGGATTACATGAAATCTTTCCACCTTTTTTCCACCTTTGTCATGGTAGGGAGAACACGTCAATGTAAGGGTGGGGTCATCTAAGATAGCACAAGGGAAAAATGATCGAATGTTTATGTCAAAGAGCGTGTGTTCTTTAGATTTCACTGGCAACATCTCCAATATCTAATTATCCTAAGTTTGATATGTATTTGTATAAATGTATAACTGCTGATTGTATTGTTTTTGTGTATTATTCTTACTTGATTGCTTGACATAATCCATTTCAAGTAAAAAAAAACAAAAAAACAAATCAAATGGTTAACCAACAGCTCAAACTTGAATTGGCAGCTGCCAACTTTGTTTCTTTGAATGCTGAGACGTTTTAGTATCCATAGCAACCATCCAACCAGCTTTGACTCTGAGGTCTGATCTGTGGGCGTCAGTGGTGTTGAAGATACTCAGCACCTCTTTCTCAGGGGGCGGGAAGATAATCCTAAATATGGGTTGTCACTCACTTTTTCTCTGCAGTTTTTCATTCACCTCTCTCCATATCCTGTCCTAACGACACTCTGCACTTGCTCCGTCTAATCACCATCCAGTATTTGCATCTCCTGCTGTCACTCCTCACATGCATGACATTTTTTGCTAACATTGCACTATTCGTCCACCCTGACTCAGTTCATACTTACATTCTGTTGTCCAACAACAACCTCATGTCTTTTTGTTTTCCCAGCATGAGTGCAACCACTAGTCTTTCATTTCACAAACCCCTGCCAAGCTGGTCCCACTTTAATTAGGGAGAATAACTTAGTGAGCAGAGCAGCGGGATGATGTTGTCCCAAAAAACCCTGTAGCTGTGGAAGAAGCAGAAACAGATCATGATGCAGAGACAGCAGTCTTTAGGGAATTTGACAACATTGATTTGACCTCAAATGGACGCTTGAAGGCATCAAAACATTAATTTCTGACGGAAAAACACACAGTGACTCAGAACTCATGCTAAAAATTAACAGCCACCACAGTGAATTAATCTGCGTGTGTCTGTAATGTGGACTTACATGGTAAGCCAGTAGTTTTCTTCATAATTATTAAGTATTAATTTGTGTTTTTTTAATAAATGTGTGTGTGTATCTTGATTCACCTGTTTCATACACAGACTCTCGTCACATTTTACATTTGCTTTTACTTATCTTTTGTACTGTGAGCCGACCTTGAGTGTCCATAAAGGTGCCATATAAATAAAATGTATTATTATTATTATTATTTGACCAGATTCCTCAGAAGAACCACCAAACGTTGACCTGTACTTCAACCCCTTCAGAATCAATATCACAAATCACTCTGCCAGCTGGGATGCTCTCATCCCTGGCTGCCTCAAAATTCACGCCGTGCAGCCTGACACCTCCAAAAGTTTGAACTTCATTCCATTCTTCTAAATTCAGATCTTTCTATCAGGAATCCTTTCTGGAGTGATGAAATGTAGAAGTCATACGGCTCAATTCATTAGCTTTGGAGCTGCACAAGGTTAAACTGTTTTGCGCATTCAATTTGTTAATGCTCACAGTTATAATTGACTCGTCACATGTGCTTATGAATCAATTGGAAGGCTGAGGATTAGTTGGATAGCTAAGACGCTAGAGCTCAGAAGATGCTGCCTGTCAGCTGGAGTGCTGGAGGTTTGATACTCCGCCACACATCAGTGTCCTTGGGCAAGAACCAAGAATGTCACATTTTTCCATCCATAATTTCAGAGGACAGCATATTTAAAATATGGGAATACACCAAATGAAAATTGAAAGATATGTGTGCCTTCTGTCTTGTATTCCAGAAAAATAGGTTAGTAAAAAACAGAATCAGTGAATGAAGCTTTGCGTCTTTGGCTGGTGTGTTTTCTCCATGAAAAGGTGAATACTGGTACTTGGAGGTCTTATTTTGTTACCAGTTTCTCCCTAACACCAGCTTATTCCAACCAAACCTGGTAGAAAATTGGGTTTCCATGCTTGTGCTGGAAATTCAGTCCCATTGTAAGGTTTCTATTGAAGTGAAGTAAAAAATTCTGCTCTGAAACAAAGATACTGAAAGCTTTTCCTGTTACATTTGAGGAATACACACATGAAAGGTGGTCATTTGTTTTCCCTTTTTGCTGTCAGAACAACAGACAACAACAGACTGCTTTGGATTCTGCAGGCTGTCTGCTGAAGTCCACTCACATGCAGGTCTTTATGCTCCTCGCTCAGCATCTCCAGGTCTTTTGTGTCAGACACATTAGAGTTGTTTTCTGTCTTTAAAACTGTTCACTTTTTGCTTTTAAACCAGACTAGGAGATTTGATTCCCACTGGATTTGAACATTTCAGACTGTAATCCCAGCACAATTTATCCGCTCCTTACAGGCTTTTTAGTGTCATTTGCAAACATTCAGATGTCAGTTCAAAGCAGACATCTGCTCTGGGAAATCACACATTTTCCTTTTAGGATGAGGACTTCAGTTCCAGATCCTAATGGCTCTGAAAACCCTCTGCTGGGAGCTTCAGAAGCGATATGCTTCATCTCCTTTGTGTTTTATTGATCAACACTGCAATCTAAAAAATGATCAAAAACTGAGTTTAGAAAAACAAAAAAAACAAAGTTTCTTCAATAAAAGCAAGTGCAATCCCTCCAGCATTCTTGTTAGCAAACTGTTCCTATTATCTGTGTGTGTGTGATTTGATCAATTTGAACAGGAAAAAATGTAACAAAAGCATATTTTTTGTACAGATGTCCTATTTTTAAAACTGGATTATTTGTAATAATAACCTTGTTTGATACATTGCTAAATCTATCAAACTGGATCAGAAAAAAGTTCATCTGGGAGAAAATAAATCACATTAAATGGTTAAAGGAGCCTTATATGGTTTCTTTTAGTAACATTGCAGTTTTCACTTTGAAAACAAATCAGAGGATTCAGATATCTTTATCCTTCTTCCTTTTGGTATTCCTAACATTAACAGTGGTTTTCAGAATTAGTGACAAAACAGAGATATTTGGGACTGTAGGAAATGTCCTGGTGCCAAAAGTTCAACCCAAATTAGGACCTAATGCATTAAAACAATGCAATCAAACCACAAACAGCTTTTTAAAGGTGTGAAGTAATCTTTATTGTGGTACTTAAAAAAAGGCTTTCAGTAATTTCTAATCTCCATGTGTCTTTACAATCTTTACATTTACAAAAATGCATCTTAATATGGGGTAAATTCTGCATTTAAACAAATATATACACTCACCAGCCACTTTTCACAGGTCCACTTTTCTAGAACTGGGTTGGACCCCCTTTTGCCTTCAGAACTGCCATAATCTTTGGTGGCAAAGATTCAACAAGGTACTGGAAACATTCCTCAGAGATTTTGGTCCATATTGACATGAAGTATCAAACAGTTGCTGCAGATTTGTCAGTTGCACATCAATGATGCCAATATCTTGTTCATCAACATCTCAAAGGTGTTCTATTTGGATGAGATCTGGTGACTGTGGAAGCCATTTGAGTCCAGAGAACTCATTGTCATGTTCAACAAACCAGTCTGGAATGATTCCAGCTTTATGACATTGCTCCTTATCCTGCTGGAAGTAGCATCAGAAGATGGTACACTGTGGTCAGAAAGGGATGGACATGGTAGGCAACAATATGCCGTGGCGTTGGGACCATGCTCAATTGGTACTAAGGGCCCCAAAGTGTTGCCAAGGAAATATCCCCACACCATGATGCCACCACCAGCCTGAATTGTTGATACAAGGCAGGATGGATCCATGCTTTCATATTGTTGATGCCAAATCCTGACCCTACCATCCGAATGTGGCAGCAGGAAGGGAGACTCATAAGACCAGACAACGTTTTTCCCATAGAAGTATTGTCCAGTTTTGGTAAGTCTGTGTGATTTGTAGCCTCAGTTTCCTGGGGCCTCATTTATAAAACTTTGCGTAGGATTTGCGTCAGAAGTGGCGTACGGATGAAACATAGGACGTGCGTACGCACAGAAATATTCGGATTTATAAAACCGTGCGCACGCACATCCTACGCATCTTTCCCTTTATAAATCACAACCAATTCTAAATGCAGCGCAGCTTTTGCGGCTACATGACACGCCCATAGTTGCCCATAAATAGTCCGTGAAACGCCCACAAATTAATATTCATGACTTGCTAAATCATGGCAAACACAGAGAGGAAATCAAAAAAACGTAACTTCATTCAATGTGAAGTAGAAGTTATCGTTGGCGACGTGGAAAAGAGGAGAAAATGTTGTTTGGAGGGCACAGTGTGGGCATTACTAATGCCAAAAAGTCACGTGAGCGGCAAACGGTGGCAGACGCCGTAAATGCTGTAGCCTCACAACCTCGGACCGTGGCCGAAATAAAAAAGAAATGGTCGGACATCAAAGTCGAGGCAAAAAAACGTCTGGCGCTCCATCGGCAGAGTGTGTCCGCCACGGGGGGGGACCGGAGCTGACCCCTCTTGATGAGAGACTGGCCGCTATTATTGGGGAATCCCTATTAAGTCCCTCTTATCGGCGTCCTCCTCCGCCTCAGTCACCTGACTGAGCCTCAGTCACCTGACTGAGACGGAGGGGACGCCGACGCGCCAGGGTCAGGGTGACACAGGTAAGAGAAATAATTAAAATTAATGCAGTCAAGTCACATGTATGCAGGCTACACAATTACAGTTTATTTATATAGAACAGTTTTTTTTTAGTTGATGGTTGTTCCAGCGGGGCCAGTGGTTACGATGCTGCAGCTGAGCAGCCATCTGGACCCAGCGTCTCCACGGCACGCGACTCTCAACCCTCCAGCAGTGGACGTGTCCTCACCGATGCAGTCCTTGAAATGCAGAGGGAAGTCAGTAGTTCAATCAGAGAGGTGGCCAAGGAGTTGGGGGAAATCAAGACTGACTGAAATAAACTGCACCATGAGGGAATTCTTAAATAAATAATATTTTCCACACCTCTTGTTGTTCTTTACAAGCGACGCATCACTTCCAAACGCTGGCGCACAGCAGCGGCATTTGGCTCAAATGCGTGGGGATGGGGTTCAGGGTCGGGGCCAACACAGCAATCAGCGCCAGGGGGTAGAGGCACGTTTTTAAGCTGTGCCACATTGTGTAGCACAGCACATCCCAGCACGATGTGGCACACACTGTCACTTTCAGGTGTTTCTTCCATCTGCCGACGGTGTCGCCGTTTCTCATTTCACCCGTTTTTGTGCGTACGCCTGGGTCAGAGCTTGCGTGGAGGACCGCACATTTTCCCGTCAAGTTTGCTTTTTATAAATCTCAACTATTGCGTAGAGAGTGGCGTACGCCTTCTTTTGTGCGTACGCAACGTTTATAAATGAGGCCCCTGGTCTTAGTTGACAGGAATGGCACCCAGTGTGGTCTTCTGCTGCTGTAGTCCATCTGCCTCAAGGTTGGACGTGTTGTTCGTTCAGAATTGCTTTTCTGCAGACCTCGGTTGAAACCAGTGGTTCTTTGAGTTCCTGTTGTTTTTGTATCAGCTGGAAATACTCTGGCCTTCTCCTCTGACCTCTGGCATCTACAAGGCATTTCTGCCCACATAACTATCGCTCTCTTTTTGGACCATTCTCTGTAAAGCCTTGAGATGGTTGAGGGTGAACATCCTAGTAGATCAGCATTTTATGAAATTCTCAGACCTGCCTGCAGCAGATTGTCTGGGCCGTGTCTTCATGCATAAATGCATTGAGTTGCTGCCATGTGATTGGTGGATTAGCATTAACAGGCATTTAGACAGGTGAGCTTAATAAAATGGTCTACATTTTCTTTTTTAAAGTAATAATTAAAAGGAAAGATTTCTTCATTACGATTGTTACAACCCTTTGCCAGTAGGAGGCACTCCAGTCTCTGAACACCTCCACCTATGGAGCTGGAATCACTGAAACACAGAGGTTCAAGTTGAATTGTGATTTGTTTAATGGGACTGAGGTCAATTTTCCAGATAAACTTCATTCGGGATAGGACATGTGGGAAACAAATTCCAGCCTGTAAACACCTACTGTGCTAAACGATGGCGGAATAGGAGCAGAGACCAACTGCTGTGTCTCCTGATGGTTTATGACAGTTTGCTGAAAGTAAGCGAAATTTTTTACACAGGAACGCTCAAAGCAAATGTAAAGTGTTTCAGCTGCACAGACTCGCAGAATTACTGTGTAAACACTTAATAGCAATCAACATGGTCTTTGTTTGATATCATGGCACGAATGTAAATGTAGCCACTGACAGGCTGGCTCAACATACATGGAAAGAAAGACTATAAATCATTTTTAAGGTTTACACTCCAATGGTGTCTTTGTCTCACGTTTTCTCCACTAGAGTGTATTTCATTTCATTCAAGCTCCATGGTGCCTTTCAGTCCCGTCTGGGCTCTGCAGACTGACGCTGCTGTGAGATTGCTGTCTGGGGAGTCAGCAATAAATAATGCCACATAGTGTTTAATAAAACAATATGAAAATATTGTCCTACCCCTTAGTGGAGAAAAGGGAAAAAGCATAAATCTGAGGCGTGCAGGACTCTAGTGGAGCGTCATCTCTCAAACCTCCAGCGTGTTTTTGTTCTTTCTTGGCTTCACAAATCCACTTGAGAAAGATCATACGTCACCTGTTGCTGTGCAAGCCCAGAATAGATGATAGATACACTCTGTCAGTCCTTAATTTATCTTTAAGTCACGTCACAACCACTTTGTAAATTTTTTACATATTGCACAGATGAAAATTGGTCATACGTGAATATACGAGGAAAAAGTGAGAAAAGTTGTGGTCTTTACGTGAAATCTTCACAGAAGTATCACAAATAAACCACGTTAAAACCACGGAAGAAGTATAAATAAACCGTGCAAAGAACATGTTCCATCCAAACTTAAACCGTGCGTGATTATTGCCCTGTTCATGTACAATTCATTTGTTAATTGTGCATCGATTAAGGATTTTGAGGTGATATGTGCGTTATATAAAAGTTATACATCGGTGGCACGTGTGAAGAGTCCGTTATACCATATGCGTGGAACGGTCATGGAAATCCACACATTTATGTATGAATCTCGAAAAAAATCACACACAATTGTGTAAGATTTACGTAATAATAATTGCGTATACATTATGTAAAATATGCATAAACTGCATAATTCTTTACTGACCAAAAATTGTAAACAGCTCCAAACAAAGTTCATGTAAAGATCCGTTCGCCGAAACTCTCGACGGACATCTGCGCACATCGACAAATGACGAACACAAGAAAAACCTATGGATTATATAAATCACCCATGAATCACAAAAGACCAAAACTTGATTTGTGGAAAATGCACGAAATGAACGTATGTGGCTGTGTGACACGGCCTCTAGGGTCTGGATTAGTTCAGTCATCACTCCCAGACTGAGGTTACAGTTCAGGTGACAGGTTAATGATGTGGACTCTCACTTTCCTGTTAAAACAGAGGATTTTCTCACTTCAGAGTAAGCGCTGGAAGCATGGCTCTATATGTGAGTTCTGAGCAAAAATGCCTGATGCTAATTCTTAACTTGACTTTGATTCATTATTCACCGAGTCCTCTGAAGGAATTTTTGTTTAAAACTGAGTGATTTTGCAAATTTAATCCATATGATGCTGGAAAAAGCACCGACTTTTGTCTGATCTGCTCTTTCACTTTGACCTGCTTCTCCACAGTTTTGACGCTGACGCTTTTCTGCATCCTCCACGATCAGGCTGTTTCTTCTCTGAAAGACTGATGAAACCACAGCTTTGCTGAAGGGCACTAAGTCTTTAAAAAGGTCAAGTTTTCCTTTGAATCCTCTATAAGAGGAATTTTCCAGGACAAGTGAGTGATAAAACATGACTTCTCCAGTCAGTGTAAGTATTGAATCACATAATTAACTTTACACATGCTCAGTTCAGTCCTTGTAGTTCATGCAACAAATGAAGCTCTGACTGAAGGACTGAAGTAAAGATTTTAAGTGATATAAGATAAGTGCAAGAAAAACATATCGGTTTATCTGCAGCAATATGCACAACAGCAGAAATCTACAAATTGGCTCCATCTGTTTGTGGGAGGGGCTGAGTCACTGACTGCCTCAGTTGTTTGTTATATATAGAATAGAAACAGTTTTCACTCCCAATCAAAGTCTAAATAATTCTTTAATAATACAGTAAAATGTTTTTATCTTCTATCTTCCTATCTATCTTCTATCTATCTTGAAAAAGTATTAACCAATGGTGGAGCTTAAAATTCCTGCCGTTCTCAATGTGACCTTCCGAGTGTGTGTGCTTTAGGCGCCTTCATTCAGTTTTCCTCTGCTGCGAAAAATGCCTCATTCCAAAAGGCAAAACATTAGTTTGTATTTGTGTTTTGCCTCCAGAGGTGGTTACAGAGGTCCAACAGCCTTTTTGAAAAGGGTGAAATAAAACACCACAACGGTGAATGTTCTACATGATACCAGAGAAGAAACAAAGGACTGTAAAGAGATGGAAACAATACAGTTCACATTTTCGTTGCTTCACAACAAGCTGACATTCATGAATCTGGCACATCAGCTCTGCAGAGTCACCCTCCATTTGAACCCTGTTTGAGGTGCGTTGATGTCCGCAAAACACACACCTCTTTCATCGCTGGGTCATTATACAAATGCATACTGCAAACATTAGTATGTGCCCTCTCCTTGTGGATGTTGGGATTTCTTGTTGTGATTTTCTATTCTGGCTTATATCTCACATGCTACATTTTCATGCTGTTGTTTAAGACGGGGATGATCCATCCCGATGAGTGCTGTGTAAAGTGACATCAGAAGATTAAATGCCGGAAAAAGTTCAAAGGTTGTGTAATGTATTAATGTTTGATCAGAAGTTTTTTTACAGTGCTCTATTGTGGGCTGATGGTAAATCTCACTTCAGGAAATATTAAAACCACCATTTTTTCCGTTTTATTAAGTGCATTAGAAAGCCTTGATTAAAAAAAAAAAAAAAAAAAACAATAGTTCCCCCTTTAGCCTTATAAATGGTTTATATTTAGTTGCTCTTGATGTTGAAGTACTGCCAACTTACGCATTGGGCGTGAGACTCACACATTTGATTGATTGCTCACGCTTTCACGCCACACCTGCTTCTCATGCTGAAACACACTGAAAGTAGATTTTTTTTAAATATATCTGTTAAGGTCAAAGAAACTCTACATCCATAAATCCATTAATAGGCCTGTGGAGACAGTGGTGTTTACAATAAATTGGGATCTTTGTTTGTGGATATGGACGCTTTGCGCGCTCTCCACTACTGAGTTGCACTCATATTAAGTTAAACTTCAACAAGAGTCCATCTATTTTGATTTCACATTTTTCAGGTATGTATTTGGATTAGTATTTATGACAAAAATGTCTAAATGTTATTTTAAATAGCCTATTTGAAAAAAATCTATTTCATAGGTATCTTGTAAACATAACGTCGTAATGCAAACAGTGTTTTTTATTAAAAAACGAGTAACATTGGCCATTATAGCCTTAGTCACATGCACATCAGTCACATTCCCGGACTATAAGCCGCTACTTTTTTCCTGTGCTTACAGCCCTGCGGCTTATTCAGTGACGCGGCTAATTTATGGATTTAATTGGCGGCCGCCATGTATGCACTTTCGGACTCAGTGAATGGTTTGAATTCCTTATCTAACACTAAGCACGAGTCATTTGTTTTTCAACAAACTAAGCAGCCAAACAGCATGGACCTCACTTCAGGTCTTAGACACTTCAGTCATGGTTCAACAAAAAGAAACACGCATGCCCGGCCGCATCCCAGAATCCTTTGGTGCCATTAGACCCAACGTGCACGTGATCGCCGCTACAATATGATGCAGCTTTCAAGTTAAAAGCAGCGTGAAAAAATCCACCATCACCAACGGGATTGGAAAAGCCGGTCAGCTGCGTGACGGAGAGAACAGCGCATGTGGGAATAACATTAGCCTTTATTTTGTCGGGACACGACAAAATAAAGAACACAAAAAATAAAAACACAAATCCACGTGGTCGTTTTAACGGTTCCTAAGGACTGACCGGAATTTTGCTTTGAAAAGCTCACAGCCTGTGTGAGCTGGAGACATGTTCTCCTGGCTGCTGCTCGTTCACATAGAGCTGCGGGGCCGATGACAGTTTGATGGCTTCCACACGTAACAACGCATCCGCCCCTCATCCACAAAACGTACAGTATTAAGTCAGATTGCTCTGCACAGACACGCTTATTCTGTGAGTCAGGACGTGACATGCGGCTTTTACTCCGACGCGGCTTATGTATGTTTAAAAGTAGTTAAACACGTGGAAATAGGTGGGTGCGGCTTGCAATCGGGGACGCTTTGTAGTCCGGAATTTACGGTACTAAAATACAGAGAATAAAAGAAGAAACAAAAAAGATCCAGGGCAGTGACTCATGTGCCAATAGTGAATGAAACATTGCATTAACCTATACTTTCCTTTAAAAAAAAATAAGTAAACCACATACTTCACAGCTTATTTGTATGTGAATGTTTCTTTCTCATAGGTCACAGGCTTGTCACCATTGCAAAGCTGTTGCTGCTCCACTTCAATGCAAAGTGGCCCTAAACAAAACCATGAACAGCTTGGCCCTGGATGGAGCTTTATCATCAAAAATGACAATTAAAGCAGGAGGCCTTGAACCATGGTTCGAAAGGTTACAATACTTTCTTTTAAAAGGCAGCTAAAAACCTATCTTTTTAAAATGTATTTTTCATTAGTCTTTTTTATATTCTGTGTTTTACCTTGTTTTACTGTGAAGCACTTTGTGATTTTTATCTTGAAAGGTGCAATAGAAATAAAGTATATTATTATTATTATTATTATTATTATTATTTTTATTATTATGACAAGGGACTCAGAGTTCAAAACATATTTTTGCTAAATGCCATGTGTCTTATCTTAATATGAGTAAGTAGTTTAGTTTAGTTGTTTGTTGCTAACATGTTACTAAGGTGGATAATTTAATTGTTGGTATTACAATATTTGAGAACTGTACTAAGTAGCCCCTCCCCCATGCATTATGAGGTACCAGCGGGCTCCAAGAAAACAAAAAGATACCAATATTGAATCAAGAAATATAATCAAAAATAAAATATATTCCACACCTTCTTACAAAGGAATTTCTAATACACTTCTGCCACTCTCCAGACACTATGTCGTAGAAAATGACACGGGTTATTTGAGTTTGGCTAAAAACAGCATAATCATAGTTAAAAGACCACTTGCAACGCTTTGACAATAGATCAGAAGATGATGGGAGTTGCTGTGCCATATATATGACACAAGTTCAAAACCAGATTATTAACTCATGGTATTCCCTCACAATTTGGTGGCCTTATAGTGTGGAAAATACAGTAATGCATGTGAGGTTGAGTTGTAACACTTTGTATTCTAAAACTGAGTAATAAGATTATAGAAAGGTGTAATTTATGGGTCATAAGCAAGTATTGTGGATTATATTTTGAAGTATTTGCCACTAAAGTGAGAAAAAAATGTGGAAACCGTCACAACCACCCTCATACTTGGCGAGGTTGACTTTCTTAATGTCAATAATTGTCTGTGCTGCCCTTTACGAAAGGTCTTCTTAAAATATCTTTGATCTTCTTGGTTTTTGACCGTATTGAAATGAAGAGGCTCTTTGCAACTTTATGCCATCTGATCACAGGATTCCCGTAAGAAACGTCAGCACCCTGAAATAACGTTAGGTCAATATACAAGCCCCATCCTGCAAATGACAGGATGATCTGGAATCGATTGTCTCTGGAGCTGCAGCTCAGGGGTGTCTCCAAATGCAGCTGGGAGAAATTATGGTGTTCGTGCAGCTCCAGGCGGAATCAAAGAGCTCCTCAGCTGGGTCAACCTTTTACCACTTAAATAGAAGAACTGAGAGCTCCACTTGCGCAGCCCGAGTGTAAACTCTCCTGTGAAAATGTCACTGCTTATTTGCATCCATTTCTCAAGTTGTGTCCTGGGACAGGTCCTACATCGGTTGCCGCTCACCTTAAATCATTTACATGTGATACATTTTTAAGCAAAATGGAAGAACTTAAACACTAGAAGAATGAATGTTTCAATAATCCAGTCAGGAATGCCAAAGACCGCTTTATAGAAGCGAAAGATGCCATAAATTAATTGTTTGGGAAAAATACGTTCCTACCTCAGCTGTTTGCATGTAGCTGTTAAAAAATATTTAAGCTAACTGCCCCGTTCAGGCTCCCACAAACATAGATGAAGAGATGGCAGGGTGTCCCAAAAAAGCAGCTTAGGAGGCAAGGATGGAACTGGAGTTGCAGCGGTTACAGAAGAAACCCCAGGACTAATGAAGACCTTCAGGTCAGACCACAGTAGGCCTCACTGCTCCACCCCTATCCCAAATGATCAGAAATTCTCCCAAACCAGAGAAAATTGGTGAATTGTTTATTCTTTAAGTTTTCCCTTAACGGCACAAATGTATTTCTTCTTTTCAACTCAATCTGCTTACTGCAATCCAAATCTTTCACAAAACTGTTTTTGTTGAAAGTTATTCCAAAGCGTTGCAACTGACACATGTTTTGGAAAAGAAAAAAAATCTCCGTTCTTCTCTGAAGAGCGCTGCGGAAAACCCGTCAGCAAAACAAAGCCCTGATGTGGAGGGAGAAGGGAGGTCATGAACCGGGGATCCGGCATCAATTCAGGTTAGCCCCACCAACAACTCCTCCACAACCACCTTCCTAAATTGCTAAGATGTCAAAGAGACCCAGATAAATATGCCTGACTCTCTCCTCAGGTTTTCAGTCGTCATCCGTCTCTCTTATAGATCCTCGACAGCGTCTAACCGCAGCTACCACAGAAGGATTTCAGCCAATGGAAAACTCTTTTCAACTTTTTCTTTTTTTACTCCAAAATGAAACCTTGAAGCCAGTTTTAGTAAGAAAAGACATAGAGTGCAGTCTAAACTGTGTCTCTCATGAAGGATCTCTCTGCTGTTGGACCCTGAACGGGATTTAAAAAAACAAATTAATTTACAGAAATCAACCTTTATTTAGTAAATTCCATCTCTGTTCATCAAATCTATCACGTCCTTTAAAGCTTTTTCTGAATTTCTGTTTTTTGGGTTTGGAATCTTAAACTTCCTGAACAAAACATTAACTAGTTGAATTTGGAAATGGACATGTGGCATTTTAACCAGATATTTAATCTTTACTGGATGAACTTTGTTTTTCCCTCTTGAACTCCTCATTAGTCTTAATGGTCCAGTTTTCTTTGTAGGTAACCATTGGACAGTCACTTAAACTTTTATGAATTCATCCTGGTGACTCTGCTTTGTAAGAATCATGACCTGGTGTGTCACCTTGACAATGGGAAGGTCACCTGGTTGTGACCGGAGCAGTTAAACTGCTCATTAGGACGATGAGTCATTTTTAGGTAAAGTGATGAGTCGTTACGTCACTGCAGCTCCCCCCACTGGATTGATGACATAAAAGCTTGACTTTGACCTCTTTTTCATCTACAGTATACTCCAATTTTTTGGCTGCAAATGCACATGCACACATGCATGATTTTAACTAGAAGATGAGTCTGTGAAGGATGCTACCTGCAGCTGCTGCACCCAACCCCTTTCTGACGGCATTAGCTGGGGATAAGTTAGGTCCGTTAGAGAGATGCCTGGCTCATGAGGATCAGCGGCGTTTAGTGGTAGGCCTGAAGTGCACTCTACCCTAATTTCTCCTCGCTCTATGAAGATGTAACGTCTCGGGTTAGCGTGGGTGGAAGACCGACGCCCACCGATTTTACAATTTCAAATAACTTTTGTTGTTGTTTTTGTGAAGAAATGATGCAGCTCAACTGTCTGCTGTCACATCTGGAGAATTATCTGCAGCATTGTTGCTGCTCTCTTTGTTACTTTATGGTTCCCACCTGCATGAAGCGTAAACCAAGATGTGCTCAACACCCAAGCGTGGATCTCTCCTCTCCTGGGGAAACCTTGTCAGTTTGCTTGCTGGTGAGGTTTTACAATCATCTTCAGACTATGTTTTGTTTCCCATAACTTCCAAAAAAATATGTGCTTGAATCTGTACCTGACATGCAAAAAATATATAGTTTTAACTCTTTTGTCTTCAGAATTCAGAGATAAAATTGAAAGAATCAAAGAATTAGGCTGTAGGCCGTAGCCCACAAACAAGCAACAAATGAGGCAAAAATCTGAGTTCACTTATCTCTAAAAAAGCAACAAAAACATTTCTTTCATATTACTATGCTGACTTTTAAAGACAGAAATCTGATATTGGATAAAATAGCATTTAAAGAAAGAATAACATGTTTTTCTGGGCTTCTGCCCCACTGAAGACTTGCTTCTGGGGTGAAGAAATTATGTACCGGTCATTAAAAAACTTTAGAATAAAAAAAAAACTAAAACTGGACAATCAAAGATGTTAAATGTGACAAGACCAGAAAAAGACGTTGTTTTCTTCACCTTTCACCTTTCACTGAGTCACACAGGTGGTTTTGCAGAGATTTTTGCACCGGATGCTCTTTCTGACACAATCCAGCACAGAGAGACCCACAGACACAGTGTCCCCTTGTATCTAAAGGGTGAAGGGTCTTGCTCACACTGGATGAAGCTCATCGCGCCCTATGGGTCTCAAACCCTGATTTCCCATGTGCAAGTCTTGCAGTAAACAACTAATACAACTAAGCCAACAATAATGAACTAAGAAAGTATAAAACCTCACTTGATGGTAGTTTAGACAGTAAGAGAAAAAAAGCCCATTTTGGACAGATTGAAGTGGAGCAGCTCCTCCTTCCTGCAGCCCTGGGGGCCTCAAGGCAGGGCTTGGTTGATCCCAGAGAATGTGACACCGTGCCAAAAGAATAATAGAATTAGTGGTAGCAAGTCAAGTCATTGTTGAATATTGTTTAGCATCATTCTAAATGGAGGATTACGTGAATTGTGGAGACGCGTCTCTGTCAGTGATCTCCATGGAGACAGAGAGACTTTTGAAAAAAAAGGAACACTTTTACAACCAGGTTGTCCGTGTGTTTCTTCAGAAGGAACCGCACACAAACTTCACAAAGAAGTAATAGAAAGTCAATTATGACACTAGTTTGTAAACGGAAGAAAAATGTTTTAATGAAAATTTTAACAACACTTTAACTGTTGCCAATCAAATGAGGAATAAACTACTCTGTAGAGTTCTTCTTTGTAAATCTGACTGATGATGTCAGCAACTCACCAGCCTTGAACCTTACCGCATGTCACTGCCTCTACAATGGTGTGAGAGCAGAACTTTCCTCTTTAAGGTCCAGTCGTGTACACTGTTAAACTGGAAGGACCTAAAATGTTTTCTTGGCTGAATTATGGCATTAAAAAGATCAAATACAGGGCTGTCTGATTTAAGTGAAGAGAGGACATTTCTGTCACATTCAGTTTAGGGACGAGGCTGTAGGCTGTTTGCCATTGTTGTGACATCGTACTGCAGAACTTGAGTAGAGACTGAAATATCTGTGGAGCATAACATGTATAACATTTAGTGCTGAAATAACTTTCAATACCTAAAAAGAAACATTAACCTCAGTATTTTTGCACATTGCATGTTTCTTCACACATTTATGCCTGACTTCTGCAGAAATTGGGCAAATAAACAACCCAAATTATGGATCAAAAGACTTCACTCGGACTGCTGAGTCCGCCCTGCACTTCCTTTTCTGATTCACTATTGATGTGAAAAGATTTTCACATGTTCAAAAGCAAAAAGATCAGCCTGCCAGCATTCAGACACACTGAGAAAATCTGGATTCTGGGTATAAAATTCAGGAAGTTCTACCCTCTTCCATAAAAAACACTCAATACTCTCCTCATTCAAACAGAGGAGAAGTCATGAGAGTTTTTTAAAGGACAGTTAAAATGTCTTTTTAGCTTCAGTGTCAAACTTCCAAATGGTTTGTTTTTCTATCTTGTCTGTATCTTCTAATCAGTCCAATGAGTTTTATTCTCTTTGCATCTTCATTATAAAAGACTTTTAGACAACAAATACCTTCCAAAGTTAGAAAATAATAAACACACTTGCCCAGCCAGGCAAAGGGAGTGGTATCCCACAATTCCTTGTGGTGCCGATCTAATATCAGCACTAAAGTTAGACCTAGTCAATTTAATTAATTTGAATGAAAGTAAAATATTTGTCTTACAACTACATGTTATTCTTAAGCTGACTTAACTAAAAAAAAAAAGATTTCTCTTAACTGAAGCAAATACCGGTAATTAAATTAGATCCAAGTAAAAAAGTTTATCTTTCCAACATCTATACGTGTTCTTATCACCCTCTCATGGTGGAAAAAGTATTATCTGAGCTTCTTTATCCACTAAATCATCTTCAAATGGACACGCCATGCTGCTTCACCTCTCTGAAAACAAACTAACCTTCAACTAAACCTGCTCCATTGCTATGGCAACTCATGCAATCCTTGTGGGTATTTTTGAAAGTTGTACATGTGATTACAAGAGCAATGGCATGGATAAACACATAACACACATTGGTGGACGCTCTCCAACAAGGCGATGAGCTGGCAACTCACGACCGTACGGTAAACCTTCTTCAATGATTTGTGATCGTCACTGGTGTCCATGCATGAAATCCTCTTCACCTTTATCCACCTTTGTCATGGTAGGGATAACACGTCAATGGGTCAATGGTTCGGGTCATCTGGACCCCATAGGATAGCACAAGGGTTATAGGATCTTTATATGCAGTGCGTTTTGAGTTGGAAATAGTATTTTAAGGAGTGTGAATGAGTTGCAGACAGCTGCTTTGTTATCTAGGACAGAAAATGTAGCAGAGCCACAAGCACACAGGCATTTCTGCACACCTGAGATTTTGTGGCCGGACTTCAAGTGAACCTATGCCCCTCAGGAGAGAGAAGAAATGTGTGCCCTCTGGAGGTACGAGTTTATCAAGCAGGTGTTTGAGGCTGTGGAGGGAGCTGACCTTTTAAACTTGTGCTCCAAATTTGCGTTTTTTTCCTTTGTGTCCTCCTTCCGTCTATCTTCTCTGATACCCTTTTACATCCTCCACCATCATGCAGAAATAGTCATTTATTTATACTTTTTTAAGGATTAGGTAACATTTTAAAGTTGGATAAAAATCAACCACAGCAATTCGAGGCTTTTCACTCGAAAGTGATGCCCTCCGCATGTTTTCTGTCTGCTGCTTCACTTCACAGGTTCAGCTCCTGTCAGGGGATGAAAAATCCTGTAATATCACTGTCAGAGGGTGTTGACGCTCTGCGGGGGAAGGGGCTGTTCTCCACCCTGTCTGTCTCCCGCCATCGTCTGGCTCCTTTGAGGCAGAACATTTGCCTTTCAAAGTTAGAGCCGTCATTAAAGAAGCGCCACTCTGTTAAGGGGTCTGCTGTGCTGCTGCCTCCTCTTCATCACAGACTGAACACTGCCATCTATTGACAGGTGTGAACAGTGCACTCCAATGCCCCCAACACCTCAGATTGAGCTTTTCATCTGCAGATCAGCTCTTTTACAGGTCCTTGTTTTTCCTAAATTGTATTTGAAGTTCATCAAAAATAATCATTTGTTGTAACTATAGTTAGTATTAATAGGTAATATTTAAACACAGTCTTTCTGGTACTGATGCTGGGAAGAAGGGGGGGGGGGCTCAGAGGATCCCGGAGATCTGGATCCAGGAAAAAAAAAACCTCCCTCCCCCTCTTCGTGTCAGGATGTCTCTTCCTCATTTTGTATGATCACAGTTTTCTATAACCTGGCATCTCGAGGTCATCTGGGAATTTCCACTGTGGGGTTTACATCCAAGTTTCACACCTCCTTCACTCCACCAGGACATCACCTGTCCTGTCTTTCAGCTGCTTCTCACTTTGGAAAATGAACCTTTACCTGACTGAAATGCAAATCTGCTTAAAGAGAAAGATGATTCTGTTACTTTTCTTCCAAGGTTACAGGAACTAGATTTGGATTTAGATAAACCAGGTTTCTCAGGAGTTCCCCTAGTTCGACATGTGGTCTTTGATTTTTTGCCCCTATCTATTGTCCTGCTGACTGTGGTCATTCTCAGTGTCTTCTCACTGGGATTCTTCTGTCATGGAAATGTAGAATTGAAGTTCAATAATCAGGACTAGGACTTTTTTGGTGTTGGGTCACGGGTTTTCCGGATTTTTGGGGTCAGGCATGGGCCAACAGGGTCCCACACACTGGTGTGATGTGACCAAAACATTATGTATTTTCCTTTTTCAATGGACACATACAGCAGCTACAAACTGATCCCTGTGACTGTGAGTTTGGCAGAGCGATTCATGCTGTCAACTTGTTTTTAGGACTCTAGCAACAACCTTTTTTGGCTTTGAATGAGCTTTATTGACTATATCTATGAAAAATCACAAGTGACGTCTTGTTTTTTTTTCTTTTTTCATGATTTGTTTTTGCTCTTTTAAATATATAGTTTTTCTGCTGTCAATGACTCGGCCCTTTCACAGCTGGAGCTGACTTTCTCAGGATCTTTTTCTGGTCTTTTTGGGTTGCCCTGCATAAGGACTGACCCCGAACTTCATTTTTGGCCTTAACATAACTTTTCTAAAGCCTTTTATCCATTTACCAAGACAGGAAAGAAGGAAACCGTATCTTTCCATTAACCCACCAGCTTTCAAGAGGCTGATCTGCAAATTTAGGGCTGACAGGGTTTTTTTCTGCTCAGGCCACACTTAGGTTGTGCTTGTGGATGTATCAGTTTGGGCAAGTCCGAGTCGATCAGTGTAGCACCTCATTAAAGACCTGGTTGTCAGCTCACAGATGGTCCCCTGCTGAGCTGCTGCTTCAGATGCTGATCCGGTTGCACTCAGACTCCACCGCAGCAAAAGCAGTGGGGAATATTTTCAGAGGCAGGCTGTTATTCCACTCCAGAGCTTACAGCTCCACTGTAATGTCACCAGAAACCTGCAAGCCAGTCTTTTTTCCAGTAGCCCCGACCTTCCTGCCTTCGGGTTTGATTCTGTGAAAAGGCAGAAAATAAGATGTAGAGTCCTGAGAGTTCAAACTTATTCTTCCACAGCCCTTCTCCAGCTGGATTCTCCACCACAGCCCATCGCCCAGTTCTCTGGCGGTTCTGTGGAGCTCCCACTTGTTTCTTTTGCACTTTTCTCTGGACTTTTATGTTTTGTTTTTTTCCTGGTTGTCCCCACGCTGTCCTTTGTCCTCCCGGATCTGTTTTGGGTCCAAATTCATCTCAGAGCGACACAAAGATTAATTCTTGTCTCTGTTAAAGCAAATTAGTTAAAACTAAGAACAGATATATAATGATTTTCCTGGGAGCTGGGGCTTAATGTTTTTTCCCCACATGCATCATTTCCGAGTTTTATACTTCATGTACAGTTATAAGGGCAGTAAGGAGAACTATAATCAGATAATAATACAATTCATATACGAAGAATTTCACAAACAAGAATTTCACAATCATACTTCCTGCTGATTAAACCTTTGCTGACTTCTGCTGATGTAAGCTGACGTTGCACATGGATTAAAGTGTATCAATGACCCAAAAAGATCTTTAAAATAAATCCACTTTTTTACTCTTAAGTGTCATTTGAGTGGATCCAGGTGACTTTTTTATCCTTTGTTTTTCTTTTGTTTATTGAAATGAGACTCTGGCTGTAAGCAGCAGTACCGGTACCTGTTTTCCTTGGTGCTTGGTGAAGAAGCCCTGCTTTAGAGAGAGAGTCAGCTCCAGTAGCAGCCAGGTATGGAGCTCCAACAAAGCTCAGTGATTGTCACACATCCCAACAAAAAAATGAATAGAACTCAATATTTGCAAGATTTTATTTTTGACAAAGATTTACATTACAAAGTTGATGCAGAATTTTTTTTTTTTACCCTAACCAGTAATGCACATGATGGAACTGAGGTTTCATTAATAGTGTTTGAGGGAGGAGTCTGATGTTAGGTGGGGAAATCCTTTATAGTGATGATGATTGAGTTAAGGTAAAGGATGAATATTCAGGGACTTTTTTTCCTGGTTATTTTGAATGGCAGAGAGCGAGATATCCTGCATGTGGAAACGTCTGCAAACCTGACGGCAGGCACTAATACAAGTTGTACTTGATTTACCACCAGGAAGAATATGAACATTTCACTGTCACACAGAATGCTCAAAACACTGGGAGGAGTTTATGGAAAAAGATCAATTTGTTTTGTTGTAAACTTTGAGCTATTATTGAACAATCACGGTTTTTCCAGCAGACAGTAGTTAGGCCTTTCTATCCTCAACTCTATCTTCACCGTGGACGTTTGTTTTGCGCACACCTCTATCAGCATTTCAACTTTTTTCATGAGACATCACAGCCCCTAAGGTGTCAGAATCTCTTCCTAGGGGGGCAAGAGACCAGAGGCAGAAAGACAAGTGTGAGGTTTCTGTTTGGGTTTGATTCCAAACTTTTCAGAGGAACTGTCACTTTTGTGGGGGGGGCGGGTATAGTTTGAAGCTGAACAAACTGTTCCTTTAAGTGGTTAATTGTGTTAGTGAACCATAAAACACACACTGTGGTAGAGAAAGTGCCTGCCCTAAATGAGGTATAAAACCCTGAAGAAGCTTGCATCATTGCTCCAACTCTGAGATCAACCCTGCATGTTCATGTCTGCATTCCCCTCCAGCAAGGTGATAATATATCCAGCCAGTACAATCGCTTCTCTTCCATTATTCCATTCCCACCTCTGCTCTGTGTTCTCAGTATGAACACATGTCTGACCCTCAGGGTGTTTCCTGTCCTCACAGGTTTCTCTGCCTGCTGTTTTTAAAGGGTTGCAACAACACCCTCAAGACAGAAACATCACCCTCAAACGACCATCCTCCCTTCCTCCCAGCCCCTTGTCCCTCAATCCCCACCTGTGTTCCTCTATCTCTAACTAATTATGACCTCATGCCGTCTCAGCACACACATTCAGGTGTGTGAAAGACTCCTTGTTCGCATTCTATGGAGCCATTGTCCTCCTGTGAAAGCTCTCAGTTCACTCCTCTCTGCCTTAGCTCTGGCATCTCCTCCGCTCAGAGGAAGGAGGACCTGAGACTCACCTCTTCTAAACCGCCACAAATCTTCACCTCCTTTCCCAGCAGATGGTTCGGCTGTCGTGCGACGCAGCGTCTCTGCTTCTTGGCACACCATGACTCTTCACGCTTGCAGTGACTCAGGAGAAAATCCTTCCTGACATTTGTCTCAACGTAGAAGTTCAACCATCAATTACACGGCTGTAAAATCTGATCAGTGCTAAACTCTGCCAGAAAAGGATGCCATCAATCACTATTGCTGGAGGGGGAGGGAAGTGTTTTTCTGGAATAATTGCCACCTTTGTGAATCACAGTCAACCTGTCGCATTACTAAACACGTTTATTAGACCGTTGAAATGTGGTATTAGGAGGCAGGTGAGAGTACCACATCATCAGATTGAGGTAAATAACAAAGAAAGTGTACAGGGCTTTTTAAGAGTTGTTGGTTGAGAATGACTTGTCAGTTAAGTGTGTAAATGCTGTAAATGCTGTTGGGTGTGTTTCTGCAAGGGAAGGCAGGTTATTCACGTGGCATGATTCATGCAACCTTTTTTTATCACGAAAAAAACAATCAAAGCACACAAGACGACTGTTAGAATCAAACAGTAAAATAAAACTCAAATTGATAGAACGTGAATTTAAAAAAGAAAGAGCTGATAAAAATCTTTTAGCTGTTGTATAATGAGTTTAAAAGAAAGTTTTTTTTTATTCTGGAATTTCACCAACCTTTAATGCTAGAAAAGCCATTTGCTTCAGTTTCTTCTTCTTCTTTCTCTTTCGGCTTTTTTCCCATCAGGGGTCGCCACAGCGAACAAGTTGCATGGTTTACATGGCGATGTTTTACGCCGGATGCCCTTCCTGACGCAACCTTCTTAAGGCAACTGGGCTTGGGACCGGCAGAGAAGTAAAGAAGGGAACAGGGAGCAGCTCGGATTCGAACCCTGGTTTCATGGACGGAAGGCGCCGCAAACCAGCACGAGCTAAACCGAGCTAAACGAGCTAAAATTTGCTTCAGTTTCTTACTGATCAAAATTCAACGAGAGCCACAAAGTCCCACTTTATAGTTTAGAAAAATGCATTCATTAATGTTTTGGGGGCCATTATTCCATTCATTTATTAAATATAGCTTTTAAGTAATGACAATAGTTGAATTATAATTTTTTTTATTTTTCTATACATAATATTTTTAAATGCAAGAAAGTCCAAAATGGCATTTTCTATTATTTTGACTTTGGCGTACCTTTAACCTTTTTCTACTTTTATGAATGAATATAAACATGATAACATGGGTGTGGAGTCCAATTAAAAGAAATTATCACAAGAGAAAATGTTTTTCTATACATTAGGAACATTGCCTCTGAACAGCAATAGACACAGTTGGGCAGCAGAGGTACCTTCATTTTTCTTTATAATAAACCTCTTACAGCAGATGAAGCTTTTTACAATCATTTTGCTCAGTTGGCTGACAGGTTTGCGTTTAAGAGGTGTGGAATTTATTGTAATTTAGTCTTACATCAGCAGTTGTACAAAAAAAACATTAACATTTTACCAATATCAGATCACCTCCGTTTATAGATCTAAACAGAAATGACAAAACTTATGTTATCTTTTTAAAAGCATTATGCATTTTTAAGCATTATTTTCCTTTAAAGCCAAAGAGCCACAATGAAGGGATAAAATATGGCTCCAAAGTCTCAGTTTGAAGACCCCTGAAATAACTCAGTGAAATCGTCTCAGGGAGATGGTTTCAGAATTTAGCTGCATGAAACTCAAACGGTTTGGTTTTGACCAGCAGATGGTCTGTCCCTAAACTTCCCAGCTGTTGAAACAACACCTCAGAGATGTACTTTACTTCCTTCCAAGCAAACAACAAAGCTCCTGAGATAGATCCCTGGGGGACCCCACAGGTCAAAGACACAGTTATCTACTTTAACATAGTACGCTCTGACCGGAGTACATTAAAAAGCTGTTGAAGAACAACTTTTTCATGACTTTGACCAAAAAAAAAAAAAAACTCAGGTTTTTAGAAATATCCCAGACTGACATGAGTGAGAAACTGCTCAGCACAAGTTTTAGTAAGACTGGAGGCATGAGGAAAGACTCAGCCTGAGTGTTTTCTGTGCTGTGGAGTTTATTCCACCTTTTCTTCCACAATCATGTTGTAAAAAATATTGCATACTCATATCTGCACATAGATGTAAAAGTGAGCATAAGGAGCAGGAGGTTTGATTCCACAAGTCACAGAAACAAACGGAACAAACAGGTCTGCAGCAGAGGCCCACCCGTGTGGAAGCAGCATACTGATTCCTATCAGACCCACGCTGAAGTGAGGATCCAGCAGTTGTTCAGCAGGTTAGAACTGATGAGATAACAGACAAGCAATAGTCCCCCACCGAGGCTCCTCAGCCCTCATCGGATCTGGTTGGAGTGAAGAATAAAGAATGGGCTGGACTTCATCTGGAGCATTTTTGTGTTAGAATCAACTGAAAATAGGCTTTTTTTTGTCGCAGCATTGATTTGCATCCTGGCCTTGAACTGCGTTAGCGGTAATTAGATATGAGGCACAACAAAAGGGAGAAATGCTTAGTGAGGCACAGAACAGAAAATTAAAGTGGAATTGGGGAATGTTATCTCCACGGAGATGGGATGAGCCCTGAACTGAAAAGCAGTTCAGTGAGGTATGCTAGCATGACGCTATGGCAAGATAAGCCTCCAGGATTTGTTTGTAGAGTGCGTGTATGTTTGTGTGTGCGTGAGAGCCTAGTATTAGTCACAGTTCTCCTCAGATTAACCCTCTCTCTCCACAAATATGGCACTGACCTCATGACATGAAAACCATGAGCAGCAAAGGATTATGAGCATGAGGAAGAAAACTTCATGTGTGGAGTTTGGATGAGAGGAAAACTGCTTTGATTCATGTCTTATGCTACATTCACAAAAGGTATGTGACGTGTGTTCAAGAACATGTATTATTAAACACGCTTTTAGCATACTGTGATCACACTGGTATGTCACCCGATACTAGTGCATGTTGCTACAGTTGGAAGAAGTTTGGTGTAAAATGTTAAATCGGTGTAAATCTAACAAATCTTGCTCTAGACTTTTTCTTTCACTGGTTTATTCCGGCATATGAAAGACTTGATGTCATAGAATTGCAGTTGGGCACAAATTTACAATAATTACACTTTCAAATGGTTTAGTTAGATTAAAGGGAACGCCATCGATAGGTAACTACCACATCTGAGTCCCTGATTGGTCAAAGTTCAATAGCTTTGCCTTTCAATGTGTGTTCAATGACCACTGATTTTGTATGTAGAGCCTAAAAATAAACAGAAAAACATTTGTTGTGATGCCTGAATAAGCTTTCACCTGTTTGAGGTGGAAACAGGTGGAACAGCTCTAAAAGACTCTGGAGTTGATATCAAAGCCTTCATAGAGCAGCAGAGAAAACACCTGCTGGTGCTTTGTGCACACGCTTAAATCCTCGCCACAAATCCTTTTCACACAAAAACAAACTGGTGTTGCAAATGTCCAAACTAAAATGCATTTTTGTAAACGTCTCCATGTATGGAAATCATGCTAAACAGCTTTGAGAGGAAATCTGCTCCTTGAAGCAGATCTGAAACCTACAGAACATAAAAGTGAAAAAATGTGATTTTAAAGGTTTGTTAGTTAGTCTTCACAGCTTTTTCCTGCATCCTTAGTACAACTCAGACAAAACTCTTATTACCTGCATTGCTGTCCCTCTCTATTGGCTGATATTATGAAAGTAATGAAAAGATGAGTCAGCACGGAGTGTCCTATTTCCAATCAAAAAATTTCAGACTATAACTGAAATAAATCTTTGATAGTCTAAAAATGACCCTTTCCTCTTCATTCAATAAATATTTCAGTACTTCTCTTGACAGCTGCTTTTTGTATTTTTATGTGAAACTATGCTATGCATAGTTCATTTCTGCTTTGGTCAATGTAATAAACTGGAATTGTCAGGAAAACCAGGACCAAGGTGATCCGATCCGAGCATGAAGTCAGAAAAACGGAGCTTGATGCCTTTCGTTTTTTCCTCCAGAGTTTTCATCAGTTTTTGAAGGTGTCTGCGGGTCTTCTGGATGCACAGTTCACCTGACAGCGGCAAGTTTACTCCTTTTCAGAGCTACGGGTTTTTTTTAATACCTGTGACTATAAGTGTTAAAAATGCTGCTCTTACCAACCGGAATGTTTTTATAACACCCCCCCCCCCCTGCCAAAGGATCAAATTTTACACGTGGCCTCAACACGCCGTGATCTTATTACATCCTCCAGGATACACCCTCAGGACAAGACCACAGTGTTTTTGTGTGACATGAGCAGGAAGCTTAACGGAAGATATTTGATGTTGTCTTCTTCTGGGGAAAGAAGATAATACATCATCCAGGTTTACCGTTCTCAAGAATTCATAAGATGTCAATTGTGAGTAACGTTTATGGAGTCATAATCAGTGGTTGTAGACTTTATCACTTTTTCCCTCTGACCTCAAAAAGGAAAATATCATGGTGGAAGTAAAAAAAAGAAGAAACTCAGATTTTATGTGATGGGCTGAGGGAAAATTATGCAACAGAATAAACATTTGTAGTCCTAAAAACCATTTAAAAAGATGCAGAAGGAACGTTTACATATCCTATCTGTCCATGCAGTGACTTGCTAAGAGGCCTTGGCCATAAATAAGAACACATTTGGACCTCCATGGCTGCAGGACTTTGGCAGGAATTTAGAGGAGCTATTTCTGCCGCAGATGGTTGAAAAACAGACATGTCCTGTCCTTTTTAGGGCTTTTTAATGAATTAGCCAAACAAAGGTCATATGAGGACTTGTACTAAAGGTTGGACAAAAAGGAGGGAGAGGTGGATCTGTACAGGTGAGGCACAGAAACAGAAGGATGTTAAAAAGGTTAGGACAAGAGACAGAGGTGGAAATGTGTTGACAGGTTCCATTAGTGTGATGAAAAGATGGTAGGAGAACTTTGAAGAAGCGATGAATGAGGAACATGTTAGAGAGCACAGAGGAGAAGAGGTGGATGTTAGGATCAGTAAGGATGAAATGAAGATGAAGAGTGGAAGGGCATACTAATAACATTCCTATGGAGGTCTGGAGAGTTTAGGAGAGATAGCAGTAGAGTTCCTGACTGTTGAACAAGATCTTGGAGATTGAGAGGATGAGGAGGAATGGACAAAAAGAGTTTTGGTTCCTTTTTGTAGAAGAAGAAAGACATAAAGAGAAACTACAGAGGAATAAAGCAGGTTGTGTTTTGTTAACAGGATAGGTCAACAATTATGACTGAAAATAATAGAAAGATGAAGCTACAAGATCCAGAATCCACCTGCATCACCTGGTGAGACAGAATGTCAGACAGCTGGGTCCAGGTTCCCTCCTGGCGGAGCTGAATGGTTAAAGGAGCGGGCTGCTTTGATCTGAACCTTTTTACCTGCTGATAGAATCATCATCGATGATGATTCTGTCAGCAGGTAAAAAGGTCAATGCATTAAGATTTCACTACTAAACATACAAAAAAGTATTTCTGCTGCGTTTTCTTTGTTACCTCTACGTTTGAGAAAGAACATTCAGGGGAAAGAAAAACCAACTTGAGCTGCTAAGACGATATAATTATTGTAATTTGGTCTGTCAGAACTCTGAATAATTAGCAGCAGAAACTGCAGCCTGATTATACAGCCTTCCCTTAATGCGTTTTTGTGTTTGCTTTATAATCAGTGATTCCCCTCCTGCAGCAGCGCCTTCATCAGTGCTCAGCTCTTCCTCTTTGTGGTTACCGTGGCGGCGTTCACTCTAGGATCAACACGTCGAAGCGCTGCTCAGACAGCAGCAACAAGTAACCCCAGTCTTAGTGAGACGGCAGGTTATGTTGAGTACGACAATGAGCGCAAACCTTTGAATCAAACGTTATTTACACAGACCATCTCATACAGAACCCATTCAGAAAGGAAAACAGGAGAACACACACCAACAAGACTATGTAGAACTGTTGAAAGCAAACATTTAAACTGGAGAAAAGACAGAATAAAAACAAAACTACTGACGCTGGCTCACAAATTCACACTGCAGTTCAGGAAACATTTCACAGATTCTTGAGAGTCGGGACAAAACACCTTCAAACTTTTATTTTTCAAATTACACTATATCTATTGGGGCAACATATATATGTAGATAATTCTTTGTGCTGTCCACCCCCAACCATGTAAAGGTACAGGTGGAATGTAGAAAAACATTTTAAACAAATTTAAATATCTACTTTAAAGCCTAGATTATCATGAACTCCATCACACACACACTCAAAGTATATTATTAAGTAATTATAAGAAACCGACTTGAGTTTAAAGGCCGTATCACACAGCCACTAGATACATTTTAGACAATTTCCATGTATGAAATTTCTGTCTTTTGTCATCTATAGGTTATATACAATGTAGGCAGATGTGACAGATTTGGCTGACGGGTCTTTACTTGAATTCGGTTTTGAGCTGTTCAAAAATTTTGATCTGTTGAAAATTACGCAGTTTATGTGTATTTTATGTAGTTTATACACAACTGTGCCTGATTTTTGTGAATTGCATATGCAAATTTGTGGCTTTCTACGACCGTTCCACGTATGTCCAACTGACTTTTCACGCATGCACACCCATTGTATAACTTTTATATTGCGTGTACAGCGCAAATATCATGTTCAAATGACGTAATTGGTGCACAAATCTCTAATGAATTACATTTAAACAGCGCAACAATCTCGCACGGTTCATGTTCTTAATGTATAATGAAACTCTCGTGAGAATCTCTAGAAAGATTAAAAGACATTTTATCGCCAGACACAAATATTCAGTATTTTGGAAGCATTTTTAAAACATTGATAAAGGCAAAACAAACCAAAATAACACATTCTTCATTCTTCTTTGTCTTCTTAAATGCCAAATCCTTTCCCTGAAAACATGTTTTTATTTGTGCTGTCAGGTTGGAGGGTTTGGGTAATGATTTGACTGAAGAAAACAACCTATTTTCTTCTACAGCTCAAACGTGCGTTATCTAACATCCTTACTCTGAACACCATCATTGTGTAACCGCGCCAGAGGATTCCTGATGACACACACACATCTGTGACATCTTCTATTTTGTAAGTTGGCCTCAAAAATGTTTTTTTCCTCAACGTTCAGAAAAAGAACATGAAAAAAATTGATAACAGAAAACAATGGTGTCTTTAAAAAACAAGAGAGCGATTTATTTATCTTTAAAAAGACAGTTCTGTTTTATGGTCAGTTTTTATCCCATTCCCATGAAGTTGATTATTGAAAAGTGACAAACATTTACTAAAGGACCAACATTCTATGACTGCAACATGAAGTGATGAAAGAAAAGGTGCTTCCTCTCCAGCAGCTATTGTCGGACTAGAGGCCCAGAAATATAACAAATGTCTGAGTGTGAAGGAAGAAGAAAAGAGTGCAATATTTGGAAAGTTAGTTTCAAGTCAGAACCACCGCTGTTTGGTTGCTCCAGCTTGCTCAGGTTTTAGAGTCAAAGCAAACTGAGCAAAGTTTGACCAGAAAAATTGGAGACTAGCTTGAGAAATTTGAACCAGAGTGTTCAAATCTGTGTTTCCTTGAGTTCAATCCTGATACAGAAAAAAAACTTCGAAGAAAAAGCAGGACCAACCCCTCTGGAGCAGGATCAAGATTAAGCCAATCACAAACCCCCCTCCTGCAGCAGTTACAAAGATTGAGCAAGAACCAAATGCATCTATGGAGTGACAATGTTTTTATACTCAAGTCTTAGTTCCAGCAAAATGCATGGAGTCGTGTCTAGAAGGGAGTCCCAACATATATGCTCAGACCAAGTCAGACATGCCAAATCCCCAACGTGACTGGAACCCTCCAGCCAAAATGAAAACATGACAGACAGATCATGTCTGGCCAGAGACAGTCAGACTGAGATGGTTTAAGTGAGTCTGGAGGAGGGATCGAATACAGTGAAAAAAGATGCTGCCATGCAGGAGCTGAGGAAGACTAAATAGAAATTTCATGTAGTGAAAGATTAGTAACAGTGAAGTACCATCGGTACCAATGGTGTTCTATTCCCTAGAGTGTGAAGTGTGTCCTCTGCTTTTTAGCCATTGGCTGCAAATCTGCAGTTAAAGCTGAGTTCAGGACCCCCCCCCCCCAGTGAAAAAAGCATCAATTTCTAATGCCAATAAAAGTCTTTGGTTTGATCCAGTCAGGGATTTGAACCCACAATCTCCCAGTCTCAGCCTGCAGGACGTATGAAGATGATAGATGAGGTCATCCCTTAAACACAACAAAAACTCACAAACATGTCAAACCATTTTAGGCTTCTGAGTCCATATCGGTCCAAGTTAGACCAAATCTTCCTAAACCTGCGCTAAGAATGGTCTCTGAGAGTGAGCACCCCCCAGAACACTGAGCACGCCTTTTGGTGACAGTGAAGAGGATGAAATCTGTGTGAAATAATCCTTCAGCAGAGCCAGACTATGTAAGAGCAACAAAATGCTGTGAGGACGGATCTTGGCTGAGTTGTACGAATAGATCTTAAGAATGTTACAGAAGATTTAAACTATTATAACTTCCTGAAAAGGAAGTTCAGAACTGGGCCTGCATGGTGGATGACCGTGGAGAAAAACAGCATCCTGCAGATTCAGATTCCTTATTTGTCATCCGTGCACACTATCTGTGGTGCAACCCAGAACAGAATTATGTTGTCCTGGCAACAAAAGACAGTGTCTAGGCATAACAGGAACGAAAGGAGCACATGGGCAGGTCAAAAACAGATCTGTCTGTCTGGAGTTTACTCCACCCACCTTTCCCAAAACGACTTATACAAATATATGACACCAGGCTGTAAATATGTTTATTTTTGGTATAACGTTGCACTTTTTATCATGGAAGTCAATGTTAAATTGGAACCATCCCCAAGTGGTGGTTTGCGGAACTGCAACCTTTGGCACTTCTGGGTTTGCTTCATATAAGGCGATTAAATGTGGAGCTATTCATGGAAGGCCATCTGTTGTGACTGGTTGGGCTCAGAGGACAAGAAAGAGACAGAAATAAAAACACTGGAACATAAAAGACAAAAGACAGACATGTTAGTAACTGCAGCAAGAGCGGGCAGTTAAGGGTGAGAAAAAGTTCAGACGGAGAGGACATCTACATAAAGAAAGGTGAGGAGGATCTGGGTGGTCTTTCTTATCCAAAAAACCCTTATCCTAAAATCTTCATCCTAAAATGACCCCCAGCAGTTTTAGCCTGTAGTGGGATAACATTCAGACTAGCTAAAGGTGACCCAGTCTGACCCCAGAATTATAACCTTGATGATAAAGTAAAATTTACAGTTTATTGTTAAATACAGAGCGGATGAACTCCTCCTGAGCTGAAGTAGAGTCCCTGGTAAAGATGTTTGAAAGGAGGTGCAGATGTGGATGAAGGTGGACCTTAATTAAAGCAGAAAGAGTTTATGCAACATCTGATTTACTTGCTGTACTGCCATGAATCAGGGTTGGAGCTCTCCCATGCAGCCTGCAGATGGCTGCTCCAGCATAACTGACATTCAGAAGAATGGACTGTCCTATCCCATCCTAAACAGGGATGAGGGATGAAGCCTTTGAGCTGCTTGGGGACAGGATTTACCACTGCAGACTACTTGTTCCTCTAATGCAGCATGAGGATGAAGGCAGCAGCATGTCCGGATTCATTTCATTTCCACCTCTCAGCTGCCAAACCAGCCCTTCGCCTTGTACTGAGTCTTTCCAAGTGAAGCTGCTGCTCCTTTAAACAGCCCAAAAGACAGCCTTGGCTTTAATGTGACAGCAAAACTCTTTGGCCTGGCATACTTGTTGAAATGTATTTATCACAGCATGAAATTGTGAATGTTATATCTGAGTTGGTCGGTCAGTCTACAGCTGACATTGGGATCCAACAGTAGGACAAGTCAGACCTGCTCTGATTTACAAGAAAACATGAAAAGATCTCCGTTCTAACAAGAACTTATTTCAAATTTAAACAAATTTGAAATGTTGTCATCTTACACTCTCCTCAATGGTCATGACTGTCAGAACTTTTATTTGATCTTTGATCAGTTTCAGTTTATTTCAACCACAAATGAAAAATCAACAATGGTGTAACCCTAGTGCTATCTTTGGCACTTTAACATTGGGAGTTGGGTCAACCAAACCCAATGGACAGTGCGCTGAACCTTTTTTCTTCAATGATTTGTGATCTTCACTGGTGTCCATGGATTACATAAATTATTTCCACCTTTATCCACCTTTGTCATGGTAGGAATAACACGTCAAAGTAAGGGTGGGGTCATCTAAGCTAGCACAAGGATTAAAAAAGACATAAAACAATACAGTGTGCAAAGGAGTGTGCTGAAGAGAGATCTTGTCTGTTCCCACCTCTTTTTACAAAACCTGATGATGTGCGTATTCAATATATGTATTGCTATTTACAGATAGGTACAAAAACAGTCACGGTACAATTCTGCATTGCAACTGTGCAAAAGTTGTTTGTTTAATTAATCATTTCTGACCTTATACAGTACTATTAGTGACTTATTGTAGGATTTTCTGAATACATGTAAACTTTTGGTTTGTTTTAAACCTTTATCCCATCTATTTCATAAATCCACACCACAATTTGATAAACACATTTTCTTTTCTGTTGTGCGAATGCACTGCTTTTGAAACTCAGTGGTTTTCTTAGATTGTAACTCCCGTCTCTGTCTTTGAACATTTGCTGTAAGTTTCGTGGTAGTAAGTTGTATCTGGCTTTATACATGATGAGAGCCGTTTTCCGAAAATCATGAATTTAGTTTTGTTAACACTGAGTGACAGTTTATTTTTGTCAAACCATTGTTTTCGTTTCCCTAATTCTGTATTTACTGTTGTTAAAATTTCCCTGAGATTTTCCCCTGTACAGACTATGCTTGTGTCGTCTGCATATAAAAAGTATTTGAGTGGATTTGATACCAAGTGTATGTCATTACTGTAAAAGATGAACAGTGTGGGACCTAATATTGACCCATGTGGAACTCCACAGTAGAGGGCTGCATTGGGATCGGGTCCCGCCGGGTCCCGCGGGACCCAACCCAAATCTCGCGGGATTGGGCGGTTTGGATTGTGCTGCGGGCGGGAGCGGGCGGCAAAAAATAAACCCCGCGGGATCAGTGCTGGCATGAATATCTCATGAATATATATTAGCGGACTACGTTAGGCTGAGCGGCTGTTGGATTCTTATGTACTGAAGCTCCTTGAAGGCACCAGGTAGAGACGCCTAATGGCCTCTGTCATCTAACCTGATGTTGGGGGTGCGCCCCGCCCCGCCTCTTAGTAAGAGCGCGCTTCAGGCCGTCTGTCTGCGCGCGCACACACGCACACTTTTAACCGAACAGGATTTGGGAAAATATATTTAATAATTAAGTTGCATATTACACAAGAGGAATGCATCAAAAGATGAGGCTGGAGGAGGACATGAATCTCTTTAATAATATCAATACAAATACGTGTTTTTTTCCTGCGGGACGGGAGACGATTCAAAATCAATGCATCTCTATTACTGTGCGGGACTAAATTCTCTGAGTTTTGCGGGTGCGGGCGGGAGTGGACATACATATTGCGGGAGCGGGCGGGAGTGTAACGCATACGTTGCGGGAGCGGGCGGGATTGGTCAAAAATTCAGCGGGCGCGGGCGGGAGCGGGATGAAGAAAATAGTCCCGCGCAGGGCTCTACTCCACAGCTTAAATTTAGCAGGGATGATTTACAGTCATCCAGTTGGACAAACTGCTGCCTATAATAAATGTAATTGTTCACCCATTTTAATGCTGGTCCTCGTATTCCATATCTTTCCAGTTTGTTTATTAAAATGTTATGATCAATAGTGTCAAAAGCCTTTTTCAGATCGATGAACACTCCTACTGCGAACTCTTTATTGTCAGTGCCATTTAAAATTTCTTCGGTTAGTTGTGTAATCGCCATGGATGTTGATCTGTTTTTTCTGAAACCATATTGGTTTTCGGAATTTATTTTGTGTTTTTCTAGAGAGGTGATTGGGCAGAATTAGAGAGACTTTGGGTTAGAACCAAAATGAAGTGATCATTTTCAACAATCCAAAAAACTTGCTGTTTCTGTGAAGCAGAGCTGACTTCTGACCTGATCTCTCACATCCCAGAGGGGACTTAAAGAGACTTCTTTTCCTTCACAGATGGAACAGAAAGTAGAATACCGAGGAAGTCCGCCATGTGACTGCTGACAGTGAGATATAAAGACTAACCACATGTTCCCTGAGTGCTTCTTCATGGCTTGTGATGGATGGAGCTTGTCTGTTTTCCAGATATGATCCTGCAAATGTTGCTTTAATAGTGTTCCAATCAGCAGCACTGAACCCCGGTGATGAGCTCTCTGCCTCAGCTCCCAGCTGGCAGGCTTCCCACAACATCCTACAGCAGTGCTGACCTCAGTGCTGCACACTGCAACTCGCAGACATCACCGCGTCACTGCAGCGCTGCCAACTTTCGGAACAGTGCTTTTAGATTTAGAGCTCTTTGGTCCATTGGGACCTACTTTGCAGTATGCATGGCTATATATTTTGTTATCTAATTTAAACCAAACCTTGAAACATCAAATGTTACAGTTCCTCACACAACCATTGGGGTTGGTTTTCAAGGTTATAAGACATCCAGCTTAGTTTTAAAAATCTTTTGATGATTAGTGGTCTATCCATGTCTTCTGTAAATGGGTGTCTTGTTTTTTATATCTTTAAGAGTGTTTTCTTCTGACTGTCAGGTGGATGAACCAACAATATTCTTCTTTTACTTTGTCCTGCCCAATCACCTATTCATGACAGAGTGAACTCCACATGACCACACCACTTTAAACTTCATCTGTGCCCATTAGAAATGATTAATCCAGTTACTTATTGGTCAAAGGCCATATGAGGCTATGGGATGAGAAAGTCAGGTGTTCCTGTCATGTCATCTGAATGCACCTTTATTCAGGTTACCTTTTTTCATCATCTTTTGGTGACTCTGTGTGGAAGAAATGCTGTTGTTGGCTCCACACCAGAAAGAAAGAGGCAGACCTGCTGCTGTTGGAGTGAATGTTCCATTTGCTGATACCATTGACTGTAGATGTGAAATGGACTGAGTGATCCCTCCTCCTTCACATTCCATAGACTTCTTTAGACAAAAGAAAAACATTTTGCTCTGTCATTCTATTGGTCAGAATAACCGTTCTTGATCTGATACATTTTTGTTTTTTACAATACTCTGCATTTTTTTATGTGATTCAGGTTATTCAAGTTATACACTGACCAATCAGATGCCTCAATAAATGTAGCCTATCTCACATCCAACATTTAAAATGTTTGATTGACAGATTCAGAGTTTTAGAAACTGTTACTAAGAAGCTGAATATTGAACTCTTCAGAATAAAGCGTCTCTACTCACAGCACCAGCTTCGTCATAGTGACTTCCTGCTCTGCAGACTTGATGCTCATGTGCTGTAAATTTGTGGACCGGCTCCACCTTTAATTTTGTCAAACACTTTGGAGCTTTTACATACCAACTTCGTGAGATTTTAGGCTCTTCAAAACTTCTGGTGGTCCAGATGCAGCTCTTATTTCCTGTCTTCCTCAATGCCATGGTGAGTTCTCAGTTCCTGTGGATTGGACCTGTTGATGGCTCTTGAGTTGCCTTTAAGCAAGGCCATCTTTTTTCCTTTGTTCATGCAGATTATTATGATTTTTTGCTTGCTTTTCATCCCAGCGCCGAGTGCGGTCTGTTCATGGGGACTAACTATAAAAGCTTGGTTTGCTTTGAGGTCGCCTTGTTGCTCCTCTCCTGGAAACCACAGCAGATGTGCCTGCTTTCTTCTCCATTATGGGCTGGCAGCTTTCCGCCGCTTAGAGCAGCCTGAGTGATTAAGAAACATGGTGCGTGAGTGTAGAGTCTCCCCTCTAATTACAAAGACGGTTAGAAGTTTGGGCCTCATGTCAGCAGGGAAAAGGGAACAATAATGTTTTTAATCGGAACAATTCTGATCCGTCCGTGCCGAGCGCTGAAGCCTCAGTGGTGGATCCGTGCAGGGCAGCTTCGTTTGGATTGTTTGTGTACACAAAACACTAAAGAGCAAATGAAAATCTTGGATTCCTATATTTTCCAAATTTGTTTTGTTAGTAAAGTTCATATGAAAGTTTTTTTAGGATTACAGCTCGACCTTGATTTCCCACACATCCAACACTCAAAATCTCGCTCCCTTGCAGATTCCGGCTGTAAGCTGATGGAAAACATCAACACATAAGGGAAATAAACTTCAGACCACACAAGGTTGTTAGAGGTTACACTGGTCTCTATTTGTATGGATGCCATGGAACAAAAAGAGTGAAACCTGGGTCCAAGCAGTGCAAGGAGAGGACGTTTAATCTGAGATTACTGGTAAACCACAAAGTCGGGCTGGAATGAAGGTCAAGAACGTCCCTCAGTCTGCAAACATTTGAGGGGGAGATGTGCTGCCAAAGTTCTACATAGACACTTCAAACCCTTCTGCTCAGACTGGGAGAAGCTTTCTTGAGCAAGGCATTAAATTTGCAAACATCCGTTCAGAAGTGCCTGTAAATCCTCTGGGAGTGACAGAAATCAAACAATCTGAAAATTCAGCACATGTTTGCATTTTAATGAGCAGAAATGAGATTATGAATCGTTAGTCGGCTTCTCCACAGGTCTTTTCCTTGTGAATTAGGCTTTTTGCTGTGCGGGTGGTGGTCGCAGCGGTAGAGAAGTGTGGTAGGACATTTGGGCTCTTAAAACAGCAACATTGTTTGTGGAAAATCTTACTTCCCATCCGATCTGCAGTTCTAAAGGTCAACTTTTAAATCTGAAACATTGTTATTTTCCCACCTGGATCAGATTTCCGTCAAACTGCAGGCGGTTTTGTGTCCGTGTGATGATCATATTGACACTTCTGTGTTAGCACTTGTTCAGATAAGTGGAGACGTCCGACCAGTTTGACAGGGGAAAGCCCTCAGATTGATGCTGTTTTACGTGCTGTGCAGCAGTCGGGTCAAAAGTTCAATAGTTTTCCTTTATGTTCTCTGAGTTTCTGCAGCTCCACTTTCAATTTGAATGTTAATGCTTCAAGATCCACACACCTAGAATCCAGAATGTATTCAGGATTAGTTTTTACTTTTTTTCAAATTTGTGCTCTGAACACACCTAAAGTACACGCTAATCCCTCCTGGTGTCCTCTCTCTGTCACTGCTGCTGCCATAAAGGCAGATTTTCTCCTACACAGCTCCTATCTTCTCTATTTCAAACATGCATTTATAAAAGCGACTTTATTCTCTGCAGAAACTTTAAAGCCAGCTGCAAAAGAAATTTGGGATCAATTAGAATGTATGTGGAGTCCTCATCCCACATTGATTGTGCAAAAGAGTTGTTGTCAGGAACCAGAGAAAGAGAAGAAAACATCTCACCTGTTCACCTAGTTGGTAATGAAATGATGGTTACAAGGCTGGAGTTTTTTTCTTTTCCTTTTTTGTTTGAAAGCAAAAGGTTTATTCATATCATTATTTAAACAGTGAAAAAATCTCTCTTCTACAATAGTTTGTAGCTGTACAGAGGTTTGTGTCATTCCAGTCTCATCCATAAATGTAGACATCAGTAATTTGCCCAAAAAAGGGGCGGGAAGAGGATTTTATATCTTTTTAAAATACAGGCTTTAAAAAGTCAGTAAAATTAGTTAAAGTGCTGCTTCGAACTTTAGTACGTCGTCTGAAGGTTTTTTGTGAGTAACATAATGAAAATGCTGAATGTCGTCTGATAACTGTAGTCCAAACCAGATGGATTTGAGTCTTTAATATTGTCCTTATGCAGTTTAAAGGCTTTCCATAATCCTTTGAATAAAATGTGGGCAGTTCATGTTTTTTCTACAGAGGCCCTGAAAAGCAAATCACATCCACAAATAATTTGACACAAAAACATTTTAAAGGTCACAATGACAATAAAAGAAGTAAAACAAGTATAAAAAAAAAACAGCATCACATTTTAGAATTTTCCAGAAACCAATACTTAAAAAAAGTGAATAAAAACGAAATTCATTTGTCAGGAAGGATCTTGAGGACCAACCCAAAAACGACAGACCCAGGAATGCAGCTTAATATTTATTGTGCTGAGGAGACTGGGGAGCTGGAGCTTGCAGTACTCGGAGTTGGCACCAGAGGGCGTTGCAAGAGATGGGAGCCGCCAGCAGGCTGAGAGGAGAGTCGAAAAACAGTCACTTAGGGAGAAGCGAGAGGAGGGGGGGTGAAGCGTGGAAACCTTGAATGAAGAAGTCCTCTAGAGGCCAGAGCCGAGAGTGAGAGATTCTTGGGATGGATCCGACTTGGAATAGCAGTCTTGTGGAGGAAAACACGGAGTGAGAGCGTCGGCTGACGAGCAGGCAGAATGCTTGGTCTCTGGAAGCGTGACAGGTAAGTAGCTGTTTGGCTTGAGGACCAATAAGAATAGTACACAAAAACAATAATCATCAGTTATACATTCATACAATGACCTATCAAACTCAGGATAATTAGACATATTAATAAATATTGCTTGAAAGGGAGTGGAGGGAAGGGAACTTATATAATCCCACCCCTGTTCTACCGTAACCATTTTATTACATGATTTATCATTATCCGGTTCCTAGCTTTTATCAGACAGAATTAAGAATCATTAAGTATCAATAAAGCACATGAAAGAGATTAACTACAAATGCAGATCAGTTATCCAAAATATTTGCAGATTATGTTACTTATAAAAGTCATTTATATGATTAAAAAAATACTATATCGGTAAACTAAACATAACTATTTCAAAATTCTTCATAACAATAAATGCTTAAGTATTAAAGTTAAAATATGCGCAAAATTACATTAGCTAAAAATCATGAATCAATTTTTCTATTTTTGAAGCAAGTGAACTAATATCATTAGAAATCAATCAATCAACCATCTTCAATAATTGATTAAGCATTATATAATTCTTTCTTTTTCTTTTATTATAATAAGGTAATGCTGTGAAAATAAAATAAGATTAAAAAAAAGGGTCCGTAATCTGTCGAATGACCAAGGTTGGTATTTCTTCTATTGCTATTCTTGGTATTTTTCTATTCTATTAACAAACGTTTTTCTAGGTTTAAACAGAGTTTATAGTTCTCTTCACTG